>OY987333.1:8319063-8968618 GCA_963920685.1 Polydrusus tereticollis | reverse complement strand
GCAAAATTTGTGATGTGTCGGTCAAAATTTATAAAAATACAAAAAAAAAATGCTAGATGCATTTTTAGCGTGACTTTCTATCTAATACCATCTTATTTCAAGGTATAATTCGGTTGCCAAAATGAGAATAAAATAATTTTCTCATGGTTTATGTCATCTTAAAAAGTCAAATGGTTATATTCTGTCAGATACATTCAAATTTAAATATTTTCTCCAAGAAGAATTTTAAGATAGTATTATAGTAAATAAAAATTCTATGCCTCCAATATTTCTTGGAAACATATCGTGTTCTAGCGACATAACCCAAAAGTACCTCTATTCAGAAACGCATCGTACTTTTCTTGTCAAACTTGACTTTGTTGTAATGTTGTATGCAGGGCACTTTGAAAACAAAAATTAGATTAGAAACCGCCGCCTCTTAAGGCATACTTTTTTTAGGTCTTACGTATAGGGTACATTGGTATACAGAACAAATGTCATCTTTAATTGTCTCATTGTCCCATCCATTACATACATTACTATAATCATCTTAAAGCACCTGTTACCAGCATTATCTGTTTTTTATGGTTTTCATAAAACATAGCGATTACCGATAAAAATTATACGAAAACTTGATAAATAACTTTTTTTTTTTTTGAACTGAAATATTCTGATTTTCGGCGGAAAAATGTTACTTTTAACTAAAAATGAATATACGCGATACTCAGATGATCTTTTTTTTTTTTATATTTTTGTAGGATAATTCACCACTACTATGTTGTACTTGAGAGAGGACATTCTTGAAAAATCCTCAAATTTCTCTGCAATTTTGTTCCTTCTAGGGTTAAATTCACAAAGAAAACCCTGTATTCTTATCTTTCAGGTTGGTATATTAAAAAGGGATTATTAGTATGGCAATATTAATTAACGCTTGTTCCTTGCAATCGGTTTCAGGTTTGACGCGCCCCCCTCAGGTTAGTTCAGGTTTCTCAAACACAATTTATTGTGCTACAGCACCCAAAATCTTAATTCCAGTCACCTAACTTATTCACAATAAATTGTGTTTGAGAAACCTGAACTAACCTGAGGGGGGCGCGTCAAACCTGAAACCGATTGCAAGGAGCACTAACCTTAGTACATGCAATCAAACCTGAGCTACCCTGAAAGATTATGATGAAACCCGACCCCCTGCATCGCAACCATTGGAGTGGAAAAAAAATGTCAACTCTTCATACGACAAAAAAAAACAAGCGTTAATTAATATTGCCATACTAATAATCCCTTTTTAATATACCAACCTGAAAGATAAGAATACAGGGTTTTCTTTGTGAATTTAACCCTAGAAGGAACAAAATTGCAGAGAAATTTGAGGATTTTTCAAGAATGTCCTCTCTCAAGTACAACATAGTAGTGGTGAATTATCCTACAAAAATATAAAAAAAAAAAAGATCATCTGAGTATCGCGTATATTCATTTTTAGTTAAAAGTAACATTTTTCCGCCGAAAATCAGAATATTTCAGTTCAAAAAAAAAAAAAGTTATTTATCAAGTTTTCGTATAATTTTTATCGGTAATCGCTATGTTTTATGAAAACCATAAAAAACAGATAATGCTGGTAACAGGTGCTTTAAGATGATTATAGTAATGTATGTAATGGATGGGACAATGAGACAATTAAAGATGACATTTGTTCTGTATACCAATGTACCCTATACGTAAGACCTAAAAAAAGTATGCCTTAAGAGGCGGCGGTTTCTAATCTAATTTTTGTTTTCAAAGTGCCCTGCATACAACATTACAACAAAGTCAAGTTTGACAAGAAAAGTACGATGCGTTTCTGAATAGAGGTACTTTTGGGTTATGTCGCTAGAACACGATATGTTTCCAAGAAATATTGGAGGCATAGAATTTTTATTTACTATAATACTATCTTAAAATTCTTCTTGGAGAAAATATTTAAATTTGAATGTATCTGACAGAATATAACCATTTGACTTTTTAAGATGACATAAACCATGAGAAAATTATTTTATTCTCATTTTGGCAACCGAATTATACCTTGAAATAAGATGGTATTAGATAGAAAGTCACGCTAAAAATGCATCTAGCATTTTTTTTTTGTATTTTTATAAATTTTGACCGACACATCACAAATTTTGCCTGACCCAGCAAGGAAATATGAAATTTTAACTAAGTAGCTCATAGTGTAGGATTTCTGATTGCTTACATTAATTTTAGCTGTCTCTCTTATAGGACTAGAATTTGTATTCCCCTAACGATTCAGTACAGACAAAAAGAGCGAAATAATAATTTTATTTAACCTGCTAAACAATAGGAAAGCAAGCTAAATAGGCAAGATGATGGGTTTTGTGAGGAAACACGACGATTTTTTAGTGTCAAGGATGTTTTAGGCTCCGATATCATTAATATTTTCTGAATACTAACGCTATATTACATTCAAAAGCAGACTCGTTTGAGACGATTGGCGAATAAAGATGAATTGACCGTAAATAAAAATATAGGATCTCTGTAACATACATAGGTAGATTATTGAAACATACATTTAACTAATGGTATATTATCAAAACTCATTTAAACATTATATGGTAACACATTTAATGTCTATTAAGTTGAGGCATTGGCCATTAATGGTTTAAGGAAATCTTTTTTAGTGTAGAAATGTGGTAATTTTTATAATGTGTTGAACGGTTAAACTGGTATTCTTGAGTTTATTTTTGATAAGATAGTCTGTTTTCTTTTTAGATATCTCTGGTTTAAAATTTTTTTAGTTGTATTAAATTTAATATACTGAATATGTCAAGTATGCAGCATGTCCCGCATGTATGGAATATAAACGGGACAATTTTTGATATATTAAATCCATTGATTTGTAACGAAGTTACTAAGTTTTTATTTCTTGAACCTATGTATTTTATTTAAAAGCAAGTTACGCAGACAAATAATTTTTTATTTTTATTATTTTACATTAGATTACATTGAATCGATTCTCGTAATTGCCTATTTATTAAAAATTGCGTTACATATTAATTTATCTCCCGCGAGCGCGACGTGCTACACGGCGTACCTCGATACCCATCCCTCGCCAAAAGATATAGATTCGAGGGCTAGACGGTTAACTTCTCACTTCTTTCGAGATTGTCGACCGTTGAGGTGCTTTGCTCGATCCGAGTTCTCCGAACCCCGAAGAAGTACGACTGGTGACGTATTAACCTATTGACTTGGTGAGCATATTTCCATTTAACCTTTAGGGCTTCGCGGTTGAAACTTGTTGTTTGTCTTGTACGCCGTCTTAGTGATCTCTTTTTATTCTGCTACATGGACCATTAAAAAATATATTTAACCAACGGCATATTATCAAACTATCTTTAAACATTACAACTTGGTACATTTTTAATTACAATACTTAAATGCATGTTTTCTTATGAGCTTATGAGATGCATTATCAGTAAAATGTTACGGGAAACTCATCTTTTCATGTAGTTTCCCCTTATATTTAATGATTATGCACTTAGAATCTACTGACGTCCTCTCTACTTTTGAGAATAGAAAGATAGTGGAGTTAAGTTATATGCCAGGCCGCCTAGCTGTGAAGCAATCTTACGCAGTCTGAGGAACCTCTTTTTTATTCTGTTATACGGCTCACTGGAAAATGTATTTAACTAATGGCATATTATCAAAATCTCTTTTAGTATCAAACCCTAATAAATTTAAGCCATAAATAGATGCTTTCTTATGTGTCTTATGCATTGTTGATAAAATGTTACAGGAAACTCATTTCTGCATATAGTTTCCACTTATATTTAACGATTATGCTATTAAGATGTATTGAAGAATATATTAGAACCTATTGACATCCTCGCCCGCTTAGAGTATAGTAAGATTATGGAGCTACGTTGTAACACCTGTGTTCAAAGCAGGCTGCGTAGCTGTGAAGCAATCTTACGCTGTCTTAGGAACACCTTTTTGTTCTTTTATACAGCACATAAAAGAGTTATTTGGCTTGGTTGTAGTACTGTTTTAAAGAATGTGCTAGTCATTTAAAATATATTATATTGTTTCTGTTGCTCTTTTATACATTTTTTTTTTTGCTGGTTTCTACGAACTTTTTTTTTCCGTTGTAAATAATTCAATTTTGAGAATTGGGCCAATAATTTAAGTAAATCATGCATTTCGCATTTTTCATATTTACTTATAGATTTAATACGATGGTTGATGAGGCACGATGACTGCATGGAGGTTGCGGTCTTATTAAGATATAGCCCACCATAACTAGTAGATAAGTTTAATTTTCAAAGTGGTATTATAGACTCTCTTTTTTTTTCAGATACTTCGTTTTACATGAGTTTAATTAATCGAACTTATACGAACTTTGCCGAATACTACTAGCTACAGTCTATAAAACATTTCAACCAATTTATATTATTTTAGTATCGCTCTGACTGTTACAGAGGAAAGACCTGTCTAGAGTCTAACATATAAAAATTATTCAAGATGTCTTTTGCCGATGGTCTTGTTGAAGATTTAAATAAATTTTTTTTGGATGCCAATTTGAAGAATAATAAAACAGCTGTGAATATCGGAGTTAAGCGATGTTATAAAGCATCAAAATTAATTTCAACGGCTCTTAAAAATTCTACATCTATTGCAGAAAAGCAGCATCTTTTAACGTTATTAGCCCGGGTAAAAAGCTTTACGGCGATTATTAGAGCATTGGAAGTAACCGGGTTTGGATATGCAGAACGAAAGGAGGCAGCAACACATCGTGTTAAATGGGATGACTTACACTCAGCATTTAAATCTAGAGTCAGGACTGGAATAATCACAAACCTGAAAAACACCGATGCTAAATCGTTCCTAGAAGACTGTGCAGCCTTACTTAAAAGAAGAATTCAAAATTGTTTAAAAGTTGATAATTCCTTTAAGGTTAACGCTGTGCTATGTGGAGAGTTCCAAGTTACTAAAGACAGTCTAACTCTAAGTGAATATAAATATCTTAATTCAAAGAATGCTGTTATTGACCAAAATACTAACTTCGATGAATGGTTTCTAGAAAATGTGCAAGATCAGTTGTTAACTAAATTGGAGGAGTTTCAGGAAAAAGATAGTGGTTGGGCTTTAAAGAAGCTAGTAAATTTGACAGTATCTATAAATAAGTATAATCCTCTTCGTGTAGGTAGTTATATTAAGCTACCTCCTTTCATTCAAAACAAGCAAGCTTGTATCAATGTACAAAATAATGATAATATGTGTTTTGCCTGGGCTGT
Organism: Polydrusus tereticollis; assembly: GCA_963920685.1. NCBI lineage: Eukaryota > Metazoa > Arthropoda > Insecta > Coleoptera > Curculionidae > Polydrusus > Polydrusus tereticollis. The sequence goes on along the minus strand of OY987333.1, from coordinate 8,963,354 downwards.
GACGTCAGCTTTATATCCTAATAAGTACAATTATAACTTGCCGTCATCATACCCAGATCCTAAGACAGTACTGAATTTGAAGGGAATACAATTTCCTATGACTTTGCGACAAGTATCTAGATTTGAACACCAGAATTATTTATCAATAAATATTTATCGGCTGGAAAAATATCGAAATAAGTTTAATGTTATCCCAGCTTATTTAACAAAAGCCAGAGTAGAAAAACATGTAAATATTTTATTGGTACAGGATAAGTATTATGATACAGATGATGATGAAATAGACACAGACATTTTCTCTGCTAAGCAGCATTTTGTATGGATAAAAAACCTATCTCGCTTAATGTCAAAACAGCTCAGTAGTCATGAACAAAAAAAGTATATTTGCGACCGTTGTCTTCACTTTTTCTATTCTGAAGAGAAGTTAAATAAACATATTCAAGATTGTGAGATGGTAAACAACGGTGCAGTACCTAAAATTCCAACAGAGGAGCAAAAGTGGGTAGAATTCAAAGATTTCAAATTCAAGGAAGAAGCCCCCTTTATAATTTATGCGGACACTGAATGTCTTCTGGATCCAATTGATGATGTTGGAAGTAAAGCAACTTTAAACTACCAAAAACACATTCCGTATAGCGTGGGGTTTTATGTTAAATGTTCATATGATGATACTCTCTCATTTTATAAGTCGCACACTGGACAAGACTGCATGCAATGGTTTGTTAAGGAACTTGTTAGTTTAGCTGAAGACGTTGAGACAGTCTTTTTGTGTGATTTGCCCATGGAAAATCTTTCTGCTGAACAAAATCAGATTTTATATAGTTCCAAGCTGTGTCATATTTGCGAAAAACCATTCTCGCCTGACGACATTATAGTTCGAGATCACAGTCATATCACTGGTAAAATAAGAGGGGCAGCTCACGAAAAATGTAATCTTAACTTTCAAGATAGTCATACAATACCCGTTCTTTTCCATAATATGAGTTCCTATGATGGTCATTTGGTATTAAAGGCATTGGCAGAGGTACCAGGAAAAATCGATATTTTACCTGTGAACAAAGAGAAATATATTTCATTTACGAAAAATATTCCGGAAAATTTGGTGCAGTTAAGATTTATAGATAGTTTTCGATTTTTGGCTTCTGGGTTAGATAAGTTAGCATCATACTTATCAGATTATCCAATTCTTAAATCTGAATTTGCGGAGCTCTCTGAAGATCAGTTTTCATTGCTCTGTAGGAAAGGAGTATTTCCATATGATTTCATGAGTAGTTGGGATAAATTGAGCGAAACCAAATTGCCTTTAAAAATTCAATTCTATAACAGATTGAATGACTCTCTGATAAGCGATATGGATTATGCTCATGCGCAAAAAGTCTGGAACTCTTTAGGTTGCAAGACAATGCAAGATTATTCTGATCTTTATCTTAAAACTGATATTTTGCTTCTAGCAGATATTTTTGAACAATTTCGCAAGACATCTTTTAAAACCTACGGCATTTCTCCTACACATGCGTACACCTTGCCGGGGTATGCTTGGCAATGCATGTTATTTCAAATGTCTAGAACAAGTCAAGTAAAACTCGAACTGTTGACCGATTTAGATATGATTATGTTTGTTGAAAAAGGCATAAGAGGGGGATTAAGTCAGTGTTCTAAGCGATATGCTGAAGCCAATAATAAGTACATGCCTTCATACGACGGTAATAAAGAGGAGTCATATTTGATGTATTTTGACATAAATAACCAATATGGTTGGGCAATGTCTCAATATCTGCCATATGGATGCTTTAAATGGCTTTCTAGTGAAGAAATTAACAGTCTTAATGCAGTCAATGTCTCTGAAGAAGCTGACACAGGATATATCTTAGAAGTTGATTTAAAAATTCCCTTCGAACTACATAATACATTTTCAGACCTTCCACTTTGTCCAGAACATCAAAAACCTGAGGGTGCTAACAATATAAAACTTCTGGCTACCCTGCATGACAAGGATAAATATGTCATTCACTATAGGAACTTAAAGCAGGCATTAGCATTAGGGGTGCAATTAAAAAAAATACATAGGGTGCTGTCATTTAGTCAATATCCATGGTTAAAGCCTTATATTGATTTGAATACTAGTCTAAGACAGGCAGCTAAAAATGAATTTGAGAAAAATTTATTTAAGCTTATGAACAATGCTGTATTTGGAAAGACTATGGAGAATGTTCGGAATTATTCCTCAGTGAAATTAGTTATGAATTGGGAAGGACGCTATGGAGCCGAAGCTTTAATATCAAAGCCTGAATTTAAAACATGTACTATAATAAATGAAAATTTTGTAATTATCGAACTTGCAAAGTCAAAAATTTATTTCAACAAGCCTATCTATGTAGGAATGTCTATTCTAGATATAGCCAAAACTACCATTTACGATTTTCATTATAATTACATGCTGCAAAATTTCTCTAATTGCAATGTCCTTTATACCGATACCGATTCGCTAATATATGAAATTAGAAATATAGATATTTATGAAGTCATTAGAAGAGACTGTCAACAATATTTTGATACATCTGATTACCTTGTGGACAACATATATGGAATTCCAAAGGTTAATAAAAAAGTTCTTGGAATGATGAAAGATGAGAACAATGGGCGAATTATGACTCATTTCATAGGGCTTAGATCTAAAATGTATGCTACAAAAGTGCATTTTACCTTTGACGAAATAGAACAAGAAAGATTGAAACTGGCGGTGACTGGTAAACAACGACAAGAAATTGAATGTTATCTTTCGAAAAAGGGGTTAACAAAAAAAATTAAAGGTATTAAGAAGTCGGTAATTGAAAATCAAATATCATTTGAAGATTATGTTAAGTGTCTGCAAACATTTACGGATAAACAGATTTCACAGAATTTAATAAGATCCAAAAATCATGATATATATAGTGTAAAACAAAGTAAGATAGGTTTAAGCCCTCATGATGATAAGAGACGAATTTCAAAATCCTCTGCTGACACGATTCCTTGGGGACATTGTTCGATAATGGAAGGCTAGTCAAAAATATATTTTACCTAACAATCAATCTAACTTTTCCAGGAGTGTATACTCCTAAACATGTTTATCTACAAGAATATAGACAAATACATATTTAAAATTAAAACAGATCACAAATAATTTATAAATTCCCAAATTAATGTTATAAGTTTGAAAATGATTAATAAATTACCACATGAAATTAAAAAATGTCATTATGGGTAAAAATAAAATTACTTGTTGTTTCACTATTTATTCAGTTACTGGCACGCGTGTTTCGACTCTTTCGGATCATTTTCAAAGAAGTTATTAATTATTATTATTTTTACCCATAATGGATAATATACGGTTTCACCATGAATGTAACCCAACGCAAGTTAATTACATTAAAAAATGTCTATTATTATTATTCTGTTTAAGAGCCAGCTCAAATCATTTTTTATCTTATTTCTGGTGACTTTCGATTGTTAATTGGTTTCTAAATGTTAAAATAATTAAGCGAATATGTAGATATCTATAACTGTTTGAAAGGATTTGTATTTGTGCTAAGTACCTACGTGAAACTATTTAAACCTTGTTATCACTTAGTTTTAAGTTTAGGTTGTAAGTATTACACTATTGACCATTCCTATACAATTTGTAATTATTGTCATAGGTATATATTACAGAACAGATGGGGATATTATGTTGATATGCAAATATAATTTGAAAAAAAAAAGGAATAATAAGTATATTGTGTATTTTATATCTGTAAAAATGTTCAAAGAAATTATTTGTGTAGTAGGTAGTGTCAATAAATATATATTATTTAAACATTGTTAGTTGTTTTATTTAAAAATAATTCTCGTAACGACGAGTGTCGTATGTGCAAAATGAGAATTCTGGGAAAATGGGGTAGGTTAACACATTTTTTTTTTGTTTTAGTTACCTTTTGCATTATGCTATTCTTTTCAGATACAATTTATTTTTGGGGGTATTTTTTGATATAAATTTATTGGTAGGTAATAGTTTCAGAATGCGAACAAAATATTTTGTTGTTATAAAATACACTTACGGCGTTTTAAATTATTATACCTAGTTCACCCTGCTAAAAATCAAACAGAAAAATCCTTACTGTTGAGACAAGTACTTACTATATGGTATTTTTATATCCGAACTAATTTGCATTGTATAATAAAGGTAAAATAATTAAATATGCACAGTAAATCTGGCTCATGGATGCATTTTAATTATTTTGGTGCAAAATCAATAAAAAAAAAATGTGTACTTGCGTAGGTATCTACTGCTAGATAATGTGGCAGCATTCAAATGCCAAAAACCTACCTACATAAGGAAAAAACACTTAAGACTTTCTAAGTTAGGTACCTAAGTATATGCATAGAGGAGGATAGGTAGGTAATACATTTTACCCATAAAGCAATTGAGGAAATTTAGAATATAATTTTCGTAACTGTTAGATACAGTAATATTTATTACCTTTTGTCTGTTATATCTGATTTTATAACTTACAAATGCAAAATATTAACTTAAGATTTGAAAAAGGTTTAAATGCCTATAGGGTGAAAATACTGCTTTCTTAAAAGCGAAAAACGGATTTCGCACCACCAAAATTACCATAAAACTGTAGGTACGTATATCTATAGGTACCCACCTACTTGGTAGGTAACTAAAAATTGATCAAATTGCATTACGGCACTTCTTTCTACGACGCAGTATAATATAACCGTGGTGTGATGTTAATCTTATTTGCACGTTTTCTTGAAAAACTAATAAATTTTATATCTGCTGTTTCTTATATTTTATTGTGTTGCATCTAACAACAGCACAGTTTGACGATATTTATTGTTCATATTATGTACAATTTTATTGTAAATAAAAAAATATAAATTGTTTAAATCAGCCTAAACTGTTACGTTTTACTTCGATTAACAAGCTGAAACGCGTTTGTAAAGATAACAAAGAAATACTCGTGGGTAACATCTGCGCCCCTGCGCGACCGATACGGAAACGCGTCCGCATTGTAAGCATATCAACCACCACGAATAACATTTACCGCAAGACAACGTAGCCTAATGGTTAGGGCGTAGCCTGCATGTGCCGATGGACGCGGGTTCTATCCCCGAAGAAACCAGCTTTTTTTCTGCATTAATCGTCAACTCTCAGAAGACAGTGGCATATTATGGGTAGTTAGTTTGGAAGAGGTTGTATGAATTAATAATTTTGACGTCGCGACGCCCTCCGAGGGGCCAAAATGTTTAGTACGCCCCTGACCCGGCGTCGGTTCGCTTGAAAAACAGAATGGACCTTAAATTTCCTTATGGAGATTTACATGTAAAAAAGCTCAACTCTAATCCCGGAACGCCTTAGATTATCTACTTATTTCTTAGTACTGAAACTGTCTGATATATTCATTCAAATACTTTTCTGCAATAATTTAAATTCATCACAATCAAAATTATATTACATACCTTATTTCAACTCAAATTGACAATGTTGATTTAACCGTGGTCTGTGGATATCCCGTGTCCAGTATTAGCAACGAAAAAATGATAAAATATTGTTCACAAAAGCTTAATATAATCACGACACTACCGTTTAAAATCAACGCGCTTTATCACCAACCATACGAACTAATTCTGTCCTTTCTTGCGAATTTAGGTTTTTTGCAATAATTTTTTACAAGATTTGCGCGACACGATTGGAATGACTGACTGAATAATGATTCATTTCGTATGTCAAAGAAAGTAAAATGATATTTGTTTGTATTTTAAATGCACGGCCTACTATTCAAAACTAAATTTTAAATGACTTTTTAGGATACTTGAACTGATATTACTCATCGGATGCAAATGACAAAAAAACTATTAGTTGTTTTACATGAAATAAAAACATTGAGTTCGTTCGCGATTTTATTTAGACTAAATTTTGGCGTTTGCAACCCGCTCTTTTCTCTGGAAAAGCTGAAACATTTTGCAACTAGCGTTTGTTTGAAGGCTAGAGATTTATTTTTCTCACAACGTTTCAACTGATATACAACTTCAGTCATCTTCGGATGAATATCCACTATGTAACTAATTACTGTCTTAAATAAATTTTCAAGTTGTGATAATAGATTGTTGAATGTTGCAGTGTCTGTGGACCTGCAAAAGGCTTTTGATGTCGTATATACTATTGCAAAAATTGCCAGGTATGGGTTTTAGGAGCACTATACCAAAGTTAATTAAATCCTACCTATTGGGGAGAAGACAATATGTTGGGATAGACTATGTTCATAGCAAGGTGCTCTCCAACGAGTTTGGGGTGCTTCAGGGCTCTGTACTTGGACCTCTACTGTATTCATTTTTTTTTTATTACTGTTTTTTTGAATGTTTTTAAAAACTATTTCAACCGAATATTTGTGTTAAAAAAAAAAGCAATACGACAAAAAAAGGAAAATCCTGGATTTCCACAGGAATTAAAACTTCTTGCAGGAATAAAAGAATTCTGTATTATAAAAAAATTAAAGGTCACGTCTCTCATGAATTTTTCAACAAGTATTGTAAAACTCTGAAAGGTGTCATCGAGCAGAGAAGACGAAGTGCCTGTATCCGTACTGAAAGAAGTAGCTTATGAAGTATCTGACCCTCTCTCTTATATTGTGAATCTTTCGCTGTCTGCAGGCGTTTTTCCATGCATGTTGAAGACGGCTTATGTAAAGGCTATTCATAAAAAGGGTCAGATGGATGAAGGGAAGAACTACCGACCTATCTCTCTCTCGTCATATATAGGTAAGATTCTTGAAAGGGATTCGATAGACTGATGTCTTCGATAGACTGATGTCATTTTTTGAGAGGTACTTAATAACCACAGACAGACAGAACGGTTCTAGAAAGGGTAAATCCACCATAAGAGTGATTTATGTAGCATTAGAAAAGGTCTTAAATTCGTTAAACAATAATAATCAAACGATGTTAATATGTATGGACCTTTCAAAGGCGTTCGACTCAAATCATTAGTTGCTATGTAAAAAACGTGAGATGTATGGGGTGCGTGATGTGACTCTGCCCTTGATTAAGTTATATTTGAAAGATCGAGTGCGGTATTTTATGCAAATCACAGGAGATAGTTGTCACTAGGGGAGTTCCTCAGGGATAAATCTTGGGCCTCTTATATATATCGTATATACGAACGAACTACCTGATGTGCCTGACGAGTATACTGTATTATATGCCGATGATACGTCGCTCATATTTGGTGAAGAGAATAGCGAAACACTCCTGTATAAAGTAAACAGCAGGAAAGTTGTAGGTCTGTTTTTGTAGAAAATATATTCTGACCGTAATAGGAATGTACATTTTGGACTCTGTAATATTTGTATGTGATAATAGGGATCTTTTCCTCGATCATAAAAATGTTTAATTTTTTCTCAGACAAAATAAGAAACCTGCCAAAGAATAAACTAAAATATACCTTAACAAAATATCTAGTCAGTAAGACCTTCTACAACATTAATGAATTCTTTGATGATCCTGATAAAGGATGTTTGTTGCAATTTTAAGCATGTGTAATTTTATCAAGATTGTCATTGTCTAAATGTAATTACAAATTTAAAATAGTTATTTACAAAAAATCTCTCCAGACATTGTTCAATAGCCCCTATTGGATTTTTTTATTATGTTTATAGTAAATGTAAGCATCTTATTATTGAACAAATAAATATTATTGTATTGTGCTAAGCCTGAGATGTGCAAACCTCAGTGTTCGGTACTATGCCTTTGCTGATGACACGGTTTTGGCATATTATACTGGAGAGGAGGGGTTGGTCAACGCGGTGAACAGTGACTCAAAATTATATTTAAACTGGTTGTATTGCAACAAACTACAAGTAAATATTAAAGACACAAATTTTAAAACATTTCGGCAAAAAAATAAATACATTCCAGAACTTAATATACAAATAAATAATTCGAAGCTTAATGAGGTTCAGAGTGTCAAATTTTAATTATTGTAAATAATTTACATTGGTCTGAACATATAAACAATATTTCTAACAGGATAGCAGCAATGATACCAATAATTTATAAATGCTGAAATTACCTTACAGAAAAAACTAAACATAGTGTGTATAATGCCTTCTTTTTCTCTTACTTTCGATATCTGCTACCGATATGGGGAACATGTGGCCAGAAAAATTTTGACTCTATTTAAATTGTTCAAAACAAAATTTTAAAAGTATTGTTCAGATATAGTACTTAGCAGACTTACCAATACAGAGACTTTATATAGAGAACTAAAGATTCCAAGACTAGATGTAGTACTACAATTGGAACAAATTAAACTGTTGTACAAAATTCTAAATAAATCACAAAAATCTAATATAAAAATTGTAATGTTTTGACATATTATATACTAGGTCAAATAATATTATATATGTCTCACTTCATGCTCTTGTCGATGCTATTAATGTTTCTTTTCTACGGGGCGAATTTCCTTCCTGTTTAAAAAAAGCGATTATCGTTCCCTTGTTTAAGGGGGGAAGTCCTGAGGATCCTTCGAACTATTTCACTCCTTTCCACTCTTTCGAAAGTAATTGAAAAAATAGTAAGATCCAGACTACTTAATTTTTTAACAACTAATAATCTTATAACTTCATCTCAGTTTGGTTTTCAGTCATCCAAAAACACTGGTGATGCTATTTTCTCACTCCTACAGAATATTTCCCTTAATGTAAATGATGGCGATGCTGTCGCGGCAGTATTCTGTGACTTTTCCAAGGCATTCGACTGTGTGAATCACCGAGTGCTGCTGCAAAAGCTTCAGCACTATGGCATTCGTGACACAGCGCATGGATGAATCTCATCATATCTTTGAGGGCGATCGCAGGTTGTGTCCATTGATGGAAGATGCTCTGGTCTGTCTAGTATTGCGTTTAGGGTACCCCAGGGTTCTGTGTTGGGCCCTATCTTGTTTTTATTGTATATAAACGACCTCACAAGTATAGCAATTAGTGGCCAGTTTACACTTTTTGCGGATGACACCACTCTTCTGTGGCATTAAAGCAGTGGTGAACTCTTGAAGAGTGTCATAAATCAAGATCTTCAAAAAATTAAAACTTGGTGCGACTCTAATTCTCTTTGTTTGAATGTTAAGAAAACTAATATTTTGACTTTTGGCTTTGACTATAATGATTTTGTTTTGGATAACAAACAAATTGAAAATAAAGCAACCATAAAATTTTTTGGACTTTTTATAGACTCCAAGCTAAAATTCGAAAAACATGTCATTGAATTAAATAAGAAGTTAGCATCGGGTTGCTTTGCTATTAGAGTGGTGTCACAAGAACTAGGTTGTTCAGCGGCAAAGATGGTATACAACTCGCTGGTTGAGTCCCATATGGGGTATGATATTGCATTTAGGGCATTCTGCAATCAACAGCTTTTAAATTCTGTTTTCGTTATTTAGAAAAGAGCGCTTAGGTATAAAAGTGGGGCAAAATATCGGGACCATTGTCGGTCATTATTTAGAAAGTTTGGCATTCTAACGGTTATATGCCTATTTATTTTAAAAACGGTATGATTAATCCATAAGAGATCTTCAAGCAACAATTCTCAAAATGTGCACCAGGCAAAGCTCTAACCCAGGGCCGCGCCAGGTGTTTCTGCCGCCGTGTGCAAACGATAAGTGGTCGCCCCCTATTACCTCTATAGGGACGTTTATACTTTTAAGTTTTAATAAAAAACTATAAAATTGTGTATTACATTTTTACAGCACAAATAAAATAACGCATAAAAAAAAAACCTTAAACAAAATATTAAACTTAAGCAACTGAAAAGTAATATATTATATAATTAAAACAATAAAATAACAACTCCGAGAAATTAAAATAAGATATTATGCATAAAACGTAGGTATTTATAGAAAAGGCACTTGCCTTGCCTTAATTGTTGCAAAATGCTTAATAATTTGGTCTACATTTAGTTGTTCACATAACTCGGATTCAATCGAAATGAATGCCAAATTATTAAGTCTCTCCTGGTTCATCGAGGATCTTAAGTAATTTTTAATCAGCTTTAGCTTTGAAAATGATCTTTCTCCGCTTGCAACTGATATTGGAAGGGTTAATATAATTCTTAAAGCAATCGAAATATTAGGGAAAGGTATCAAATAAGTAATTTTTAAAAATATATTGCAAAACTTTTAAAGGGCATTTTTCATTCTCTCAAAAAGGAAAAATTGACAATAATTCATCACACAGTTCAAGAGCATCAATATCATTTTCACCTCTAGATTCATCACGTAATTTTAGACTTAAATCAGCACAATATTTTATAAGATTTTCTTTATCAACACATTTTAATTTTGTGAAGTCATACAAAAAGCCAAATACAGTGGTATGTTCTTTTATTAATGTAAATCTTTCACTTATTGATGCTATAGTGGTATCAAGAATGGCATAGTAAAAATTTACTTTAAAATTCATTTTTTGATCAACTATGGGCTCATCTTCGCCTTCATAGCCAAACTGCCTCTTTTTTGTTATTTTCCTTAAGGGTCTATTTTCATTAAATACCGGATCCAAATCTAAATCTTTAGCGATTTTTGTAGCATTATCTAAATAAATTTCAAATTCAGCATCAGATCTTTTTTCCATAAAATATGAATGTAAATTTTTAAGCTCATTTAAACAGTCTTTCATATGGATATCGGTTTTCTGTAATAATTTACTTACAACATTGATTTTCGTTAGTATGTCATACCATATAGAAATAGATAAAGCTGTCTGCAGAAATTTTTCTTACTTCGTTTTTAATTAATTCTACTACAGATGCATTTAGTGTAGGAGAAATATTATTTCTCCTAATATTGGATTTTAATTGGTGCCATATTAGCTCAATAGAATTGAATATACAATAGTATGGAGGAAGACGCAACACTGTATGTCCATTTTCTGCTGCAAGTTTGTCACACTCGTATTCCTTATTTATTTTAAAAGCTTTTAATACTTCTAGCAGTTCTCGTTTTTTGTAAATTTCTTCAAAATATAAATCATTTTCAATCATAAAATTTTGAATTTCTGCTTTTGTATTATTAGGATTGGGAATGATTTTTGCTTGCCGACTATGATAACTAGCATTGTCCATTACAATGACGCTATTTTCAGGTATATTTTTAAGGAGTTTATGTTTAAACCAATCTTCAAAAAGTTGTGCGTCGGTATCTTAATGGTAATCTAAAGAAGAATCTGCTATGTTTTTAGCTAAAAGCAACAGACAATTTGGAACAAACCCTACCAAACCATACCTACTATATTATGTATTCCTAGAAAAGTAATAAAAACGATGAGAGGCAATCGCCGCGCGGCCTTTATAAAATAAGTAGTTACTTGATTTTCCGGTGTTATTTTTATTTTTATTGACGCCGGGATATTGCTATATTATATAGACAAAACATTTTATCGGGTGGCGGCCGTCGCGCGCCGCCCTTTTAGACTTGCCGCCCGTGTGCGGTGCACCCATTGCACACGTGGTTGGCGCGGCCCTGACTCTAACCTTCGGCTTCCAATTCCTAGATCGACATGGACTAAGCGCTCTCTAATTTACGAAAGCATTAAAGTGTATAATCATTTAAGAGTGGAGTATAGATATTTGGATTATGTGAGTAGCTAGAAACGGACAGTTCTGGCTCAGGTGGTGCTGGTGGTGCTGGTGGTGCAACTAACCCAGGTGGTTCGGTGGTGCGTTTTACGATCTAACCCAAGTGGTGCGGTGGTGCGTTTTACGATCTAACCCGGGTGGTTCGGTGGTGCGTTTTATAACCTAACCCGGACGGTTCGGTGGTGCGTTTTATAACCTAACCCGGGTGGTTCGGTGGTGCTGTTTACAAAATAACCCGAAATTAAACCCGACTTTTTACGACCTAACCCGGATGCTTTCATGAGGCGGCTTCTTATCTAACCCTAATTTGAACCTGAATATTTATGAACTGACCCGAGATAAAACCCGACTTTTTATGATTTAACCTTAGTGAAACGCCGCTGCTAAAGCGGGATAATTAAATCCCAATTTTTATAAGCCATCCTTAAACCCAACTTTTTACGATGCGACCTAAGCCATCCTTAAACCAGACTTTTTATGATTTAACCTTAGTGAAACGCCGCTGCTAAAGCGGGATAATTAAATCCCAATTTTTATAAGCCATCCTTAAACCCAACTTTTTACGATCCGACCTGAGACATCCTTAAACCAGACTTTTTATTATTTTCCCTTAGTTGAAACGCCGCTGTTAAAGTGGTATAGTAAAAAACATTATTTATATTTTCTAAATTAGTGAAACGCCGCTGGCGGGTAGTAAAGTGAAATAAATCCCTAATTTATATGGTCTAACAAGATAAGTATAATAAAGCGGTACATTTGTCACCCCACAATAATTATTTATACCTAAATAACCCTCTCAAACCCTCTGCCGACTGGATTTAAAAGAAAGGGACATAAACCTTTATTTATTATTCCGAAGGACCCTCATTAAAATTCAGTAGCATATCTAATAATTGATTCCAATTTTTGCACCACTTATATAAAATACAATAAAATAATTACCATCTAGAACCATTAACTAGCGATTTCTTTGTACTTGAAGTGGATAAATTATAGGACTATCTTGTAATGAGAACAGAGTAATAAAAAGTAAATAAAACTTAAATACGTATAAAATACCAAGCAGGTATAGGTACTATACAACTTGTGTTCGCCATCAGGTAGAACCCCCAATAAAATTATGAATATCAGGCGTAGGCAACAATAAGCAAATCACGTTGGTTTTTTAATTTATTATTAATCTGGCTAACTTAAGAAACTCACAATATAACGACCATCCAAAAAAAATCATAATACATTACTGGGTGTGAAAGCAATTGCGCTGCAAAATATAGTGTATACCGACTCTGAGGTAGTTAATTAAAATCCCAATTAGCGCTAAAAAAAAATCAATTAGATATTTACTTTAGATATTTTAATAAAAAAATTCAATATTATTAGCGTCACCTACGCATAGGGTTAAAAAGTATGAGAAACTTTGTGAATATCATTTCCCGTGATTCTCTCGACCACCACATTTCAATATTCTCACCAACATTTAACTTTTGAAATTAGCATAACAAATCCTTTACAATGAATTAAACAAACACAAACATAATTTTAAAATCACATAATAAGAATATAAGCTAAAATCTAACAAGTTCAGACTAGTCAAATGACGTCAGTTTACATCTGTAGAGAATACACAACCCTCGAATCATAAAAAAATGGTCAAACTTTGTCGGCAAATACCCTTCTATAATGCAGGGGAAGGACAGGTAACTCGAGATGTTTATAAAGAACATTATTTGCTTATTTCTAGACTCTTAAAAATTAGATGCAATCGAACAATAAATGTTTTCATCATGTATATTTATCAGTAGAACATTACCTTCGACATACGTAAATTCAAATTGATAATTACTTGTCTTAGTGCTTTTTTAGAAGCTTGAATCATTGCATATAACCGTCTGAGGATACCCAAACTTCCCCTAACATATTTCTCCGTGACCGGGGAAAAAGAGGTATAAAAGCGGCTTTGGTCGCATAGAGATTTCAGTTCCAAGTTAAACTTGATACCGAAGCAACTTGTTAAAACTAAACTAACCTTACAAGATTAATAATTTCAAAGTAAATTTTGTCAACTTTTATTTTATTTCATTTACATTAAAATGGAATGTATTACATGTCATAAAAGTTATTCAACGCTGTCAGCTTTAAAAAGACATCAAAAACAGCAGCATTCAAGTAGTCAGAAACAATTTAGTTGTCATTTATGTCCGCTAACTAGCAATAGAAAGGATACTTTTAAAAAACATCTTAAAACCCATGAAAAAAGCGATGCAAAAAAAGCCGAAAAAGCTGCCACTTTAGCTAATAATGTAAATAGAAAACAGATTAATCAGACAAATGAAAAACAAGCTAAAATAAATGATGGAGCCTCGACATCATCATCTACTGTTAGATGTCAGGAATGCCAGATAGATGTCAATAGAAAAAATATGAGCGCCCACTTAAAAACATTATACCACAAAAAACATTGCAGTGTTAGCATTGGAACAAATGTGCAATTAATTAATTCAGCTTTTAAAAAAAATATTTGTAGCTATAGAATAAACAACGAGGGTGAAACACTACAAAATGTAAACGAGTTTATGACAGTAATTAAAGCAGATGCCCTAAATTTAATAAAAAAAGAGCTTACCGAGCAAGAAAATGGCCTTAAAGTTAATTTTGAGCTTTTTGCCTCATATATGCTATCGACGAAACAAAATGAAGATGGGAATGATGTGCAAAATGAAACAAAATCATTTAATAGCAAATATCGTATTGCAACAGTATCGTCGGATTTGGAAGACATGTATTCTGAATTTACAGAAATATTAAAAGTGAAAAGCGAAGAGTTCCAGGTAAGTTGTACAAATATTATTATTCGATTTCTTATATCTAAAAAAAAAATTTATTTTATTTTAGCAAAAAGATTCCGGATGGTCAATGCTCGCAATTTTATATTTAGAAGTAAATATGCTCAGATTTGAACCATTTCGAGGATCATCTTATATACCACTCCCTAAAGATATAGAAGATAAAAAAGCTGTTATTAATATAAAAAATAGCGATAATAAATGCTTCGCCTATAGTATTCTCTGCCATCTATATCCTGCTGCCGACAATGCCGAAAGAGTTAGCAACTATGAAAAACATTTGGATAAACTAAATTTTAATAATTTATCATTTCCCATGGAATTAAATAATGTTCAAAAATTTGAAAAACAAAACATGGATATAAGCGTCAACGTTTTTGGGCTTAGTAAGAAAAAAGATAAACATATCGTTGTAGGGCCATTATATCATACTAAGCAACGAAAAATTAATCATGTGAATCTCCTATACATTGAAGATCCCGCAACGGGGGCATCACATTTTTGTTACATAAAAAATTTAAGCAGACTAATTTCACAACAAAGAACTAATCATGACGGAAGAGTTTATGTATGCGATGGCTGTTTAGTTACATTTTTAACAGAAGATAAATTAAAAATGCATTTAGATCTAAATGACTGCCTAAAAGTTAGAACAGAGCTTCCAAATGCATTTAATAATATTCTCGAATTTAAGGATCATCATAAGGCATTTCCTATGCCGTTCTGCATATACGCAGATTTTGAAACTTTACTCGAGCCTATCCATATAGCAAATCCAGACCCATCCAAGAAATATACAGTGGATACGCATGTACACAAACCATTCAGTTTTGCCTATTTTGTGAAATGCGAACATGATAATTCACAATCATTTCTGAAACAATATAGAGGCTTGGATTGCGCCGAAGTTTTTGCAGAGTGGCTTATCCAAGATGTCAGAGAAATACATGAAACATATTATGCAAAGCCGAAGCCAATGACAAAACTAACAGCTCGAGAACAAGAAAACTTTTCAAATGCAAAAAACTGCTTTTTATGCCAAGACATATTCCAACCTAATACTGAAGACGTCTCACTAAAAAAAGTGAGAGACCACTGTCATTTTTCAGGTTAGTAGATACTATTAATTTAAATAATTTTAAATTATGACAAACTATTTTAGTTATAAAATTTAATAATACATAGATGCTAATGAAATATTGTTGTTTTAGGTTTGTACAGAGGTGCAGCACATAGCAAGTGCAATTTAAAATATAGAACGCCACAGTTTATACCTATATTTTTCCATAACGGCTCACATTACGACTTTCACATATGTATCGAAGAACTATTAAAAAAATCCGAGTCCATAGAAGTCATCCCACAAAATAAAGAACTTTATATCGCATTTACAGCGAAAATTGCGCTAAGTCCGAGTGATGGCAAAAATTTGAATGCTGAAAGCGAGAAGAAAAGGTATTTTTACTTACGCTTCTTGGATTCGTTCCGCTTTATGCCTTCCAGCTTAGATAGCCTAGCGAAAACTTTAAATGAAAACCAACTAATTGAAACCAGAAGACTATTTACAGATGATGAGCAGTTTAATTTAATGCGACGAAAAGGAGTTTTCCCCTACGAGTTTGTGGATTCATATGATAAACTAGAATCTACACAAGAATTACCAGCAATGGCAGATTTTTACAGCACGTTATGTGAAGAAGCCATTAGCTTGGAAGACTACATGCACGCAGAAAAAGTTTGGCAACTATTTAATTGCGAGAACTTAGGCCAATATTCAGATTTATATTTAAAAACAGACGTGCTTTTATTGGCGGACATATTTGAATCATTCAGAAAGCTATTTCGATCTCTATACAATCTAGAAGCCTGCTTCTATTTCACCCTACCAGCGTTGGCATGGTCATGTATGCTGTCTTATACAAAGGTATGATGATTAACTTTCCATTTTTTCATCACAAGGTTTAATGCTTTATTTTTTTTTTTAATTGCAGGTAAAACTAGAACTTCTTACCGATCCAGGTATGTTACACCTAATTAGAAAGGGGATCCGAGGTGGCGTCGTACAATGTGCGCACCGTCATGCGGTAGCAAATAACCGTTACCTACCACATAACTTAGACGATGATTTCAATTATATAAAATATGATGCTTCTAAACCTACCTCATACATCACGTATCTGGATGCCAACAACTTATATGGACAAGCCCTTTCTCAGTACTTGCCTTTTGGAGGCTTCAGATGGCTCAAAGATGAAGAAGTTCAAAATTTTAATGTATTAACACAATGTTCAAACGAAAAAAGCGCAATAGGATTTATTTTAGAAGTAGATTTAATTTATCCGGAAGAACTTCACGACTTACACAATGAGCTTCCTTTCTGTCCTGAAAATATAGTTGCGCCTAATGGTAAAAGTCGTTTAGCTAAGCTAATACCTAATTTAAATGATAAAAAACGTTATGTAATTCATTATAGAAATTTATATCAGGCTCTACAACATGGATTAAAATTGGAAAAAATCCATAGAATTGTTGAATTCAGGCAGTCAGATTGGCTAAAAACATATGTTGATAAAAATACGGCGATGAGGCAAGCGGCTACAAATGATTTCGCTAAAGATATGTATAAATTAGCTAATAACGCAGTTTTTGGTAAATGTATGGAAGCTGTCGAAAACCGAAAAAGCGTCAAGTTGCTAAAACAATGGGAAAATATTCGTGAAAAAAAGGGTGCTCAAACTTTTATTTCACAATCTAAAATAGATAGCGTTAAAGTTTTTAATGAAAATTTTGTTGCCATTCAACTTAAAAAAGATAAAGTTCTTTTCAATAAACCTATATATGTAGGTTTTAGCGTTCTCGATATTTCCAAAACTGTGATGTTTGATTTTCACTATGATTTTGTGAAAGAAAAATATAAAGATAATGCAAAACTCTTATATACTGATACTGACTCATTAATATATAAAATTGATACTAAAGATTTTTATTCAGACATAAAAGAAAATCTCAATAAATTTGATACTTCCAATTATGACTTAAACAATCCGTATTCAATACCATTAGTAAATAAAGCAGTGTTGGGAGTATTTAAAGACGAAGCGAAAGGTCTACCAATTCTTGAATTTGTCGGCCTTAGACCCAAATTATATGATTATGTTGTAGCCAAGCCTAAAAAAAGTAGTGGATACTATGGTGAAGTAATTAAAAAAGGAAAAGGAGTTAAAAAATCTGTTATTAAAAGACTTAAGCATAGTGCTTATAAAAATTGCCTCTTTAGCAAGAATATTGTCTTAGCTAGACAAAATGTATTTCGATCAATAAAACATATCATACATACAGAAACGGTTAATAAAATAGCTTTGTCTGCAAACGATGATAAGAGATACATTTTGCCTGATGGAATAAGTACTCTTGCGTGGGGTCATTATAAAATCGACTTTTTAAATGCTATACATGAAGGTTTTTAATATTTTTTTATTAATTATACTATATTTTCAAAAATATTAACCATATGCTATTTTTCAAGTTGGGTATAATGCTAAAACCTGTCTAAACAAGAATAAACATGTTTCAACAAGTCTAAACCTATTTCAACTCGCCTAAAGCTGAAAGCTGTTTCGATAAGTCGAGGACTGTTTCAACTCATCTAAAGCTGATTCATATTGCTGAAGGCTATTTCCATCGGTTGATATTTGTTTCGACTTGTCGAAACTTATTTGTAAACGAGGGTGGGATGGGTAGGGAGACTGTAACTATAAAAGAACTTAAAGCAGATGGTTTAAGCTATAGTAAGCCAGATGAGCATGTCACCGCATCTTCAAAGAGAAATAAATAATTTTTCTAAAAAAATCAGAAAACTGAAAAAAGATATTAAACAATACGAACAAAAGAAGCAGGTTATATATCTATTAAAGAAACTAAGATTATAACATGGCTAGTCAATCTTCTATGACTTCATCAGATTTCTGCTATCCTGAATATATGAATATGTTGCTACCAAATTATAGCGAAAAAATAGAGGAAGAAAAATATTTGATTAACGAGAGCATTATACATCTCCTCACAGTTCCCATACAAATTTCTACAGGCTTAAGTACTATGCAGGGCTTTCTACCGACAGTCAAGCTAACATATGTTGCTCCCTGCTCTAAGGATAGCATTTCTATATCATTCATGGATATAGATTGGCATGAACTATTTGAACATATGCTGAATATGTCTCCATTAGTTAATGTTGACGGAACACTGACTGAGAATGTAATGATTTTTCAGCAGTTTAAACTTACAAGTATACCATGTGAAGGGCAAACATTATTAAAATTGGAAAAATATAATAATATTTTATATTTTTGTAAAGAATGGCTTCAGGAAATTAAATTATATTCTCATGTTATTGACTATAAACTAAAAATTTTAAAAGAAATTGATTTCTCAAGTCATTATACTAGTATTTTATTATATGTAACCGATTATGATAGTGATGTAACATATTCCGAAAAAATTAAAAATGTATGTAGTTTACAGTTATCTGTTCAGAATTATTGCATGTTAGAATATTTAGCTTTTAATTATCATAATATATAATGTGATATTACGAAAATTTTGTATATGAAATGAATAACCTAAAAATAAAAAACAAAGTATTTATTAAAAAGTTGTTTTATTTACCTCAAAGCTATTACAATAAAAATAATAGGTTAGGCTAGGGAATAATACTATTATAAAACAATAGACTAATTACAATTTAAAAAAATACTACAATAAGTTAGGTTAAGAAATAAAAATACTATAATATAACATCAGTTTCATTAACCCACGTAGGTTTGGGAAATCCTAGCCAGCGAACTAAAACTTGCTTAACGCCATTTTTTGTTCGTTTTCTTATAATTTTCTCCACCAAGTATATATCAGGAAGTTTGGTTTTTTGTAGTTCTTGTTGATAAAAACAACCCTTTATCGGCTGACCATTCATATCTTCTAAAAGAAACGTTGGTGGATTGTTAATATTCACTTTAACTATTTTGAATAACTCTGGAGACCAGTTAATTTCAAATCCTTTACTGAATGCACCTTTATATTTGCTTATCCTGACAATATCGTCTATTTTTAGTATCTTTCTTCTAACAACTATTTTTGGAACATTATATACGTTTAGCCGTGTATTAGGTTTTACATCGCAAGGCTTCATTCCTGTGGTGCGATGCTTGCTATTATTATAATCGTTTGTAATTTCTTGTAAGATATCGAACCAAATGTGAGTTCCACGTAAAGAGAAATATTTGTATATTCGGTTTTTTAATGTGCGTATAACACGCTCGACAATTGCCGCTTTTTTATTACTATAGATAAAAAAATTATTTATTTTATATTTTTTCATTAAAGAATTAAAGTGTGAATTTTTAAATTCTGAGCCCATATCAGAACCTATATTTTTAGGTGAATATCCTGCCGATTCAAGTATATCTTTCATACTTTTAGTAACTTCGCTTCCAGTTTTTGATTTAAGCGGTCTAGTCCAAACAAATTTAGAAAAACAATTTATAACCACTAATACGTAACGAAAACCTCTATTAAGAAGCGAATATGGTTGAAACTCCATTAGGTCAATTTGAAAATAGTCATAATAATCTCGTATTACAGTTTTACGCCTAGAAAAATTTCGACGTGTGGGTTTATGGAGTTCTTCAACGACTTGTCTTTTTTCTTTAGAGATCATCTTGTAAATTGTTGACGTGACTAGAGTAGCTTGATAACTAGAAAGGTTTCCAATATACAGCGCGTTAAATTCATTTTTTATTTCAACATTATTTTTTAATCACCACTTTTGAATGTTTAGTATCTTTTATTTTTTCATTTATGATTCGCTCCATCTCTTTTGGGATATTACTTTTATCTAATAAATTGTTTATATGTTTATCTATGTATTCTGTAAGTAGTTTCTCCAGAGTCTCATTTTGCTCTTCAATCACCGTTTTATGAACATATGGTATAACATCATTGTTTATTATATTTGCAAGTTGTTTTCTAATCTCCTTTAGCGTTTTAGCTAAATCTTCTTCCATTTTTAAGCCAATATATGTACTTAGATTTTTGTTTATTCGTTCAGTGGTTTCAGATAGTTTATTTCCCATTTTTTCTTCCAATACTTTCATTTTTTCAGTCAAATAATTCATTGTCACAGCATCATTTAAGTCTGTAGGTGGCGAAACATTGGTTAGCCGTATTCCTTGTAAATCATAATTTCCGTCAGAAGTTAGTTTGTAGGCGCTTATAGGGGTTTCTCTAAGTTTAAACTGGAATGAGTCTTTCCATTTACGTTTACGACCAAATTTATCTATTGTGTTAACACTCATCATTTTATGTATAAACTGAGATGAAAATTGGAATGTTACGTATTATAAGGCGTTTAATATATTATATTAGCTTCTCGTAGTTCTTCTAAAATGGATATAATTTCATTATCATGTGCCGTGCTTCCAGCTAATTTAGACGCCCAAAGGAGGCGGAGACGTTCGATCAATTCCTGGGGAGTATTCCAGTAAACAAATTCTTTATTTTTAAAGTTTAGTTGTTTGGTATTTAGCGGTAATCTTGCTATTGATTTTCCTTCTTTAAAAATAAGAGGTCTTATTAAGTATAAATATTTTTTTGATTTACTGCGGTTAAGTCCTTGAGTTGGATTATATTGATTAAAAATTACATTTGTTTTATGTAGAATTTCTTGATATATACCCTTTGTTTGCTCGCTTATAGCATCAGGATTTTCTAACGCTTTTGGATGTTTCAAAAAAAGTATATCCAAAAGTTCTGCAGATGCTGGATATGTTCCAATATTTGTACTACCGCGCCAAAAGGAAATCTCACTAGGAGGAAATCTAACCTCAGTGTTCCCCATGTGAAGTTTATTTTTTGAATCTACGCGAATTCCATATCTTACATCAAACCTGGATATATTACGTTTTATTTTTTCCACATAACTCATTGAAATTGAATGTGGACTAGCATGCGAGGAAAAGTCTATCTTTCTTGTTTTTAGCTGTTTATCATGTTTGATAATAGGAGGTGTATCACTTAAATCCGGTGTTGAGAAAATATCTTCTGCAGGTATTGTACTGATATGCGGTGAAACAGCGTCAGATGTCTCATCAAAGCTGGCATCATGAACATCGACATCATCAGACGAATAAGGCTGGCTAGTTGTTTTTACAATAGTGGTTTGGCTTTTGTTAGCTGAGGGAGGCTGCATATTAGATTTTTTTGATGCAACTTGAACAGCATCAGAAATAGATTTTAAACGAGTTGTAACAGGCTGATAAAATTCTTCAAGTCCACTCTTGTTTTCAAATTGCTTATTTTTAATGCTATAATATTTTTTACGCACAGCATCAGTTGCTTCAATCAGTTTGCGTTTAAGCTCAATTTCTGAAGTATCGTTCATTTTTTTTTTTTTTACTCCTCTCCCTTTACTGCCTCAATGTTAAATGATATAAAATTTTAAAAATAAATGTATTTATCAAATCCTATTCGATATCTGCCTCTCTTTAAATCGCTATCTTTATCAATAACTAGGAAACCATATTTTTCTTTCCAACACTCTGCACACATTTCTAGAAATTCAGAAAATGATATATCTGGAGAAACATGATCTAAATAAATGTGTTTAAGGTTTGTTTGATCTTGATTAAACAGAATAAGAAAATTTGCATTATCACGAATTAATTGTTTTGGTACTTTAGAATATGTCTGAGCTAAGTAGAAACAGTCAATGTTTTTATGTCTCCCCATACTAAAATATAAACGAATAGTATCTTGTCTTTCACAAATTACATCGTCAAATATAAAAACAGAATTAGGTTTAGCATCCGCGGGATTAACTATTGTCTCATTGGAAGCATAAGTATAGAAAGCAATTTCCTTAATCGGCTTGAGTACTTTGTGAATATAATCGTATTTTGCTTGATATAAGGACTTTGAATAAATATATATATTTTCAAAACAAAGTCCTTTAGGATGTGTTAGAAGGGTTATCATAGCATTTGTTTTCCCACAATTTGAAGGACCTATTAAAAGCGCTCTTATTGAATTTGGTAATAAAGGTCCATTCCTTTTAGTAGTCGGCAACCCTGCTCCAACGGCCTGATCCAGATTGTCAACTTCCAATTCATAACCTGATTTTTCAATAAACATATTGCTGTAAATATACGTTACTTGCACACTATATTTTATTTTAATGTCAGCCGCCAAACGATTAGGACGTATATCCTCTCGCTCCAGCAGCACCAAGGCGAGTGGTAAAGGCTTAGTTGATACTGTAATAAATAAGCTGCCAATTGAATTACATTTACCTGGATATCAGTATTGCGGACCTGGAACAAAGTTAGAGAAAAGACTCACCCGCGGTGATCCTGGAATAAATTCATTAGATATTGCATGTAAAAAGCATGATATAGCCTATGCAAGACATAAAAAGTTAAGTGAACGACATAAAGCAGATTACGAACTTGAACAAAGTGCTTGGAAACGTGTAAAGTCGGCAAACTCTAGTTTTGGCGAAAAAACTGCAGCTTGGCTAGTAACGACTGGAATGAAAATAAAAAGAAAGCTTGGCATGGGATGTAAAAAAGCATTACCTAAACGTAAAAAGAGTATTAAAATAAATAAAAAACAGAAAAAAATAGTTTTTGGTAGCGGGATTATAAATAAAATTCGTAAAAATTTAAAGAAACGTTTAAATTTAGACCCGAAAAATTCGGATATACAAAAAATGGTAAAAATGGGAATAATAGTGGCGCAAAAAACATTAAAAGTTCACGGAGGTAAAAGAAAAATACAAACTCCGCGCATCATACCATTACCAAAGCAGGGAGGAATTTTACCTCTGATTCCTATATTTGCAGGACTTTCTGCCTTGGGTTCGTTAGCTGGCGGGGCCGCTGGAATTATAAGAGCGATAAAAACAGCTAAAGATGTTTCATCGGGAAAGCGTTATGATAAAAATATAGATGAAGGAAAAAAGGGTAATGGATTATATCTTAAGCCATATCGCAGTGGTTTGGGGCTATATCTAAAACCATATAAAAGTTCAAAAAACTAATAAAATCCCTACCTCCAAAAGCGCTTACAAATTTCGACTTGTCTAAGTATGCATTACAGCTAAATATTCCATATTTTAGAGGTGTATATATGAGAGATGCTATGCCAAAAACAGGTCCTAACAAGTTTGAAAGTGGAATTGTTAATTTGGATGATGCCGAGGGGGTAGGGACGCATTGGGTTGCATATAAGAAGAAAAATGATAAAACATATTATTACGATAGCTTCGGAGATTTACCTCCACCAAGTGAGTTAGTTAGTTATTTGTATACTGGGCGATATAAAACAGAAAATATCTTCTATAACTACATTCGCGAGCAAGATTTTGATACAGTCTGGTGTGGACATTTATGCTTAAAGTTTCTTGCTAAAAAAAGTTAAGAAATGGAGAATGATGCTATAAAAAAGATCTCTCAATCTATGCAAGTGTTTTTCAAATCGAGAAGCTTATTAAATATGACAAAGGAGGAGTTAGTTTATATGCCCAAAGAAGTTATTATAAATTGTGCATTTCGAGAAATCCCGTTTATTTGGTCTAAGCTTCCTAAACACTTACAGGAAGATCCAGATTTAAAAAACTATTTATTTTGTACTGAGCATGAGCAGGATGATAGTGAGGAAGGAGATGTAAATGATGGTCCTCCGAAGCGAAAATTATTCTGTTGTTATTGTAAAATGAAGGATATAAATATAGCAACAGAAAATAAAATCGAGGTTTTACCATCGGATAAACGTTGTATATTACAATAAATATTGAAATACATCTAAATTTTTTGTAGTCATGTCGTACACGTTTACCTTATCAGATCATAGCAGCGTGTTGAGTGCTAATTTTTTTCCCTCGCTTGAGCTTGAGAAGAATTCAATATATGGTTTAGGATTGTTGGGATTTTACACTTATAATTCAATTTTTAACATAGATGAAAATAATAATTTACTTGGATTTGCCGAGCCTGATCAGAAAAAGTTTACTTACTTTAGAATTAAACCAGGTGCATATGAAATTGATGAAATCCATAAAGAAATTCAGAAAGAAATCAAGAAAAAGAAATATTTAGAAAATAATAATGAAATTGATGATATGAATAGAATATTTAGTTTGGAGGCTAATAACAACACTTTAAAGTGTCAGCTTAAATCTACATTGGATTTAGATTTTTCAATAAAATCCTCTTTAGGAAGAACGCTTGGATTTGCAGAGAAAGTGTTTAAAGCCAATAAGCTTCATGAATCCACTCTACCAGTGGATATAATGAAAGTTCGAATGATACGAGTTGACTGTAATATTATTTCTGGAGCATATCTGAATTCAACAAAATCTCATACTTTATTCGAATTTGATATTGACGTTGAACCTGGTTATAAACTTTCTAAGGAGCCCCATAATATAATATATATGCCCATACAACCTTTGGGTCGTCAGTTTATAGATAACATTACGTTGAGAATCTTGGACGATCAAGGAGACTTGGTTAATTTCCAAGGAGAGAAAATTATAATTAAATTAGAATTAAAGAAAATTACATAATGGGATTTCAATATAATTCTCAGATTTATAAATATCAAAAATCGTCTAAGATAATAAAAGATAATAAAAGCAGTAAACCTAAAACTATAGCACGCATTCTAAAAAGAAACGTTGATCTGAAAGGAAGTGATATAAGCATCGAAGATCGCGAATTTTTGAAATCCTTGGGTTTACAACTAAAAATTTAAGAAAATATGGCCACCATTTCAACAAGTGAAAAATTGGAGGTTTTCGATGATCCTGTATTTGATTATTCACTTGTCAGTTTAAATGAGCATACATATAAACCTTATGGGTCACCAACATATAGCAATTCTGATGAAATCCGTATACCAATTCATTTTCAAGATCTAATACTCAATATTGCAGATAGTTACATATATATTGAGGGCACATTTAATTCAAGTGATGCTACAAAAAAATGCTATTTGTCAAATAATTGTTTGGCATTTTTATTTGATGAAATTAGATATGAAATGGGTGGTGAACAAGTATCTATAGTCAGAAAACCTGGAATCACCACAGCGTTAAAGACATTGGTATCATTTAATCCACTGCATAGTAAAAACTTACTTACCACAGGATGGGGTTTAAATGAGGGATGTCAAGTTATTTTGGACAAAACAAGCCATATATTTAGCGGAAAGCTACCCTTAAAATATCTATTGGGTTTTGCAGAAGACTATTTGAAAGGAGTCCTTAATGTAAAGCAGGAATTAATAATGGTTTTATCTAGATCATATGTTAACTGCTACGTCGGCGAAGTAGAAGCAACTATTAATGTAAGCAAAATTGAATGGAAAGTTCGTCATATTGTCCCCGAAGATCGAGAAAAGCTTAAACTGCTTTCTCGTATAAATAAAGGTGGCAATAATGCTCAAGTAAATATAGCTTATAGAATGTGGGATCTATATGAGCTTCCAACACTACGAGAAACGACTTCAGATATATGGGCTTTAAAAACGAGTACCAATCTTGAAAAACCAAGATATCTTATTCTCAGCTTTATAAGCGCCGATAGTTTGGATAACTACAAAAAGAATGCGATAGATTTTATAAACGCGGGTATTCGAGATATTCGCGTGTATTTAAATAGCAACGTATTTCCTTATGAAAGATGGAACTTGGATTTTAGCAAAAAGCTTTGTGGCCCTGCATACTACGCATACGAAAATTTCCAGCGTAGTTACTATAATCGACAAGATTGTAGCCCCCTACTTGATTTAGATGAATTTTTCGCAAACCCGGTCTTTGTCATTGATTCCAGTCAGCAAGCGGATAATAACATAAAAAATTCGACAGTAGACATAAAAATTGAATTTGAAACGCGTAACAAATTTGCAAAAAACATTAAAGTTTTTGCATTGGTGTTACACGATGCATTTTTAAGCTATAATGCTTTAGATGGTTCTGTTCGAACCGGGTGTAATTTTTTGGGTAGATAAATGTATACTAATTAGTTTAGATTAATAATATAATTAAGAATTATAGTAGTATAGAACATAACATATTATGTAGTTTGTATAATCCTGAATTTTGAATAAATTATGATTAAATTATATTATGGATTTTATTTTACCTTAACTAATCGAATTTTAAATTAAGGTTTGAGCATACCATAAAAGGAAGGGTCATTTAGGTATAAATAATTATTGTGGGGTGACAAATGTACCGCTTTATTATACTTATCTTGTTAGACCATATAAATTAGGGATTTATTTCACTTTACTACCCGCCAGCGGCGTTTCACTAATTTAGAAAATATAAATAATGTTTTTTACTATACCACTTTAACAGCGGCGTTTCAACTAAGGGAAAATAATAAAAAGTCTGGTTTAAGGATGTCTCAGGTCGGATCGTAAAAAGTTGGGTTTAAGGATGGCTTATAAAAATTGGGATTTAATTATCCCGCTTTAGCAGCGGCGTTTCAACTAAGGGGAAATAATAAAAAGTCTGGTTTAAGGATGTCTCAGGTCGGATCGTAAAAAGTTGGGTTTAAGGATGGCTTATAAAAATTGGGATTTAATTATCCCGCTTTAGCAGCGGCGTTTCACTAAGGTTAAATCATAAAAAGTCTGGTTTAAGGATGGCTTAGGTCGCATCGTAAAAAGTTGGGTTTAAGGATGGCTTATAAAAATTGGGATTTAATTATCCCGCTTTAGCAGCGGCGTTTCACTAAGGTTAAATCATAAAAAGTCGGGTTTTATCTCGGGTCAGTTCATAAATATTCAGGTTCAAATTAGGGTTAGATAAGAAGCCGCCTCATGAAAGCATCCGGGTTAGGTCGTAAAAAGTCGGGTTTAATTTCGGGTTATTTTGTAAACAGCACCACCGAACCACCCGGGTTAGGTTATAAAACGCACCACCGAACCGTCCGGGTTAGGTTATAAAACGCACCACCGAACCACCCGGGTTAGATCGTAAAACGCACCACCGCACCACTTGGGTTAGATCGTAAAACGCACCACCGAACCACCTGGGTTAGTTGCACCATCAGCACCACCAGCACCACCTGAGCCAGAACTGTCCGTTTTCCTCTACTTATGTGCGTTTCCGCAGAGCGGTGAGATACCTTCTGGCACAAAAGGCATATTACAGCCTGGATGAGGAGCTACTATCGGGATGAAATTTGACACTTCTTGTGGACTTTATTATAATGTTTTTTCAAGTTAAACAATTTTTTTTTAACTATTTGAAATTGTTGTTTGGTCTATTTTTATGTTTGTTTTTATTTTTTTAAACTTTCTGATATCTATTTTTTCTAAATTGTATTTTGTCTATTTATAATTTTTTTACCTTCTGACATCGTCTTAGATCGTAGGATAAATTTAGCGTTAATTGCTTTATCTATAATATGTAATGTATTCTTGACAATAAAGCATGTTAAATAAATAAATAAATGAAAATATTCATAACTATGACACAAGCTCATAAGACAATGTTTATTAACTAACTGTAAGAACAAGCATAGGTTTATATAACCCACTGATACAGGCTAGTAAGACATACAACAAAATGCCTGAAAATTAAATATGAGGAACATAGAAAGTTACAGATTATTTATAAAACAAATAAAATTAAATCTAGATATATTATGAAACCCAACACTGATAAATATATTTGAGTGGTATTCTCGAGGCCAGAGCTTTAGGCACTGTTTACAGAATTATTGTTATTGTTGTAATGTATAACGTGATAAAAAAAGGATGTTTTCATAAGTTACTTTTATATTATCAAAAGAAAAAAATTAAAAATTGAGGTACTGAACTGAAATTTCATATTCCAATTATTTTTTTAATTTGGAATAATTTCGTCTTTGACACATAGAAAATGTACCTATACCAGATTTCACAAAAAGATCTAAAAATAAAACCTTAACACCCTGCAGTTCAAAGATTAATAAGCTTAGGACATATACGTTCATACAAAGTTTTTTTCTTATAATAGTCCCAAGAATCACATCTTAAAATATTATCAAATCATTAAGAAGCACAATTTATAGTTTATGGTAAACTGTCTTTCTTCTTGGAATTAAATTTGATTTACTTTGCAAACACTTTAATTAATTATTTGGTGATATAATCTGTTTATCTTTTCCTAATTCCGATTTAAATTAGAGACAACAACTACAGCAAATTCGAGAAGCTGCTAGATTTACGCCAATAAACATAGAAATTTGCTTTTTGCATCAAATTGTGTTTAACTTTATTCTGCAATTCGTTAAGGGTTCTAATGAATATTTTGCACATTATACTGGTACAACTTCTAATTAAACCAACACTTAGAATGCCTTTTGCATTTATAATGGCTGGTTGTAATCGAAATGTTTCGTATTTAATGGAAAATATACAGTATTTGATATGTATGGAGATGGAGTTTGTTGGCGTATTTTGCCGCGAAGCTAAATACTTTTAATAAATAATGTTTGGGAGCTTTACTAAATAATTCTAGATTTTTTACGAGATGTCAACACAAAACTAGTAAATTACGTTACAAGGGCGGACTCCGTCGGGACTCGAATACGTGATAAATAGTGTTTTAAGAGACTTTAAAAACTGATGGTGTGACAGCAATAATTTATTCCTAAATGTTTAAAAACCGATGTGTATTAACTCAAGATGTAGAAAATATTCCCCTACTATGGACATCCCTTTCCTTCAAACCTCTAAAGAATGCACGTTCCTAGGATTGTATGTGGACCAATTATTGACCTGGACACATCAGAAAATCTATATTTGTAAAAAAATTATTCCGCAAACTTTGCTATCTTACAGTTAAAAAATATAATCAAAAAGGAAGCTCTTATAAATGTTTACTGTTCATTAGTATATTTCCATTTAAATTATAACGTCATACTATGGAGACATGCAGTTAAGTCCAACACGGTTTTTGTAGCCCAAAAACAAATCTTAACCGAACGAAAATTAACCTCAAGCCTACCGATAGAAGCAGACCGAATTTTAATAGCCAAAAGATTATAACATTTCCTTGTATTTATATGTACATAATATCTATAATTTTTAAACAATTCAGGATTTACTTTTTTAAATAGTGGCTTTATTCAGGCTATTTTAAGTTGGAGGGATTCATAATTTAAATTAAAATAGACACAAAGCATAAAAAAAAATTTTTATAAAACGAAACCAGCCAAAACCTTGGACCTTGGCAATGGCAATACTGTATTAATTATTAAAATAAAAAGCAAATCGGCTTACTCACCTGATGTAAAGGGCTCTTGCCTTACCTTACCTCCTATCACCAACCACAACCGACTCTAGGAGTCGGTATGTGCACCAACACAACAAGAAAACAAATTAATTAGGTGGCAGTATTTTAACCCGCAGACCCGCCTCGAAAATCTAAAATCACGATAGGTTAACAATCACAAACGAATGGCACGAGTCGTAACTCGTAACGTAACGGCAAAGGGCTTTTCCAACGATCTTATTAAATCTAATAAGCCGACACCTGATCCTACGAGAAGAAAAGATAGATGAGCCTGTTAGCAATAAAACATTGCCAAGTTTCAAATAGGCACTAGGCACCCATCTGTAATCTTTAATTTTTATCTGTGTTTTGTTATTGGGATTTAATTGCATATTATTTATTAATAATATCTTATAGAACAATGAAAACATTTATCAATCATTTCTAACTTATTTTTTTATGTTTTTAAAAATAAAACATTTAAATAATAAATAAATAAGTCAATAAGTGTCCTCGTTCAATCAACATTTGACAACATGCAAGCCATTGCAAGCTACTGTAAAAATAATACAATATAGGCCCAAATAAGTGGGCCTCACTCGTCTGCAAAATTTGGCTATTATTCCTGTTGTGCGCAATTAAAGCGGTGGAGGTGCCGGGTTGGAGAGCATAGCGTTTTATAAGCGATTTGTGACGTAAAGGAAGCTCAAGTTTTTGGAATTACAATTTTCTTTTTATGCGGTCGGGCAACGATTTCAGTTTTTAAAATTAATGTTGGATGGGGTGCGCGCTAAATTTAAAAGATAATATGTTGAACTTTGATGGTAATTCAATGTTCTATTGTTTTGATACTTTTAATGATTGGAAATTAGTTAAAAAACGTTTTATATTTAAATAAATAATTTATTAATTTTACATGGGAGGCCCAGCCTCAGTTGCTTTATACGACGAGCCGCCACTGTTCCATAATTAAATGAATTATTTACTACATATCAAAACATATTTGCATTCACTTATCGAAATATTATTAATTCCAAAAATGTTCTTGTTTTTAATTTTTTTGGCTATTTCACATATTTCTCTTGGCGTTGTTGGTCTTAAGTACATGGAGATATTATTATATGCAATGTCAGTGCCAAAGTTACCATGTTTAAGGTGTTTAAGTAGTTTTGATACCGCTGAAATTAGATGATCATTTTGCTATCTGTTCCGATTTTGTCAATATGATTCGTGAGACTCTTCCCCGGTACGTTACTGGAACTCATAATTATCATCTAGTCAGTGTTAATTTAACGTCTTATCACAACGAACAACACTGGTAAATTTCACCAGAATCGGCAGAAGGATCTTTGAGATATTAACAAAAAACCGATTATTATTTTAAACTTTGGCACCCTGTATCTTGAAAACCAGACTATTTAGAACACATGTTTATATGAACTTTTCTACCTAAATTTGGTTCAGGAATTACGGCCTATTATTAAGTAATTCCCCGTATATGTGAGAGAAACTCATCCTTATTTCGCAATATTAATGAAATACCCTGTATAAGCGAAATATTATTTTGTCGCAGGACGAGCACTATGATTTTAACTACCAACAATCACGGGCGCTCTCGCAAGATACCACGATCCTGCCTGGCGACGGCCTTATCACAGAATGCACTTACTCAACCGAACAACGGAACAAACCCACCCTTGGAGGATATTCCACTCGAGAGGAAATGTGCCTGGCCTTTGTACTGTACCACCCAAGGACCGAGTTGGCCGGCTGCTACTCCATTCCTCCCGTAAGGTACTTTTTCGAGAATCTGGGCGTTAAGGAGTTTTATGGAAAGAATATGACCGAGGTGGAGAGGGCGCTATTGGAAGGAACGTAAGTATGTGGTGTGTAGTATATAAAAACGTTAAGGGAAAATACCAGGTTTCACGTTTTTTAGAATTGACAGCGATAATTCCCCGGTGAGTACACAGAAACCATTTGAAAGCAAACCAGGGGATGAAATGTCGCCGGAGGCAAATTTACGGGCTATAATGGCCTTAAGAAACGCCAAAGAATACAGCATTGAGGGGGAAACGTCTGAACAAAGCGTATTTGAAAAACTGGTCATTAAAGGTGAGTTACTAATGCAAAGTGACAAAAAATTCGTACAGATTCGACAGAAAAAATTCGGGATAAATTCTTATATTTATTTTTTTTCAGAGCCTTCAGAGTTCAGAAACAAAACCTTTATGTCACATTTGCAAAACATTCCTTATAACGAGACAATTCTAACGAAAAAGATGGAAGAATATTTTTACAGTGGATTGCACATGACGTTTTGTCGAAAGAGGGATGATTCGTTGGCTATTGTAAGTGAAACAAATGAAATAATATAAACCAAGCCCAGTGGCGGTTCGTGGTCATTTCTAATTGTGAAGCAATACAAGAACATAATATAGTGAAAAAGCTTTGCGGGTTTTCTTCACGGTGCACCTACAATTTTGTAATAATTTATTGTTTAAGTAATATATCTAATAATCATAAATTGTTAAATAAAAGCTCTCCATACTCTATTTCTTAATGGTTTACAGAACAGCGAAAGGTTATTTGTCCTAAAATCGCAATAAAACATACGCGTGATAATTTGTAACTAGTCGCAAAATACACAGGTAGCTTATTTCATAGTAGAATATTTCCAATTTACTTATTTTAGTTTCCAACGTGTTATCGAATGCTTATGGGTCTGTTACAAAAATGGCGAGAATTTTTCCCGTTTTGTAAAGGTGTAAAAGCAAAGGCAATAATTTTAAATGTATATGATGCACTTGTAAACCAAACACCCTCTACTACTGTTCGAAACCTAGTACTAGCATGCGCCAATATGACGGGAGTTAGTGAATTAACAATCTACAAGCTTCTTGGAAAAGAAAATCTGAAACAGTCGGACATGAAACACAAAACTAAAAATATGTTTAACATTGTATGCAATCTAAGATACTAAGGAAGCCAAACCTCAACTTTCTTGTTGCAGAAAGATCAATGCACAAGATTTGTATTTTTATTTATACAACGTTTCGTTTCTTTTATTACAGTTTCATCGAAATAATATTGTATAATTGATTTGTGATGGGCTACATGCTTGGTGAAATGGATATTCCATGGTAGAGGAAATTAAAAGTCTTACTTGTTATATTTCACAATTTTAATTCAGTTGCCTGACACGTGTTTCGACCCTTGCGGATCATTATCGAAGGAATACAAGACAATACTAAATTCTACATGTCATTAAAATAAAATTAGGGAGATGAAGTGAATTGACACAGATGATGGGTTATTTTGGTCCTTAATTTACAGGTATTGGCCAATGGTACAACTAAATTACAGGTGTGATTATAGAGGTATTTATATCTAAGTAATAAAATTAAGAAAATGATATTGCGTATATAATTATGGGTTTTTGATTCGTAATTATTGACAGTGTTTATTGCATATTTACCCTAAGTTATTAGACTATTAAGTATTAGATTGGCACCTGAAGGTATTTCAATTTAATTATTAACAAGATTACATCGATTTTTTAAGGCTTTTTTGATTGCTAATGTTTCTAATAGGTTGAGTTTTCGACCCTTGTGTTGAGTGTCTATCGGTTTTATTTTGTTGGATATTGTGTGGTTATTTATTATACCAGGTCCGCTATTCCTGTTTTATTTTGTTTTTTTAAAATGGACGTTTTATGTTCTTTAGGCCTAGTATTAAAGTTTCTACCTGTTTGACCTATATAATAATAATAATAATAATAATAATAATAATAATCTTTATTGTCTAACAGACTAACAGAAAAAGTTCCAATTATAAGACAATTTGACTTAAGAAAGTTACAATTGACTAAGTGTAGAATATAACAATATAAAGAAACCTAATTAACCTAAGAAAATACACAGGATAAACCAGTCAATAAATATAAAAAAGAAGACAGAAACATCTAGCGGGTTTGCGAGTATCGCTTAATAACAATATTTTTAAATTGAGCAGATGATAGGCCATACATATCAATGTCAGAGCAGGTGTCATTAAAAAGCTTCATTGATTGAAATATTGGCGTTTTAATTAAAAAGTTAGTGGAGGGAACGGGCAAGTGGAACATAGGAGAGGATCTCATATTACGCGGAGGAATATAAAAGTTGACATCGGATAGCAGAGCAGGGCAGTCAATGTATGATCGACAAACTTTAAATAGAAACTGCATCAATAAATAATGTCTACGATCGTGAAGTGACAGAAAGCGAGATCTCGATAGCAGAGTGCTATGATCAAAGCCCCTGGGGGGAAAGAAACCATATTCTCTAAACATGAGAACCTTAAGAAATTTCCTCTGAACACCCTCCAACTGGTTAATGTATTTATTGCAAAGTGGGTTCCATATTATCGCCCCATACTCCAACTTAGAGCGAACAAACGTGAAATAAAGCAAAAGCGTTCGCGAATTTGTGAAATCGCTGGAGTTACGCAAAATATAACCAAGCGACCTCATAGCGCCGCCACAGACTAGGCTTATAATATATAGATTGCATTGCATTATATAGAATTGCATCACAGTCATCACATTGTATTTGGAAGGGGACCTCCTCGGTAGAGTAGTTGTTGTGTTTTTTGTCTGAGTTTTTTCTTAAGTATTTTGTTTATGAGTGTTGTTGGATAGCCGTTGTTTAAGGCTATAGTTTGTATTATGTCCAATTCTTTAATATATGAAGTTTCTGAAAGTGGGATGTCGACTAATCTGTGGATCATGCTATTGAATGCAGCTAGTTTGGTTTGTTGGGAATGTTTTGAGTCTGCTGATATAACTATATCGGTTGTCGTCGGTTTTCTATATAAAGAAAAAAAAGAACTAAAAGATATTACACATAGGGAACTAAACAATAGCCGTACTACGATTAATATATATGAGATAATTGCTCTCAACAACCTGTACCATTGTTAGCGAAATTATTCATGACGAAAACAACACAAGGGTAGAAAACGCAACCTATTAGAAACATTAGCACTCAAAAAAGCCTTAAAAATCTATTGTAATGATCAAATTGAAATACCTTCAGGTGGCAATCTAATACTTAATAGTCTAATAACTTAGGATAAATATACAATAAACACTGTCAATAATTACGAACAAAAAAACCCATAATTATATACACATTATCATTTTCTTAATTTTATCACTTAGATGCAAATACCTCTATAATCACACCTGTAAATTAGTTGTACCATTGGCCAATAC
This sequence comes from Polydrusus tereticollis, assembly GCA_963920685.1. Lineage (NCBI taxonomy): Eukaryota > Metazoa > Arthropoda > Insecta > Coleoptera > Curculionidae > Polydrusus > Polydrusus tereticollis. The sequence goes on along the minus strand of OY987333.1, from coordinate 8,928,271 downwards.
CTGTAAATTAAGGACCAAAATAACCCATCATCTGTCAATTCACTTCATCTCCCTAATTTTATTTTAATGACATGTAGAATTTAGTATTGTCTTGTATTCCTTCGATAATGATCCGCAAGGTTCTAAACACGTGTCGGGCAACTGAATTAAAATTGTGAAATATAACAAGCAAGACTTTAATTTCCTCTACCATGAAATAATATTGGTTTCTTCTTTCTTCGGGGGCTTTAAAATTAAAATAGTATCTTTTTTTGGAACTGGATAAACATCAGATTTGTTGTGGAAAACAAATTTATTACGTTGTTCTTTCTCCTCATAAAAAAAGTAATAATTCATGGTTATCTAACTCACAATTTTTCCGACGTTAGTATTTTTTTCTTTTTTTATCCTAAAAATTCATCTATTACCAAGCTACCATCTGATATATGAAATTTTTGCCCGGTTGCTTCAAGCATTACTTCGCCCTCATCTGTGGAGGCAGCGTACACATCAGCATATCTCAACCTGGTGCTTGTTGAAGGTCCAGCTTCATAATCAACATTCAAGTGATTTTTAAATTGAATAGATCCCAGATGAGAATGCCCGGTTGCTTCATGCATTACTTCGCCTTCAGCTGAGGAGGCAGCGTACACATCAGCATATCTCAACCTGGTGCTTGTTGAAGGTCCAGCTTCATAATCAACATTCAAGTGATTTTTAAATTGAATAGATCCCAGATGAGAATGCCCGGTTGCTTCATGCATTACTTCGCCTTCAGCTGAGGAGGCAGCGTACACATCAGCATATCTCAACCTGGTGCTTGTTGAAGGTCCAGCTTCATAATCAACATTTAAGTGATTTTTAAATTGAATAGATCCACATGATAATGTTCACAGCTTCCAATACACTACAGACAGCTAAGATATCGAAAATACAATAACTTCGGTTTACTATTCTGCCAAAATATTTGTCTTATTTGCAATGTACCTTTAAATGCGTTTAAATTATTATCCGGAATAACATGATCAAATTTGCAAATAACTGCTTCGTCAGGGTCAAAGTCGTTAACAAAAAATATTGTGCTTACATAAGTCACAGATACGACTGTTGGCATGTTTCATTTAATATTTCTTCAACTAACCTCAACTAACCTGATTTACAATAGGTACAGATAATAAACTAAAAAAAGCTCTTTATAACTAGATCAAATTCGCTTAAATTTATCAAACCAATAATTTATTTTTTCTAATAAATGTATTCTGAGACACCAGCCGATATATAAAATTACTTTAACTTCTCTAATACATTGGTTAAATCCTAATATCTCTAAAAGTATATTTCCTTTCACTGAAATTCTCTTGACACTGACTTAATTTATATTTTCAAACCAATTTAATAAAAAACTAATACCATGCAATCAAACTTTCCAGCCTGCAAGAAACTTTATATTATTTTTTGTCCTTTCCAGAAAGAAACTATTGAAAAACTTCCTCCATTTCAACCATACGAAAATAAAGAAAATATTCAGTGTAGCTACAAGGCGAAGAGGGCGTTCACCAATGGAAGCGCCACAACCATAATAAATGGAATGAAATTTGATTTAATTTTGTTTAATTTTTGTATAATTTGTTTTTTTAAATTTTGATTATACGGCCAAATAATCAAGGCTTAGTGTGAGCAGTGGGCGGGCGGTGGGTACAATTTGAACTAGAGTCGAAGTGTTTCTTTTATGTTTCGTTTGTTTTTTTAAGTTTGAAATTAATTTTTATAAGTACTAAGTGTATTGTTTTAATTTATTTTACCCAATTTCATATTTATTTTGTAAATAATAACATCCAGTATTGTATATATAATTTCTTACCAAAAATATTATACGATAGGTATTAGTAATAAGATATTATTGATGCTGTGAATTTTTATTTTTAGTTTTTAATTTATGGTGTAAAATATATCTGATAAGGCACTCGATTTAATTAGTTACGCTAAATAATTAAACTGTTTTTTGAATGCCAGTCACTAGGTTAGTAAAATATAAAATACACTTAATTTAACTAATTAAATTTAGTCATTTCCATACAATAGCTCAAACTTTAATTATGTTTTCTGTCAAAGAAAAAAATTTAAACGCGAATTTGCTTCCTATACAGGGTGTTATTTATTAAGTGACCGACATTTTACAGGACGATTCCTCAGTTATTTATAAGATGAAAAGTTCATATAAGCATGGGTCCCCGCAAGCCCTTCATTTTTGAGATACAGGGTGTTAAAAATTTATTTCTATTTTTGTTTTTCGTAAATAATTTTTGAAATAATGTCTATATTTGGACGAAAATTGGTATCTAGGGGTTTTTTGAAATGCGAAATTCTAATTTGATGTTAGTATGGCTCCCAGTCATGACTTTTATATACGTGCTTGTATTACATGTTTAAGCAAAAAAATGGATTTCTTCATCATTTTTACATGAAATAGGTATACTTCAGGGTTCCCACCAAAAAGTCAAAATGAAATTCCCTGACTTTCCAGGTCTACTTCAAAAATTTTCCCTGACTTACATCAGATAAGCTCTACAGAAAAAATTGATATACATAAATATGTGGAAAATTCAAAAACAAAAATTCTGTGAAAAAAATGTATTTAAAAGAAAAAAGTAACAAGATGCAGTTACTAGAACAACAAAGTTATACATAATTATACATAATTAAGAGATCATCGGTCATTTTGCCAAAGTTAAACTTATCAGGTAACAAATATCACAAAAAAATAATAAAAACAGCCTTTAATAATTAATATCTAAACTAAGGTCACTCATTATTAAAATAAATGCTTAAAAAACCAAAATTTTCACTTTAAATATTTCTTTTTAACTGCAATTTTTTTATCTATTTTTTTTTAATTGAAAATGGGCGGTAGCCAATAGTCACAAGCATCGAGTCAAGAGTACGAGGCGTTTTCTCGCGTCCCATCTGTTTTAAAACAACACAGAACAAAAAAGGGAATTAAAGTATTGTGGGAAAATTGCATTGTTGCAAGACAGGAAGATAATAGATGGACAAACAGAGTGATTCACTGGCGCCCCAGAGAAACAAAAAGAAATAGAGGAAGACCGCAGAGACGTTGGCTGGATGATATCAGGGAGGTCGCTGGTAGAAACTGGGTACAACTAGCGCAAAATCGACAGGAATGGAAAAGACTCGGAGAGGCCTATGTTCAGGAGTGGACCAGATAAGGCTGACGAAGAGAGAAAAATTATTTTTTCCAGGTTTATGTATTAAATTCCCTGACTTTCCATGACTTCCCTGACTACTTTTCAAATTCCCTGACATTCCAGGTTTTCCAGAAAAGTGGGAACCCTGACTTGGTAGAAGTCGCTACGAGAAAAGAATAATAAAGAAATAAATGGCATTTATTCGCATATCGCTATGCCCACATCAGAGTTTGACAAAATAGCATTTATCTTCTAAGCAAAGCCGAAATCAAAAAATTATGAAAATGTACTTTGCATTCGCCAATAAGGTGCCTATATAACAGTATTATCAAAAGAGGAAACGGCAATGGCGTACATACTTTTTGTTCCTGTTAAAAATTGTAACACCCTGTATCTCAAAAATAAAGGGCTTGCGGACTCATGCTTATATGAACTTTTCACATTATAAATAACTGAAGGATCGTCCTGTAAAATATCGGGCACTTATTATTTACTATTTATTTTTTTTATTTTAATTTTAAACGTATATTTGAGAGTAGCGAAACATTCTTCTATATCTGTCAAAGAATCACCTCTAAATTACACTTAATTAGGTACTTAAGAAAACATTTTATTCTTGTAAAAAAATAAAGATTTCTCTGAGTACCATTTAGTTTTTCTTTCTTGCCTCCCTTAACATATCCACAAATTTACTTTGTTAGTAATAATTATCATTACTATCTTAAGTACCTAGGTTCAAAGTTATCTCAGGACAAACTACTTATACTCCTATAGGCAGCATAACAACATCGTTTAAAATAATATTTATGTTCGCAGCTGAATTGTTGGTGTATTACTTGAAATATATATTCAAATTATCATGGCTGCGGGAAACATGGACGCCCTTAAATGGGGTATAGTCGGTGCAGGTCGAATTTCTCACGATTTCGTGACCGCGTTACGGACCTTGCCGGAAAAGGATCACAAAATCTGTGCTGTGGCCGGAAGAAACAAACAAAACGTCGACAAATTTATAAAGGAGCACGATATCCCCAAAGGCTACGATGAATACTCAAAAATGGCAGAAGACGATGAAGTTGGTAAGTGAAAAGCTGGAAAAGAACATAGTTTAGGAGAAATATCTGTTATAATAAACAGTAAAAATAATAATTTTACACTTTCCACAATCAAACCTGCATCATTGGAATAGTCATAGATTTGAGGAAATAATATATGTATACAGGGTGTTATTTAAGTACATGGCCAAACTTCAAGGGGTGATTCTTTGAGTGATTCTAAAATGAAAAGTTTATATGAACATAGGTCCGAAAATGCTTCGTTTTCAAAATACAGGGTGTCAAACTTTAAGAAAAAAATCGTTTTCTCGCAAATATCTTAAAAATCCTTTAGCCGATCTTGTTGAAATTTGGCAGTGTTATTAAGGGCAGAAAGGGGATAATTTAGCCTTGACTAGATTAAAATTTTTTAGTCCAGTGGCATCCCGAAAGGCTCCTTAACAAAGATTTTTGATAAAAAACATGTGCCCCACTGACTTTTTTGCAATTTTTGTATTTGTTTCGCATTAGGCAACTAAAGCTACACCTTTTTTATTTTAAGCATTTTTTTCGCATCTTGCTTCGTTTTTGAGAAAGAACATAAAAATCACTTTATTGCATGTCCCTGAGACAACACAATAAAAAATTGTTTTTTACAGAGTGTTGAAATATGTAAAAAAAATACTAACAAGAAGACGCAAGCTAATATGACGTTAAAACTTGGTGACAGTTTTTAATAAATACAAATGAATGGTGTAAGCTAAAAATTGTTTGTCTCATTTGGCCAATGGCGTGCACAGTGGTAACGCCAGAAATTAAAAAAACAAGCAAACAAGAAAAACGCTTTATTAAAACCACACTCAAATAAATGGTACGTTTCTCTTTTTAAATCCGGTGACCTGGGTGGCCATAACTGTCGACCAGCGCGCCCGATCCACTTTTCTCCATAAGTTGAATCCAGAAATCGACGTGCTACTATGCTAAAGTGAGGTGGGCCCCTTTGTTCATGACGATATGATGATACTCTTGACCGATTAATCTCGGTGGTAAAAAATGAGGTCTAATGAGATAATCACCCACAATACCATCCCAACCATTCACGGAAAACTGTTGTTGATAATTATTTTCTATAACCGCATGGGGATTTTCTTCAGCCCAGATATGATTGTTATGAAAGTTCATAATCGAATTTCGGGAAAAAAACGCTTCATCGGTAAACATAATATGGGATAGAAATGTCAGAGATGCTACCTGTTGTTGCAAAAGCCAAGTACCGGGTGTCCCACTATAAGAATGGCTGTCGGCCGTATCTCAGAAAGTGTTAGTCGTATGGCTTGCGGAAAAAAAATATATTGGGTAAAGTGGTCATGAGAAATTGCTGGAAATTATTTTCAAGTTTCTCAGACTGGCGCTAGAGGGCGCAACAGTAACGTGTAAATATGAATCACGAAGTTTCCTCAAAAGTCGCCTAGTTAAGGTATCCCGAAAATAACATTTTTGTATATTTCGAAGATTTATTAATAAAATTCACCTATAGAACGTGTTCGTCACTTTTCAAATAAAGTGGTGGGGGAAGGTTAAACATTATTTGTAATAAATGCTGATAACTCCGGTCTGGCTTAACATAATTTAGTAAACTTAGTTTTCTTAAGAATGGCTTTTCTCACTCTATATATATCATGTTATGAACTAAGGCAATTTGTGTTTTATACTAGGCGCTAGGGGGCGCTGTCTTACAACTTCACAAACAAATTCGCCTTGGAATCACTCAAAGAATCACCCTATTATAGACAAGCTCATGAATTATCTAAAACATATTTGTTCTATTCAAGATATTGTATATGTTGGAAATCTAAACACCCAACATTTCGAGGTATGCAAATTAATGATGGAGAGCGGCAAAAACATACTATGTGAAAAACCCCTGACTATGAACGAAAAGCAAACGTCCAGATTAGTGGAAATTGCTTCAGAAAATAGTGTGTTTCTGATGGAAGCCGTATGGTCCAGAAGTTTTCCAGCTTACAAGAAAATGCAAGAAATCATAGAAGCGGGAACCATCGGTGAAGTTCTGTTTTGCTCAGTAAATTTCGGTCACGCCTTGCAGCACGTAGACAGGCTTACGTAAGTTTTGAACACATTTTCAAGAGTTAAAGAGCTTAATTTCAAGGGCTATTATTCTTATTTTACAGTACAGTATATCTCTAGAAGGTCTCTACAAAATGTTAGCACGAATTCCTAATGTTAAAAATAGTTTTTGTTTGGAAACACGTTTTTTAAAAATCAAATTTCTAAATACAAATCAATTAGCCAATGTCACAACGTAATATGCAAACTCTAAAATCAAAGTGCAGATCGACAACGTTGTAAAAAAAACACCGCCTGCCATCCTAGTTTTAAGTGACTTATAGCACAGCAACACCTAATAAACTTTGATTGGTCAAAACAATCGCGCGGCCGCGCGCTTATTGGTTTAAAGCGCAAGGGAAGCAAGCATGAGTAGCGTCCAAGACTCGAGACGAGAATCTACTCCACGTGACGCCGAGTAGCGGGAGTCACGTGTTTTTCTGACACAAGTTCGATCGCAGTAAAGTGATATTCTTCTACAAGGTTTCAGCCAAAAAGGGTAAATACGTCATCTGTGTTTGGGTATGCAGCGAGATTGCATATCGTAATTATTTCTTAAAGGACTTCCTTACAAGAATTGCAGTTTCCCGATGACAGTGATTAGTCTGGCATCTTAGTAAAAAAAAGATGTTATAGTTTAATTTTCAGAGATAATAATACAAAAGTGTGTTGATTCTACATTGCAATATAATCAAGCCTAGTGTATTTAAATTGACATCAGTTGCAAGATGTCTTATGTGTCAACATAATAAGTTTTGTTACTGTGAAAATAATGCAAGGTTAAATTGATGTAAACATCAAAAAGTTACCAAAACGTGAAATAAACAAAACATGTTAAAGCAATGTGCCTTATTAAATTAGGCAATATTTCATTGAAACATCCGTTACTGTCGGAAATACAGGAATATGTGAAGGCAGGTCAGACCACCTCGCCTCATCAGTTTTCTAAAAACAAAAAACACTAGGGCGTCCACAAGTTCAATTAGGCACCCGGCTCACCGAAGCCCAAATACGGCCTTGGCTAGACCCTCACATTTTAATCGTAATATATTGAATAATATTGAAATACTCCGTCAATCAAGTTTCTGCTAGCATTTTCTACAGATCTTTTAAGACACACCCTGTATAATTTATCATAGTATCAATAAATAATACGTTAATTATATAATCATAACTGTTATTTCTCTTTAGATCAATGAAACTGGGAGGAGGTGCCATCCTAGATCTAGGCGTTTACATTCTTCAATTCCAGCAATTTGTTTTCAGAGGACTTACACCTATCGATATTGCCGTTAACGGACACAAAAACAGTTCCGGTTCTGACGAATCGGCGGGCGCCATCATCACTTACCCAAAAGGTAAAATGGCGGTGGTAAGCACCTCTGCACGAATAGCGTTACCCAACGAGGGCATTGTCGTTGGAACCAAAGGTAAGTTGTATAACAGTAATATAGTATCCTTACCTCCCCCTTTATTCAGGCGTAGGTGCTTTGACTGCCATGGTATCGGCACTCCCTGAATTCCCTTCCAACCTTCAAAAATGCCTTGGTTATCATGGTATCGATACTACATGTTTCTTTTACCCAGTCTAAGCCCCCGTATTACCTACCAAGGCACCCCAACGAGAACAAGCCGGTTTTCCTGTTATGGGCCACCTGGTGGAGTGTAGAGGAAAATAGTCAATATTTTATTATTTTCTAGTACTTATTATGTTTAATTCCGCCCGAAGACCCCATTAAGACCAATCAACCCCCAGATTGTGGCACTGTGATTCATCCAATTCCTTTTTATTAATTTCATATTTTAGGGACTTTAAAACTTCCATTGTTTTGGTGCCCAACCCAGCTCATAACTCCTGAAGAGACGTACAACTGGCCACTGCCCGACTCTCCTATTCCTTTCTTGCATACAAACAGTGCTGGCTTGGCCTATGAAGCCGAGGAAGCTAGACAGTGTATAAAGCGAGGTAAGTTATTCCGTATTTTAATTTTTACATTATTATTGACTCCAATGATTTTCCAGGGGCAATTGAAAGTCCGGATATTACTCACAAAGAGTCCATTGAATTGGCTAAGCTGATGGATCTGATGAGAAAAAAACTGGGCGTAGTATTTCCAGAAGATAGCCAGAGTTTTATATAAAAAACATCAAGAACCACCAAAAAATATATTTATATGAATTAAATAAAAAAATTTATTCGACTCATTTCAATATTTCTCAGTTTTACTTATTAATATTTTTTTTTTAATTTCTAAATATTTATCTTACTTAAAGTAGCAGAATTTTTGCACGAAATTTCGTAATACGGTTTTTTTGGTATGCAAGATTCAGATTTGATAACATTTTTGATGCACCTTGCAGAGGACGCTACCAACAGCACTTCGCACAAATGTAAAGCTCTATAACTTCTTTGTGGATCATTGTATTAAGTTTATAATAATAGATTCTCATTGCAAGGCATCTTTGTTTAAAAAAGGTATAGGTACCTGACAAAATTCGCTTCGAGCAATAGAATTTAAATGTTTTATTGCGTACTGAAACTCGTAGTTGCCTTCGTTTACACTTTATCCAGGCTTAGACCTAGTCCAAGTTTCCAATTTGTTGTTCACGAATTCGGAAACCCTTTGGAATGTCTATCCGGGTCAAGGAGACGCACCTTCTTTGGTGGAAGAAGTTTCAAAAAGTACAACTTTGTTTGATGCCATGTTTTCCAGAAACTATCAACTTTTGGACGAATGTAGGCTTGGCTAGACGTCATGTAGCTTTAGGAACGCATTTTGTGCATGTCTTTTAGGAGATTGGAATATTTATACAAGGCTTTCATTTCAAAACGAAACACCCTAAATATCTCGTGATTTGGAGGGAAATAAGATATGGCAAAAACACGTGAATTTTAATATCAAGGAAGAAGTTTAAGTACACGTTTAACAGAATTTTACTATTAACCTTGAGCCAAGCTCACTTTGGAATGTTAAATAGCACTCCCTATCGAGTGATAGGGGAGATTGCCCTTGCGCCGGTTTTTATGTATTTTTTGCACAAACATTGTAAAATATTAAAAAAGTAAAAGTTGCTTTTAATAGAGGGCAGTCTTAATAAGAAAGTGGTAAATCTTTATTAATCTTAATTTATTAATAAAACTGGATTAGTATATACAAATCATTTATTTCACCAATATAAACAGGGAGTCATTGAAATGTCTGTAGAACGCTTAACTACGAATTTCTTAACCAAAAATAAGGCGATCTAGATAAACTTACCTATATGCAATGTTGCTTCGTTTTGCCGCTACAGGGCGCCTAAAGTTCTCAAACTAATATCGTTTTTTCGGAATAATTTAAACGCTTTTATCGATTTTCACTAATCTTGGGACTAAAAATTACTACAATTAATTATATATCTTTTTTTAATGCCTGCAAATTTAAAGATGGTGCGTGATTTGTAAAGAAAAGTTTGTAGTTTTGTTACCCCCTGTACAAATAACTTCAATTGTTTCTCCGACGCTAGCTGACTTCATTTTGAAACGTTTTTTTCTCTTTCAATATTTTCGCCAGACATACAGTTTCTCTTCCAAGAAGTTATTTATGGTACCTTGAAATTCATCATTATTGTTTATTCGGAACGAAAAAACATGAAAAAAATCTTAATTCTGATAACTACCAACTAGTTTAATTCTTATAACAAATGTTCAAAATGTTCACCGTGTTCCTGAATACATAAATTAATTGCTTTCAAAAAATTAAACTGTACTTTGGGCCTCATGTCGGGTTTGTTTTTAAAATAATCTACAGCATTGACAACTATATGGTTTCTTGAGGTTTAATTTCAAGCCGCTGTTAAGAGAATAGTCATAAAATAATTTTAGACATTGGGTGAGTTTACCTCTTGCCGCAATAGCACTGGATTGATTAAAACTTATGCGTAGTTGTGTATCATCGGCATACCTTTGCATATCACTATCCTTCACATGTTGGTTCATGTCAATCAAACAAAAAATAAGAGCCCCAGAATTGAACCTAATGGTACACCTCTTCCCACAACCCTAAAACTAGAACGCTTGCCTTCCAAGAAGACGAACTGAGACCTATCTGCTAGATATTCCCCAAAGAACTTCACTGAGGATTCATCGAAGCCGAGGGAGCGAGAACATAGAAAACCATGGTCAAGCGTATCAAACGCTTTACTATAATCAAGTAATATCAGCGCCGAAGTTTCAGTCCTATCGGCAGATCATCCAAAACCTTCAACAAAGCCGCATTGCTGTAACCTCTATGAAATCCAGACTGAGATAAGGCAAACAAATTGTTTTTATTGAGATAGTCAGTTATCTGAACGTAAATAATCTTTGCAAACACCTTGGATAAAGTAGACGACAAACCAATAGGCCTCAAGTCGGAGACGTCCTTTGGGTGGTTTACTTTAGGCAGGGGTACTACCCTGGCAACCCTCCATTTAGATGGAAACAAAGATTTCGTGATACAGACATTAAATATGTGAACCATCCGCCTCTGATGCGTTCGATTTCAATTAATATGGCCTTAAAAACTTTGTCATCTGTAACAGAATCTAGTTTAAAAATGCTAGTTGATCCAGTGTTCTGATATTTTTTGACGAGTTCGTCATTGACAGGTGGTGTGATACTCTTTACTTTTCAACATAACGGTAAGACCACATTTACAAACGTCAAGACTAAAGCTTTTGGGCAATAATTTGCTAAAAATAGACACCTATTATAGCAATAAGGTGCCGGTATACAGTCACTACAATCAAAAAAAATTTTTCCACGACGATAAAGCCGGCTATTTCGAGACGCCTAATGTTATATGTGGTGTGATATAACCAGATTATTGCAGAGTTACGAAATTCAGCTTATATAATTTTTATAAAGGTTAAAAGGCTATCTGACCTCTGATAGAGGACCTATATTTAAGTTCGACAATTGGACATACCATTTTAATTACAATCTGTCTCGAAAATAGGCACTTGAAAATTCGCCCAGAAAAACAATATGGCTCTCAGATGGGGTATTGCTGGTGCAGGTTTAATTTCTCACGATTTTGTTACCGCTGTGCGCACCCTGCCGGGCGATAATCATCAGTTTGTTGCTGTGGCTGGGAAAAATCAGCAAAAGGTAGAAAAATTCGCATTGGATCACAATATTCCCGAAAGTTATACTGATTATGTCAAAATCGCAGAACACAAGGAAATTGGCAAGTATTATCATTATCTTGCACCCATTATACTTAAAGATTTAAGATTTCTCCAAAGTAGAAAAATACGTTCTCAAAGATATTTTATGACCTTCGCTTTTGTCATGCAAAGAAATTGGGGCCTCAAAGAGGGGCACAGTCCTAACGAACTTTTTTTATAAGATTGAAAGACACTAGGACATCTGAGGACGTATATTGGTATTTTGGAGAAATCTTATTTTTAGATCCCTATAAGCAACGTTCTATTTAAATTCTCCATCCTGTATAGATATCGCATATATCGGGAATCTAAACATTCACCACTTTGACGTATGCAAATTGATGATGGAACACGGCAAACATGTGATGTGTGAGAAGCCCTTCACCATGAACGAAAAACAAACATCCAGATTAGTCGAAATCGCGAGGGAAAGAAAGGTTTTCCTGATGGAAGCAGTGTGGTCCCGATGTTTCCCAGCTTACAAGAAACTAAAAGAAATAATCGATTCTGGAGAAATCGGAGAGGTCCTGTTTTGCTCTGTCAATTTTGGTCATGATTTGCGACACGTAGAAAGATTTTCGTATGTAGTTAATATTCTGGCTACAATACCATTGGTTAAATACAATACATTTCATCTTTTAGATCTTTACCCTTGGGAGGAAGCGCCATACTTGATCTGGGTGTCTACATTCTCCAGTTTCAGCAATTCGTCTTTAGAGGGCTGAAGCCCGTTGAAATCGCGATAAACGGATATAAAAACAGCGGAGGTCCAGATGAAGGGGCTGGTGCCATTATCACGTACCCAGGGGGTAAGATGGCTGTAGTAAGCACTTCTTCCCGATTAGCCTTGCCCAATGAAGCATTTGTTGTTGGAAGCAAAGGTAAGAGCTATTTCGAATCATACTTATTCTGGCAAGAGTTCTTGAGAGTCCCTTTATCTGTTTTAGGAGGGACATTAAGACTTCCACTGTTTTGGTGCCCAACTCAACTGATAACACCCGAGACTACATATGAATGGGCCTTGCCCGAAACTTCAATCCCTTTCTTCCACAAAAATAGCGCAGGGCTGGCTTACGAGGCAGAAGAGGCTAGACAATGCATAAACAAAGGTAAGTTATTGTGTTTCGATCTTTTATTCATTTAGTTCTAACCTTACAATTTCCATCAAGGTTTTGAAACGATGTTTGTTGACGCCGCCTTTATATGCTTACGCCAAACATAAGTTGTTTACTGTATTTCCATAGGTTGCTTGGTTCAAAATATGTCAGTTGAAATAAAAGGCTTTTTTGTCACACAAAATGTGTCTATTTACTTCTGGTATTTCATTTACTCATCGGCACATCCGTTCTGAGTAGCAGTAAATGCTTTTTACTTTTACAACTTAGTATGGTAACTACTTACTGCATTAAAACAGTTATACATTTTTACATCACTAACATTACATCACTAAACAAACAATAATATCGGGATTCACTACTGTATTCTTAAACCTTCAAGAATTTATCGTATCTACGAACTTGACACTATTTTTTACAACAGATGAACAGGACTCGTGTGGTGGTAGACGTTATTGTACCTTCGGGCATTCACCGCGAATTGACCACGTTACTTCAACAAATAAACGGAACTTGAGTTGGGGTGTAATAAATAATCCTATTAGTTACACCTTCGGGATACTACCGCGAATTTTCCAACCGCGAGGAGGCCCGTGTACTTTCTACAAAGGCTTGTACGTCTCTCTACTTAAGTCTGGATATAACAATCTCATTATTATATCTTCGGAATAACACCGCGAACTGAGCGACTTAATTACTTGGCTTGAGTGCCATAAAAGAACTAAAAACTCGCGTAAACCGCAAGGAAAACCATCTGCTCCTCACGCGAGCTGCTACAGATAACTCTACTGTCCGCCCGAAAACCTAAACACGTCAAGTCTTACTTGCGATATATCACCCTCTTTCTCGCACCCAGTAACATTCTGTCATGCTGTTTCAAACCCTGCTTTTTGTCACGTCGTTGCCTGGGCGACCGCTTAATGCTTGCTTTACTTCGGCAGATTCTGGGAATTTAGTCTAGGTGTTGTAGACGGCGTATATTCTTGGAAATTGTGCTTTCTCTACTTTGACTGATACCTGTTTGTTGTTATTTAATTAAGCAACCAGACAATTGAACCTTTCTCCTTTGATTCATGTTGGTGCAAAAAGAAATAATTTGAGTACCTAATTAATTCTAATTGTTTTTTAGGACTGATTGAAAATCCAAATATGCCCCTCGATGAATCGATAGAATTGGCAAGACTGATGGATCTTATGAGAAAACAAGTCGGCGTCGAATTTCCAGAGGATAGCCAGGAGTTTTTTTGACTGAATAAGTTTCTCAATACGCCTCTGGAAAAATGAAACAGAACACAGAAAAAATAAAATTTTTACAAATATCTATAGACAATGATTTTTTTTGAAAAAAACTTCTTGAATGAACCCCGGTTGTTTTGTATCAAAAAGTCAAAGAAATAATATTGACTAAAACTTCAATATTCTTGAAATATATTTTTGAATTTAACATTTATTCTTGGCACAAATAAGTAAGCATACTTCAATATAGAAAATGTCACGGTTTTCATTTTAAATTTGAAACAAGAATATACACTCTTCCAATCATTCTTGAGCGGAAACTAACATATTAGCATTATCGAATTATACTGTTGCCAGAACAGGGAATGCGGCATTTTCTTAAATCAAAACAATTTTAAGAAATAATTCTTTCGGGATTCAGCGACGTTGGCGCCGTAATATGTTTTATTTTCAGCCATGTATGTAATGTTGACATTCCTGTCTTTTTAGAAATTTGAAAATGTCACATTTCTGTCTTCTTACTTCCGATCCATTGGACGAAAAACCTGTCATTTTGAATGTTGTTTCGCAAAGTCACATATTTCTGAAAGACGTCAATCCAATTTGGGTCACTTATGATGAAGGATCTATTTATATATGTCTTCGTATCAGGGATTTCGATGACGACCTTTTCTTGCAAAACATTAACATGGGAAATTTTCATCTTTACTAGTTCATCACTCCTGCATGCTCCCGAGACTCCAACAATAAGCGCAATCTTCATACACAAAAATTCTTCAGGTGCTTTAACCAAAAAATCTCTGATGTTTTCTCTTGAAAAAACACTTGACTTTTTAGGCCGAAAGCCTACACTTTTTCGCTTTAAAGTTTTGAATGCTTGGAATGCTTGGAAATGTCGACCTTTTCTCTAAGTTTCAGTATACTTTTTATCATACTGTAGGTAGCCCATAAAGTGGAAGATTTTTTTTCTTTAGAGATCTCACCAAAATAGACCAACAAAACGGTCTCTGATGTAACATTGGTTGTTCCTCTGCTGCTGCACCACGCCTGGAATGTATTAAAAGCTTTCACATAACGTATCTTACTTTTTGTAGGTAGCAGACTTTCTTCAATCTTATCCGCTGCTTCTTTCAAATCAGGCGGAGTGAAGCTAATTAACTCGTCGTCACTATCGGAAAACATCTTTAATCTGTATTCTTTTTCTTAAAAAAACGCTGACTTTCAAAAAATTTTAAGCGACAACTGCTGTCAACTGGTGCGACAAAATTTATTATTTCAAAAAAGTCTATCGTGCAAAATCATGAATATTACTATAAATATTACTTAAATCATAAATTCATGGCTGAAAATAAAATAGTATACAATCCTCGACGGAAAATTTCTCGTCTCGATAAACTATAATCTCTCGACCAGCAATGAAACATTTTCTGTCTCGTATTGTAATATACTATTAAGCGTTTAGTATTGCTGATCAATTATTGCACGGTTAAAGACACGCTGATTTAACAAAGGTCACATCTATATTCTGTGTTATTAAATATTATGTTTATTAATGTTTTAATCTAAACCATCGTTCGCTGGAGACCCACTGTATACAGTATACAGGTTATTCGGAAAATGTGTTACGAAACTTGTAAGTTAGTTTTTATCTTTATTTTACTACGTAGAATCATCCCTTCAAGTTTCGTAACGCATTTTCCGATCCCCAACTTTAAAATCGAGTATGAATCTTAAAGAAAATGTATATTCAGTCTTAACTGAATAATTCTAACAATTTCTTAAGCTCCCTTCCAAGACAATAGCTTCTTAAATAAAACAACGATGAAAATTTTAAAATTAAAATATTCTTGACTGACGTTCCATCTTTAAAGAGAACTTCTTCATTTATAAATACGAAAATGTCTTGGATTAAACCTGTGGATTTCTTCCCGTGAATCAAAATAAACAAGAATATAATATGCTACAGTAGAGAACACATTCTCTTCGTTGTATGCCAATCACTAAACATCTTGGATGAGTGCGAATTGACTTGACTCAAGCATCATTTTCCGTGAACAATTCATCAAATTATCTGGTTTCCTTAAACAATTATGAGGGTAACCAGTGGCGTAACTAGAATTTTTTGGCCCCAACGCAAAATATATAATAAAGCCCCTATTTCGATCACAAATCACAAATACTAAATAACAATAAAACAACGAGCTTTTTTCTTATTTATTTTACATATAACTTAACAAAATATTTCTTTTCGTCAAAATAAAACAAAACTTTAAAATAACTTTAAATTTAAACCAATCCAAGTCCAATAATTAGTTATTAACGAAGTTGCAAATTGTAATAAAATGTCCCAAGTTTAAGACAAAACTCAACTTAAATTTATTAAACCCTAAAATGATTTTATTCTCGCTTTACACATTGCAAATTCATTATAATTAAACCTTTAAGGTCTAATTTGTTCGCAGCTTCACTTTCGACGGATATTAGACAAAACTGCAGTGGGCCCCCCAAGCTTGGGGGCCCCAACGCATTGCGCTCACTTGTCTTATGGTAGTTACGCCACTGAGGGTAACCTTCTTTGATAAATATCTTTAGAAGGTAAAAGAAATATACAGTGTGTGTATAAAGTCTGGAAACGGCTTAATAACATCACAATTTATTGGCCGATATAAACCAAATTTGATACAGTTGTGTAAGAGGACCTGACGCACCGAATGACGATATTGGCGTTGTTGCCAGCTTTTTAGTTTGTCTGGAATTCGAACGAATTTTATATTTTTGAATGTAACACCCTGTATATTTCTTTTTTTATAGTTTTTACTTTAAATTTGTTACACTTTTGGTATAACATGCTTTGTTCCTAATATCAATAGTTTTCGAAATAACGACGTGTTTTGAGAATATCAACAAATTGTGTTTTATTTATTAATTAATAAAACACCAGTTCAGTTTTGATGTAAAGTCATAAAAGCTGTCATTTTTATATGCAAAAATGTTTTTAACTGAAAGTAAAAGAATTATAATTCCTATGTTTTTGGTAAATTTGCTTTTTATTTTACAGCAGCGATACAATACGTAGTATAAAATAATAATACTTAAATGAAAAAAGTCTGCAGCATTCCAGAGGTTTCACTTAATCCTTATTTACAGAATCAGCACCTTGAAGAATAATGGTGAAACCTAAACCTAAAAATTTCTTCCATGTTTCCAATTCTTCTTCATTCATGGATTTAACAAAGATGCCCAAAAGTACTTGCTTGAGGTCCTATATATCAAACAAACAGTCAAAAACTTAATAAGATTAGCTACTTTAAAAAAATATAAAAAGATCTCTGTTTTTGAATTTACCCATTCATTCACCAAATATATTCTTCTAGTCTTGACAGCATCTCAAAAGGATTAATGATAATTTGTATTTAAACTGTACCTCATACGCTTCTCTTGGGACTTTCCTGGGAACATGATTTACTCCTTGGATTAACAACAGTTCCTTTAATACTTCAGGCGAGTCAATGTTACCAATCAAAGACGAGAATGCAGCCATAACCGAAATACAGTGTGCATGAAACCTGGTGTGCTGTTTCAGCTCATCCTTGGGAATTCCTCTAAAGGGAAACAGCTGTTGGTAGTGAGGATGTTTGTCAAATAAGCTAAAAAGACAAGTTGCTTTAAGCAAACGAATCTGTATTATTTGATATTAATTCACTTACTTTAAAAATATTTCCATTCCAGTTTCCAAATTTGTCTTGCCAGAGCTCAGGGTCTTCCATGTAGTGGATAATATATATTTGTCTCTGGACGTTAGACCCGTCGTTGGATCTGGGTCATCTGTTTTACCTTGGTTCCCCCATAGGAAACTTAATATTGCTCCCATTATTTCTAAAACTGTACGAGTTGTTAATTATTTCAGGTTTGTATCTAGTATAATAATAATGATGTAGATACACATATGCAGTGCCCACATAAAGTTCCCCTCCCCCCTCCTGTTATCTTTTAAGTATACCAAAAGTTCAAAATTTCTGTCAGTCACTCATAACTGGCATATAGAGAGCTCCGGGTTGTGCGACGTCAGGGGAATGAATTTAAGTGTCGTGTTCATTTTAAAAAATAATAAATGATAAAATTCCGTCGGATTAAGAATTTTAACAATTAAAACTTCTGAAACTGGGGAGCATATTAAATCGCATTATTTTATGGAATTGAAGGTGAAGAAGAGTGAAACATTGACGCTCTTTTAGTTTAGTTTAAAAGATGTTCAGATTCAGGTTTGAAATGATGAACCACGAAAAATCAGCAAAGAAAAGTATGCAGATTTAAAGTCGTTATGTGAAGGAGAGACCGCCTGTCATTCGATTAGCCGAATATAAATACTTTTATTTAAATATTCCCCATGAATAACTGATTTTTTTTTTCCAGTTTTCACTGTTTTAATTATTTTTATACAGTGTTTACTTTTACCAGTAGTTTGTAGTTGTTGTTTAGCCCCAAAACTATAATAAAACCTTTTTTATAGGGTGAAGTGGGGCAATAATGAGACAAAAAAAACAATCTTTTATTTGACAGGGTACTATGAAGTAATTTAAAAAAGGTCTTTAATAGGTAATTAATGAGACAATGAATGTATACTACGAAACTGCTATTAAATTAAAGTAACAGTAAAAGATTCAAATAGAATGAACAAAATTTGTGTCTCATATTTACGCATTGAAAAGTGGAAAAATAAGACACCCTCTGTACAATTATGAGACACCTTTGAAACTAAGGTTTTTTAGCTTTCATATGATATCTGGGGTTATGACAGGCGAAGGTAAAGACACTGAAATATGCGGTAAAAAAATTATTATTTGTTCTTAAAATTTGTTTTTACCCTTTTAATGATATTTATTCATAACAGGTTAACAGAACATAACATTAAATTCGTATAAAAACTAAACATTACATGTACTTACTAGGTGCCTGACTGCATTTCAAACTTAAAACCTACCAGACAATTAGGAACTGAAAAAAACATTTAAATGATAATGCATTACCCTAAAAACAGAATAGGTATCAAAATCTATACTAAACGTGAGTTGTTCAATTGCACGCGCTGTTCCTCCACATGTGCTTGGGGCAGAGAGTTTCATTACAATATCGTCACGTTGGACACCATATATCTCCAGGTTGTCAGGATAACCGAACTTATTATCCTTACGTCTTAAGTATGAAACTTGGACGTTACAATCACGTACTGCAAGAACATTGGCAACATAATGCACGACCTTATTTTTAGTCGCAAATTTCACGAGAACATAGCCACTTATTTTGATAACATTGTTTTCACAACCAGAACGATCTCCCTCTTGTTCAGCTAAGTCTTCAATAGTTCTCTAGATCGTTTTCGTCTTGACAGAGTACTTCTTCTTGTTCTTTACTTTCACTGGACTCATTTTTTTTACATTTCCTAATTTTGTTAACGTTCTTCTTCTTTGATCCTAGTCTTTGTATTGATTTTTACTTTTCTTAGATCATTGCTAAATATTCGCTATTGGTAAGTACTTTTGCGCTGCTATCAATTTTACTTCGGCGATTTTGCTGGGGTGTCGACATTCCAATTTTTGTTGATAGAATTGATTCAAAAGATACTGATGTAGCTTCAGGCATGTTATGCAATAATATTAAAGCTGCTGATATAGTATCGTGCGATGATATAGATGCTGTCGAGTGTCGACAGGTTCTGCGATGATGTTGAAGCTGGTGGCATATCCTGCGACCTGCGACGAAGACAATGTTGCCGGCAAAGGATCATCAACATTGACTTCAGATAAGTCGGTTTTCCCTTGTACATGTTCAAATATATCTTCTTCCATTTTATTCTTCTTTTCTAGAGATTCGTATCGACCGAATTTTGTTGGATCCAAACGGGACGTTGGGTATTTTGATCGGTCACAAGGGTATATACCAGTAACAACAAATGAATTTACAATGGTCTCTGATAACAAACCTTCTGCCCAAAATGCGTCTCATTTTTATTCATTTAGTGTCTCATATTTACCCCAAAGCGTGTCTGGTTTTTGCCCCAGCGAAGAAGTGGTGGCGGTTACAATTATACTAAATATGCCGTATTGACGCCGGTTACTAACTAATAGACGTTCCAACATGTTGCGACCAATCGGGACTTCGTACGAAGTTCGGTTGCTGTTTGACAGGAAATTTAGGCGCCAGAAATTTAAAAGTTTAAAGCTATATTATTATACGTTCTACTTTATTGCGTCATTAAATGTTATCGGCAGGGTTATAAAATATTTAAATTGTTGTAGATTGTAATACGAGGATGGAGGATGTACGGAGGATTTTCTAAAAAAATTTACAATAAATTTTTCTACAAATTTGAAGGGTGTCTCATTTTTTCACCACTTTTTTGGCTGTCTCACTATTACACCACTTGACCCTATTAAATGCTTTTATTTATTCTAAAACTACTAAAATTAAAAGAGGCGTAAGTTGTTTCATATGGACCAAATCATTTTATTTTCAATTTCACAAACTGGCGTATCTCACTTTTTTGCTCAAAATTTCGATTTAGGTATTTGAAATAAATCTAATCGCATTATACATGTTTCGATAGTCAACACACAATTCTATATATAATCAAAAAACCAATACGCTAACTTAAATAGCTTCTTATAACTATGAAATTAAGCATTTAAAAAATCTTTAAAACGCTCCCCTGGAAAATTGCAAATACTGAGTTACGTCACTAATGTAATTATCTACAAAAACTATAGCAGGAGGAAAAAAATTAAAAAATATTTTACGTCTACGCCAATATTTGAATGGTACTACAAATTTCAGTGCGTGGATTGATATATTGTGATATGTGCACTTAGTAGAATTATTTTGCACAGGGTTGATCTAGTATGTGTTTTTACATTGTTCTGGATTATTTTTGTTCCTGGAAAACAAGCGCGGTATAACAGAAACAACCGTTAAACACACAGTGACAGTTTATTATATAGTTTCCTTATTTCTAATATAGACTATTTAATATCGTTCGAGGTAATAAAGTGTAATGAAATATTTTCATTTCTTTAACACAGTTAAAATTAATCATTTAATTAATAAAAGTCCGTGAAATAGTAGTCATATAATTAATAGTGCATGAAAACTCCATAACATCTACTTATACCATATTGACACAAGTAGTATAAAATGTATCCTTGCGATTAAGTATGGCAAGGCAGATCTAATTGTAATCCTAGTAGATATTTTGTTCTAACCTTAAACAAATTTGCCATTCAATAGAGAGAAAAACAACACAGCTCTAGCAAAAAAGTATTTCAATTAATTGTTTTTTGTACAGGATTGGCAAATGAGAACTTAACACGTCACTTTTAACAAAACACGCTAATTTTGTTATCAAGGAGGTAACCTTTTTCTAATATTTCCAAACCTATATAACTTCAATCCCTTAGCGTGGGTAGGCTGCACCCCTAAAATGTTTAATTGGATCAGGGATCAAGTGATACATCAATTTCAAGGCCCTTAAGTTCTTTTTGTAACGCTGTCTCTTTAATTTGATTCAGTAGGTAGTTTTTAAGAAATTCCCTATTAACAATGTTTAAAATAGTGTCATAAATACGTCATAATGGCACTGTCGTAGATTAAGAAATAAATGGCATTTATTTGCATATTACTATGCCCATATCAGAGTTTGATAAAAAAGCATTTATCTCCTAAATAAAGCCGAAATTAAAAAATTATGAAAATGTACTTTGCATTAGCCAAGTGTCTACATAACAGTGTTATCAAAAGAGATAACGGCAGTGGCGTACACATCTTTTGTTCCTGTTAAAAATTGTAACACCCTGTATCTCAAAAATGAAGGGCTTGCCAACCCATGCTTATCTGAACTTTTCACCTTATAAATAACTGAGAAATCGTCTTGTAAAATATCGGACACTTATTAAATAGCACCCCTATATTGTCTTTTGACAAAAACACTTCTATGATACAAAAGAACTAAAAACAGATTTGAAATCAGGAACACCAAATTACCAAAATTCAGTTAAAGAAAACAATTCACGGGTAATTCAGGGTGTAAAAACGCACACCTCTAGCTAGACCACTGTGCGTTGAGATGTTAGGCCACTGTGCCGCCCAATGTCAAGTTCATTTAAACCATTCTGTGCATAAATACCTAAGCATTGGGTAGACAAAGGCACCTTCGTCTCTCAGACTTGGGCTTACCCCTACCTACCTACCCTATCCCCTTTGGTCACTTGGCATCAGCCTATCCGGAAGACCACAGGGCCACGCTCGCGTCACACTTGAGAAAAAACGGCCCCAATAGGAAACTAGGCTGGTAAAGTGTATACTGAGAGAAGGTATTGAATATAATATGGTAAGTACCCCGCTTTTCTAAGCTCTGTGTTTCATTCAACTCCCGAAAAGGACCCCCGTAGCTACAGCACAACCCCTAGTTGTGACAATATCACGATTTTTGTTTATTTTAAAGAGCTGCAATTAAAAAGAGAATTTAAGGATCTTTTAATTGGGGTATCACTACTTTATTCCTGGTCCCATTTAAACCTTAAGCCCCCCAGTTAGGTACTAATGGAAGTTGCATATTTGAAAATATTACCAAATTTCCGCCTTGGAAACAGAACTGAAATGTTTGCGCAGTTGATCCGGCCAACCCTGTATAAATTCCTAACTAACTTATCTTAATGCCGAATGAAAAAACTAAATTATTATTCAAAAGGCCTAAGCTATAAACCAGAGAAAATACCGCCAATCAAGAACACAAACATAAAATTTTAAAGAGGCGCAAGCATTGGTCAGTGTGACCTGTTCTGCGAGTTTTAAGCAAATAATTACACTTTTATTAAAACCCTAAAAGTTACATTGTCATTATACACTCTATATATGTAGGTAGTTAAAAACATCATGTAAGTACTTATACAATATTTAAAAATATATTGTTTTCTTGCCTACATACTATTAACATAGTACAATAAAAAAAAAGTTGTCTCAGAAAACTGAAAAATAAAAAACAAATCTGCTGGAACACCCAGCCAGCCTTTAAAATACAATAACAACCGGCCGCTACACCTGTTTAATATTAAAAAAAAAAACTCATTGAAAATAAACCATCAAATAATTGTCTACTACTTTTCGCCAGACAATCCCTTTAGGATGACTCCATAAGCGACATCGAGAGTTTTCTTCCAGGCGGCTGCCTCATCAGGCTTGAATATCGTTGAAAAAAGCTGATTTGTAGCATCTTTTAAGTTCTAGAAATAAATAAAAATATGATAGTATAATATTGTCCTTTTTCAGGATAAATTGCGGATAAGAATTCAAATTAAGACATTTTTCTGGCCGATTAGTCATTTCAATGGTTCAGTCACTCCACTGGTATATTCCTACTGCTGGTACAGTCGTTACACCGGCCTAGTAACTTCACTGCTCCAGCCATTACAGTAGTTCGTTCCCATTGATTAGCGCCCCCCCCCCCCTCTACCCTGCGCATATACATAACAAATAGCTATTTTTTACAACATCCTGTAAAACACGTAAACTATAAATTTTTTTTTTTTTATTTTATTTTACTTTTTTACGGTTCGTCGGCGTATCTGAGGCCATCTAGAACCGGTCATCGACCGTCCGGTTTTTAATCGTGCGGTCTACCGACTGGGGAGTGTGAAACGGCACCTTCATCCTACGAGATATCCGATCTCATCCGGCCTGTCCGGCGTGAATAGGATGGTTTTGATGTCGATTCATTTTACACTCTTCCCTAAGACAACAGCACGCGGTGTTTCCCAAGCGGTCACCCATCCAAGTACTAGCCGCGCTCGACTCCGCTTAACTTCGGTGATCTGACGAGAACCGGTGCTTTAGGTGTGGCTAGGCCCTTGCCCCAAACTATAAATTAAGCCATATAAACATGTAAATATATGTGAGAACTGTATTCTCTACCCACTTGCTGAGACCTTATACAATAAGGATTAACCGAATTATGCTACAACAGCTATTCTCTGTAGCAGCAGCGTAGCATCCTATTATTGGAAATAGAGATGCATTCCTTTCTTTTCCGGTAGTTTCTGCAATCTGAGTTCGTATTTTAGTACCTACTAACAGTGTTAGTCAAAATACGCCAAATTTTGCTATATAATTCAGCGCTCGTTGGGGCATGTAGCCCAGAAAATAGCTGTTTTAGCATAATTTGGTTAACCCTTATTGTATAAGATTTTGACAGTGACTTGACAGAGAACTGTTTGATGGTTGTCTTAACTCTTTAAGAGGCCTCTTCAAGAAAATATTGTTCGGATGGTAAAAAGGTGATCTGAGGCGAGTGCTTATGGAACTTTTCCATGTAGCTTTTAAACGACTGGTATTTTTGAAAGAATATATTTAAAAAAAAGAAGTCCTCTTGAACCAATTCGTTTTCTTGGATGAAACATGGATTTTTCAGAATAGTACTATTGGTCGATCTTGGCAAGATGAAAATAAAAGAAGTATTCGATCTACTAAAGTTGATGGTAAAGGTATTATGCAGTAAACAAATATATAAACTATGGGAAGTTTTTGTATATTTATCTTGTTTTTATGAAAAAAACTGGGTAATTCCCTCACTGTGATATTTTGGTTACAAGCTGGCAATACTGTCGGTAACTGACGTCACTCGAAGGTATGATGTGCATCGGTTTTTGTTTTGTAAAGAGTATAGAGGCAATGTTTCTTGTTCGTATTTAACATACTTAGGAATTTTTGTTCTTCTATTTAGAATGTAATATTTATATTAATTATTTTAAATATATATATATTAATTATTTTAAAATGTGTATACACGTCGAGATATTCGCACTCAGACTAATCTGGGCACAGAAGAACTAAGCTAAACTTGTTGTTCGCTTGCAGTATTGTGATTTTTGGGCGGAAATATGTAAGTATTGCTGCGTTATGCATTGCGTAAATGTCATGAACACTATTAGTAATATACTAACATATACTAAATGGTAATTTTGTCAATCCTCAACTAGAAGATAAATTAAAAATTAAAGTATTGAGCAAGCAAGCTCTGGCCAGATTTAAACCTGACATAAAAGTTAGTAGAAGCACAAAATAGAGCTCTTCCCCTCAACATATAAAAATATTTCTGTGTAAATTTTCTAATGACCCAACCCTACCAGGAATCAAATTGCATAATATTCAGTATCGCATAGAGAATGGGCCCTTGATTAGGTACTATAATTAGACGGTTGAACAAAGTATTGTTCTGCTATATTATTTTTATTAATGTTTTATAAGCATGTGGTAATGCGCCATTACCGCACTAATTACATAATAAACTAATATCAAACATTAAACTTTAATATTTGTTTGGAACCTTTTTAAAAATCGTTTGTATTATTTTTATGTTTTAGCTTTACAGCTGAAAAAATGAAAACATGCCTTAATTAGGGCTAAAAATTTACCACGTAAAACTCTATGGCAGTTAAAACCTGTATACCAACTTACATTAAATCCATCTGGCGTGACATTTCGAGGTTTGTGCGAGCTTCCCGTTTTCAGTAAAAGTTGAATCAACAAATCAGTGTCATTTAGGGCATCTACAACCGAACTTAAGGCATACACGACACTGTTTGCGTGCGCCCTAAATCTGATATTCGTACTAAATTCAGCTGGAGGGACATCTCTAAACGGGAATAGCTGGATATATTGCGGGTGTTTTTCAAGGAACCTGAAAAGAAATATCAAGGATTTTTTTTATGGTTTTAAATTCCATTGAATACGACAGCTAACTTTGAGGTATAGAACAGTTTATATTATACCGTTGATCTTTTGACTGGCATAAAACCCTATACCGGGTGGCTTAGTTGAACATAGGAAACCCCATGTAAATTTTGAGGTGACTCAATATTGGCTCCCCTGTACATTTTAGAGAAAAATTGAGTTATAATTTTGAATTTGGAGAGGCCGATACGGTAAACCTATGTACCAAGTTTGAATAAATTTTAATAAGCCAATCCTAATTTATTCAACTAAATGTGATGGCAAAATTACGAAATTTTCATAGTTTAGGTAACACAGCAAACACCAGCAAATTATTATGTGGCATTGACGAAACCAAAAGTAGCGTCAGTGACAACATTTTTATTGAAGCCGCTTTAATTATAGCTAAATATTAGCTATTCCATTAAGGAAAAAGTAACTATGATTAAGTGGTATTATACAGGAAACAGTTTAGGAGCAGTGTCTAAAATATCTTTAGATCAATTCCCTGATAAGCCTATACCTTCCATTTCATTAATTAAACTTATCATTAGTAAATCTAAGTTTAAAGGCACTGTATTAAATAACTGTAGATGCCCAACTCATAATGTCAATAGAACTGAAGAAAGGGATAATAGAGATCTTGATATTTTACTGCACGTGGAGAAAAATAAAGTGAGTTGCACGAGGATTCTTGGGCAAGCCGTAGGAAAACATCAAACCGCAGTGTTGCGCACAAATAACATAAATATTTTCCTCCCAGTATGAAAAACGTCAAGAGCTACGGCAGGGCGATGAAGAACGGAGAATGGTATTCTGTTTTGAGGTTATTAAAAGAGATAATAAAAGTGATTTTTAAGAAATATTTGTTTTACGGATAAATGTAAATTCACCCTCAACAACGAACCAAATGTTCAAAATTGCCAATATTGGAGGTTTTAGTTCCAATTGGTTTTCCAATGAGTCAATTTTGTTATATTAGTGTTTGGTTTACCGGCGCGTGATATTTTTTTTTTGAATTAGTGTTACAATGTGGCGTCCATGGGCTTGTGCTGAGGGTGGGGAATCTTGTTGTGTCACTTTCAGAAAAAAGCATTTATCTCCCGATTCTAAAGAAATAATTAAAAATATGTACCAATCTTTGTTGAAAAGAGATTTTAATTATAGTGTACTTAAAGAATACATCACAATTTTTTTTATTCAACGTTTCATTTTAAAGCAATCATCATCAAATTGTCACTTTCAGAAAAAAACATTTATCTCCCGATTCTAAAGAAATAATTAAAAATATGTACCAATCTTTGTTGAAAAGAGATTTTAATTATAGTGTACTTAAAGAATACATCACAATTTTTTTTATTCAACGTTTCATTTAAAAGCAATAATCATCAAATTTTTTATATTACGGCCCTGATTTTATAATTGTCCAGTTTTTTCTCTCATAAAATTGGCGATACAGATGGCGTACGTGCGTAAGTCGCAAGCGTATTTTCCTATAGAAAGGGCAAAGTGCCATTTTGTTTGTTTCGCTAATAGCTCACGTGTTTTTTCCTGCATCATTCGTCTAGCGACAGTCGCCCGACACTGTGTTCTTTTTACCTGCAGCGTGGTTTAAACAATAAAATGAATTTAGAGAACAATAATAACAATAAGAAAAATAAAAAGTATGGAACTGGAATTAAATTTAAAGATCAACAAAAATTAAAAATATCTGGCAAAGAATATGTGTCTTGCAAAGGAAAAACTGTTCCAGGTAAAAAGCAACCAGTAGCCGAGGTAAGATGTTTTTTAGGTTTTGGCCAAGTAAGTTTTTTACTGATTTAAGTTCTTTAATTTTTAGGTGATATGTAAGTGTTATAATGATGGTTGCAAACAGATAACAAGTGAACAAAAAAAAAAAATTGTTTGAAAATTTCTACTCTTTAAATTTGCAAGCGCAAGGATCATTTTGTATGTCTCATATACATTTAGTTGAAGTTAAAAGAAGACGCCATGGTCAATATACTTTGCCTGATGGATCAGGAACTATTGTGAAGGTTTGTAAGAAATCTTTTATGAATGTTTTGTCATTGGGGAGAAAGAAGATGGAAGTTCTAATAACAAAAAAAAAATTGGTGACTTAACTTATATAGATAAACGCGGAGCTCACGGCCATCATCGAAAAGTATATACTAAACAAGATCGGGAGCGAATTATAAATCATACTAATTCAATTCCGAGAAACGAGAGTCATTACTCTCGTGCAAAAAGCTCCAAGTTTTACTTAAGCCCAGATCTTAACATACATCGTCCTTCAAAAGCCTTTAATAAACAGTACCCTCAAAACCAAGTGCTTTACAAATACTACAGTAGAGTTTTTAAACAAGAATTTTCAAATTTGAGTTTTCGTAGACCAAGAACAGATACTTGTAAAACATGCGATAGATACGCATGTGTGATAAGAATAGACAAACCCGCTTCGCATTCTGTAAGCAACGACTTAGAGTTGCACCACCGTAAGGCAGAAAAAGCTCAAACTACCCTTAAAGAAGAATGCAGTTCCTCTCAACAACCTGGAAGTGAGATTTGCACGATAACAATAGACTTGGAAAAAGTATTATTTATCCCAACATTAACGCACTCCGATATGTATTATATGAGACAACTGTCTGTCTACAACTTTAGCGTACATATCGCTGATACGAATGAAGCCTACATGTGTATTTGGAATGAAACCGAAGCCTCTAGAGGTTCCAATGAAATTATGTCTTGCTTGCTAAAAGTTTTAAATTCCGGCGTTACAGAGAAGAAAAAACTAATAATATGGTGCGACAACTGCACAGGCCAAAATAAGAATCGGGTAGCAATATTTTTTATGCTGTTTTTAACATCTATTGGTCTTTTTACAGAAATTACTATGAAATTTCTTGTTAGCGGTCATAGCTACCTACCGAACGATCGTCATTTTGCAAAGA
Organism: Polydrusus tereticollis; assembly: GCA_963920685.1. Taxonomy (NCBI): domain Eukaryota; kingdom Metazoa; phylum Arthropoda; class Insecta; order Coleoptera; family Curculionidae; genus Polydrusus; species Polydrusus tereticollis. The sequence continues at coordinate 8,899,673 of OY987333.1, read as the reverse complement.
TTGAGAAACGAAGGAGACTTAAAAAATGCTTCGTGCCTGAGGACGTCGAAGAACTCATAAGGGATACCAGATTAATACAGCCATATAAAGTGGTAAAAATGGAACCCGGCAACTTTCTTAATTTGCAGCAAGCCGCGGATTTCCTAATATCTACTAATAAGCTTTCAATATCGAAGCTGTCACAGATACGAGTTGCGACAGATAACCCGGGATTCGTATTTATTAAAAAGTCGCATAGTGAAATCGAACCTTGGGAAAAGATAAAAGTTTTAAAGAAAAATATATCCGAAGACCGAATAAAATCCGCCCAGTTAGTAGTACAAGGATCCATACCACAACTTAATGCAGCCAAAAAGCAAAATTTACGTGCTATGATCCCCTATCTGTCTTTACCAGAACACCAACACTTCTACGAAAAAATTACAGCATAGTAACCGGCACTTACCGTCTACAAAAATGCTATTGGCACTTAGCCCTTTTCCATTTATTCCATTTTCTTTTGTATATATTAAAAACATTTTTGATTTCTGTGTTTTTTTCTCACAATGTATGTATTTTAAGGTTCTAAATAAACATTATTTTGAAACTACAGAGATTTTTATTTATTAATGGTTAAATTAATCAGTTTTTTTACTCTGCTGAAAAATTTTCTATTTGGCACTTAGCCCCTTATTCAAGTCTAGTCTTCAAGTAATGACCCAATCTTTTTAATTATTTAGTTTTAATTGTGGGCTCTTAATAGTTATTTATGATATAAGTGTTAAAAGGACATTTTTAAGGCACGCATGTGGAAATACGCAGAACGAGCGAGGCGAGAGTGCCTTAAAAATATTTTTAACACAAATATCATTCAATATTTTTTCTACAAACGGCAATAAAAAGCATACAATAATTGAAAATTAAATGTTTAGAATCTCTTACATCCAGGTAGTTTCTAATAGCATCGTATATTTATATTAAATTAGTTCACATTTGTCAATAAAACCTAGCAACCATCATTGTTGGCTGATTTGTTTACAGAAAAATTGAAAATTTGAAAGGTCTTGTCAGTTTTAAACGCTAGCGCTGGCTGTTGTGATTTGCCAAAAATGCAAGAAAGACAAGAAATCGATCCACTTAAAGACATAGATGAAGCTGCTAACAGAGCTACCTTGGATTTACTGCCACGAAAAACAAGAATTCAATATGAGATTGCTCATAATAAATTTATAAAATGGTGTGACAACAAAGACGTTTCTGGAAAGTATTCCGAACATATTCCTCGGCTATTTTGAGGAAAAGGCAAAGGTATGGAAGTCATCTTCTCTTTGGTCCTATTATTTAATGATCAAAGCTATGCTACGTGTAAATAACGATGTAGATATCAGCAAACATTTTAAATTGATTGCCTACTTGAAGCGTAAAGGAGAGGGTTACCAGGCCAAAAAATCAAAAAGTTTTACTAGAGACCAAATTGAACAGTTTCTGAAGTGCGCACCGGATGATGAGTACCTTCTGATGAAAGTAGCTACGATTGTAAGAGTATTTGGTGCCTGCCGCAGGGAGGAGCTTTGTCAGTTGACTCTTGACAACGTGGAAGATATGGAGACTTCATTAGTTATTAAAATATCAGATACCAAAACCAAGGTACCACGAAATTTCACTATCGTTGAAAAATTTTATTTGGATTTTTATCGAAAATATACTGATCTTCGTCCAGCAGATGTCGTACATCGGCGGCTCTTCTTAAAATATGTAAAAGGTAAATGTACCAGAAATCCGGTCGGAATTATTAATAAGTACGTTCGGAAAATTTTCTGCTGCTATAGCAAGATTTCTGCAACTTTCAAATTCAACTTTCTATACGGGGCATTGCTTTCGCCGTTCCTTTGCGACGTTACTTGCCGATGCTGGAGCAAATTTGACGACAATTAAGCGGCATGGGGGATGCACCTGATTCCTTATCTTGGACATTCTGTATATTATAATCTCCTTATCCAAAAGGGAATTATTTCCAAGTTTTATGAGGGATTTTATAATAATTTGTAATAATAATCACTGGCCAACACAATTTTTGTAGCACAGTTTAGCCCATTATTATTAATTTAATTAAAAAGGGCTGCATTTTAAAACAGAGAGATAACCTAATATGGGCTGTTTATAACATTAAACTTATTCTCTTATTCGGTACTCTTTTGACTTGAATTGAGTGATTCTATATAGTTAACAAAGTATTTTCAACGAATTTTCTACTCTTCTCTTATAATTCCTAGTTTTAAAATATTCTTCACCTAAAAGGCCGCAAAAACGGTCTAAAAGATTTAATAACATGTTTATTTATAGATTAACAGCCTTTATTGTAAACCGAAAGATATGCTTCGAAAAAAATATTATATAAGTTAGGTTCCCTAGAACAGATCTGAGCCGCGGTAACAAAAACTGTGGTATATCTAATATTTTTTATAATTTCTGAGTGTCAAGAGACTATAAGCTAATTGGTTCCTCATCGGAAGGCTGAAGGCGGAAAAGTAATCCGAATTGTCTATCAAAGGATTATCTCATTACTTCTCAAATTTTCCAATTCTCTTCCAGCCTTACTCTATGACGAATAGTTAATAATGACGACAAACTAGCAACTCTCGTCCGTTCATTTTGGTCCTCCAGTATTTGGTCGTTTACAAAAACTCATTAACGTAAAGTTAGCGACTTTTTTCATTACTGTTATGTAATCCCTAAACTTACAAATAATAACAGATTTAAAATGATGTTTCCTAGAAGCATTATTTGTTTAATTAAAACTTACTTCTCTTTCTTTTTAGTGAGACCACAACACGCATGGTGAAACCATTTACTTACAATATAAGTAACGCTACTCCGCTATCAGCAGGACTCTTCATAATCTTCGCCCAAGAAGATTTAACCAGGTACTTGTCTCTTGAAGTGAGTCCCGTCGCGGAATCAGGATCATCGGTACGACCGGTATTCGCAGGAATAATATAGCTCAAGATAGTTCCCATGGTTTTCCTGCAAAACAGAAATGTTGAATTTCAGTCACTTTTCGAGTAAAATCGACTTACCGAAATTGGTGACACTAGAATATTTTTAGTCAGTTTGCACTGTGGATTGAATTATTTCACAAAAGATTGTGAATTTGAGTTGTTTGTGTCCTTAAACCGAAAATTTTCGAAAAGCGCGCTAATTCTCCCTCAAGGCAAAAAGGTGGGAAATTGATTATGTTTACATTGACATTAATTAATTGTTGCTAAGCGCGAAACACAACACCTATCAAAAAGTAATAAAGTTATGATACTAAACACGCAAAACTATTCCCTGTTATAGACCGGTATCGAAATAAACATCCATAAATGGATGGAGGACATAATGAAAAGGAAGTGTTGTCCACTGAATTACAATGAAAATATTTTAATTTAATCATGTAGATTGTTACCTACTAGTTATTTAATTTAATAGGTTATACAATCTCGAAAAATAGAAAGGATTTCGTTGCGGTTAATGTCTGTACGTTTTACTGTACGCCCATTTGTCTCGTCATAACTCTTGAGTCGTTTTGTGTTATGCATTAGGCTTTTATACTTTAAACACCCGGTATTCTTAAAAATATTCTTTTTAGCGCTGTACGATGACCCCTGTCATAATTTTCGCCCGCTCCTGCCTAGTTGAACATGGGAAATTCCATGTAAATTTTGAGGTAGCTAAATACTGGCTCCCCTGTAGGTACATTTTAGAGAAAAATTGTATAATAGTTTCTTGAAGAGGCCGATAAAATAAATTAATGTGCCAAGTGCCAACTAACCTAACTTATTCAATTAAATGTGATGGCAAAATTACGAAATTTTCATAGTTTTGGTAATACAGCAAACACCAGCAAATAATTTCTATGACGTAAAGCTGGACATAACGAATAAAGATTATTTCACATTAAAAACACAATTTCGTTTCACCAATCCGGCAATCACACATCCGAAATAAAAGACACCATTATGTTTTTCTTATTAAGCCTTTAATTTAACATAACATACCTAAGACTACAGATTTTCACAAAAACATTAATTAATTAAATGTTCAAACAACCCTTCATTAACAGCTAAACAATATCCTAGCCGATCATAAAATTCATATAAAGATATATATATACCGGGTGTTGCATCGTAGAGCGGGACATAGGAAATCCCATGTAATTTTAAATGGGGTCAATTATTGGCTTCCCTAATTATTTTAGAGAAAAATTCTATTTAGGTTTATTAAAGAGCACTAAAACCCACATTCATAAGAATAACTTTAGATATTTTTGATGAGCCCGTTTACGGGTTATCGCCGATTTCTTTTAACTATTTCTCCTTTTTATGGCCCCGTATTTGCGGGCACCAGTCAAGGTAAAAGATGACTGTCAAATAAAGTTGTCATTTTGAAATGTGTGCTTTATTGTTATAAAAACTCGTACATCGAAAATATTAGCCATGAATTACACTTCTGAAGAAAAAATATTGATGATTAAATGGTATTATCAAGGAAATAGTTATCAAAATGTGTCAGACATGTTTGCTGCTCTGTATCCGAATAGACCGATACCTGCAAAATCTACAGTCGAAAGGACTATCAAGAAATTTGAGACAAAAGGCACTGTAATAAATAACTGCAGATGTGAAGAAAGGCAGGAACAAAGAAGAGATGCAAGAAATGATAGGGACTTGCAAGTTTTATTGTGCGTGGAAGAAAATGATGGGAAGATCAGCACAAGGAAACTTGAGGATGACATAGGATTAGATCACACCACAGCGTTACGAGCTTTGAAACGACATAAATATTATTCATACAAATATGAAAAGCACCAAGAGCTAAGAGATAGGGACGAAATACGACGACAGGAGTTTTGTTTTGGTATGATGGAAAGAGCAAACATGGATAGGGAATTTTTAAAAAACATTTGTTTCACTGACGAATGCACATTTACCTTAAACAATGAACCCAATGTTCAAAATTATCGATATTGGAGCAAAGAAAACCAACACAGGTTTGTGGAAACGAGGACGCAATATCCACAAAAAGTTAATGTATGGGCTGGGATTTTCGGAGAAAATATTATCGGGCCATTATTTCTTACACAAAATTTAAATGCAGAATATTTTTTGGAACTACTTGAAGATCATATTTTACCTACTTTACATGATGCCGCCAGGGAAAATCAAGAAGTTTGGTACCAAATGGATGGCTGCCCGGCTCATAGTACCCTGGCTGTCCGGGAATATTTAAACCGTGCTTTTAATGGAAATGTTATTGGCTTAAATCATACAGTAAATTGGCCAGCCAGGTCTCCTGATTTATCGCCAAATGATTTCTTTCTCTGGGGCCATTTAAAAAACAGGATATACAAAGATAAAAAATACCCAAATCTAGACGAGTTAAAAAATGCTATTTCTGCCGAATGCAATAGAATTTCAGTTTACCAACTAGCGAATGTAAGAAGAGAATTTTATGATCGCCTCGGTTATTGTCTAGCAGTCAATGGAGGAATATTTGAACATCTTCTTAAATCCTAAAGTTCTAACAATTTAATAGTACCTACCTATTAATTAGTAAAATATTGAAACATGTAAAATGTCATAATTAACCTTGTAATTGGATACTTTATTTTAGTTTTATTCAGATTAATTTGTACTCATAAATACACCTTTAATATTTTCGATGTACGAGTTTTTATAACAATACCTAAAGCACACATTTCAAAATGACAACTTTATTTGACAGTCATCTTTTACCTTGACTGGTGCCCGCAAATACGGGGCCATAAAAAGGAGAAATAGTTAAAAAGAAATCGGCGATAACCCGTAAACGGGCTCATCAAAAATATCTAAAGTTATTCTTTTGAATGTGGGTTTTAGTGCTCTTTAATAAACCTAAATAGAATTTTTCTCTAAAATAATTAGGGAATCCAATAATTGACCCCATTTAAAATTACATGGGAATTCCTATGTCCCGCTCGACGATGCAACACCCGGTATATATAATTCGTATAAAGAAAATTTGAAAAATGATCAGTACCTATACAAGGAAACACGAAAAGTGTTTTTTTTTTAAATGGATTACCCTATATATGAATTTATTTTTCGACTCCTTGTAAAGTTCTAAACATAATTCATATATCATACAAGATACCTAAATTCAACCGTTTCTGAAATATTCGCATTTGAAACATTATATTACATATTTATTAATAAAATATCATAATAATAAAGAATTTTATTAAACAACTGCCAGATTAAGAAATGTAACAATAACAGTAACAAAAACATTTCAATGGGTTATTAAACTTAAAGATGCTCTACCGGGCCTCCATTTTCTTCAACACATCGTATTAGTGTGTTCTTAGAAGTTTCTCTAATGCATCTGTTATGAATGCTGGGTTTTCATTTAAATTATTTATTTCATTCGTTATTATATCTTTAAGATGATTGAGGTTTTTAATTTGATGGCTGTATTTACGGTATTTTATATATCCCCAAAGAAACGCATCCATAGGTGTCAAATCGGGGCTGTTCGCTGGCCATTTAATTGGCGCATTTCTTCCAATCCATTTAGGAAACCTCTCATTTAGGTGATTAGGCACATCACGAATATTGTGAGGGGGATTTTCTCTTGCCCATTGTCTGGTATTTTTTCGATTAAACAGGCCACTCGTAGAGAAGGTAGACTCGTCAGTCCATAAAACTATTTTCAAAAAATTGTTGTTTATATTAATTCTATCTAGAATCAGTTGGCAAAATGTGACCCGATTATCTTTTTGCATTTGGGTAAGCTTTGTAGTGGGTTTAATCTTATATAGCTTTAAATCCCATTTTTTAAGCGTTCTTTGGACTTTCCCGTATGAGGTATTCTGAACATTATCTTCTGTTTCTTGTAATGCTTTTGAAATGTTTCTTATGGAATTATTTGGATTATCTTCTATGGCTAGCAAAATATTTAATTCTGCATTTTCATCTCCGTTCATAGTTCGTTTTTTCCTTTTTAAATTTGATGTTTTTTGAAACTTACTGTATATAGATGTGAACGTTCTTCGACTTGAGACATGCATACCGGGATTATCTTATATCATATTTCTAATGGTAGCGCGACAATTCAAATTATTTTTAACATAATAAGCTAAAATAATTTGTCTTTCTCTGTCCGAGTACGGCATTTTTACTTACTTAACAAGACAACTACAACAATATTGACATAATGTCACTATGGGTATTTATTTTCAACAAATATTTTGTTATCCTAAGGCTTCTTGATTTGTAACAGTTGTTTAAAAAAATATTTGATGATAATGTTTCAAATGCGAATATTTCAGAAACGGTTGAATTAAGGTATCTGGTATGATATATCAATTATGTTTAGAACTTTTCAAGGACTCAAAAAATAAATTCATATATAGAGGGTGATCCTTTTAAAAAAAATACACTTTTCGTGTTTCCTTGTATACTGATATACATTTTTCAAATTATCTTTATACGTAAAAAAATAGTATCTTTCAGTACCTACATAACCATACTTTTAAATTTTTTGGGACACTTAAAATAAAAAAGTTAAAGGGGGGCGACATTATAGGGGATCACCCTGTACATTCATCGGTAAAACAAATATTTCTCAAATATCCCTATTATTATCTCTTTCCATTACCTCAAAACAAGATACCATTCTACGTTCTTCATCACCTTGCCGTAGCTCTTGATGTTCTTTTCTTCATACTTGTAAGGAAAATATTTATGTTTTAAAGTGCGCAACACTGTGATTTGATGTTTTCCTGCGGCTTGCCCAAGAATCCTTGTGCTAATCATTTTATTTTCCTGCACGTGCAGTAATATATCAAGATCTCTATTATCCCTTTCTTTAGCTCTATTGACATTCAGAGTTGAGCATTTACAGTTATTTATTACAGTGCCTTTGGACTTAAATTTACCAATGATTAGTTTAATTAGTAAAATGGAAGGGATAGGCTTATCAAGGAGTTGAACTGAAAACATTTCAGACACTGCACTTAAACTGTTTCCTGTATAATACCACTTACTCATAGTTACTTTTTCCTCAATGGAATAGCTTATATTTAGCTGTAATTAAAGCGCTTTCAATGAAAATGTTGTCACTGATACTACTTTTCGTTTTGTCAATGCCAAATAATAGTTTATTGGTAATTTAAAGAAATAGTCCATTCTCGAAGTGGAGTTGAAATATAGGGAAAGGGGAAAAAAATTCAAAAAGTCTTTCTCCACTAATTTAATAGTGAGCTATTAAAGGCTCAATTTTAAAATTAAATTGTCTCTACATGTTTCGAAGGTAGTAACCTTCATCTTCAGGAGACCAAAGTAGTGCTGCAGTTATTATTAGCAGTAGAGAGAAAACTGTTGGTGGAAAATGACGTTGATGGAGCTTTTTTTATTTAAAAATATTTTGACAAGATATTAATAATTGAATGTAATCAGCATGCTAAAACTGGAATTGAAAGTGGAATGTTATATTTAAATCAAAGTTTCTGAAAAGACGCTGTCAATCTGTGGTCGAATTTAAAAAGGGAAGATATTCGTTATTCGTTATGTGACATGACATGTAAATTCGACCACAGATTGACAGCGTCTTTTCAGAAACTTTGATTTAAATATAACATTCCACTTTCAATTCCAATTTTAGCATGCTGATTACATTCAATTATTAATATCTTGTCAAAATATTTTTAAATAAAAAAAGCTCCATCAACGTAATTTTCCACCAACAGTTTTCTCTCTACTGCTAATAATAACTGCAGCACTACTTTGGTCTCCTGAAGATGAAGGTTACTACCTTCGAAACATGTAGAGACAATTTAATTTTAAAATTGAGCCTTTAATAGCTCACTATTAAATTAGTGGAGAAAGACTTTTTGAATTTTTTTCCCCTTTCCCTTATTGGTAATTGCTGTATCTAAACTATAAAAATTTCGTAATTTTGCCATCACATTTAATTGAATAAGTTAGGATTGACTTGTTAAAACCTATTCAAACTTGGCACATGGGTTTATTATATAGGCCTTTTCAGAAAATTATAACACAGTTTTTCTCTAATATGTACAGGGGAGCAAATATTTAGCGACCTCAAAATTTACATGGGATTTCCTATGTTCAACTAAGCCATGCATCACCCGGTATAAGCCTTAATATCAGTTTAGTCCGGAACTTTATGAACGCAGTGTATAAATGAGCAGCAACAACACTTACAAGTGTATTGTTTCGTCAGGAACTAGATTCCCCAATCGATATTTGCAAACTATATTATTTATTCTCTGAACGGAAAAAAACATCCATCAGAAGACCCATATTAACCCTTTTACTTTAAAGTTTGATATGGATCCCGTGCAAGAACCCCTAGGCCAAAAAAGGACCCTTTCTATCCATTGTACGAGTAGGTAGGTATACGTGGTTTTGAGGCGAATTGCCAGACAAAGAAATATAAAATCTTTAATAACATGATGATAACATTTTTATCACCAATATTAAATAAACCGAGTCATGATGGAATCAGGCAATTTAGATCATTCTTAAAGCATAAAGAATTATTTTAGTAATTGAAATAATAAAATATTTATATTGCCTAAATAAAAATATGCGATATCTTTCTTGCCAATACACTAGAAAACCGTTTTTGATTACCAGAAAAACAATAGGAAAATCACTGATTAATAAATCTGGGCTTTGTAAGATTCCTATACCAAAATAGTATGCCAATATTTGAGTTATTATTAGAAATTATTAAATCATGCTATACGTAATTTAAAATTAACATATTACAAGAGAAACAGTGCCGCAATGAGCCTGTAACCGATATTTCTTTCTTTAACATCTAACTTTGATAATGTCGTTGAATTTTTTGATCTAGCACCTAAAACGGCTTCACAATAAATTGTTTAATTTGGTTAAAATATGCCACGTCATCATTTTTCCTTACCAGCCGCTGAACTTACTAATGTCCGAGGTTTGTTAGACTTCCAAACTGTCAATGAAAAATAAATGTATCCTCTCTTTGCAGATATTCTCATACAGTAAACGTAAATAATATTTTTAAACTTCTTTAGCTTTATTTTACTATCTTACTTGTTATATTTCACAATTTAATTCAGTTTCCTGACACGTGTTTCAGCCCTTGCGGATCATTATCAAAGGAATATAAGACAATACTAAATTCTACATGTCATTAAACTAAAATTTAATTTACAGGTATTGGCCAAAGGTACAACTAAATTACAGGTGTGATTATAGAGGTATTTACATCTAAGTAATAAAATTAGGAAAATGATATTGTAATGTTTATTCAACTCTCATTGAACGTGCGTTCAGCAAGTAAGCAGCGTTAGGAGAAACGGCCACATTAACAAAAATTCCAACATCAACTGTATGAAAAATTGTGAATAATCCCATTTTAGCGAGGGAAAAAAACCGATACTGGCGTTTTCTCAAAGGTAGATGGAAGTGATCAAGATATAATACGGCGTAAAATTTACAAGTTATACGAGGAACAAACTGAACAAAGCATGCCTACATTAGATAATTTAATTAAGAGGCTTGAAAAAGATTAAACCGGCGTTAAATGTGGCAGAACAACGTTATGGAAGTGTATCCAACACATGGGTTTTAGATTTAAAAAAATTAACAAAAGACAAGTTTTAATGGAATCCAGTAGAATTCGGGAATGGCGATCAGAATATCTACAAAAAATTAGGATTTACAGCGATCAGCAAAGGCCGATTATTTACTTGGATGAAACCTGGTTTGACACATATGATACCCCGGAAAAGAGTTGGGTTGACTCAAGCGGCAAGTGTAAAACAAGCGCGTCATAAAAAAGAGGTAAACGAATTACGATTTTGCATGCTGGATCTAAAGACGGATGGATTCCAAATAGACTTTCTCTGTCTGCAAAAAATATTAAAGATTCTTCTCTGGATTACCATGAGGACACCATTGCTGATTTATTTGAAGATTGGTTTAAAAACAAGCTAATTCCAAATATACCTCCGAATAGCGTAATTTTAATGGACAGTGCAAGGTACCATAGTAGGCAGTTGACCAAGACTCCCTCCTCAAATGACACAAAAGCAATAATCCAAAACCACATGTATTTATTTATTTTCAGGAAGATTACACCAAAAGGCAACTAATTGAAGTTTTACAAAGTTTAAAACTACAAAAGGAATACTTCTGTGATAATTATGCAAAAAATCTAGGGCATACAGTTTTAAGGCTTCCACCATACCATTGTATATTTAATTATTTAATATTAATTATTTTGCCCGGGACCGAATTTACCTATGCAGTTTCAGGTAAAAACAAAATTTTGAACCGAATTTAACCGTTATTTTTAACCCCTTTTTTCTTGGGAGGGAATTTGCCTATTCCCGAATTTACAAGAGGTGTTAGGTACCAAACAAAGCACCGGAAGACATAGAGAGAATTCTGTGAAATGCTCAAGAGTAGATAAACCTTAGGATTAAGTAGGTAAGTAAATTAATTAAATGTAAAAATCATAAAAGGCGTGAACATTTTTTAGAAATTTTCTAATATTGAGTTTCAGAGGATAATTTAAAACTATAAGAATCAAGCTTAAGTCATAGACAAGCTTCCTGCGACCATTCTCCAAGGAAATCACCAAATTGAACCGTCAAAACTGATAAAACCGTGTATGCTATATTTTTATTCCTGGGAAAATAAAACACTTAATATTACTTGACCCCAAAGGCGTCAGGAAATTGTATTTCTTGACCTTGATCTCCTCATCTTCGTACTTACGCATCAGTGCTTTCAAATAATTTAATTATTTTTTTTTTATTCGGCGTTACTTTTTGGCAAAGCATTTGAAACAAATTGCGAAATAAAACGCGCCATGCATTCGCCGTAGTATTCCATGTTTCTAGGTCAAAACAATTAGATTTTTGTTGATAATATTATTCTTGCTATAGATATATCAAAAGGACGTACCCACGCATGGCTAATAACAAGCTAGAAACACATGGCAAAAAGGCTTTAATTGAAATAATTAACAATAACTTACCCTAAAAGCAATTTCTCTGTTGTCTATTTTAAAAGCACAAACATTTATTTAACACGCTAGTAATGTAAAATTAACGCTCCGTTTTAGAAAATGATTCCAGCTATCTTCGAGCTCACAAACGTTCAAACTAAATTAAACTAAAACTTTAGGCGGACGGTATGCAACAAAGTTCCCAAGTTACTCAAAAGATCAATTCAGTTTTGACACGAACTGTTATGAGATCCCGTTATTGTTTTAAATATACGCTTATCAACATAATTGATACGATATATAATTCGTACAAATTGAACAGGATTGGATTGACAGGATTCAGTATTTGAAGATCTTCCTGCGACGACATTTTATTAATTATCTGAGCTAACGATAAAGGTTCGGCAGAAATTTCACTTACAAACTGATATACTGCTATACAACCAAACACGATATACACACACCCACACACATCTTAATGATTTATTAAGTAATTTTGAAGATGCGGGCACCGGTCAGATTAGTGTTGAGTTGCCGAATAGCGAATAATACGTTTTTTAAGATGAAAATGTCATGTATCATATAATTGACTGCTGAATAAATTATACGCTGCAAAACTACTGCTTCTAGGCGAGACTTTAGCAGGATAAGTACCTACACATAAAGAAGAAAATACTTAACTTACAAATATAATACCCAACTAGCTAAGCCTGTTCAGAGATATAAGAAAGTTACACTTTGCCTTTGAATGGGATTATCCAAGGGTGGCCATAAACAAACAATGAATAAATGCAGGTAAATTATGGTCCGTACTTAAAAATGTCTTGTAAACTGCAAATCCGAAAGACGTAATTTCATTATTAAAGTAATAGTTTGGTGATTTTAAACCGATTTTTACCTGAATGAAACCTGGTTCGACACATATGATACCCCGATACCCCGGAAAAGGGTTGGGTTGACTCAAGCGGCAAGTGTAAAACAAGCGCGCCATCAAAAAGGGGTAAACGGATTACGATTTTGCATGCTGGGTCTAAAGACGAATGGATTCCAAATGGACTTTCTCTGTCTGCAAAAAATATTAAAGATCCTTCTCCTTGTGTATTACCTTATAAAGATTTCGTAATTTTGCCATTATATTTAATTGAATAAAGTTAGGATTGGCTTACTAAAATTTATTCAACCTTGGAACATGGGTTTATTATATCGGCCTCTTCAAAAAATTATAACATAATTTTTCTCTAATTCTCTAAAATGTACAGGGGAGCCAGTATTTAGCCACCTCAAAATTTACATGGTATTTCTTATGTTCAACTAAGCCATACATCACCCGGTATGTTATTTAAAACTAAAATATTTACTCATATCAAAGAAGCTACCTAATTGAGTACTTAATTCATAAACTAATTTTAAATAAAGGTTTATACTTAACCGAGATATCGTATCTAATACTAATCTTTTGTATTTAGTACACACCTTTGAGAAAAAAATATCTACTTAAAAGGAGTATTCTGTTTTTTGTGTGTAAATATTTGAAGATGTCCGTTCATAAGAAAGAAGAAAATTTAATACTTACCTACATAATATACAAGCCATTTTTTATTTTATTTATTTGTATATAGATAATAAATATTATCCTAACACCGCTTCCAAATTTTTGTTTGTGCTGTCATGTCTCTACTCTCTACAGTAATAAGTTAATTTTCACTATTATTGACTTATTACTATAGGTAGCCTTAATTCGTTTAGAATATAGGCACAAGCATGCAAGCACGATACACGCGATGGTATTAGAAAAAAATTTACAATGGCTATATGAATATAATACATATATCTAATTTTAGTTTAATGAGGCTTAGGAAATGGTAAAGTAGTTAAGGAGCAAAAAGTTTATTAATTTGTGAGTAGTTATTACATTCTTTTGAGCGATTAAAGTTGCCAAAAGTGAGGGGGTATTTTATCCAAATGAATAACTGTCTCTATTTACAACCATGTATGTAATGTTGACATTAATGACTTTATCGTATCATTGAAGATTAAGTAATTTTTATATGATATCTTTATTAATAATTATTAACATCATAAACGTACTAAAACCTACATAAAACCTTAGTTACTCATAATACATTAGTTACCATAATTTAATACGTTAGTTACGAAAGCATAATACGTTAGATACCAAATAATATTAGAACTATTTTTCATGAACATGTAAAACAATATTTTGACAGTTTTCAAATTTGATGGATACACCTTTGTCTTTAACGTCCACGATCTTAGGTATGCCCTCTGAAGACTCATTAATGACCGAGAAAGCACTCCTTTCGATTTCGTGCGGTTCCCCAGTGCCTAATCCACTGCCGGAAACATCGCCGATTTGAATTTTGCGAGCAATGGAAACTTTCTTGGTCACACTTTCTTCTAAATACCCTCTAGCAACCTTCGCCGATTCCCATCCAGCAAGTTCTTGTAGGTCTAATATATCTCCTCCAGCATTAACAAGAAAATTTGCCGAAGATCTTCTAACGCAGTGACCAGTATACAAATTAGGATTTTCAAGTGAGAGATACTCAGCTATTTTTTGAGGTATTTTAGAGAAGAAATGAATGCCGCAGGGCTGTACCGTACATTTCCCTCTTCTATATGATACAAACAATCTTTGGTGAGTGACATGGTCTGGCCTTAACATTGCGTACTTTTTAAATAAAAGCACAGGATTGACTTCGCCGTCAAATATCACAGCGAAAATACGTTTCTTGTGGGTTTTTGAGTCGGGAATAGTAACAATCAGTTTGTCCTCTAAAACGTCAACATCTTCCGTGGTCAGCTTCGCTAATTCATTAGTTCGACAGGCTCCTCCAATTCCAATTAAAAAGGCCACTTTCATCATTAAAAACTTCTCGTCTGAGGCAGAACACACAAATTCGTTGACTTGTTCTCTTGTAAATACTTTTGATTTTTTTGCTCTATATCCAACATTTTTCTTCTTGATGAAACGTATTAAGGCGCCGTATTTGTCGATTTCCACTCTTTCCTTCAGTTCTAAAGTCGCTCGTAACATGGAATATTTCGGCCATAAGGATGAAGCAGAGTATTCCTGAGAGAGTTTTGCGAAATACGCCAGCAATACCATTTCTTCTGCACCTTGAACATGTACTTTGCTGCAATTTTGGCAACCTCCAGGGGCGTACAGGTAAATTCTGATTCTGACATTTTTATTTAAAGTAGAGCGTTCGATTAAAAAAAATGGTATTTTTAAAGCAGGAAATTAAAGCTTGGAAATTGCTTGTAATAAGATTCACTGACTTGTCAAACCGAATTATGTGTCGGTATAAAACAAAACAATAATAAAATAAATCCATAGCAACGCTAGCAGGTGGAATTCGAAACTTAACATTTTTAAATGAAAAAAAATTAAAATTTGTATTTTTATTTTTCTATATTTTAACGACGCGACGTTTGAAAAAAAATGGTATGTTTTATTCGTAGTAAAAGCAACTTCCTTTGACTCGTCTGTAATTGCCGGACTCACTTTGTTCGTCCGGCAAACTTTCAGACTCGTCATAAAAAGTATTGCTCTTACTCCTAACAAAACAATATACTATTATACCAGTACATGCTTTCTTTCTGGAGCTTTCTCATCTAATTTAAAAAAAGCCAAATTGATTCCAGTGCATAAAAAGGGTGACCAGCAGGACATATCCAACTATAGACCAATTTCTTTATCGTCCTCAGTGTCGAAGGTCTTTGAAAAGGTCATATATACCAGGTTAATGAATTTCCTTAGTAGTCAAAATATTCTTACAGATAATCAATATGGATTTCGTCCCAATCGTTCAACACAAATGGCTATTTTTAAAGTAATTTCATATATTATCGAAAGTCTTGATAAAAATGAGAAGGCTGCTGGCCTTTTCTTTGACCTTTCAAAGGCCTTCGACGATCATGGGATATTGCTCAAAATTTCAAATAAATATGGTATTAGAGGAAACTGCTTGTACTTAATTAGCTCATACCTACAAGGTAGAGAACAGATGATGTGTGTCTCCAAGAACGGGAAGAACTACCACTCTGCTTCAGCCGCCATAACTCAGGGGGTCCCCCAGGGCTCCATCCTGGGCCCTGTGCTCTTTCTGCTGTATGTGAATGGTCTCTCTGGGGGATTCTTGGGGGGTCTGGTATGCCAGTATGCGGACGACACATCCGTCGTGCTGTGCGGCCTGGACCTACCGAGCCTTTCCGGAGCCTGTTCACGGGCAGTGGAGGGGATGAGGGATTGGTGCACTGATTATGCCTTGCAGCTTAATTCCACAAAGACAGCTTTACTTACCTTCAGTAAAACAACCAGTAGAAGTGAATCATTATATGTTCGGTGTGAAAACAAATCTGTGCCAGTGATCGAGACTGTTAAGTTTCTGGGCGTCAGTCTGGACTCCTCACTGACTTGGAATTCCCAGTCCTATTCCTTGGTCTCGAAACTGCACAGTTTCTGTGCCCTGGCACGCAGACTTCGGGAGGTGGTCTCATTGAGTACACTTCGATGGTTCTATTTTGCCTCGGTGCAATCCCTATTGACATACAGTATAATGTTCTGGGGCTCGTGGCAGGGCGCTGTCTCCGTTTTCATAGCGCAGAAACGCATCATAGGATGTCTACTCAAACTCCACCCCCGCACATCATGTAAACAACATTTCGTAGACCTAGGTTTCCTTACACTACCGTCCCTTTATTTTCTGACACTGGTTTTATTTGTATAAAAACATCCACATCTCTTTAATAGCAATGCTTATTACTATGCAGATGATATGACAGTTGTTACCCTTGGCAGGGCTGATCTAAGTGTGCCTCCACACAACTCGGCTTTTTTCAAAAAAGCGCCCCTATATAGGGCTATTAAAGCATTTAACATGCTCCCCTATGAAATACGGTCAGAACAGGATTTTGCCATTTTTAGGGATAGAACCACCAAATTCTTACTGCAAAAATGTTTTTATAACTTCAAGTTTGAATTTGAATTTTAATACCTATCATATCATTTTCTTACCTATTATATAACTAATTTTTTCAACAGGTTTCCCTGAAAATAATTTTTAATGTGTATTGTAGATGTTTTGCCTACTTTTGGTTTTTAATTGTGAGCTCATGTCTAATTTGTATATTTTATTTTTATATTTTTATTTTATTTTAAATATTTTTTTATACTAGAACTGTAAGGGCTTTTGCCTTATCTCGTTGTCTGACGTCTTTAGAAGATTTTGCTGGCAATAAAGAGATTATTTATTTATTTATTTATTTATGAATACACAAAACTAGAACACTTACAACCATCACAGTACCTTAAATTAACGACGATCGTGCTTTAAAAGATGTTTATAGCTGGAGCATTCTAAACATTTTACAAACTTGAAAATATTTTCCAACTATTTCTTTTGACCGATTTAGTTAAAGGCATCGCAACTATAGATCCGACACGCCATTCATAAATGCTATAAAATTGTGATGCCAAAATCGTTTGGTGGCGAGACGCTGTGAGGAGCTAGATGGGGTCGGGAGTGGGGATTACGCTGCCTTTACATATGCATGCGACAAAACCACAGAACAATAAAGGTTAGGTTGACAAAACTCCAGGAAAACCCACAGAAAAACGCTGTCACAAATGAAATGGAACATCCGCTATGCCGAGTATTGCCGAGTCGATGCGGCTGGCCACGAAAATGATGGGATCTGGGCGGACTCTTTTTTGCTGCGTTGCCATACTACAGATTTTTTACAAGGTTTTAGGTAATGGTATATATTTCCCACATCATGTTATTCTAGTAAATCATAGAAGTTAATACTTAAGCACAGAAAACTGCGTTTTCTGTGGCGTAAGTCTGGCAAACCAAGTGGAGGGGAGCAGCTTGAATGTTAATTTACTTTACACTGGAATACAATGATGACAACACGTTTATTTGTTATTGTTCGGTCTAATAGTTACGATGTCTATGGATTTAGTCAATAAAAAATTTTCCCCGAAGCCGTAAGGTTTATGACTTCCACAATATCGTACCTTGTGGACCTTAGTGGGACACACCCTGTATGATGAAAGCGCGGGTGAGAAAATGGCGAGCGCAATAATGCTAAGAAAGTAACAAAAATAAACTGGAATTGCGTTTTATTTAACATAAAATAGGTATAAATAAATGCGAAAAAAAAAAGTCTTAACCTTATAATCCAGGAAATCAAAGTCCTAATCTTCCATGCTGTTTTCCTGATTGAGCAGTTGCATCCTCTCAGCAACTTTCTTTTTAAGCTCCTTGGATTTTCTAAAATTATCCGCTCTTCTGGCCAATCTTTCCTCCTTCATACAAGCGAGCATTTCCGAGTAGTAAGAATTACAATACCCAACAAATTTACTGAATGGATGATGTGCTCGGCAATTTCTCCAATTTGAAATTAGTTTATTGCATTCATCGGAATGTAAATGGGCAGATAAATCAGAATGCATTTTATAGGCTATAATTGTAGTGACTTTGACATTTACCACTTGACAAAACTTAGTTCAAGACACGGCGGCAAAGGGGGACGTAACGTTATACAATATGTGTCAAAACTAACAAGCAACTTTTTCCTCATACAATTTATTTTTACCATTGAAAAAAATCTTGTATTTACCAATAATAAATCTACTAAAAGAATCGAAGCTGGAGTAGGTACCACAAGGTTCACCCCTAGCAGCGATCCTCTACAAGTCTACAACATCTTTACAGCAGACATACCAAAGCATAACCAAACCCAACTATATCTTTTTGCTGATAATACCGCGATAACTGCCACCTCAGGAGTACCCTGGATTGTTGTCTCACGTCTGCAACGCCATGTTGAAATAATTCAAAAATGGCTAGACACTTGGAAACTGAGACTGAATGAGGATAAAACCCAGTTTTGAATCGATTTTTATTCTAGAAAATGTTATACAAATATGCACGAGAAAGTTGTGACTTCTTAAAAAAGAAAAATACCTGTAGGTGGCGCCCCCTACAATTAAGGGCCAAACTAAGATCAAATTTAAATTTCTTATATTGGAAAATCCCCAAATATCAATTTTCGTCCAAATATAGACATTATTTCAAAAATTATTTACGAAAAACAATAATAAAAATAAATTTTTAACACCCTGTATCTCAAAAATGAAGGGCTTGCGGACCCCTGCTTATAAGAACTTTTCACCTTATAAATAACTGAGGAATCGTCCTGTAAAATATCGGACGCTTATTAAATAACACCTTGTATACCCCATTACCATATTCGTCTATTGGTCAAATACACAAAATGTTTGTCACAAATACCCGAATATGTGGACCTGGCTTTATACTGTGATATAAATATATTTGTGTCTTATTTTAAGTATAATATGCACTAATATGCAGGTCAGGTGTATTTAAAAAATATATTTTACATTAAGTGGCGATTAATGTTGTAGAACGTGAACACTTTGATAGGCGATATCTAGACACGATTGAATGGTGTGTAGGTACTTGGAAAAAAATCGAATCAATCTCGGGAATTTGTCAATTCTGTGGATAATTAAGCGATAATATACCTAATATCATAAAAAAAGCACAATAGCTTACAATGGTGTATATAAAGCTAGGATAATAATATGTATAATGACGGGTCGCTGGTATAGTTTAGTTTAAAAATGTGTACATAATTGTGAAAAAATCGGTTTATATTGTACATTTCAATTTAATGAACATAATATCCGTGTAGAGTATAATTTATTTTGCTTTGCAGGTAGATTCGTTCGTAAAAAGTTTCGTATAAACAACTTAACTTGAGTTACTTAGGTAATAATCTTCTTGTTATGTAACATGACGCAGGCATTCTGGTGATTAGAACGCATCGACAATAGTTTTAACAAATTACCTAAATTTTAATTGTTGAAGTCTAAAAAACACATGTTAAAAGTTAAGTGATTTATTTTTTATTTTGCATTAAAGTAAGGTAAGTTTTTTAAAGTAGTTTAATTGGTTATAATCATGAACATGATTATTTTTTTTCCATCGGTTTCAATTGATTTGATAAAAATAAAATGGGTAAACGAGATTGCGGAAAATACATGAGTACCTATCTCAATGTCCGATGGGTTTCCCCAGAATATTACACGGTGTCGTAACCTACTTAGAATGAAGGGATAATATGATCATAAGCTGACATCGCAGCATCAATCCCGACATTCTTATCAATAATTTTATTATCCTTAAGAGCCAGCAAGTCGTTAATATAGAGAAATGCTTTAGCTATTATAATGATATTTGTATGCAAAAACACGCCGTCGCCTAAATTCAAAAACTTTTTTTTTGAAAATGCTTTGTTTAGTAATTTTACAATTTAATAACACAATTAAATCTTAATCTACTCTAAACAGTGCTTGAAGCACTGGCCTCGAGTACATAACTAGTTTATTCCTAAATCTAACAACCAAATTATAGCTAGCTAATTTTATAGTGAATTTTTAGATTTTTTACAAATGTTTTATTGATAACAGTTTGCTTAATTGAAAGAGGTAAGTTATTATAGGTATCTGAAGCCTGAGAGAGTGGATTATTTATGCCTGTTAGTTCTTTTAATGGTTTGGTGAATATTGTCATGTCGTCTTGACTCACTTAATAATCCAAATAAAACCATTCCGTAAGAATATTTAGAAACCTAAATAATTACTGAACCCTTTTTTAAAAAGCCCGTCAGTGGCGTATCCAAGGGGGGGGGGGGGGGGGGGTTAAAGGGAGCATTTGCCCCTTCCTCCCAGACTGTTATCAATTTTATTAAACAGTAGCACAAACAGACGACACGACCGCGACGACACGCTAGGAGTAATCTATCTAAAGAACTATTCCACTTGCAAGTACAAGTACAAACGATTTTGAACAGATCTCGTACAGATTTTTATTTGTTTATTTTTGTTTGTTGTTTTTTAAATGAATTGTTTATTTTACTAACTTGAACTAACCTATATTAGGAAAATACTTTTCACTTTTTATGTTTTCTAATTTGTTTTTAACTTTTTTTGAAATTATTAAGCAATTATTTAGATTAAACTGATTTTATTATTATACAGAAATTGGAAATTTTGCAAATCGTAGTACCAACGACCAAAAACTAAAGATCAAGGTATTCTTCACCCACTTAAAGGTAGGCTCCCCTGTACAATTTAGACAAAAATTGTATCATAATTTTTTGAAGAGGCCGAGAGAAATTTTAATTGACCGATCCTAACTTACTCAATTAAACGTGATGGCAAAATTACGAAATTTTCATAGTTTAGGTCAGCCATGTCAAACATGCGGCCCACTGAGCATTTTCCTGCGGCCCCGAATCAATTTTGAAAACAGCCATGTAATGCGGCCCGCGAGCCTGTTAAAAACCGAAAATAAAGTACTGTTACGATTGGTAAAAAATGGCCCAAATAGTGCCATCTATGTTTAGGAGCATGAACTAAGATGCGCGCTCAACCTAAAAGCCTGGCTTGTTCCGGAAAGTTCTATCGCGCGAGAATACAGATGACGCTACCTGAACATTCTGGAAAGAACTGTCGAGAAATCACAATCCGTATATAAGCCAATACCGCTCGATTGAGTTCAGTTGTTCAGTTAGTTATGAGTCAGTTGCGATAGAATTGCGAGTTTAGTTGCGTACTTATTGTTACAACACGTAACAGTACTTATTGTTATTTATTTCGGATAAAGTTTTTAACATGTCTGTTTCAAAACCAAGTGGAAGTAAGAGGAAACTTGGAGATGAGCATCGTATCTTTCAAGAAAAGTGGGAATTAGAGTTTTTTTGCTGTGAAGTGAAAGACAAAATTATTTGCTTGATTTGTAACAGTACAGTCGGTGTCCCAAAATTATATAATATAAAACGTCACTATGATAGTCATAAAACTAAGTTTGACAAGTATACAGGCATGATTAGAAACGAAAAGTTAAAAGAGTTAAAATCACGGTTAAAAGATCAACAGCTTATGTTTACACGTCCAAAGCAAGAAAATGAATCTGCCGTTCAAGCGAGCTACGTACTGTCGGAGTTGATCGCAAAACACTCAAAACCATTTGTTGAAGGTGAATTTATAAAAGAGTGCCTTGTAAAGGCCGCGGAAATTGTAAGTCCCGGGAGCGTGAAGGCTTTTCAAAATATATCCTTGTCCCGGAATACTGTCGCTAAAAGAGTTACCGAGTTGGCTGCCAATATAAGCGAACAGATAAAAACAAAATCAGACTCTTTCATTGCATTTTCTATTGCCTGTGACGAAAGTACAGATGTGTGTGGTGTGGCGCAACTCGCTATTTTTCTTCGTGCTGTTGATAGAGATATCAACGTTTATGAAGAATTACTGGAATTAGTACCATTGCATGATACAACAACTGGGGAGGATATTTTCAATGCTGTTTATGGACTTCTGCAAAAGTACAATTTAGATTTGTCAAAACTGTGTTCCGTTGCAACAGACGGAGCTCCTTCAATGACTGGAGTAAATAATGGCTTCATTAAAATATTACAAACAAAGATCAGAGAAACGGGCAGTGACAAACCAGATTTTCATCATGTTCATTGCATAATCCACCAAGAAGTTTTATGCTCAAAAGTGATCAAGTTGGAAAGCGTTTTAAAGTCAGTGAAAAAAATGATAAACTTCATAAGGTCACGTGGCTTGAATCAGCGACAGTTTTCTGCGTTTTTACGTGATTTAGAAAGTGAGTACACTGGTTTACCTTATTATGCAGAAGTGCGATGGCTTTCGTGTTCTATGGTTCTCGATCGGTTTTGGAAACTCAAAGAAGAAATACGCCTTTTCATGGAAGTGAAAGAACAAGATGTCAGCTTATTATCCGACGTACCTTTTTTACAAGATCTTTCATTTATGGTAGACATCACAAAACACTTGTCGGACTTAAATACGAAATTGCAAGGACCACGTCAAGTTATAACAGATATGCATGATCATGTTAAAGCTTTCAAGTGTAAGATGATGCTGTGGAAAAACCAGTTAGCGGTGGATAATCTGTCACATTTTCCGACTTGCAAGGCGTATCAGGAAAGTACAAGTGGCCCAATATCATACAAAATGTATACAGAGAAAATGGGAAGCCTTCTGTCAGAATTTGAAAAGCGTTTTCAGGATTTTAAGTCCCAAGAAAACAATTTTTCTTTATTTACTGGTCTTTTCACTATCGATATTGATAAAGTTCCCCCTCACTTGCAGATGGAAGTGATTGAGATTCAGTGTCAAACCCATTTAAAAGAAAAATTTGATAGTGTTGGTACATTCGAATTTTATAAGTACTTGCCTTTTCAATACCAAGAAATGAGAAAATTTGCCTGTAAAATCCTGTCAATGTTTGGAAGTACCTATAAGTGTGAACAATTATTTTCTTTGATGAAAGGAAACAAATCTCCCGCAAGATCGCGATTGACGGACGCACACTTGGACGCAGTTTTAAAAGTTATTTCCGCCGATAAATTCACGCCACAAATAGACAACTTAATTAAAGACAAAAGATGTCAAATATCTGGCAAAAGAAGTTAATGTTTGTAAGTTTTTGTAATGTCCTTTTTATTGGAAATTTAATAAATATACTTCTAATGTAACATACTAGTACTTTTTTTCGTTAAGATTTTCAGTAGTTTGTCTTCTTTAAGATTAGGTTTTGCGGCCCACCTAGTCTATGGTCTTCATGCTTTTGGCCAACCAGTGATTTTGAGTTTGACATGGCTGGTTTAGGTAATACTGCAAACACCAGCAAATTATTATTTGGCATTGACAAAACGAAAAGTAGCGTCAGTGACAACATTTTCATTGAAGGCGCTTTAGTTATAGCTGAATGTGAGCTATTCCATTAAGGAAAAAGTAACTATGATTAAGTGGTATTATGCAGGAAACAGTTTAAGAGCAGTGTCTAAAATGTTCCTAGTTCAATTCCCTGATAAGCATATCCCGTCCATTTCATTAATTAAACTTATCATTAGTAAATTTGAGTACATAGGCACTGTAATAAATAACTGTAAATGTTCAACCCAGAATGTCAATAGAGCTGAAGAAAGGGATAATAGAGATCTTGATATTTTACTGGACGTGGAGGAAAATAAAATGGTTAGCACGAGAATTCTTGGGCAAGCCGGAGGAAAACATCAAACCACAGTGTTGCGCACTTGAAAAAAACATAAATATTTTCTTTGCAAGTATGAAAAACATCAAGAGCTCAGGTAAGGTGATGAAGAACGGGGAATGGTATTCTGTCTTCTGGTAATGGAAAGAGCAAATAATGTACATTGTACATTCACCCTCAGCAACGAACCATATTGCTCAAATTTGCCGATATTGGAGCCAAGAAAATGAACATCGTCTTGTTCATACTCGGACGCAATATCCAAGAAAAATAAATGTTTTGGTGGAAATTGTAGGACGTCACATTATTGGACCATTCTTTATGAAAGGCAACCTTACAGCAGTAACCTATTTGGAATTACTACAAAATCGAATGAAACCCGCACTAGAAGAAGTTGTACGCGAAAATCAGGAGATCTGGTGTCAAATGAATGGTTGTCCTGCCCATAATTCTCTCATGGTTAGGGACTACTTGCAAAATATTTTTAACGGAAATATTAATGGCCCACGGCATCTAACGACTTCTTTCTGTGAGGTCACTTAAAAAATTTTATTTATAAAGATGTAAAATTTGAAAATCTAGACCAGCTAAAAAACTGTATTTTGTAGGAATGTGACAGAATTTCTCAATATCAACAGTGATGTTAGAAATTAATTTAATGATCGGTTAGGATATTGTTTAGCTGTTAATGGAGGGTTGTTTAAACATTTAATTAATTAACGTTTTTTATAAAAATCGGTAGTCTTAGGTATGTTATGTTAAATTAAAGGCTTATTAAGAAAAACATAATGGTGTCTTTTATTTCGGATGTTTGATTGTCGGATTGGTGAAACGAAAATGTGTTTTTAGTGGAAAATAATCTTTATTCGTGTTTGCTGTATTACCTAAACCATAAAAATTTCGTAATTCTGCCATCACATTTAATTGAATAAGTTAGGATTGGCTTATTAAAATTTATTCAAACTTGGCACAAAAGTTTAACATATCGGCGTCTTCAAAAAATTATAATACAATTTTCCTCTAAAATGTACAGGGGAGCCAATATTCAGCTACCTCAAAATTTACGTTGGATTTCGTATGTTCAACCAAGGCATGCGTCACCCGGCATAAATTAAGTGCATTGAAAATGAAGGACACGTGGAGCAGCACTTATAAATGAAAAAAAAAATCATTTTTTTGAATTGTTTATTATTTGCAAATTTGAATTATTTTATTTTTAAATAAATTTGTTGTTCTTAGGATTGAGTAATTAACTTAAATATTGTGAATTTACAAACCACAACATCTTCCATCAATCTAATAATATAGTATCTTAAAAGTATAAAACTATAAAAACTATGTATACCGGGTGTTGCATCGTCGAGCGGGACATAGGAAATCCCATGTAATTTTAAATGGGGTCAATTATTGGCTTCCCTAATTATTTTAGAGAAAAATTCTATTTAGGTTTATTAAAGAGCACTAAAACCCACATTCAAAAGAATAACTTTAGATATTTTTGATGAGCCCGTTTACGGGTTATCGCCGATTTCTTTTTAACATTTCTCCTTTTTATGGCCCCGTATTTGCGGGCACCAGTCAAGGTAAAAGATGACTGTCAAATAAAGTTGTCATTTTGAAATGTGTGCTTTATTGTTATAAAAACTCGTACATCGAAAATATTAAAGGTGTATTTATGAGTACAAATTAATCTGAATAAAACTAAAATAAAGTATCCAATTACAAGGTTAATTATGACATTTTACATGTTTCAATATCTTACTAATTAATAGGTAGGTACTATTAAATTGTTAGAACTTTAGGATTTAAGAAGATGTTCAAATATTCCTTCATTGACTGCTAGACAATAACCGAGGCGATCATAAAATTCTCTTCTTACATTCGCTAGTTGGTAAACTGAAATTCTATTGCATTCGGCAGAAATAGCATTTTTTAACTCGTCTAGATTTTGGTATTTTTTATCTTTGTATATCCTGTTTTTTAAATGGCCCCAGAGAAAGAAATCATTTGGCGATAAATCAGGAGACCTGGCTGGCCAATTTACTGTATGATTTAAGCCAATAACATTTCCATTAAAAGCACGGTTTAAATATTCCCGGACAGCCAGGGCACTATGTGCCGGACAGCCATCCATTTGGTACCAAACTTCCTGATTTTTCCTGGCGGCATCATGTAAAGTAGGTAAAATATGATCTTCAAGTAGTTCCAAAAAATATTCTGCATTTAAATTTCGTGTAAGAAATAATGGCCCGATAATATTTTCTCCGAAAATCCCAGCCCATACATTAACTTTTTGTGGATATTGCGTCCTTGTTTCCACAAACCTGTGTTGGTTTTCTTTGCTCCAATATCGATAATTTTGAACATTGGGTTCATTGTTTAAGGTAAATGTGCATTCGTCAGTGAAATAAATGTTTTTTAAAAATTCCCTATCCATGTTTGCTCTTTCCATCATACCAAAACAAAACTCCTGTCGTCGTATTTCGTCCCTATCTCTTAGCTCTTGGTGCTTTTCATATTTGTATGAATAATATTTATGTCGTTTCAAAGCTCGTAACGCTGTGGTGTGATCTAATCCTATGTCATCCTCAAGTTTCCTTGTGCTGATCTTCCCATCATTTTCTTCCACGCACAATAAAACTTGCAAGTCCCTATCATTTCTTGCATCTCTTCTTTGTTCCTGCCTTTCTTCACATCTGCAGTTATTTATTACAGTGCCTTTTGTCTCAAATTTCTTGATAGTCCTTTCGACTGTAGATTTTGCAGGTATCGGTCTATTCGGATACAGAGCAGCAAACATGTCCGACACATTTTGATAACTATTTCCTTGATAATACCATTTAATCATCAATATTTTTTCTTCAGAAGTGTAATTCATGGCTAATATTTTCGATGTACGAGTTTTTATAACAATAAAGCACACATTTCAAAATGACAACTTTATTTGACAGTCATCTTTTACCTTGACTGGTGCCCGCAAATACGGGGCCATAAAAAGGAGAAATAGTTAAAAGAAATCGGCGATAACCCGTAAACGGGCTCATCAAAAATATCTAAAGTTATTCTTTTGAATGTGGGTTTTAGTGCTCTTTAATAAACCTAAATAGAATTTTTCTCTAAAATAATTAGGGAAGCCAATAATTGACCCCATTTAAAATTACATGGGATTTCCTATGTCCCGCTCGACGATGCAACACCCGGTATGTCATTAATTAACAAGAATTGTATAATTCATAATTTGTAATAAAGATATTTATTATTATTATTATTAGTCAGTCATATGAATGGTCCCGTGCATGTGCTCAAGAATCAATTTCATGCATTGCGTGACAACTCAGCCCACATTTCTCTTGAGAACAGTGTTTGTATGGGCAAAAAATTAAAGTACCTGAAATTCTGTAAAATAGTGCTCGAGTTTTAGTAAATATCGCCCTGTATATATAGCAACAATTAACTTGGGACAACCTATTAATTAAATTCAGTTTCAACTTATATAATAGTTTATTAAAATGCACAATTTTATTCAAAGTCATATCAATAAACGAATGGTACCACAATAGCAATTGGTAGTTATTCTTTTACGTTTCAGGGAGTTGAATTTGGCAAGCTACTTATACGATATTGACAGATAGTAAAAAAAATCACGTACTGTAAAAGTAATCCCATCTTCGGCAGAGAACAAACATTCTTAATAGCTCGTATTAGCGAGGACAAATATTTATCAACCGACGTGTTTGGAAGATGCAAAAATCTTTACACAAGGCTTATGAGAACAGTAAAAATGGAGATAAGGAAGCCACTTATGTTTTTGATGTGCACGAAGACGCCATGGTTAATGAATTGGCACCCAAGATTACCAGTTGTCTTTGGCAGATTGTCCCTTCAGTATGTGGTAAGTGTAAATCAAATCATACGAACATAGGTATGCCCTCTCGTCAAAGATAATTAAAAGTCAAATCTACTCTTAGGTAGGTAGGTATACCAAATCTTCATATTATCATTTTCGCTATTTCTCAAGATAGGATTTATGTGTACTGTAGGTGGATAAAACCATACAGGCTTTGTTTTGTAAGAATCCTTGTTGAACGATTAATATTTTATAATGTTTTACGGATACATGATTAGTTTAAGCAGTGTATTGTATGATTTTCTTGACTAATCTCAATACTGTTTTCTTGTATCTGACGTGCAATATTGTTGGTTGCCTACCCCGATGAGGGTGAGTGAGATGTGATGTCGAATATAAGAATGCGGAGTGTTGGTGTTAGTCCCACGTTTTTATAATTAATAAACAGTTAATTGATGTGCTCCGTGCCTTTTCATTCCACGCAACAGGTTATGGGCCCAGGCGCCGCAAAAGAAAAGGTACGCGTTGAAGATATCGCTTAAGAACTCCTTTATATTCCAGAAGTTGATTGGTTGGTCCAAACACGGTTCGTCCGCCATTTTATTCTTGTGTCATTTATTAAAACAAAAAAATGGATAAAGTAGATGTGTCCAGTATTAACAAATTCGATGGACAAAATTATGTTCAATGGAAGTTTCAAATGAAATGTGCCCTAAAAGCAAAAGGGATATTCAGTATTGTAGATGGTTCCACACCGAAGCCAGCAGCCGATAAACCTGAAGAAGTCCAAGCATGGACAAAGAAAGATGCCTTGGCGATGTTCACCCTTACAGCGGGAATGGAATTAAATCAAATCACGCTAATAGAAAACTGTGAGAGTTCACAAGAAGTACTAGTAAAACTTGACTCTATCTATTTACAAAAATCAGAAACAAACAAAATGTTAACTCATGAGCGTTTCCACCAATATAGAATGAATCCCAGTGACTCAGTGGCTCAACACATAGCCAAAGTGGAGAACTTAGCAAAGATAGTTAAGGAGTCTGGAGAAACAATCAGTGATGCTGCAATTATGACAAAAATAATGAGTACCCTTCCAATCAAATTTAGAAACGTTAGACAAGCGTGGCTGTCTTTAGACGAAAGCAAACAAACAATACCAAATTTGACAGCACGCTTACTGGATGAAGAAAGCAGCCTCTCATCTTACGAAGAAAATGAGGTGGCAATGTCAACTATGACCTTGAAGTCAAACTCATCAGGATCAGAAGGTCATTCTGGATACAGAGGTACTCCACGAGATAATCAAGACCAAAACAGGCAGCGTGTTGTATGCTACAATTGTCATAAAAGAGGGCATATAGCTAGATACTGCCGAGCACCAAGGCAGTTAAATGGTAGAAATAATCAAGACAATACCAGGAACCAAAATGAAAATCTACTAACTGTCTGTAACGAAACTGCTTTTAATGTAGAGCAGACAAGCAGTGTGTCAAAAGATAGTACTTGGATTATGGATAGTGGAGCTTCGGCCCATATGACATACAGAAAAGATTATTTTGTAGCATTTGAGGAACTTGATTTTAGTGTGCTGTTAAGCAATAATAATACTCTCAGTGTACTAGGAAAAGGCTCTATAAAGATACAAAAATTCGTTAATGGTCAGTGGCAAGATGCAACAATAAACAATGTCCTTTTTATACCGGATTTGAGGAAAAATTTGTTTTCTGAGGGTGTAGTAACCAGCAAAGGGATGAAAATTTTAAAACAAGGGGACAGGGCTATGGTGTTTAACAATGACGTTCTAGTGGCCAGTGCCGTTCGTGATGAAAACAATATATACAAGATGCTGTTTCGCACAATCACATCAAGTGTAAATTTAGCCATTGAAGGTATTCAAAAATGGCATGAAAGACTAGGGCATATAAACATTAACTCCATTCGTGAAATGATGAACAAAGGACTAGTGTCTGGCATCAACATAAAGGATATTGACAAATTTGTATGTGAGGGTTGTGCTTATGGAAAACAACACAAGCTGCCATTCGATAAAAGTTCGCACGTAAAAATGAAACTTGGTGAGCGCGTTTTTAGTGACATTTGTGGACCCATGAATGTGCCATCCGTCCAAGGTGCAAGGTACTTTATATCTTTTAAGGACGAATGTTCCGGCTATCGCGTTTTGTACTTTATCAAACACAAAAGTGATGCTCTAGAGTGTTTTAAAGAATACAACACAAAAATTAAAAATAAATTTGGTTATAGTGTCAAAGTGATTCACACAGACAATGGGACAGAATATAGTAGCATAGACTTTAAAAGTTACTTAAAAAATGAAGGCATTAACATGGAAACCACTGCCCCGTATACTCCACAGCAAAACGGCCGAGCTGAACGTGACAACCGTACAATCATTGAAAGTGCAAGGTCCATGTTATATTCGGCAAATGTTTCAAAATTTTTGTGGGCTGAAGCAGTGAATACTGCTGTGTACATACTTAATCGCACACCTACAAGTCAAACACCAAATTCTACACCATTTGAAGTTTGGATCGGAAATAAACCTGTGTTAAGTCATTTAAGGAAGTTTGGTTGTGAAGCTTTTGTTCATACTCCCGATGAAAAAAGAACCAAACTCGAACCTAAAAGTCGAAAACTTGTGTTTGTGGGCTATGATAAGAACTCAACAAATTACAGACTCTTTGACCCATTTTCAAAAAAAATTACTGTCTCAAGAAACTTTATATTTAATGAAAAATGTAGTGATTATACTGAGCCCCGAAAATGTGTTGTTGGTGTTACAGATGATGATGTGACAGTCTTTCCCGAGGTCCTTCCCTTGGAGCAAAATCCCGATGAAGAAGATTCACCAGATGTAGAGAGCAACCATGAAGAAGAAGAAGCCATAGAAGTCTTACCTTCCCTCAGACCTCAAAGACAAATTAAAACACCAGCAAGATATAACGATTATGAACTGAACTTGGTTGAAACTGACGTTCCACTCACATATGAAGAAGCTCTTCAAAGCAACAGTTCGAGTGACTGGCAAAATGCCATTAGTGAGGAGATTACAGCACTAGAAGAAAATAATACATGGACATTAGTCGATTGCCCCATAGACAAGAGGGTCATTGGCTCAAAATGGGTTTTCAAAGTTAAAAGAGATCAAGATGGATCAATTTCACGATACAAGGCAAGACTCTGTGCAAAAGGTTTTGCACAAAAGCATGGGATAGATTATAATGAAATATTTTCACCTACTGCAAGATATGACTCGATCAGAATACTTTTGTCCATTGCTGCAAAACAAGATTGTTATATAATGCAATTCGATGTCAAAACAGCATTCCTTTATGGCGAGCTAGAGGAAGAAATATTTATGGAAATTCCTGAAGGCCTAAGAACATCAGAAAATGGCAATCTAGTTTGTAAGTTACATAAGTCTCTTTATGGCTTAAAACAAGCACCGAGGTGCTGGAACAAAAAGTTTCACGACTTCTTAGCAGACCATGGTTTTCAACGAGGTGAAGCAGACCAATGTGTTTATACTGGACAAATCCAAGGTGCAAATGTGCTTCTAGCAGTATATGTGGATGATGGACTAATAATTTGTAAAAATAAAGATGCAATAGAAGTGATGTTAAATAACCTTAAAAATAAGTTTAAAATAACTTTTAGTGATGCCACTTACTTTATTGGACTTGAGATTACTAAAATTAAAAATGGTATATTCATTTGTCAGAAAAACTATACGCAGCAATTAATAGAACGTTTTAATATGAACAGTGCCAGCCCTGTCAGTACTCCAGAAGACCCACATCAAGACTTAACAAATGAATCAGGTCCTTACCTATCTCCAGACGAGGTACCCTTCAGACAAGCAATAGGTTCGCTTATGTTTCTGGCGATAGTAAGCCGTCCAGACATAGCACATGCAGTGGGAGTACTAAGTAGATATATAAACAAACACACTAAAGCACATTGGAATGCTGTTAAAAGAGTAATAAGATACCTAATTGGTACTCAAGAATATGGAATAAAATATCAAAGCGAGAATGACTCATCGACCTTGATACTTACTGGTTTTTCAGATGCTGATTATGCAGGAGACACAGAGACGAGAAGATCTACTAGTGGTTATGTCTTCAAGATTTCAAATGGGGCAGTAACTTGGTCGAGCCGCAGACAACAAAGTGTGTCCCTATCCACCACTGAGGCTGAATACATTGCTGCTTCTGACGCAGTCAAAGAAGCTCTATGGTTGCAACAATTTTTGAAAGATCTTGGTGAAAAGTGCGAAAAGCCTATAACACTTTTTATAGACAACCAAAGCGCCATAAGATTAATCAAAAATCCTGAACTGCATAAACGAACAAAGCACATCAGTGTACGATATCATTTCATCAGAGAGAAATTTGAGAATGGTGACATCATTCCAAGATACATTGAAACTTCCGAGCAGGAAGCAGATATCTTCACCAAAGCTCTTCCGAAAGGCAAGGTTCAGAAACAAAGAAGTTTACTAGGACTAATAGACAGTGCTAGTCTCCAAAAGAAAAAGACACAAGTGATAGATTAAGCATTTATTTCCTTGTATTTGATGTATTGTAAAACATTTAAAAAGTGGGAGTGTTGAACGATTAATATTTTATAATGTTTTACGGATACATGATTAGTTTAAGCAGTGTATTGTATGATTTTCTTGACTAATTTCAATACTGTTTTCTTGTATCTGACGTGCAATATTGTTGGTTGCCTACCCCGATGAGGGTGAGTGAGATGTGATGTCGAATATAAGAATGCGGAGTGTTGGTGTTAGTCCCACGTTTTTATAATTAATAAACAGTTAATTGATGTGCTCCGTGCCTTTTCATTCCACGCAACAATCCTTTATGTAGAGAATATTATTCTATATACAGGGTGAATCGGGAGAAATGGACCAAACCCTAGGAGTGTAGTATACACGCGAAAACAATGTGAAAAATCCCATATGATTTTATCCGATTTTTATTTGTTTTCAAGTCATGGCGTAATTAAAAACTTTTATCATCTAGCATTCCACTTGTATTCAAATTTTTGCATAATCAGAGTATGCCATATTCGAGAATCAAAAACATTGGATAACCTTGTTGTTTTGACAATGTGTCAATGTATTGTGACAGTAATTGAACGTTTATTTTCAAGTTTGAATGATTAAAGTGTTACAAAATGCCAAGCACCTATTCAAATTTAGAATATGCAAATATGGTGTTTGTTTATGGTTTCTGTAATGAAAGAGCTACAGTTGCTGTTGAAGAATATCGTCAACGGTTTTCACATCAGAGACATCCGAATAGAAACGTATTTATCAGAGTTTTCAACAAATTGTACGAAAAATAAATAATATTAAACAACCACTACTAGATTTTATTAGCACTTCTTTGGAAATTGGCAAGGTACCTTCGTTGCTTAAAAAATCCCACGGTTGTTCCAATTCAGAAAGTTAAGGGTTTGGTCAGGGCAGATGATTTCAGACCCGTAAAATTGAAAAGATTCTCGAAAAGGTAGTATACATGGGCTGCCCAGAAGTCCGGAATAAAATTAATATACCTTTAACCTGTAACTTTTGGGGAAAATGCTCGGACACGTCAATTTAGTTTCATATATGCTCACATTTTGACGTTTATCGTTTGTTTTTTTATAGACATTTGTCAAAGATATGACGACATCGATCTTTTTTTTAAATAGAAACATACAGCTTGTGATACATCGTTCGAAAGCTAATATCTCGTACAGTATGCTCATAAATTTTGGCGCGATTCTGTCAAGCTATTTCAAAATGGCGACTGTTAAAAGATTTTAAAAAATCCCTATTTAAATAAGCGGAAATGATAATTCATTGATGTTTTTCTTTACCTTTCAAGGTAAGAAATGTTCATTGTTTCACGTTCTGACATTTTGTGACATTGTGACTTAACAATAGTTATGGTTTATTTGTTATTTAATTTGTCAAAAAAAAATAAAAATGTAACGAAGCAAAACAAAACACAACAAAAAGGTGGTTTAACGTTGCTGGAAATGTCCTCCACCCTCTACTTGGCATGCTTCCAGACTATGGTAAAATCCGTCGACAGAATTTCGAATGGCTTCAGCCGGTATGTTGTGTCTCCAATCTAATTTTGTTTTTCAAATCTTCAATATTATTTGGCCTATTTTGGTACATTTTTTCTTTTAAATATCCCCAAAGAAAATAGTCTATAGGCGTTAAGTCTGGGGACCTCGGTGGCCATTCAATTGTACCACGTCGTCCAATCCAGTGCAAGTTTCTCGAAAACCGTCAGAGGAATCGAGTCTTATCAAGAGTACCTTTTTTGTAGCAAATGAGTTGGTTCATCTGCCCCCTCTTGTTCCATTGGCATAGAAATCTGAAAAAAGCAATTAGTAAAAAACCCAGGTTCTCCGCCCATGGAGTGATATTAATCAGTATTGTGGCATCGGTTTTTTTGCTTCATAAAGCTATGCCAACGTACCAAATTTCGGCAAAATATTAAAAGTAGTTTTTGAAATAATCCAGAAAAACGATTTAAAAATTGTCAATTCAGCGCCGTCTAGCGCCCAAACTAAGCAACTTTGTACTAAGGTAAGTTTACTTAAATGGGCTAATTTTGGTCTGAAGAATATGTGGTAGGTTTTTGTAAAGACCTTTAACAGACACCCTGTATATATGGTGTTATAAATTTGAGTGTGGTGTTCATAAATGCAGATAATGGCAAAATTAAATTAAATAATGAATTTTAGTACAATTTATTTTGACACAATAAAGAAAATGAAAAAAAAACTATAGTTCTCAATTAATCATGCCATTAAATACAAAAATTGGATTTTTAAAAATATTTTTGTTCTACATACGCAGATATAAGGCGACTCGCATATTGCCCTATTATTCGAATTATATCTGTGTGTATGCTAATTCACATTGATTCAAGTAAACCGGCATTTAAAATGTATTTTCTTTCAGCTTCTCTGACATGCATCCCCTTCGGCATTATGCTAGGCTGGCCCTCCCCCACATACCCAACATTAGTTAGCCCGGACTCCCCAGTGCCAATCGACTTAAACCAAAGCGCAATGGTAGCTGGGTTTCTAATGTTCGGTATGTCATTCGGAACCATTTTCTGCACAAGACAACTGGGCCGAGGACCGAAATATGGAATAATTCTGGGTAACGGTTGCATAATGCTCGGGTGGATCATCATGTGGCAAGCTCAAGACATTTACGGACTTATGGCCAGTAGACTTTTATTGGGTACTGGACATGGATATGCCATGGGTCAAATAAAAGACTACATAAAGGAGATGACGGAAGATGCGCTGTCGCTGTCTCTAATAAAACAACTAAATTTCTATGGATTAGCCGGATTTGTTTTGGCTTACGCTATGGGGCCTTTTGTAGACTTTAGACAATTTTCTCTTATAAGCCTGATTGTATCAGTAATCATTTTATTTCTCGCTATATTCTTGCCCTCGACTCCACGAGAACTAATCCGTGCCAAAAGAATACAAGAAGCTAAAAGACTGCTTGTGTTTCTCAAACCCGATCTCGATCCGGATCGAGAAACATCCAAAATCGCTCAAAAACTAACCGAGGAGTCCCAAAATAAGGGATTTATGAAAATCATGAGACATAGAGAGCTCAGGATAAACTTCCTTAAATTGACGATTATTTTATTTTGTCAACAGTATGGGGGCGGGCCCCCAACCCTTATATACACACAAATTATTTTCCGCGAATCTCATGTTCCTTTTACACAATACGTTGCCCTTATATATGCAGTATTATTTTTCTTGTCCAATATTTTAGGTACTTACGTTACTCCACGATATAACAAAAAAGCTGTGTTACTTACTTCTAGCTGTAGTGTACTTGTTTTATACATTTGTAAGATTCTTGTGATATTTTTTAAGGTAAATGATTTATATTTTAGGTATGCATCAGTGATAGTAATGTATTTGTTTATAATTATTTATACAGTAGGGCTCGGAAGCATTCCATTTACCTTAATAAACGACTGGTTTCCCAAGGATTATAGAGTATTTGTTACAAACTATTTTGTAATCCTTTTTTCGATTCTCGCCTTAACAATAACAAAAATTTTCCAGGTTTTAATGGGCCAGTTCAGTCTTTATATACCCTTCTGTCTTTTATCATGTGTTATTACTTTTGCTATTATTTTTATCAGTATTTTTGTACCTCATGACCTTAGAACTAGTTATAGTGAAAATATTTACAAGCCAGGTGAGGTGAAAGACTGTGAAGGCAATCATACTCCCGGAACAGTAGAAGAATCGAAGTCAAAATATTAAATTTTATGTGCATGACTCGAGTCCAGTTTCACGCGACTAATTCAGTTGCTTTTGATTTCACGACAAAAAGTGAAAAGAGTAATATTGTGGGGAATAAAATTCTGTATCATTTCTCACTTATAACAATTTACGATAAAACTTTGGTGGTATAGACAGACCTTGTTTTCTTTCATAATCTCGCCACAGAAAATGGACTACTTCTTAAATCTTTAAATATTAATTTTTTGAAATTTGCTAAAACTAGAAAGTGATTAAAGTGATACCTACATTTTAGGACTATTTAAAACTTTTTGATTTTGCCATGGGCGTAGGGTAAGCATATTGGGTTTTTATAGAGAATCGATCGATGTTACGCCATTGCTTTTTTTTTTAATTTTAGGACTGCTTAGATACTAACAACTAAAAATACTAAAAAATGTATTTTCTCTTTTTTTGATAGGATGAGCTGTTTTTGAGAAAAAAATAAAACTATGTTCTGTTGCATGCCGCTTCACCATTCCTAATATTTAATTTTTCTTGAATTTTTAAAGTACTGCTAGGACGTATTTGCTTTTTCTATCTTTTATTTAATACCTGAAATAGATTAAAAGTTTTTATAAACCTGTTAAAAAATAAACTGCTGCATATAATTATTCTTAAAAGCGCACTTTTTAGTCAAATTTGATATCTTGTGATTCCTGAAATACTGAACGCATTTGAAAAAGCAGGTCAGATTTCGAAAGGTCTTTTCATCGTCTTTTGAATCATTGGTAACAACTTCTTAGATTTCGACCGGGGGCTATAATACAGGGTAAAACAAAATATCATGCATTTTGGAAATAATTTCACTGGCTCCCCATTTTGTAGGAAGACCATGCTGACATTTATTGAATGTAACATTTGGTAGATATTGACCATGCCTCGGGACGTTTTTGGGATTTTGCGAGTATCTACTATGGTTTTCGAAGAAAAAAAAAATTTCAAAAAATTTTAATTTTCTGTTTCTACCATATATAGTTACGATGTCTATGGTTTCTACACCAATTTGCTCTATTTTATAAGGTGCATTAATCAAGTTTATCTTGAGAGATATTGTTTAACCCTTTGCAGAGAATTTTGGGGGCGACTTTATTTTAGTCGACGATAGTGCTCGCCCTCATAGATCAAGAATCGTCAACGACTTCTTTAGGGAAAACGATATCACGCGAATAATTTGGCCTGCTAGGTCGCCAGATTTGAATCCTATAGAGCACGTGTGGAGTAACCTTAAGCTGCGTTTGAATCGAGAAGGGAATGAATATCGAAATTTGCAAGAATTGGTGGACGCGATTTTGTGTGAATTGGAAGCTATTTCCCGAAACTTGATTGCCGTACTAATGAATTCTATACCCGAGAGAGTTAGGGACGTCATCCTAAATAGAGGCGGCCCAACAGGGTTTTAAAAATGTTCATCCAATCAATATTTTTGCTTGACGCACTCCAAAGTGTTCTCATTTTTCACATGAATCATTATAGTGAACAAATAACTGATTTTGTTGTTGATTTAAGTTCCTGAATAAAACCATATTGTACCTGTTTTCAGAGCGAGTTCTTTATATCAGGAGGAGAGGGATAGAAATTAGCAAAGATAAACTTGATTATTGCACTTTATAAAATAGAGCAAGTTGGTGTAGAAACAGAAAATTAAAATTTTTTGAAAAAAAAAACTTTCTTTTTACCGACGCGGTCAACTTTTCCCGGAATGCGATTCAATATTTTCATAACCATCATCTATGGACTGAAGATAATCCTCATGCTGTAATAGAAGTTCACCATTGGCATCAATTTTTCATTAAACGTTTGGACAGGTATTATGGGGGACTTTCCTATATAAGCCCTTTTGTCTTCCTCCAAGACTTGACTGAAATACGTATCGCTATTTTATCGAACTACCTATATTACTTGAGGATGTTCCGATCATGGTTAGAAATCAATTATGGTTTATGCAGGACGAGGCTCCAGTGCACTTTAGCTCGAGAAATCATATGTGGCCGCCTAGGTCGCCAGAATTAAATCCCTTAGATTATTTATTATGAGGACATTTAAAAACGTCAGTTTACACCAATCGAGAACATTGATCATCTAAGAGATCGTATAGTGGACTCATGTAAGATAATTCGTCACCCCTGGTATATTTCTACATGTCCGTGACTCTATGAAAAGAAGAATAGTAGCATGCATTATTGCAAACGATGTTCACTTTCAAGCAGTTCCTTAATTTTTATGAGAACATGGTTCAGTGTATTTAATTTTTTCTTTTTCGCTATTTGGTCGCTTTAATACTTTTTAAGTTCTGTAATAAAGTAGTTTATATTAGGACAATGTCACAATACAACGTATTGGCGTTGTTTGTATGTTAATAAACAGTAAATAAAACAAAAAAATACTAGGTTACAATTTAATTATTTAAACTATGGAGCGGTAATAAATATTTCTTAATAGGTTTATAAAAACTTTTAATGTATTTCAGGCATTGAACAAAAGAAAAATTTAAGAAAAGTAAATACTAAAAATGGTGGAGCGGCGTGCAACAAAACATAATTTTATATTTTTCTCAAAAACAGCTCATCCTATTAAAAAAAGAGAAGATACATTTTTTATGCATTTTTAGTTTGTTAGTATTCAAGAAGTTCTAGAATTAAAAAAAAAAGCAGTGGCGTAACATCGATCCCTATAAAACCCAACATATGCTTACCCATATCTGCGCCCATAGCAAAATCAAAGTTTTAAATAGACCTAAAATGAATCAATTTAATCACTCTTTAGTTTTAGGAAATTTCAAAAAGGTACTAATTAAAGGTGTTTAAAATATTATTAAAAATTGGTTGTTTTTAATGAGTTTTAACGCCCTTGTATCTTAAAATTGTGGCATTTGCGGGCATAGGTTTATAGAAATTTTCTTTCTTAGAATATCCTAGGGAACCAGCCCCTAAAATACTTGAACGTACGACCACCCTGTATATAAATAATTAATATAAATAAGTATACCAGAGTATTTTTAAAAAGCGAAAAACTGAATGCATCATTAATCAAAGATGGCACAGGGACGTGAAAGGGGAAAATGGCTCGCCAGAGTTGTAAGAAGCACACCAAAAAAACGCACAGGAAAAGGCGAACAAAGAAAAAAGCGCAGAAGGAAAAATGCGAATAAGGAAAATTAAATTTGAAAAAAAAAAAATTTTCAATTATGAAAAAACTATTATTTTTTTAATTAGATACTGGTTTAGCGCTTTTTCTTTGATATAAGTCTACTTAGTTTTTCTTTTAATATTTGCATTATGGGCAATTTTTGGTGAGCACTTTTCCTGAATGGTTCTTTGCTAGATTAGTATCTATCTTCGATAATGGTTAAGTGGAACAATAACCCAATAAATAATAAAAATTTCAAAAAATTTTAATCATATAGAATTACATGCCCAACAATATAATAATTACTCTCTTAACTTATTGTCGTAAAATTAAAAGGAACCGAGTTATTTGTGAAATACAACTCGCCCTTATTGACACAATAAGGTTTTTCTTTTTTTTTTTTTAGGCTTTACTGGCATACCCCAAGTGCCCTTAAAATTTAATATTTTGCAAAATTTTAAGGTTCCTGGAGTATCAATAGAAGAAAAGAAATAAATATATATTTTTTTAAAACTCATATTTGTTTTTATTTGAACTTTAAGAGCAGGAATACCCAAGAAAATGTGCTTTTTCATATAAAAGTAACTAGGTACCTGTACAGGGTTATCCAACCAAGACTAGACAAGGCGATTTTTTGACTTTTCCTGTACTTTTATAAAAAAACTGAAATAGCCATCTTAAGTCATTTTCTCCCGCGAATTCGAATATCTTCAGCAAAAAACAATTGAACATCAAACAAAAGTACTAGGGGTCACTTTGATATTTTTTTAAATGGGATGCCGTATTTTTAATGAGCTTATCCGATTTCTCATATAAATTTTGATCTAAAATGTTGGATTTTTAATTTATTTTTTTTTTTTTTTTTTTATTTTTAACATTTTCCGAATTTAAAACTGAAGAAAAAAGGCGTTTTTGAATTAAAAATCCAACATTTTAGATCAAAATTTATATGAGAAATCGGATAAGCTCATTAAAAATACGGCATCCCATTTAAAAAAATATCAAAGTGACCCCTAGTACTTTTGTTTGATGTTCAATTGTTTTTTGCTGAAGATATCGAATTCGCGGGAGAAAATGACTTAAGATGGCTATTTCAGTTTTTTTATAAAAGTACAGGAAAAGTCAAAAAATCGCCTTGTCTAGTCTTGGTTGGATAACCCTGTACATATCACATAAAAGAGTTATACCTAAATACTTTTTTAGGCAGATACAAGTGCATTAGCATACTGAAATTCAGGACTATTCTCATATTCACACATATCTAAAGCAATTTCACAACTCTCCTTTACAACCCGTTTATCATCATTTAAATACCCAGTCAATATGATTGTACATTCGTCTGTCCCAATTGCTCCCAATGCTTCGGCACACTCGTGTCTAACCATCTCATTCTCTTCACTATCTTCCAGTGACTTTCGCAGATATGGAACACTATGCTCATCCTGAAGTTGCCCTAACACAAAAGCTATTTCATGCTTAAACAAAGCACTGCCATATTTTAGGCCTTCGCCTAGTGCTTCAACTGCTTCTTTTGATCTTAAGTTTCTCAAAGAAAACATTGATCTGTACCTGTTAAATAGAGTTTCATTTTCATTAATTAAAATTGATTTTAGCTCTATTACACTGTCTAATGGGGCTGGAGGTGCCGGATCTACTGAACGGTATGGATTTTCTAAAAGATTTGTTGAATCAGGGTTCTGTAACCATTTAATTCTTTCTAATGCTAGCTCACATGTCTCGGCAACTGCAACTTCTGGATCATTTTTATATTTGCTCAAAACGTCAATCATTTCAGAACTGCCAATAGCTCCTAAAGCTTCAGCTACAAGAAAGTACAGTTACTGCGTTTATAAACAAGTTTCCTTAATACTAAACTTACCGGCTTCATGCCGTACCATTGCATGTTGATTAACATCTTCCAGAACCTTTACCAATATGGAATTTGCAGACTTGTCTTGCATTTGGCCCAAGCAATAGGCCAACTCATGTTTCAAAAGTGCTGAGGAATCTTCAAAACATTGTTCTATGCACATGATAGATATTGGTCCCCCAATATTTCGTAAAGTAAATAGTGCTCTAAATCTTTCTTTTAAAGGCCTTGAAGGATTGTTAAGTACCTTTCCAATCTCCCTAATTTGTTTTTCAGATATACCGAGCATTTTTTTATGATATTTGCTGAAAGCGACTAAAGGTGGATTTATAAACTCGAAAAGTTGGTGAGGTTGAAGTTATGGTCAAGTTGTGAGGTTAGATATTCCGAATTCCGAGCATAAAAATTGATTATCTCGAACTACCCGGGAAATTTTCGAACCTTACATGAGCTTTACATGAACAACATGAACGAGTGTATAAATAGAACTGAGTGTTCCTTTAGTTTAAATTGAACTCCTATTTCCAACACCAACTGAACCTCAACCTCGCCAACTTTTCGAGTTTATAAATCCAGCTTTAAAGAGCACTGAACACCGAACCGAACCGAACAGAGGATTTGAGATGAGGTTATGTTAATTGTTTGATGACGTTCGTCTTTCCTATTATTATGAGCACCAAGACAGGTATAGGAGAGTCTGATAGAGAGAAATAATATTGTTGCTCCGTGTGTTCCTAATTCCGAATGAAAAAAGTAGAATTTTAAAAAGAGAAAAGAAGAACGTTCTTACGTTTAAGACTTAACCAAACTTAATTAACATAAAAATTAAAAATATAGTTTTGTTAGTTTTAGGGTTTAAATTTAGTAAAAATGGCTGGTAGTAGACTCGAACGCATTGGAACTATTTATAGCAGGTGAATTTTAATAGTTTCATATAGTCTCGATCACCAATTACAAAAATTTTAGGACTACGGGACTGATTCAATCAGGAGCTCTAAACTGGGAAGACAGACCTATTTGGTATGATATTTACAAAGCGTTTCCTCCTAAAGAAGAGCCCAGATATGATAGACCCGTTCCGAACATGAAACTGAAGAACATTTTTTATAAAGAGGACAAAGTTAGAGCGTAAGTACCCTAAATCTTTATTATTATCAGTTTAAAAAGCTATTTTTACAGCATATTTCATCGCAATAACAAGCAAATAGGAGTGACAAGTTTTCTAAGCAGTAACAAGACCCTGACGCAAAAGTTTATTGATACTTATAACAAATTAGAAGAGCAGTACAAAGATGGGGCTAATGAGGAACA
The DNA here is from genome assembly GCA_963920685.1 of Polydrusus tereticollis. Classification (NCBI taxonomy): domain Eukaryota; kingdom Metazoa; phylum Arthropoda; class Insecta; order Coleoptera; family Curculionidae; genus Polydrusus; species Polydrusus tereticollis. Next base: position 8,856,988 of record OY987333.1, on the reverse strand, counting down.
GCTATACATTGAAGCCATAGATATTATTAACAGAGATAGGGGCAGTAAGAGGCAAGTCGCTACTGTTGAGGATGAAGAACCAGTTAGCTTAAGTTTGGCCTTTAAAGAAGCTCAAAAGCAACAAGAGGACAGTAGTATAAATATCAAATTAAAAGATATATTTAAAAATTAGCATGACCTAATTATGTTTCTTTTAGATTAGGAATATTATAAATACATGTATGTATGTCTTGATGAAATTGGTTTAATTGTTTTTTGACCCAATTAAAATTGTATGGTTATGTGTAGTGTACACTGCAAACAATTTAGGAAGCAACCATTTTTTTAAAATGTACTCATTCATGGTCTTAAAAGTTCTGAAATTAAGAAAGAGTTTTCGAGATCACCCTGAACGAAACTTTCATTTTTGATTATTTCTGTTCTTACAGCAAGGCAATTTATTAGGCACAGACAGGTGACAATGATGCTGTAAATAGCCGCGATTTCCGGGTCATGATGGCGAGGGACCATAGAGTAGCTTCAAATAAGAAATTTCTCTTTATTTTGGTATTACAAGTACTAGTATAATTAATTATTTTGCATCATCAACAATTTCAGTGAGATTAATCTTTTGACTGGAATGGCATTTTTAATAATCATCTAAACATTTCATATTTCGCGGCTTTAAAATTGGCCCTGGAAAGGTCTATTGGGAACTTCCTAATTAAATTTGTGTGATCCCATTCAGGAACATAGAAACTAAGATCCATTTAGATTGTGAACAAATTATATTATGTACTTCAGTTCCCAACGCTTATTCATAGATGGCGAGACGCGTAACGATCAAAGAAGGGTGTTGTGTGTGTGTCGAACCAGTCAAAAAGCTTGTGTTATTTTGGGGAAATAAAGTAGATGGAATGTGGAAGTAAAGTGCCCCAATTATTATTTATGAACTCTTGTTATCCCAAGTGATATGTTGGTCTGCTTACATTTAAATTTACCCGTAAAAATGACGTATCCATGCTGTCGCTTCGCTATTTTATCTGACCACAGGAATTAGTTTGAAAATTAAACAATAATAGGCTACTTTGTAAGTGTGTTTATTTTTCTTTTAATATAACATTCTTTATAATCGAATTACGTTTATTTCTAGAGCTTTTTAGACAGGGCAATTTGTTTTTTATGTGTTTACATTGAAAATTAGGTTAAGAGTGCTTTGTTTAAGGTGGGTAATAGTTTTTGGGTCATTAAATAATCCTTTTTCTATAAACTGATACTTGATAGAAGGGATTTTCCATTATGTTGACTTACACCATTATGAATAATTGTTTCTAATTATTAAGTAGGTAATCCTAAGCTCTATTCAAGTTTCAGACCTGGCATGAAAAGACTCCATACGACTTCAAATCCTGTTGAAGTTTAAACATGAGTTCCAGACCGAATTCTGGCTCAAGAACTTCAACAGGACATAGAAGGGCAGAGTCTGGTGGTCAACACAGGCATAGTTCCTCTAGCTCAGGACACAATAGGTCAGATTCTGGACAGAGTGTGGCTTCTGAGCAGCAGCATGCTGTTGAAAGGAAGCATGGGCATCATAGGTCCAAGAGCGGGGTCCATGGATCTGACAGAGACCATCAACGGGAACCTGATTGTAAGTAATGATTAATGTGAGTAAAACAAAAATTGTTCACAAACTTAAAAAATGTTTTTATACAGTGCACAAGGTAGAATTTCGTTCTACCCAAGTAATCAATGCTGAAGGTCCTCAATATGTACGTCCAACATCTTTATATCCGCTTAAAACAAGCAATGACAGTGGATTGGTGGGCCCTGATGCCCTTCAGCCTGAAAGGGAACCCATTAAGTTTGAAATTAACCTAGTGGGAGCCCCTCCAGAAGTTGAACAACTTGTAAACAACATCAAGCAAGTTGCAGAGCAGTTCCTATATCACTGGAAGACATTTCCTATTAGTAAGTACCTACAGTTTAAGCTTAAGCTTGTATGAGTCCTCATAAGTGTACTATGTATCTTGTTTTTTAGTTCTCCCGAGTCCTGTCTCTCAATGTGATAGTTTTCCTACCTCCCAGGTTTCTTCAGATGGATCTTTAGGTAGATGCAAAACCAAGTACCACCTCAGAGATTTATTTATAGCCCCATCTTTTGATGAACTGGATGCTGTTGCAGTTGATGCCAAAGGAGAGCCAAGAAAGTTGACTGGAAAACAGCTAGAGTATATTAGGGAAAGGGGGTAAGTTTTTTATAAATATCAGTCTATGGAGGGGGGCATTTTGTAATAGAAGTGTTTGTACACATAAAGCTTTTAAATGCTCACAAAGTTGTTTTTCCCCAGGTCATTAAGTACAAATGACCAACCATTTTGTGTTGTAATTTCCCTGGACTGGTTCAAAACTTTAAAAGAGTGCAGTAGTTATGAACCAGTTCTTCCATTTATCTATTTATGAACTCAAAAGATTATTTTGTAAAGCTTGCACAAGGATAAGTTTGGAAAACCAAAACGGTTGAGCCAGGAACAGCTAGAAAGTATTAGATTATATGGGTATGTTGGATTCTTGTGCAGTGTCTTCAACGATTTTTGATCGTATTTTGTTTTTAGTTTTTGCCTATAAAATTGAACTTTTTCAGCAAATTTTTCGATTATACATTTTTATTGTTACAATTGGTATATTATTATTTGTATAAATAGAAAAACGTTAAAACGATTTAAAAAGTAATTAAATTTATGCTGTGACTTTTTGTTTTAAAACAATCCTTATTAAATAAACTCCTGGACAAAAGTGTTTATTGCTATTTTCTTTGCATTGTACCTTGGTTCCTTAACATCGCCATAGCTTCGGGTATTTCCTATAAAATGTTAATTTTCGTTTTATACCAGATGTAAAAAGATGTATATTTATACTACTTACTGTAAGCATTGTTTAAAGTTAGGTAGTTTAAAGAACTGTAGGTTGCATGAATATGGACAATAAAGTTATTTGTTGACAGAAGAAGATCAGACATAGTATTACCAACCTACAATTTAGGCATAGAAATTTACAAACTTCGTATGGCACATATATGGATTTTTATTAAAAAAAAATTCAAGATAGAAAAAATAGTACAAAGTACAGGGTTATCCAACCAAGACTAGACAAGGCGATTTTTTGACTTTTCCTGTACTTTTATAAAAAAACTGAAATAGCCATCTTAAGTCATTTTCTCCCGCGAATTCGAATATCTTCAGCAAAAAACAATTGAACATCAAACAAAAGTACTAGGGGTCACTTTGATATTTTTTTAAATGGGATGCCGTATTTTTAATGAGCTTATCCGATTTCTCATATAAATTTTGATCTAAAATGTTGGATTTTTAATTCAAAAACGCCTTTTTTCTTCAGTTTTAAATTCGGAAAATGTTCGTCTACCGTAAGATTACCGAAAGCACCAGACTCGTTGGGCCAAAATTTTGACAGGTGTCATTTTGCAGAGCTAAAAACTGATTTTTTAAATTCCCCGATCATTCCTCTTTAAAAAAGGTACTCTACATTTGTTTCAATAAAATTAGCCATTTTCGAAGAAAATAAATTTTTTGTATAACACATCTCAGCATTGACTTTCGAAATTTATTTAATAATCAACATAAGTTGATTAATCACAATAACTAATCGAATAACAACAATGAGGTATTACTGTTTTGTTATTAATTATATAATTTTTATTTTTTGCTTCTGTTAGGGATACTTTTTGTTAATTTTTTGTTAATAAAGTTACAATATTTAGTTACTTCAAAATCAATATATCGTATATTCAAAAAATCTTTCAGTTATGGCTTAATTAGGAGTCAAATGGGTATTTTTACAATATGACACAGTTAAATCGGACCTAGGTTCAAAAAAAAAAAAAAATAGCAACAAAAATGTGTGGAAAAAATATGATATTGGGTTAATTTTGTCCATGAGTTTAATTTTGATACCTTACTCAGCTGTTTTAAGAATGTTGCAATATAAATAAGCCTTTTATTTAGCATTTACTTTTGTTTGATTGTGCTTGGAATGCCATCTTTGCTTAAGTAGCAGTTTTGTGTTAACAATGTGCAAATTTTACTGTCTTTCTTGTGCCTAAGCAAGCCAGTTCGCCACCCACCAACAAAGTTCTAAAAATGTTTCAGCCAATTCGAGGTAGAATCTCTGAACTTCCCAGGACAACAGCATCGATGGAAACTGTCACAGCTCCTGCAAAAAGGCACAGAAAACAGCAGGAATTCACTTCTGAACGATCTGGCTTTGGCTTTACGTTTTATTTTCGTCACTGCACGGGGCAGGTTGTTTTCGCACTTTTTCAGTATTAAACAAGCGGCTAAAGCACTGCTAGCAGGTCTCTTGCGGATTTTAGATATTCTGGTGGGAATTCCTAGTCTCCAAGCACATAATTTGGACGCTAAGATTAGGGAGGAACGCAGCAAGTATCTTGTAGCGGAGCTGGTTTGTAGGGTAAGTACTGGTTGGCTTTGGGAGGATTCGAATTTTTTTATTTTTGCCATCGACATTTCAGGCCGAAAACGAAGACGCCTTGGAAATTTTATGTTCCTACATAAAAAAGCAACTGCGCCGAGCGGCGACGGAAAAATTCGAAGTTGCACGAGAGTGTAGTCAGCCGCCAGTCGCCCTGCCTTACAGATTTCTCACCCCCTCGGGCTCCGAGCTGGACCTACGGCTGTGGGACCGGAGCCTGATGCGTAAGGCGTTGCCGGTTCTAGTCACGATTCTTGAGAAGGAAACCAGGGGTTGGTTCTTGCATTTTAGAGAAAGACTGATTGCCGAATTGAGAGCCCAAAAGATGCCCGACGAGGATATCGAGCGGGAGGTGAACGAGGCAGTTATGAAGGAGTACCTTCAGAGAGTGTATAACAGTATATTGTCTCACCCGGATATTAACGGGTTGGGTGATGGAATTGCTCAATTATTAGTACAACAAGCGCAAAGTGTAGTGTTAATGCACAAGGCGGTAAGTGTACCTTTTAACATCCGTCTATATTTTGTATAGGATAAATGTAATGACAATCTAGATATTTTCATTGGGTAACTGGGTTAATATTGTAGCTCTTTTGTCTCTTGCGAAATTTTTGTCAGATTAGAGGATATTTTCGAGGTTCTGTGTTTACACTAGTACTAGTCTGGTGGTAATGCGTGTCTGGAGAGGAATGATTGAGATCAAGTTTAGATACAACCCCTGAGGATTGAATCAACCCTCCCTAGGGATGGAACCTGTTTTTTTTTCCAATCGGGATATAGGTAGGGTGACCAACCGTCCTGATTTACTAAGGACGGGTTTAGGTTTTTTGAGCATTGTACAAAGCCTGGGTTTTAAAATCCCAGTCTCAGAAACAAAAAAGTACTATTTTTCCATAGGGTAATTCACTGATTCTTTTTTCTAATTTCACTCTCAAGAAAACACTTGGAACTGAAGCATTTCTTTATTCTACCAAACTATGCCATTTGAACAGAAAGTATCAGGTGTTTACATAAATTGTGAAATCGTACTACTACTTCTTAACGATTAACTAATCAATGGCCACATTGACTAATCACACTTAAGGGGGTTCGTGTAACCCGCAACAAACTATTACACGTTTACTTCAACAATCTTTGCAAAAGGTTGTTCTGTGGGAAGAAGACGTTTCACCACGGACAGAATCTTAAAACTTCCTCGAAAACACTTGGCGCTGATGGCCCAAATATTACGTGGCGATTTCAATCACGGCAGACGTACACCACGGAGTGAAGTATAAAACCTACTCACTGTTTGAAAGCACTTGGCGCTGAGGGCCCAAATAATTACGTGGCGATTTCAATCACGGCAGACGTACACCAGGGAGTAAATCTTAAAACCTTCTGACTGTTTGAAAGCACTTGGCGCTGCTGGCCGCGAAGTCCATGGGGAGTAGTGATGCCGCCGAGACGAGAAATTCTCGTGTCTCGTCTCGTCTCGTCTCGACGAGACGGGAGTGAAATTTTTTTCCCGAGAGAAGTCACGAGACGAGACGAGAGAAGACCGTTTCTCGTCGAGAAATTTCTCGTTTTTTCTCGAATTTTCTCGTTTGTTAGAACACTGAATTTTAGGTATCTCCTAATATATAGACAGAAAAATAATGTGTTTAACGTTCTCACTCTATCGTATTGTGAAGGCATTTACCTTAAAAGAGATATTCAAGAGAACATAATCAAATTGTCTAGCCTCTTTCTTCTGTCTATGGTTAGTAGTTGACATTTTTAAATAATTAACCAAATCTGAAAGAAAGCATTTTCGATTGAAAACGTTGTAGCGGCGGTGATCTTAAACCAATTACAGTTTACATTGCATAACTCATAATAATATGTAAAAGAAGGACACAATAATTATCTAATGTTACCGCGATTTAGTCTGAATATTTCATAAACTATGAGAGATTGATATGTCAAATAGAGCATTTTCGGAAATACTTCTTTAAGTTCTTTCTCTTGCACTTTCTATTAATGTAATAAAAAAATTAAGGTTTTTCCCCGGATGACATTCTGGGCTGATCCCTTTATTTAGTCGAATATTTTCCAAACTATTGGAGTTAATTATGCCCCGAATTATGCCAAAAAATAAATAATAAAAGAAGGGTAGTTCCATTATGAATCAATTATTATTATTATAAATCGTTCTCCATTCTGTATCTTTTACCACCCCGTATATTTTGGACTGAAAATACCTCGGTGCCAACTGCCAAGCCTATTACATTACGTGAATTATCTCTTATGGCCGCTTGCAATATTTTGTTGATCTAAGAAAAATAGAAAAACGCGTTTCTCGTCGAGACGAGATAAAAAAAATTCTCGCCTCACGAGACGAGACGAGAATGGGCCAATTCTCGTCTCGCGGCATCACTAATGGGGAGGAGATGTTCCACCACGAACAGACTTCTAAGACTTACTGACTCGCTTTTCAACACGTACGCCACGTCCACAACGCTCGCCGGTTGCTGTTTGTCATAATTGGAAAAGCCTCGCCGAACCCTGATGTTTACCAGCCGTCAATTGAACCGAAGTCATATTTACTGTTTACCAGCTAGACGCAAGTTGAAGGTATATAAAAACGTAAACAAGCTGTTTTGTTATGAAGGGTTTTCTATTGTATTACTTTACCGAAAGGATTATTAAAAATGCGACGCAAATACGCAGTTAAGTTTTTATAATATGTTAAAAGGTTAGTTTTATTTATTTCTTTAGAACGTTTTATTTATTTCTTTAGAACAACAGAACATGACCCAAATGCGGCGTTGCCGATCATTATTAACTTTTCACTGAAATGCGATTATGGTTATTAAGTAATATTAGGAGTTTGAATTATGTTAATTAGACTTGAAATGCACATGCAACAAGCATTGTTCTGGGAGCCGATCTTGTCCTGATTTATCCTGATTTTTTGTTGTTGTCCTGATGTTTCCCGATTTTAGACAGCCAACGTATCTAAAGAAATTTTTACAGTTCGGCAACATGGTTTGTCAGCGATATCAAATCAATCTTCGACATATTATGTGCACACGGCAGTGACGGAAAGCATTTCATTGACCGGTTTTAAATTTCGCTATCTCTTGTTGAAAAATTTTTTTTTGGGCGGCCATTTTGTCCTGTTTTTCAGTTTTGAAAAGTTGGTCACCTTAGATATAGGTGGTTAACTGCATAGCGCAACTGTAGTTCTTTACACGACTCATAGGCTACGAAAGGAATTTAAAGAATGTGGACAAAAAAAACATTGTTGCCGTAATGTTAAAATTTCCATGAAATGTATATGTACCTAATTCACTCCTTTATTTTTTAATTGTTTCCCCTTCACCGCAAGATACTTAGCCAGCTTGAGAATCCCATTAATTTCTCTTCAAGCACGTATTGTCGACCATTGCCACGAAAAAGGGTGGTTTTTCACTGGTTACTTGAGGTAAAAAGAGTTGACTTCTCCTCGAAAGCCGGAGGTTTCGTACCAAACTCTAATCTAGCAAGAAGTAAATTTGGGAAATAAATTTAATTTCAGATATAAATAGGTTGACGTAAATTGATTCATTGGTTCAACCAAATCTCTTGCGTAATTCTAACTTTCCCACCTTATGCAGGTAGAAAGTGTTCAACGCCGCCTGCACAAAACTCAGGAAGAATACAAAAATAGGCTGAGAAACGTCCATCCAATTTTATCTAGAATAGACCAGTGGCTCAGGTCCAAGTTACGACGCTCCGAACAAAAATTTAGCCAGGAGAATCAGTGGAGTGCCCACGAGGAAGCTCTGGCGCTCTGCAACTCGCAGAGGTTGTATCAGACCGTTTATTTTTTAAATAGGGATTTGGCGTTCATGAGGGAGGTAAGTCACTTTCCAGTTGATTTACGAAGAAACGCTACCCTACCTGTTATTTTCAGCGAGAACCTGCTCTGCTAAGGGAACTCAAAAAGGTGAAGACTCCGACTCGCAGCTTCCTATGGCCCACACAAATATGGCTGCCCACGAACTGGATAATCAGACGGAACTTCCAAGGCCAATCCGAAGTCGTACCGACAGTGCTCAGCAGGCATGCAACCAGCATTACTACTCCTAGATCTGATCCTAGTCAACCGGTTTTTCTTGTAGAAAAGGAAATAGTAAGAACGACCACAACTCGATGGCCCCTATGGCGGATTTTCAATTATTTCCATAGGACTTGGTGCTGGACATGGAACGCCATGTTTTTCTTTGGAATCGTGCTTCCTTGGTGCAGCCCCATCGGTCTTAGGGCTCTATTTCTTTTGGAACCTTTTATGCCGGACCTAGAGCTTTCCCAAGTCAACGGTACTCTATTTCCCAGAAAATCCAGCCTAACGTCAACCTTGATATCTCGCTTACTGAGCCTGTGGAGGCATATTTCCAAATCTCGGACCCATTTCGAAACCAAACCCGACACCGGCTTCATAGGAAAAGGATTCACCAGGCATTTAAACCGGATATGGAACTATTTTTTCAAAGGTCTCTTTGGTACTATAGGCCTGGTTATTATTTTTCCTGTCTTTGCCCTGGGCGTTATTTTTGTAAGTCTCTTTACCGCCTTGACATCGGTAATATGGATGCCGCTTCTCACTCTAGTAGTTCAAATCACCAACGGGCTTATATACGACTTGGACAGTCCCGAGCCTCAAAGAAACCGATACTTCGTGCTTTTCGAGGCTTTCTTGTGGAACATGGGGCTTCAGGGCTGCCTCCAACCTTTAGCTGCTGTTTTTATTTTAGGCGTGGTCTGTCCGTTAGTTGCCTTAGTCATTTTAACCGGAGGTATAGCTAGATATTGGTTCCGTTTGATGTGGGACGCCACAGTATTTCACCTTATCATTAAGAAAAGGGGCAGGATCCCGGCCAGTGACAGCTTTGTCGTCAGAAGAGTCGCCGGTCCAGGACTGGCCTCGGATTATTACTTCCAGATCAGTCCCGAGCAATCTCTGGCGGCGTTCGAAGCCAAAATGGAATGGGACGAGCTCGCGGCATATCAAACGGTCGTGGAAAACACCGTTATACAACCGCAAAAGGACTTCAGTCATTTTGTAGAGGCTTGTTTCGGTAGTTTTTCCGCGCAGCTAGCTAAAAACGGCCCTTACAAGAACTTGGAAAAAGAGGCTCAGGATCTTTTGACGGTGCTCCACGAGAAACTGGAAAGGAGAAGGAGGGACCTGCAGACTGGGTTGAGCGTAACGGTCAAAAGCAAGATAAAACTGACGACGTTGGAATTAAAGATTGCCATTCAACAAGGGGCTATGATGCTGGAAAAGTTTTACCCGCACCACATATTTCCTAAGTTGGGGTGTTCCGAGGAAGAGTTTTGGGATAATAAGGCTTTGAGTTCGGGCGATTGGGCTGGATTGGCGGGACTGCTGTACTCTGAGCTGTTCAGCTTAGACTTTTTGACGCCTTTGGATCATACAGACACTACTTTCAAGTTGGATCCCCATCCGCAGGCGGATTTGATGAGGTACACCGAGATGGTACAGTGTGCTCAGCTAGGTAAGTTTTATTAATACAGGGTGTACCATTTATAACGAAAATACTGAACCTCTAACTCCAAGTTTACTTTTTAAAAAATCGCTGGTATAGTTGTTCCAAGCTTAATTTGATGACATGAAAAAGCAATAAACTGGTGACCATAGGCGTCGCTTCTACCAAATAATTAAAATGCGGATTGTTGAAAATTTTTAATATGATTAAATCGTACATATTACAGCTTGTTCATTATAGTTTTCGCCTGCAGAGAATATATGTAAAATGGTCTTTCTGTAAAGAAAGATGCTAATTTTGTCAAAAATAATTTAAAAATATAGTTAATATCGATAAGAGGTTTGTACCCTTGACTTTGCCTGCAAAGAACACATGAATTTAATCGTTTTAAAATGGGTTTTCGGTAAAAAAAATATGCTCATTTTGCCGAAAACAACTTTAAAAAATTGTCTTTGTCCAACCAGGACCGCGAGGAAGTATGAGTTTTCCTTGTCAAGAAAGGATTGGGGCAGGTACTATGTTAGTTGGAATATACAGTTATTTTAACAACAAATTGCGGATCGCATCAGCAGAATCACAGTAAACGTTCTGTAATATAACGAGTTTTTAAGATACATGTTGAACGAACATAATTAATTTAAAATTCATAAACAAATTAATGACTGGAATCGTCTGAACTTTCAGAAGTAGAATCGTTTCCAGGTTGGATTACTACTGGCGCTATAGGCGATGAAACAGAATATCAATTTTCTGTTTTTATAACATGAGCTACGCAATTTTTCCATACATCGCTACTCATTTCGTTATTACCTGCCGAATATTATCAAAGACAACTGCGCTTAAAGTTGGAGATTGATTATTGAGTGATATTTTTTGCTGACAAGAACAACATATTAGGTACAAAGCCATCTTTACTTCCGGCATGATAACTCGTTTTTTGTTTCGTCTGAATAAATTATACTTTTATCGGATTCATGTTACTCCTTTATTATGCGCAAATAGTCCTGTCGTAGTTCAATGATACGCGGGGATTCCATTATAACCATTAGATTATCTAATTTTTTTATGTTTAAAGCCACATTTTAATAAAACACCACGCAATGTTTCTAAAGATTGGTACTTATAATCGGGATAACCTCGCAATTTATCACAAACCAGTTCTAAAGTTGGCACTATATTATCCTCGTAAAAGTTGTAAATAGTTCGCAATTCGCCGTTTTGAATTTTTGATTCATTGGTTTACGCTTTATGGAATGACCGGTTACAGTCCCCAAATTAATTACGTTATAAATTCTTATAAAACCCAAGTTGTGTTAATTCATTACATGTACATTCTTGTACAAAGAGCATTTTCAGGTTTTCCCGGATTTTCTTTTTCTAAACACGCGTACATATTTAAAATAATGCATTGACATTGAGCATGTAAATTTTTGTTTCTTAATTCCGGACTTATTTCGCTATCGATGGCCGACTCTGGCACCGACTCATATTCCTGTGATGATTCACCTTGACCTTATGTTTCAAATTGTCGCCAAAAAGCATACTGATATAATGAAATATAGGTACCAAGTAAAAACTTGTCTGAAACCACACAGTTATAGCAGAAAATGAAATATGTAAATTACAGTAAATCGTTTCAACCAGTCACGCCGCTGTCCGATTCCAAATATCGCATACCTCAAACATCAAGTGATTTTAAAGCTGATAAGGGATCACCCAATTGGCAGAACCTTTAACTATTTGCTGTTCTTGTCTATAGCATATAAATTTGTATTTATCTGCTGCTCTATTAGTTTTCCCATCCGGAAAAAATAGTTCGCACTTTAAATTGCGTGTGGGCGTCGACGGTCTATCGCCAGGGTGTTGCCAGTTTTACAAAGTTTTCGTGAGTGTAGGAGGAACATAAGGGATTGTTATTTGTTTATTTTCTTTGTTTATTAACAGTAAAATTCCTTTTTAGTTTGATTTAAGTTATTTTTGTATAAATAATTTCCTGGAGTACTAAAAAAATTATTATAATATTCATGAATGGCTTGTTCCTTCTTTCTTTGACATAAAAATTTCTTGGTTCAAGGTACTTGCAAACTAGCCTTCAAAGAGAGTTACGGACTATCAATTAAATACTGATATAAAAGAACACTCTTGATAATAAAAACTTAAAGAATTTTTAAAAAAAGATCTGACAACCACGATTATGATGCCGGTGCCTTTGAAGCCCGGTCGAAACTTTTTTATCGAGTTTTTTATTCATCAAACTGACTTTGGAAAAAGTATACAGGTTTTTGTTAACATTTTTAACACTGCAACTTCAACCCCTCTACTTAAGGTGGGGCCAATTAATAAAATTTCAAATGGAAGGAGGGGTCTAGTCGTATTTCCTTTTAAAAGGCGTTTAATTATCTTTCAAATGACATAATATCGTTCATGAAATTTGGTCAGATAGTTTCCGAGATAACTATTTAATTGTGTAGTGGTTTTTCTAATCTAATTATTTTAATATCAGTAAAAGTAATGAATAAATTTGATACAAAACTTACGTAACCCTTAACACAGATGTTGAAAATGACCACCGCTATGAAAATGTATGTGGAAAGAATACCAAACATTTCAGGATATCGTATGTAAATTTTGCTACCCTCAGTATTGGCTCCCTTATTAACTTTACATCAAAATTGTATTAGACTTTTTTGAAGGTCCTTGTATGATGGACTGGCACACCAAATTTTATTATTTTCTAATAAGTCAGTTGAAAGTTATTTAGAAAAAACTCTTCGTAAAATTCTTAAAAATTTAATACGCTCTCATACCTCAATGAGATTACCAGTATAATTATGATAAGGTCAAATGCTACTATAGTCTGTTGCTTAATGCGAGAGAGTAATAAAACATTAATGAACTATAAAACGCGGTCTTTGCCGTATTTCATAGGTGTAGTCCAACTATTATTTCATATACACTCGTTATACTTAAAAAGAAATACCTACCTCGGACAAAATAATGTCTGAAATGAAAAAGGATGATTTCATTCCACCTATGGGTAAGAAGAAACTATGGAAAACTTTGAAGGAAATGAATTATTTTTATGAAAAAATTTAAAACAGAAAATCACTTTTGACAGAGAAAGACAAAATCTGCTGGCGACGACGATATTTAAGGGCAGTTAGACAGTTTCGAAGGGAAAACAGAAATATCTATTATATGGACGAAACTTGGTTAAATGAAGAATATACCGTATAAAATATGACAGGATAAACATATAAAGAGCGCGAGGCCAGCTTTCATGAAAGGATGGTCCACTGGAATAAAAGCATCCTCGGGAAAAGGTAAAAGATTAATAATTACTCACATTGGTAGCGAAAATGGATTTGTCGATGGCGGCTTACTACCATTTAAATCAAAACGGACTGGAGACTATCATGAAGACATGAACGCTGACGTCTTTGAAGAATACTTCCAGCAAATGCTAGATCTCATTCCTCCTGGGTCTGTTATAGTCATGGATAATGGCCACTCAAGAAAATCCGAAAAAATACTAACGAAAAAAAAAAATAACATCATTCATTCATTGGCTTACTGTAAATAAAAAACCATTTCATAAAGATATGCTGAAAAGGAGCTACTGGAGATTGTAAAGTTGAATAAACCTCTTTGTACGAAATTTGTTGTCGACGAAATCGCTTCAAAACGAAATATAACGGTACTTTGTCTTCCGCCGTCTTTCACTGTGAATTAAACCCCATAGAATTGGTGTGAGCGCAAGTAAAAGGGTTTGTAGCAAGGCATAACACCACTTTTAAAATGAGAGTCGTTGGAAACCTCTTGCAACAGGGAATGAAACAGTGAATTAAAAAAAATGGAGTAAGTGCGTCGAACATGTGATTGAAATAGAAGAAAGAATGTGGGAAGCTGATAACATGCTAGAAAACACTGTAAAGCCCCTTATTATTTTTCTGAACCCCAACGACGATAGTTCATCGGACTACCGAACATAGTAGATTTTTGTTATAAATATTAATTCTTATTCCAATTTATCCATTTTCATATTATTCTTCCTTCTATATAAGTTTTTATCTACTTAATATTAGAATAACTAATATCTCCATTATATGCCTATCTCTATAATTATAATCAACTTTAATTATTATTATACTTTTATTCTAATAAAATACCTGTAGTAACGCCGCTGTTACATTACTTTCATTCACCAAACTCGTCTTTCTATTGTATGCAAATTAGGGTGACCTAATTTAGGACCGATTCGGGGTGTCTAGGTCTAAAATATGGAATTTTTAAAAACTATCATTGCAATTTACCTGAAATTTACAATGCAACCTTTAAGTTGTCCACCCTGCTTAATGGGTCCTGTCATTGCAAATTTACATTTTATTACTCTCTGGCATTAAGCAACAGAGTATAGTTAATTCATTGCAGTAAAGGTAAACATTCTTAAATTTATTTATCAAATATTGTGTATGCTTCGTTTTACCTAGGTGCCGGAGGTCCGGATTTATTGGGAAACGTCTATACGCCAAGGGGCAATATCCAGGTGCATTCGCCATACTTGGAAGTCTCTGCCTTTAACCCCAGAGTTAAACAGTCTGCCACAGGCAAGAAAACTGAGAAAAAAACGTAAGAACACTTCGATTCTTATTTAAAATCCCATAATATCCAATAATGATGGTTTTAGGGAGTGCACAACGCCACTTGGTTCATTCAGAGGCACCAGAACATACATGTGGATGCCTTGGAAAAGGCAATACAGACCTTACTCTCCAGATAAAATGGTCATCCCGTTGCCGGTGCCTCATCCCGCACACATAGCCGTCACTATCTACAACAGAGACTCGGACGATCCCATATCGTTGGAATCGGACATTTGTCAAAGTTTGCTGCGATGCATTGAGGAGCACCATACTTCACCGGATGACAGCGGTAAGGACGAAAAATTATTGACGGTTGCCTAATTCTAATGTAAATAAATAAAAAAATCCAAAGAATACATGTTCTCATTGCCGAAAGGGTATTTCTGACATAAGGAGTAGTTAATTATACTAAAATAACATACAATAACACGATATATGCATTTTTGAAACACAAATAACACTGGGGAACAAATTTCAACTTTTTTTTTGTTTCCTGAACAAAACCTATTTTTTGTTATTGGACTACACCCAAGTAACTAAAAAATAACCATTTTAAAGGCATTCCAACCCTTTTTTTGACTAATTTTTCAATAATCTTGGCCATTGTAGCAATTATTATCAATATTAATCAATAATTAGAGAAATGATCCTAAAATTTGTAACGGATCATAGCCATAGGAGGCAAAAAATGTTGAAATTTTTTTCAGAGGAAAATTTTAAGTTCTGCGGTACTTTTTCCAGGTATAGGACGGTTCCGTAGCGGTGACGATTCCTGCGGTACCATTAGCTCGAGTTCCGGTACCTTAGATAGTCCCCCGACTCGGGTGGACGAGGCGAACCATTCAACGGACGGGGTGTACCAGTGGACTTTGAGCAATTGGGGCCAGAGGAAGCGAAATAATTCGGGCAGCGTGCGAGTCGACTTGGCTAGTCCGGAAGACGTCACTTTAGACAGTGACAGTACCAGGGTTGTGTTCAGTACCTACGGCACGACTGTGTGAAACGGTTGACTGTCTTTGTTTTGGTTATTTTGACTTGGGTTTTTGATGTCCTGGTGAGATTGAGGCACATCGGTGCACGGGTAAATCCGCAGGCGGAGGTTTAATTTTTAAAAAATCGTCACACAGCTAGTTAGGGAGCCAGTGATGTCATAAGTCACCTTTCTGTGAGGGGATGGTAATGTACAGGGTTATCCAACCAAGACTAGACAAGGCGATTTTTTTACTTTTCCTGTACTTTTATAAAAAAACTGAAATAGCCATCTTAAGTCATTTTCTCCCGCGAATTCGAATATCTTCAGCAAAAAACAATTGAACATCAAACAAAAGTACTATAGGGGTCACTTTGATATTTTTTTAAATGGGATGCCGTATTTTTAATGAGCTTATCCGATTTCTCATATAAATTTTGATCTAAAATGTTGGATTTTTAATTCAAAAACGTCTTTTTTCTTCAGTTTTAAATTTTTTTTTTTTTTTTTTTTTTTAATTTTTAAATCAAAATTTATATGAGAAATCGGATAAGCTCATTAAAAATACGGCATCCCATTTAAAAAAATATCAAAGTGACCCCTAGTACTTTTGTTTGATGTTCAATTGTTTTTTGCTGAAGATATTCGAATTCGCGGGAGAAAATGACTTAAGATGGCTATTTCAGTTTTTTTATAAAAGTACAGGAAAAGTCAAAAAATCGCCTTGTCTAGTCTTGGTTGGATAACCCTGTACAATGAGCACATAATAACGCTTCGCTCAGTTGGTTCTAAATGGGGGATTTCACCGCTATAGGCTATGTGCAGATCGACAGGTTAGTACCCTATTGGTTTGCGCATTTGAGATGTCAAATTTTGGCATTATTTAGGTTCGGTTAAATGTTACATTGCACAGCGTAAATAAACTGCCAGTCTCGAGAACATTTCTATTTGTTTGCAAATGAGTTTGGATTAAAAAAAAATACACATTCATCACAAACATGATTGTACGCTCATATAAACAACATGTATTGCGAGCATACCAATATTTCGGAAGAGTGCCACTGCGAGCGCTAGAGTCGCCTGTCTCGCTCGCCCCGCCTACCTGCACACAGCCTATTGGAGATTAAAATTGCTCGAGCTGTCAGCCCGTTTACGTCATCGTCTTAGGTCAAAATTGGAGGGAAGGTAAAAGTGGGCTTAGGAATCCATGACTGGTGAAAACTTACTGTCAATTTGTCCCTGACAATTTCCTCGTTACCCCGTTAAAGCAAACTGACCGTAGTTTCATTATGTACCTTACAAATCGGTGATTTAGCATTATGAGGACGTACAAAAATCATCACTGGCTTCCGAGGTATAATACATAATGTAGTGCGTACTCTTATATTTCTTCATTTTTATCGAAAACTGCTAATGTGAGGGAAGAAAACTCAATAAACATATAGCAATGCAAATTAAATGGGGTTTCTTGCGCTTAGCTGTCAACAAATTTCGAGAAAACTGGTAAATTATTTAGCTTTGGTTAAAAGGATATTGAAAGGCAACTCTATTTGCGAGGTTTAACATGTAGATTTTTCTATTCGGCTTTCGTTTTCGAAATGTATGCAGTAATATATTTATCGCTGTTAGAATTGCAACTTTACACATGATTTTATCCACATGTAAGTCCTTAATAAAAAATCTGCAAAATGTTAAACCTCACAAATAGGATTGCCTTTCAAAATCCTGTTAACCGAAGCTAAATTATTTACCAGTTTTCTCGAGATTCATTGGCGCAAGAAACCCCATTTAATTTACATTGCTGTATGATGGGTTGCGTGTCAGCCATGGCTTGCGGTGATGGACTCTTAAGATAAAGGCAACTCAATATGTCGTGTTCTCTATTTTTACGGTTCTTCAATCGTACCAGCTGGGGCATCAATTCTTTAAATGTTTATTGATATATTTTGCTCTCTGTGAGAATCTCATTGTCGGGTGCTTTTAAGAAAATATTATAAAGAATTTTCATCCCTGTCCAACTTTGCCATAATTTTAACTTGCCCTACCTTGTGTAAGTACATACGAAGCCCGTATTTCACGGGCCAAGAAATTGTACAAGTGGACCTTCAATTTTTTTACGTATACAAACAAAATTTCGCCCAAATTCTTGTCACAATTGATTGGCAAGAAATTGGAACAAAGTTGGGGACAATTATAATGATTCCTGCTGTTTTTAGTTGCTGCCAATTGACTGATTTTTTTTAAAGGTAAAAAATTTAATTTTATATTTATTTAAAATGATTAGTCGTCGTGTTGTTGGTAAAAAACGCGACAGGAAACTGCTAAAACAGTAATTTTGTCCCTGTTGATGTTAAACAATTGAAATATGCCCATAACAGCGGTTCGAAAATTTTAGTTGGGGTAACACTGAATTGATTTATTAATTTGGCAAAAAAATTGGGTTAAAATTACAAACTTTGCCAAGAAATTGTGCAGTTTTTGGGCTCGTGGGATACGACACCGGTACAGTCAAAACTTGTTTATTATTTACCTAATAATAGCCCCGAATGTTTGACAAAATTGCGATTATTATACAGGGTGGCCAATCAAAACGAAACAGGCCGGATTTTTCGTATTTATCGTCACTTTTATAAAATCGCTAGAAGACGTCAATTTTGTTATCACAGGGGGGGGGGCTTTTGCTAGCACATATTTTTAAACTTCAACCTCCTAGCGGCGATGGACTACACCCCAGCGACGGGGTGCACAAAGAGTCCTCTCAAATTTATTTAATGGGTTTTAATTTTAAAAATTGTTATCTGAACTTTTGAAAGATTAAAAATAATAGACTGATTTTACAAACGCGAACTTTTAGCTAATTTTATGCAAACACCCTATTTTAAGGTCGTTTTTTCGTTCGTCTCTTATAGCTTTCGAGAAATAAATTATTTAAATTGCTTACAGGTCAAGTTTGCTTTTTCTTTCTAATTTCGTGGATTTGGCTGTTTTCTCTTAAAGATCACTGATGAAACTTGCACTAAACTAACTCTTCACAAAATAATTAGGAAATTTTATCAAAAAAATACCGAGAAAATTGCAATTTTTATTAAAATTTAAACAATTGTAACGAAATCCCGATGTTAAAATTTGATATTTCAAAATGTGGGTTATTCCAACCAGCTACAACTTGTCCAACTTAGTTAACTACATTTTTAAGAAACCATTAGTAGTAATTGCAATGCTACTGCATTTCTACACTTGACCTACATTGTTTTTTTTTTTTTTTTTTTGCTGTTTACCATGTTTTATATTTATTTATTTATTTAACAATGAAGATTACAATCAAATATTAGATTATTAAATTTAAATTAATACAAAGTAAATTTAATTCCAGATTAACTTATTCTAACTTATAAAAACTTAACAATGTTCTTAATTATTTAAGTAACACCCATACTTGTTATCCATTTATTTAAGTCTTTTTTAATGTACTGAAATTTTTTCTTTTGAACTGCTCTGGCAATATGTTCAAGATTTTCGGAGCCACTAGGAAAATGATCTTTGAGTGGCATCAAAACGTGTATTAGGTATCAATAAATTACGATTAGCAATTGCTCTTGTCATTATGTCATGTCTTACGTAATTATGATAAATATTTCTAGTGAGAGCAAATCTTAGAGCATTCTTTATATATAATTGAGTAATCGTAAATACACCACACTGATGAAATAAAAGTTCAGAGGAAAAACGTCTTGGTTTGAAGAAAATTATCTTTAATATCTTTAATTATAAAAATTAAAAGGGCAATGGGAAAGATTCTCAAAGTGGCAACTTTTGTGCGTTTTTTTACGATAAATATGAAAAATCGGGCTTGTTCCATTTTATTGGCCAGCCCTGTATAATTTGAATTCTTACCACAGCTTTAATTTTTTCTAGTGATTGTTTTATTTTTTAAGATTTTATTAATTCGTTTTTATAGTATTTTTGATTTTTACAAAAGTACCTACCTAATAAGTCGAGTTATAATAATAAATTTAGATTTAATATACAGGGTCCTGCAATAGTGCGTCAGGCTTCCATAGCTCCTATACGAATTTAGTTAGGAATTTCATTCATATGCTAACTTATACTGTATCATACGGGGTACTTCAGGAAAATATTTTTTTATATACAGGGTAGCCCAAAAAAGTGTGGACATAAAAAGTTTTGATTTTTTAAATGGGATACCCCATATTTTTTTGCATATTTAGATTTATGCTATTGTCCTTTATAAATGCCTAAAATTTTGTTTGATTTGCTTTTTTAGTTTAAGAGCAATCAATTAAAAACTAAAAAAAAACATATTTTGCAGTCGTGAAAAAAATATCAAAAAAACAATCTAAAATTAGTTTTTCAACCACGGTATGAAGTGAGTTTAATGACAAGAGGTTTAAAGATACTATGAATTGAATAGTATTTATCTATTTTATACAGGGTGTTCATAATATGGTTTCAAAAATGACACATTTCAAACCTATTTTTCTCAACTTTTCCAAATGGAACACCCTGTATATTATTTCGGTATTTTATATAAAATACACAAGCAATTTTTTTTTGTAGTTGAAGCATATAAGTTATTTCCAGCCGTTTTCGAAATAAATGCAAATTTCATAAATTATGTTGATTAAACAGAGTTTATTTTTAAAATTAAGCGTAGGCGACTAGACTAATATTTAAAAACTACAGTAATTGTTCAAAATGTCTTCCATTTTGTTCTGTGCACAAGCCAACACGCTTTTCAAAAGATCTGTTTACTTCTCTTAACATTTCAGGGGAAATGCTCGCAAACACGTCTCTTATCCTTTGCTGCATATTATTAGCAGTTGTAGGTGGATCTTTGTAAACAATTTGTTTTACGTGTCCCCATAAAAAAAAGTCTAGTTTTGTAAGACCCGGCGATCTAGCTGGCCAGACCGTGGGTCCATTTCTACCGATCCATTGGTTCGGAAAGGTATCATCAAGATAATTTCTTACCTCCCGTGAAAAATGTGCCGGAGCACCATCTTGCTGAAACCACATCCTATTTCTTGTATATTGCGGAACGTTTGCCAATAAACCTGGTAAATCAGTTCGTAGAAAGTTTAAATACATGGGTCCATTAAGATGACCTTCAAAGATATGAGGACCTATCATAGTTTCACCAACAATTTGTCTCATATATCGCGGATTTTCCGTGGAGTAATAATGAAAGTTATGTCTATTTACACTACCGGTGTTATGGAAGGTTGCTTCGTCGGAAAATAAAACATACTTGAAAAACATTGGATCCGCTTGTATTTTAGTGCTTGCCCAGGCACAAAATTCGGATCGATTTTGAAAATCTCTATCGCTGAGCGCTTGATGCAATTGAATATGATAGGCATGGAATCGATGCTTTTTTAAAATCCGTTGCACAGATCGTTCACTTATACCTGTTGCGTTACCGATTTTATTTTGGCTTACGTGTGGATCTTCTGTGACTGTCAACAACACCGCAAGTTCATTTTCCTCGTTAGTAGCCGTCTTTGTTCTTTCTTCTTTTGTATACACAACATTTCCTGTTTCAACAAATCTTAGTAATAATCTTTTAAAACTTTTTTCTTCCGGGCGCCTTCTCTCTGGATAACGTGACGCATAAATTCTAGTTGCTAACAAGCAATTTTTTTCGCTCTCGCCAAGTACAAAAATCATATCGACCAACTCATCTTTATTAAAATTCATTTTAATTTCTTATAACTTATTCGCCCGATATTACACCTTTTTAAAATGAATTAAAGAACTTGTCAAACTAAGTATAAGAATCCATGTTTTATTTCAAAGCCTACTATGGGCTTTAGGGATAAAACTTACTAATGAACCTTTTTGCTGGTATTTCAATTGAAATGTTAAAAGGAAAGTAAACAGACCTTTTCAAAAACATGTTGGCTTCTGCACAGATCAAAATGGAAGATATTTTAAACATTTGCTATACTTTATAATTATTAGTAGGTGTAGTCGCCTACGCTTAATTTTAAAAATAAACTCTGTTTAATCAACATAATTTATGAAATTTGCATTTATTTCGAAAACGGCTGGAAATAACTTATATGCTTCAACTACAAAAAAAAATTGCTTGTGTATTTTATATAAAATACCGAAATAATATACAGGGTGTTCCATTTGGAAAAGTTGAGAAAAATAGGTTTGAAATGTGTCATTTTTGAAACCATATTATGAACACCCTGTATAAAATAGATAAATACAATTCGATTCATAGTATCTTTAAACCTCTTGTCATTAAACTCACTTCATACCGTGGTTGAAAAACTAATTTTAGATTGTTTTTTTGATATTTTTTTCACGACTGCAAAATATGTTTTTTTTTAGTTTTTAATTGATTGCTCTTAAACTAAAAAAGCAAATCAAACAAAATTTTAGGCATTTATAAAGGACAATAGCATAAATCTAAATATGCAACAAAATATGGGGTATCCCATTTAAAAAATCAAAACTTTTTATGTCCACACTTTTTTGGGCTACCCTGTATATAAAAAAATATTTTCCTGAAGTACCCCGTATGATACAGTATAAGTTAGCATATGAATGAAATTCCTAACTAAATTCGTATAGGAGCTATGGAAGCCTGACGCACTATTGCAGGACCCTGTATAGGAATTACAAGAAGTATGGCCTTTGCGCTTTTCAGTCAGACTTGGAATCTCGTCTTATTTAAGTCAATTTATTTTTAATGTTTATGATAATGTGCAAAGGCCATTAAAATAACTTTAAAAAAATGCTTATTGTGAACATAATGCCAGTTAAGGATTAAACTATCTTTTGGATTACTCGATTAGGTGTTAAAAAATCTTTAAATATAGGGACAAAGAATCAATGTAGCTATTTTACATTACTTTTCGAATCGCCGAATATCCGCAGGTAACACAGCGTTTTCATTAGTATCTATTATTAACAGGTTGAGTGCCACGCTTAAATAAGTAAGCCTTTTACCGGGAGCCCAAGAGCAAATATTATTATTTCAATTTTTTTTTTGATACACATGCATAGTTTAGACAGTCCATAAATGTTATCTGTCAATTTGACAGTTGTTAGTAGCTGTCCAGTTTACTGGACGTCGGGATATTTTAATAATCGTAACTCGAGTATCCCATTCGTCCAGTTGACTGGACGTTCAGTTTACTGGACATATTTGTAAAATCAATATTAGTAATGAAAACAAAGCATATCAAAATATAAAAAATAAACATATATTTGAAATAAACACTGTACAAAACATGTAGTAGACCTTAAGTGTCTCTAGAAATATAAAAAAACAAAAACACATTTTCTAGGATAAAAAAAAAAGTTTCTAAACAACAAAAAACACATTTTTTATGAAAAATAAAAATAATGAAATATTAGTTAGCCTTTAAATCTTTTTGATTTATGGTGTGGTAGTCTTTCAAACATGGGTACACACAAAGACCTGGTTTATTTTCACAAACAGGACAAAAATATCTAGTTTTCCTCTTTTTACACTGCCTGCATCTTAGCATTGCACTTTTATCTTTTTCAGTTGGTGGATTGGGTTCCAAAGAGTGAAAATTGTCCAAATTGAGGTTTTTTCCTTCTATTTTGGATATTTTTACCCCTAAGAGGGACATAATAACTTTTTCTCTAAATTTTAGCAATTTTTGTTTCTTTGAGCTATTCACTTTTTGATAAATATAAAACCCGTTCCAAATCGAAAGGTCAATCAGGTGGAAAAATATTTTTCGATACCAGCGTACCGTTTTTCTTGAGGTTGCATAATATGAGATCATTTGATCTGATCTGTCAATACCCGACATGTTTTTGTTATAATCTTCTACACAGATAGGTTTTATTTGATTGCCCCTTTTGGCTCTTACTTCGATCATCCCGTGCTTATGTTTTGTACTAATCATTCGTACACTTCGCTTATCTCTCCAGTTTGTGACCAATACTCGACCTTTTCTTTTCCAAATTACTTGTCCTTTTTTTAGTTTCTTTTTCGATATTTCCTTTGGATTTCCTCTTCTATTTTCACGAAGTGTGCCAACACATAAAGTGCCTTTTGCAAGTAGTGCTTCGGCTAAACCGACGCTATTATAAAAATGATCTAAATACAGTGTATGACCTTTATCCAAATAGTCAGTAAGTAGTGCTTCTACAACCGCATGTGTATGAGGCTTGTTGTCTTCTTGCAGTGTACCTTTTCCTGTATATATCAAAACATTTAACACAAAGCCATCATGTGTGGTTAACTTATATAGTTTTATGCCATATTTATTTTTTTTATTGCTGATATACTGTTTGAACGATAATCGTCCTTGCCAACCAACCATAGCCTCATCAATAGATAAGTTTTTACTAGGGTAAAATGTTGTTTTTATATTCTCTAAAACCTTTTGTAAGATTGGCCGCACTTTAAAAATTTTATCTTCTTGATCAGCCACATTGTGATCTACACACCTTAACATTCGGAGTATCATTTGGAATCTATTTCTTGGCATTGTCTGGCTGAATATTGGGTGGTGGTATAAAGGGTGCGTACTCCATTGCTTGGCAAGCAATGGAAAAACTACAGTACCACCTAAACAACAAATCCCTATAAACTTCTTCAAAACAAAGTAAATAACAGCGCGAGATTACGACAACTACACACCACGTGCGACGAAATATTTTTTTAGTTTTCGCACAAACATTCATTTACAGACCACGTTATAATAAGATTTTAAGTTGCTCAGGAATTTGAAGGTGGCCCACGTTATAAACAACAAGTTATTCCTAGAGACCGCATTTTTTAAACTGCATTTAAACACCATGATAGTAACGTCCAGTTTACTGGACGCGGGCTCTGATAAAGAACCTGTTTGTCCAGTATACTGGACAGTGGCACTCAACCTGTTAAGCACCAAACTTGATTTTTGAGGAGGTTTGGGTTTGGTCAAAAAGAATATCGGCTCTCCTTCCAGATTCAGTACCTAATTGAAATAGCGTTGTCCAATTTTGAAATTAGCTTATGAAGATAAACGAATTTTCATGTTTGCATTTAAGAGTTTCAAAGATGAGTGAGTAAAACGTTTTAGTCGTTTTTGGTGAAACGTTTTTACTAGCTAGAAATTTTTGACAGCAGTTTTAAGAATACATTAGTCTCGTTCCTCAGAATGTAACGCTGGGGTAGCAATCATCAATTCTCTGCTGAGTGGAAGTAAGGACCACCGTACATAAAAGTATCGTTACTGATTCTGATGAACGCGATCTTTTATGTCAGGTAGTTCTCACTTATAGTGATGGCGACCATTGATTTAAAGGTAACAAATACTTCCAAATAAATGCATAAAGGGTTGCCGTCAATTTTGGATGAAACACCAATGTTACCGGGGGCCCAATATGCTTTAGAAAGTAGTATATTAGGGCTAACTAATTACAGCGTTTTTGTTTTTGTATCTTACCTGCACATACAAAATAATTAAGTAAGTATGCTGATTTGTGATGTTATGATTTTATATTCATTGTATGTATTTGTGTTTGAGCTACTATATAAAAGTGTTTTGTATTTTTTGTAAATATTTTACATATTTATTATATTCTGTAGAAATGCTATAGTCAATATAACTTTTGTTAATGGGTGTTCTGTCGAAATACATGCTATACATTTTTGCCATATAAACTTCCCATTCCATCGGATAAATTGAAAATATTTATTGCCATTCGAATACCAAAAAAAAATAATAGTGTATTTCGGACACCTATCTAAATTTTTATAGCTGTGAAACTGATGCTTTGTGTTCCATATTGTTTTAATAAAATGCATTTAAAGACTGAACGACGCTGCTTTATTTTATTACTTTTCTTATTATTAAAAAGCCTACATATCCAATGTTAATTTTTCAATAATTTTGAGAACATATAGTTTCTAGCCAAAGTTGCCTGAAGAGACAAAAGTAGCAAGGTTCCAGGTTTGAATTTTTTTGAATAAATTAGTTAATTAAATAATGTTTTTTTCAAAGTTGAACCTCTTTCTTGACCCATCGTGTTTCTTAAGAAAGTTTTTATCCGTAGGCGGTACACACAAAAAGTGAGCGAATCACTAGATTTCTGTTTAAAAACTGTTTGTAGTTTTTGGGGGTTGCGCAAACATTAGTAAGTAGAACAAAATCCGTGCCTACTATAGGGTTGCCCCATGGCCTGGATTGTCCGGGAATTAACTGTGTTGCCCCGGATTCATATTTTTTAGTCCCGGAAAATCATCAAAAGTCGAAAACATTGTTAAATCTGCCGTTTCACTAAAACGATGTACGAGTGGCAACGCCGCGCAGTAAGATATTTTTTAATTTTATACAGGGTGTAACTAAATAAGTGTAAAACATTTAAGGGGGTGATTCCTCATCGAAAAAAAGATAGGATCTTTCATATAAACAAACTTTATGGGAGCATCCCTTATTAAGATACAGCCCCTTAAAGAGGGTACATAAAATTTGTTTAACAATTTTTTTCACAAGCACTAAAAAAGTTACAATATTGAAATTAACCTGACATTTTCTACTACCAAAAAGACACTTAGCCAGTAATTTATTTGGTTTACCCTATGGTTGTAAGGGGTGGAAAACGCAACCCCTAAAATTTATTTCCAATGCAACTTTTTGTCTTATTATTTGTTTACCATTTAAAAATGAATTTCCGATAGCCTGTTTCATTCTAAACAAAAAATGTCTCTTGAATTTTTTGCCCAAAATAAACCAGTTCGAGCAAAAAATTATTTTACGAACAACTACAGAGATACATCGTCATAAATGCGAACTGGGTTTATTGTTATTTTGTTTTTAATTTTTTGCTGCGAACTGGTTTATTTTGGGCAAAAAATTCAAGAGACATTTTTTGTTTAGAATAAAACAGGCTATCGGAAATTAATTTTTAAATGGTAACAAATAATAAGACAAAAAGTTGCATTGGAAATAAATTTTAGGGGTTGCGTTTTCCACCCCTTACAACCATAGGGTAAACCAAATAAATTACTGGCTAAGTGTCTTTTTGGTAGTAGAAAATGTCAGGTTAATTTCAATATTGTAACTTTTTTAGTGCTTGTGAAAAAAATTGTTAAACAAATTTTATGTACCCTCTTTAAGGGGCTGTATCTTAATAAGGGATGCTCCCATAAAGTTTGTTTATATGAAAGATCCTATCTTTTTTTCGATGAGGAATCACCCCCTTAAATGTTTTACACTTATTTAGTTACACCCTGTATAGATTTAATTTTTTCGTTACATTACTTAGTACTAAGTACTTTAAAAAATGTGTTTGTTTTATTTAAAATTTATTGTTTTTTAGTATGTTATTTTTGATTTTGTTTAAATTAATAAAGTTTAAAGTACATAAGTTAACAACTTAAGTGCTATGTTAACATCTTTATTTCTTAAGGGGGTGGTACAAAAGAAAATAGATAGTCAAAAAAGGGATGACTGGGGGGTCCCGGAATTGCTTTCATCAAATGTGGCAACCCTAATAGCCTACTACCTATACCTACCAATACTCTTTCTTATTTGTATTTACGTATTTGAAGAATCTGTATATGCAAAAATTAATTAGAATAATTTATAAATCTGAGTGATGTGTGTGTATGTGCCTTAGAAAGAGGCAATAGATATGTTTATTGTCAATAATGGTAGGTAGGAAATTCTGTAGGATGGCTTTTTCAGGATGTACCTAGTAAAACTTAATTTGTAAAAAAAACTTCCTAACATTATAGGTATGCCTACTCTTTTTGTTTTGCCAGCAAAAGTTAAAATCAAAAATTCACTTTTGTTTAAACATTTCTGGAGCATGTGCTTCCTTTTAAGTCAGACTTCTGCCTTTTCTTTTACTCCTATTAATTGATTGTGGCGTTGCTAATAAGCAGCAATCAATCCTTGGTCTGTTATTTAGGAACCTCCATAAATTTAAATTCAGTAATAGATATAGCAGAGAGTCCGCCATCAGGTACTACAGTGGCGTAGCCAAAGGGGGGCGGTCGCCCCCCTTGGCCTGGCGCCCCTTATTACTACTTAAAAAATAATTCTTAAAAAACAAGATCGGTCTTATTTTATTTTTAGTAAAGAGCGATGGGAGTAAACTTAATAAAACCGGTTTTGAGAGCGTCCCATTACATTAAATTTACTTTTTTTATATAGCGGATTTTGACTTCATTTGGGGCCAGACCCCTGTTCCCTAGGGAGCATGAAGGTGAATTCCTACGAAGTTTGGGCGTGGTCCCAAAAATTTTTTGCCTGCAACGCTTTAGCTCCACGGTCTGCGACCCTACGATAATCCCCCCCCCCCCCAATATGCTGGCTACGCCACTGATAGGTACCATCATGCACACAAACGATTTTTTCGCGAACTAATTGCTTATTTTATGCAAAAATATAAAAATTAGTTAGAAGAAAAGCGCAGGAAGCCCTAAATTCTAAGAAAATCTCTACTTAAAATCTTCAAAGAAACTTATTTCTATAACTGTTGTAGAATATAACAATAAAAATACACCTGTACTCTGTACTATTACTTACCTCGGCTGGGAGCATAGCAAACGGAATTTTGGAACGTAACAAACACAAAAAATTAAAAAGAATCGCGCACGCCGAAACACTATATATACCAAAACACTTATTATTTATAGGTAGAAATGGAAGTATTCTTCCGGAAGAATATTCCATTATTTTAAGAAACTAGAAAAAGCTATCGAAACAATCAACCACCAAAAAACTTAAAAGATGCTAAAAATCGCCATTTTCTTAATATATCACTTGTTTCAGCCTGTTAAAAAATCTAGAAAGAACGGCAACTTGATTTTTTTAAAGAACACGTGCACTTCTTCCTTTTAATTACAATGGCCGGACTGAACACAGGCCACACCACCGTAATTCGGTGGTAGTGCACAGACCCCTACAGCGAGTTCTTTTTCCTCCAGCACACAGCACAGAACAATAAAGGTTAGATTTTTTCTGTAACAGCAGAGCAACAGTCCGCAAGGGTAAAATTGGCTAAAGGCCATAGTCACGGGGGAATCCCTGGATTTTTTATTCACGGAGCCACTTTTAGACAACCAAATTAACTTTCCGGTGATAACGTTTAACTATTACCATGCACTATTTATCGAAAGACAGATACCACATCCACATAAATGGATTCCAAATGAAATACTATTACCAAACTGCTCACTATTTTATGAGTATTTATTATATTACTAAAAAAAATCACGCCACAAAGTTAAAGAGTAGGGAGGGAAAAGGGAATAGCTGAGGAATAGGCCTCCAAAATGTTACACAAAGGGTTTGTCGATCTCTATTAAAAAGATGACGAAAACATGCATAGAAATTATTCGGAACGGACATTTACTATTGTTGTACATCTATTCGTATTATATTACATAAAATATGCCAAAAGCTCAGGTGAAAAACGCAGGTGTAAGAAATATTTTTCATCAAAACAACACCGTCCTTGAAGCCGTCATTTCCCATGATTCTCTGGACACGTGACCGCATCTTCTGACGCTGATTTGTAATTTGTGAGCGTGCCCTGCGCGAATTGGTTGCGCGCCAGTGATAACAAAATGCCGTCAGAGTCTAAACCTTTGTTGACAGCTCAGACGGAAAAGCCAAATCATTACTCGTAAGTGTATTTTTAGTGCGTTTTTCATGTCGTGACGCATTCCGTAATGAGTTATGTGTAATTACATGTGTGTAACATCCTAAAATGTGTGATCGTTTTGTAGATATCTGAAGGAATTTCGCGTCGAGCAATGCCCGCTCTTCTTACAACACAAATGTACACAGCATCGTCCTTTTACTTGTTTTCATTGGCATTTTATGAACCAGAGGCGCAGGAGGCCCGTGAGACGCAGAGATGGCACCTTTAATTACAGTGCAGATAATTATTGCACAAAATATGACGAGACAACGGGCATTTGTCCCGATGGAGACGAGTAAGTTTGCTTTTTTGGTTAGCTCCATCTGTCACTTTAGTTATGGTGGGTGTGACATTTTTGAGGCGCATTTAACTTTTCAATGTATTTTTCACGGAGCCGGCTGTAATTTAACACCTACGAGATCCTACCACCTTTAAAAACACTTTAACAGGTGGCAACGGGTCAAAAATAGAATAAATATGTTATGAAATATTTTGGCATCTGTCGACCTTAACCCAACTTCACAAACAAAAACATTTGAAAACCACAACAAAACAATCCTTCCATGATCTTGGATAACTATTCATTCATTGAGATATGTAAGGTGTATAGAATAAACCCTGATTGTTTATATTTTCATGAATAATTAAACTTATCTATGCATTACTTTACATTTACAAGGCATTCGTAAAATGTAAATATAAAATTGATATACTTATTAAGTAGTTTTTATTTTTTTTGAATCTTGATTTACACAGTTTTGTGAATAGTTTTGTTTAAATCCAGAGTAATTTTTAATAATTATGCAGGATTCAGATTTGGATTAGTTAATGCCTAGTGTGTCGAAGAAGGGGATAGTGCTAGTAATGTATGAGGTTAGTAACTTTAAAAGTAAAAGAAGAAAAGGTGATTCTTTACATTTATATACAAATTCGGACACTTTC
The DNA here is from genome assembly GCA_963920685.1 of Polydrusus tereticollis. Classification (NCBI taxonomy): domain Eukaryota; kingdom Metazoa; phylum Arthropoda; class Insecta; order Coleoptera; family Curculionidae; genus Polydrusus; species Polydrusus tereticollis. Next base: position 8,826,770 of record OY987333.1, on the reverse strand, counting down.
GGTTAGTACCAAAAATGTGCACTTCATGGAGCAATTTTCTCATACTGGCCGATTTTGATATTTTAAATTTTGGTATTTTCATATAATAAATGAACCACAGTTTTTTGAACTAACTATTATTTTTTTGTGTTAGCCATTAGTTCAATGCTATACAATATGTTTCCCCCATCATAAAAACATAAAATGTTTTTTTAGTTGTCCCTATTTGCACCGAACAGCTGGAGATACAGAAAGAAGATATCACTTAAGATATTATAAGACATGCATGTGTGTACATGACACTGATTCTAGGGGCTACTGTGTAAAAAATGGACTGCACTGTGCTTTTGCACATGGTAGTCATGATCACAGACCCCCTGTGTATGATATCAAAGAAATTCAGGCTTTAGAGGCAGCAGACGCAGAGGGTAGTTGTTCTTCAAATGGACCCAATGCCCTAGACAAGGAAAGGAATCTAATGAATGAAGATCCCAAGTGGCAAGGTTAGAATATTTTACTGTTTTTATCAAATCAAATCAAAGGCTCAGTTTGAAAAGTTCCAGATAATATCTTTCCAAATGTAATAAATTACTCACATTTACCCTGGCACTGAAACTTAAATTCAATCATATTTTTAGATACAAATTTTGTATTGTCAAATTATAAAACTGAACCTTGCAAGAGACCCCCCAGACTATGTAGACAGGGATATGCATGTCCCCAATATCACAATAGTAAAGATAAACGACGAAGTCCAAGAAAATTTAAATACAGGTTTGAAGAATTTTCTATATAAATTAGTTTCCCATGTTTAGGCTCCTAAAATTTGGCTTTTTTTCTATATGTATTTCCTGTACTGATGCAAAGATGGTAGTCCATTCTCATAACGTAAAGGTGTAAAACCTTACTTTTGAGGCATTTCACCCTATTTAAAAGTTTCATTTAATTTGTGTAAATACTTATGTACCTCTATAAAAAATTTCAAAGCTTACTGCGAGGTAGGTAATTTGTTTTTGATCTTACATTATTGACCTTAAAACAAAACAAAAAAAAACATTGATTGATATATTGTGTCAATACTTATATAGAGCCCTGTGAAAGCTTTTAAACCAAGTGAAATGTCGATGAATGAAACAAAAATATTCTTTACTACATCTGCCCAATCCCACCAAAAGCAACAACTTCTTCTAATGTCTAAGTATGTACATTAGAGGTGTTAGCAAATTATGATACTGGAAAGAAATATAGAAAAAATCTATTATAATCGTCTCAATCCTGGTCACAAGAAGATAGTTAAACTGGATGTCAAGATTGCATTCTTAAAATATACCAAATAAACAACAAAATGTGTATAAGTATTATAACTTAATTCCCTTCACAAACAACTTCTATAATCTATTTTATAATAAGAATTATGTTATGTTTGTCTAATTTCTAATTAAAAAATGGGTGTAACTAAAGATTTATTTTGTACCCACTATACATTCTTAGCTCTAAATGCTGCAATTAATTACCAGCATTTATTTGACATTCTCCTGTCATTTTTAATCAATTTTCGTAAACTACGTTTTATCCAAGTAATTTGAAGTTAACTTTTGTGTATAATATTATTGGCATATTTACACTAGAAAAGAGCTGCCCTAATTCTAATGATTGCAATTGTACATAGGAAAATCGGTTTGTTGTCTGGCTTCCCAATCTTGGATAATACTGCTTTGGTTTGTTTATTGCAACTTTTGTTTATTCTTTGATTAGGATGTGCTTTTTTATATGCTGCACTCTGCAGGATTTTAAATGTATTTGATGACAATAGTAATACTTTGGTAGTCTTTTTGATGGGAATAAATAAATAAATATAATATAAGTGGGTCTATTTATCTATATATCTATCTCATTTAAAGTTACCAAATAGAAATTAAAAATATGATTTTTTTAATAATGATATACCCCACCATAATCAAATAAACGACATTCCAAAAATAGGTATTTTGTATTTTTGTTTAAAAGTGGTCATCAGGTTCCTCACAACAATGCAGTTAGTTATAGGTACAGTTTGTTGGTTGATATAATTTATTTTGGGGATAAAATATTATTAAAATTTTAGGTAGTTTCGAATTTTTACTAATACATACTTGGTAATTTCATCACAAAAAACGGTAAACATTTCAAATGTGACGAGCTTGACATGATGTGGCCCACTTGATAATTCGATCTGTTTAAATAATTTTCTTTTTTATAGGTTTTGCTTGTGATAGCGTTTAGCTCTTTCTGCTTGTGTGAGTGCCATACCTGAAAATTGCAATAGGTTTTACCTGATTTTCAGGTTTGTGACACGGTGAACGGTGTGTCACAAGATTTTGTTACGCAGCTGACTGTGACAAACCTGAAAATTGTACGAAATTAATTGTAAATCATAGTTTCATCACAAAAACGGTAAACATTTCAAATGTGACGAACTTGACATGATGTGGCTCACTTGATAATTCTATCTGTTTAAATAATCTTCTTTTTTATAGGCTTTGCTTCTGATAGCGTTTAGCTCTTTCTGCTTGTGTGAGTGCCATACCTGAAAATTGCAATAGGTTTTACCTTTTTCAGGTTTGTCACATGGTGAACGGTGTGTCACAAGATTTTGTTACGCAGCTGACTGTGACAAACCTGAAAATTGTACGAAATTAATTCTAAATCATAGTTACAGCAACTTTAATTTTTTTCTATTTTTGGGACATAACCAACACACAAATGCTTATAATTAACGTGACGTACCTGTCCAGTAAGTCCAATAAACGTACGCTCTTTACTTATTGTTTACTGCTTTGTACGCGGTCGTAATTAAAAATGGGAAGTAAATACAGATTTTGTAATTTAAACCTGTATTGATTAACAAATCTGTGAAAAACTTTTGTAAACATTTTTTAATTAAAGTAATTATTTTTGTGGTCATTCACGACTGTAAAGACATAATAGTTTATGGGATGGTGACGCAACTTGACGTTTTTATACTTTTAAAAGTTGCCAAAAATTAAAAAAAATTAAATTAAATTTTTTTAAAGTCTCTTTAGTTTTATATACCTAGTTTTAATTACGTATAATAAAACACTGAAAATATTCTGAGGACAACAAATGGCGATCTTAAATGAGAGAGATCCAAGTAATATAAAAAGTTAAATTTGAATCCTAGTAATTTACCTATACCAGTAACAGGGAAACAGAACAGGACAAAGGTTGGTCTATGGGACAAGTAAAGTAAAAGTGTACAGGGTCTTCCAACGAGGACTTAACAGGGGCTCATTTTTGAGCTTCCTTGTATTTAAAGAAAAATCCAAAATAGCCAATCGATGTACTTTTTCCTGCAGAATTCAAAAATGAAACCAAAAATTTATTTGAACCAGAAACAAAAGAGTTACGCTATGGATAAGGTGTTTTTTAAATGGAACATAGCTTTTTTTATACGATTTTTGGAACGAGTGATTTTTTTTTTGTCCGTTCTGATTAAAATATTTTATATTGTGACAGCTATTTTTTATAAATTTTAATGTTTTATCCAGTATAATTTAACTTTAACCTGTTTGAAACATACACTAGGTAATAAAGGTATAATCACCTTTGAATCCTTCAAAGTCAAAAAATTTGACAAATTTACTATAATATTGCCGAAATGAAATATTCATTAGAAATAACAAGATTAAAAAAAAAAAGAAAAGAGAAAAGGCATAAACAAGGTCTAGATTTTTAAAAAGTCTACCAATTCCCTTCTAAAAGTGGCAATAACAGCTATCTAACTTTGGGGGCTTCTCTTAGGAGTTTATCCTTGAAAATCCAGTATATGTAAGAACCCACATTGAGCAGTACCTAAACAAGTGTTGGATGTAAGATGCTATTTCATGATATTTTAAATGGAACTTTAATTATTGTAGTGCTTTGTAGGACCATTAAATTATTTTAATTTGATGTTCAGTAAACTATCTTCTGACCGGATATATTTAGTGAATTTCTTACTAGTAACATAATTTTGTATGGTTTGATTTGGCAAATTTTTGTGAGATGGGGGATGATACTGTCTGTTTAGATCAACACCCTGTCCTAATGTCAAACACGGGGAGGAGTGGGGTGAACCCGGGAATTGTGATGCAGGCGACATGTGTTCCTATTGTCATACCAGAACGGAACAACAATTTCATCCCGAAATATACAAGAGCACCAAATGTAATGATGTACAACAATCGGGCTACTGTCCCAGGGGTGTATTTTGTGCATTTGCACATGTAGAACGTAAGTAGTTTTTAGACTTTCTATCTCTTTAGGGACTAATGGTTTTATTTGTTTTGCAGAAGAATTAGGCGTTTCTAGAGACACTTGCGATTCTTCAGGCACAAATTTAGGCGAAATACTATCAAATGTTCTTCCTCCTCCTAGCTCAGATATTAAAAAAGAAAAAACTAGTGAAAGTTCTGTACGTACTATGCACACATATAGTTTATATAGTATAGCATTAGAATCTCGATTTTTTTTTATAGAATGGCAGTAGTGAAGTTAGTGAATCAGCTTCTTCAACATCATCGATAGGTTCAAATAGCTGTAGCAGTAATAAGGCCCCCGGGTCACAATTAACCCATAAAACAATACCTTTTCAAAGACATAATACAATAGGGCTAGAATTAACTAATAAATTGTTACAAATTGAGAAAGATCCTAATTTAGGTAAGTGTGTGCAGTGGATGCAATCTTATGATATTCTTAACCCTTTACACTTTATTTTAGATCCTATAGAACGAGAGCAAAGAAAACAAACACTGTGCTTTGCTTACAGCAATATAGGAGGTTCATTTTTCAGTACAGGAAATGATACTGTGGAAAGTGTAGTTGGTAAGTGATATTTTCATAAGGGATATACTATTTTTCTTAGTGAACTATAATTTTATTAAATACACTGACTAACATACAAAACATTGCATAACATAAGAATTTGCCTTTAATACATTTTTATTCAAATTTTTTATTTTCAATTTCAAAAGAAATAATAAAACCCACTTCGGTTTATTTACCTTCTTAAACCTGTGATAAAACCCTATAAATACTTGTTGGCATTTAAATTGTTACTTGGGCTCCTTGACAAGAATAATGTTCTTAAGATAAGAAAGGATTTTTGAATTTGAATTTGAAATCAATTCAATTAATTCAGGTTCGTTTCAGATCTGAAGTTATAAATAACCCATTAAAATATAGAAAAATAGTTGTAATAACTTTATCGGTGTATTTTAGGCAACGCTCTAGATGAACTTAACTTAGATGACCTGAATTTAACAGGAGCATTAGATAGGGAATTAGAAACTGATTCGCCCACCGTTTCCAACTCAATATCGGTCGGTTTGGCCTCGTCTGTAGGTCTTTTAGGTATGTATAATAACATGTTATTTAACATTAAAAACTGCTAACTCGTTCTATGTGCCCTTGCCAAATTTCCTTGTAAGAACCACAAAGTTTACTAAAAATACAGGACGTTTTAAAAAAATGGAATGAAAATTTTAGGTAGTTCCGCCCCCGTTAACATTCCCAGTTCGGCTCCGAGGACGTTAGGGGGCTTCAGCCCTAACAACAGCCCCTTGCAACCGTTCCTGTCGGCCGCCCGGTATTCTCAGTCGGACACGATGGACTTTTTAAATCACAGTCAGATGCAATTGAGTAGTAGCGCGTCGAAAATCAATAGTTTTTCGGGATTCTTCGATTTTCAAGCGCAGAGTATATCGCCGAATTCGAGGAACCATAATAACTTTAGCATGTCGCCTAGTTTGAATAATAATTTGGAAGTTGTCAGGTGAGTTTCGTAGAATCTAGAATGGAATAAGTTTATTCATAATTAAAGTTACAGAGCATACAGTAGAAACAGTATAAATGTTAAACCTAAATTTGGGAGCAGAATATGCAATGTATCTCACGATACCATTTTGGCCTACCCTCTCTTTGGCCGTTGCTTCTCAAAAATATCGTAATATCATTTTCTAGAGCAATTTTTCAAAACGCTTTTTGTCCAATTTAGACAAAATTGAGTTTGAAGTGAATTTGGAATTTATTTGTTGTACTCTACAGTCCTGTATAAGGAGAAAATGTTTCAAGCGGCATTATGTCCCTGTGACCTGTGTAATTTACCCTCGAAGTATTTAATTTATTTATTAAATATATAGCCATATAAATTTACAATGTAAACTGCCTACAACGTCAAGAATTCAACAATAGGAGATCTAAAGTGATACATCATAAGGCGTTTAGAGGATAATGTTATGGTATTTACGTATGTCGTAAAAATTGTTTTCAAGAAGATAGCACTGAACTGTTTTACTTGAAATTTTTCTTAAGGGGATACATCAGTGAAGAGAAATTCCGGCGGCATGCCAATCTAAAAATCGCACGCTACCAGCTCTATCTATCGAAATCCGCTCGCGCGCTGGCTTATCCGGCATCGCCGCCTAATTCACGGGATCCTCAAGCAAAAAGAAACGGCTGAGCGGGCCCGGTTATTTTATTATTTTACTATCATTGTTCCAATACCCCTATAGTCCAGGAAGATTAATAGTCCAAGCAAATGTTATGAAAATGTGTAAACCAATTACTACATGCCGAGGCTTATACAGGGTCGTTGGTATGTATGGAAACGGTCGATTTTTTCTTAAAGTATAACAGTTAGCAAAAAATATTTTAGATAAAAGTTTTAGGGTTTTTTATGCTGTATTAGAATTAAAAAAAAATAAGTATACAGGATGAGTCAGAAAACCGTAGAGAAGCAAAGTTACATTTTTTTAAATAGAACACCCTATATCTTTGAATATTTTTGGATTTAACATGAAATAACAATTATTTTTTAATTAGTGCATTATAAGTCTAAACCTAATAGTTTCCGAGATATCGACTTCTGAAAAATGACATTTTTGAACTTTGACAGCTTCTAGCTTTCTAACGGTACGTTTTAGAGTAAAACGGCTTACATGTCCCTATCTTACTTTTTTATTATCTTCCCAAAAACATGAACTTCCGGTTAAACCGGAAGTACTGTATTTCCGGCTTTTGAGTTACATCCGGAAGTTGATGTTTTTGGAAAAATAATAAAAAAGTAAGATAGGGACATGTAAGCCATTTTACTCTAACACGTACCGTTAGAAAGCTAGAAGCTGTCAAAGTTCAAAAATGTCATTTTTCAAAAGTCGATATCTCGGAAACTATTAAGTTTAGACTTATAATGCACTTATTAAAAAATAATTGTTATTTTATGTAAAATCCAAAAATATTCGAAGATATAGGGTGTTCCATTTAAAAAAAAGTAACTATGTTTCTCTACGGTTTTCTGACTCAACCTGTAAATTTTTTTTTTTTATTGTAATACACCTTAAAAAACCCTAAAACTTTTATCCAAAATATTTTTTGCTGACTGTTTTACTTTAAGAAATAATCGACCGTTTCCATACATACCAACGACCCTGTATAAAGATATTCTCAACATTTGTACTGCCTGTTCTTATATACATTATGTCTACTCTAGTTGTAGCCATACGGAAAACTTTTTTTATTATTAACTGTAAGCAAAAAGGTATTCCTCATAAAAGTTCTGCATGGTCTAAAACCTGAAATGCAACCATTAGAGGCCTTATTCTTCACCTAAAAAACGAACGAAAAGTGATGAAAGTGACTCATATGCGAGTAATATTTAATAATTTGGAATTCTTCACTACTTCCACTACTAGAATACCAATCAAGCGCACCGTTCATGTTTTATGAACGCTTATCACACAAAACCTTTTCAAAACGTACTAAGTGAAGAATATAAGCCCTCAGATATTAATTTGTTTCAGTCGCATACGAGGTTTGTCAAAAAATATGAATTTTGTTCTAGAGTTAAGTACCTTCTTATTTTTGGCAATATCAAAAATTGCTATAAAAAGAAAGTTGATCAGAATTGGAAACTAAAGTGAATTATGAAATTACATCCAAAAGTCAGATTTTGTTTTTTACAATTTTTTCTAGATTCCTACATTTTTAATTTCGTTATTTTCAATAATGAACTAACCTGAAAATTTATCTCTTTAGTTTATTAAACACGTGATAACCTTTCAGTTTCTTATATTTTCTAACAATTAAAGAGATTCTTTTCGAAAAAATAGCAGAACCTGGTTTGTGGATGTAATTGCATATTTGAATGAAGTTTTTAAGTCTGATTAATTATTTTTCATAACAATGTTCGATATTGTCAAAAATAAGGGTACTTTACTCTTGAGCAAAATTCATATCTTTTTATTTTTATTATTATTAATTAATTTTTCTTAAATTTAATAATAAAAAAGTTTATGAACAGAGGAACTAATATAATGAAAATATTGGTTTTTTTATTAATAAAGAAAATCTAATTATCTCCAGGGGGTGGGTTCCTTATTTTTAGGCCTCTTGTAAATCTAGGGTCGATAATCTCTGGTAATAAGCATTTTAAATAAAAACTTTTATGACTTTACATCAAAACTGAACTGGTCTTTTATTTATTAATAAATAAAACACAATTTGTTGATATTTTCAAAACACGTCGTTATTTCGAAAACTACTGATATTAGGAACAAATTATGTTATGCCAAAAGTGTAACAAATTTAAAGTAAAAACTGTAAATGAAAAAATATACAGGGTGTTACATTTAAAAATATAAAATTCGTTCGAATTCCAGACAAACTAAAAAGCTGGCAACGACGCCAATAGTCATTCGGTGCGTCAGATCCTCTTACACAACTGTACCAAGTTTGGTTTTAATCGGCCAATAAATTGTGATGTTTCCAGACTTTATACACACACTGTATGTCCAATTTTAAGTCCAAACCTTTTTTAGATTCCAGTCTTTCTGATAAATCTTGATTAAAATGAGATAATTTATTGCGTCTAGATGTTAGTTTATATCAAAAAGATTCGCTGTCCTAAAAATATATGACAGGGTTTAGGGTTGAAAAGAAAATCGTTTTTCGTTAATACCCAAAAAAATATTTTTTGGACAAAATGCATTTTGAAACGTTGCTCAATTGTTCTACAGGTACCGTATTTTTATTTAGGGTAACTTTTGCTAAGTGTCTCAATTTTGTAAACCTTTTAATGATGCAGGGATGATGAACCCCTATCGATTTTGCGAATGCTGCCGGAGTTACCTCATAATTATGCATGATTTTAGGCTAAGGGACGAACTATCACAAGCTAGGTTACAATTAAACAACTGGGAAGAAAGGTTACAACAGGCCAGAACAGCCTGCGAGGCTTGGCAACGTGAGACCGAGGAGGCAACTAGAAAAGCCAAACAATTAGAATCGAAATTGCAGGAAACCCTCAATCAGTACACCACCCTCAAGCAGGATTACGAACAGTTACAGGGCGGTCCCCACATACGTAGCATAACGAAAGTGTCAGAGTTAAGTAAATTGTCGCTCGGTGTTTTGAAAACTCTGCACGCGCAAATCAAACAGGACGTCGAGGAAATCGAACAAGTCCTGTATAGGGAGACGGCGTCGAAATGTATGGTTTGCGAGGAACGAAATAGGACTGTAACCTTGACTTGTAACCATTTTGTGTTGTGCGATCTGTGCGCCACTACACAAACGGAGTGCCCATACTGTAAAACTCCAAATAATCTGGCTAATAATATCTGAATATGTGGTTATTAGGCTTGTAAGGGACCTTGCTGGTGGTTATTCTCCTTTGGTGCGTTAGATTAATGGGGTGGAGGCGATATATTGTGTGCAACGAAATTATTATCTAAGCTACAGTGTGAAATGGAACAAAGGAAATTTTAGGTCATGTTTAATGCCCAATGCCGGTTGCCAATTTCGGCATTCTCAAGGCTAAGTTCTACATGAAACTCTACAGCGAGCACGGACGTTTGATCTTCTTAAGTGAATGCATCAGAGATATGACATTTCTTAACAAAGAAGACATAGTCTTCAGATCCAGCAGTTTAATTTACCTCATCAGCGAGACTGCCGATCTGCATACGGAGAAAAAGGCTTAGGATGTTGTCGGCATTCTTATATTTTTACGCCGAGGGCGCCTACTGGTCCTTTCTTTATGCTATGGTAATAGGATACGTTCGAGCATACTCTGAGAAGAAAATGTTAGATGCTGAGAGAAAAATTGTCAGATATACAGAACTTTTTTTACTTCTCAAAAAAAATGCTATGGACCTAAATTAGCGTTTTCAAATTTGCCTTGGGTTCTAAAATCTGCTAATTGGTTTTAAAGTAAGTAGGCTTTAAAATACAACCTAAAATTTGTTTGTTCCTTTCCAACTGTGGCTTAGTTTGTTAATCTGGATATGAGAATAACTTGCAGCATCTTCTTTTGCAATATAACAAATTTAAATTTTAGCTATAGTCCTTTATATTTTTCTTTTTAGGTTATATTTTGAGAGATTTCTATAGTATATTATGGTAGAAAGACCCTTAGTTACTTATTTTAAAAATGAGTAAATATTTTGTGTTCGTGACCGGAAATTATTGTGTTTTGAGAGATATTAATTTGCTTTTTATTTTTAAATAATCCATGTTAAAGATGGTTAGACTTAAGAGAGGTTTTAATAGATGTTTAATAATTTTAAAATAACAAATTTTAACTTTTAAAAATAGGACATAATAAATGAATGAGGGACGAAACTTTTATTTTTAAGATGGATTATTTGCTATAATATGTTATTCTTTTTATTAGTTTTAAATCTAGGTTTTTCAAATTGTTTTAGTTTTTAATAAATTGTTGCTGCACTGGAACATATCAATAAATGCGATGTTTCAGTTCAATTTTCTTTAAAACATTAAGCCCTTATAATTGCTTAACAAGCAAGAGTGTTAATGTAGTGGTCCTGACTTCGGGAAATGGTAGTTTTCCTCATGGGTGTGGTCTATTTTTTTGGGTATAGTGTTACCCTAATTTAGTATGAACGCGTTCTCTGGTCAGTTAGGAACTAAGCCCTGTCACAATTCAGTGCTTTCCGACGTTTCCTCTAAGGTTACACTAGGAATCTGAAGATCTTTGCTTTACATGGATAAAATACCTAGGCCGGGTATATCAATGTCCTGTTAGCGGTAAGTAATATTAACACCCTATATAAGAAGATATCTGAAATTTTGAAAAATGATTTTAATCAAGCCTGGACAACAGCCACATAAAATGATCTGAAGATACAGACTCGGTACAGGTAAACTAGCCCAGTGACAACAGATTAAAAATCAAATCAGAGAGTGAAATTTGCAACGCTTAACGTTGCTGTTGGCAGTTGCAGTTGACGTACGAGGCGGAAATCTAACCTATAAAAACTAACATCGTCTCACGATCCTATCCTTACTACAACCGTAAGTGTTCAGTAGCTTGTGAGTTGCGGTTGAAACAATCCCAACCTCTTCATATTACCTTAGGGTTATAATAAGGATAGGATCAATAGAATCATGCTAGTTCGAAAGCCCGATTGTTTTCGATTATCCGATTTAAATCAAGAGTTTCTTATAATTAACTTTGATTGGTTAGAGCTCCGCCCCATATGTCTGCGATAGCAACGTTAACCTCTGAACATTTCAATGGCTTAAAAACTATCTACAGGCCAATTAAAATTTCGATCCTGTTGTTTTAAAAGCATCTTGGATTTGATTTATGAGTATGTTATTTGGCATTGAGTGAAGTGGTCTAATATCATTGCAATGTGAGCTTCACTTCTGGTAATAACCTACATATACTCATAATGCTGATCATTAGGAACAGGAAGTACAGGGGAGGAGCAAGTAATAGGTCTGTCTAACCGTAATGTGAGATCCGCTACCACAACGGAGATTTAATCCGCGTATTGGCAAACAAAACTGAACTGAATTATGGTAATGTAAAGATCCTTGAAGATGACGCGTGGAACAAAATACCAAACGCCAAAAAGTACTTTTAACTGGGACATTGCTTACGTCCAAGATCTCCCAAATAGGAAATTCTATTTTTATGTTCAGTGCAGCAACTTAGACGTTTTTTTTTAATTCGCAACAAAAACTGACTGATACATACTACGTACTACCTACACTTTTTTTTCACCGAAATTTCGTTTGTCATTTGCTGTTGTTTGCAAAATATTTTCTGTGTGATTGTGATATATAGTTTTTAATGACGGTCAGAGTGGAATTTTTTAATTAGGTTTTTGATCCATAGAAAGACTGTTTTGTGTGATTTAGTGATAGGTGAACCCAACCATTGACGACAGTGCCACTTGTGTGAATCAGAAATTATTCTTGGTCAATATTCACACGATAACAAAGGATCTTATTAGAAAGTTTCACTCGTAAAGTGTTACTAAAAAATTGGGGGACATGTAAATTTTTTTTAAAGCAACGGTGTTCGTAATACATGGCGTGTGGCAGAAAATGTAACAAATGAGAATTTGCTCTTTATTTTAGCCAGAAATATCATTGCACCCTGTATTATGGGCTCAACAAAAGCTGGGGTTATTCCATGATGACTGGTAGGAAGTTTTTACTCATTTTCCACCAAACTTTTAAATATTTCTAGGTGTTATTAAACCAGTAATTTTTTTTTTTTGATTTACGGTAGTATTCCTAGATAAATAGAGTGTATTAAAAAACGGGAATCCCCGGTTTATGAGTGACGGGTGGGACACAGAACACCCTACCCTCTTTGGAATACTTTGAATACATATACTTGTCTTTGAGAATCAGATCAACTAAACCTTAATTTTGCATTAGTATGCTGCCTGTTTCCTGAAAATAATGAATTATTTTAGAGACTTAAAACATTGGGACGAGTAATTAAATTAAAGATAAACATATTTAATAATCATTACCTTTTATTTTCACATTTATTTTGATGATATTTATCAGGTCAAAGTTGAAAAATCGCTTTTTTACCATTTTATCTACAATACAAGTTAATTTATTCAATCTTCAAAGCTTATAAGATACGAATTGAAATAGTTTATTTGTATTTTGTATTTACTGGTTTCTTCTGGTTTTTTATTTGAAAAATACTTGGGATCACTAAACAACTTAAAATCTAGTGCCAATTCCTACGAATGATGGTTGGGTGAAAGTCAACTGAGAAAATACAAATCCTAAAAATTTTGTAGGTTTCTGTCCTGTGGACCTTAAATTATGTCTACAAGCCTTAAAATTATGTTTATGTTGGTGCTATCGTGGAATTACCCTTTGCTCAATATTCATTAATTTAATACCCAATGGTCTGCAACAATAATGTCGTCCCAACTTTTAAGTAGCAATAATTATTTTCGCTATGGAAATGAAAAATGGACAAGATTCCATAGTTTATGCAAAGCAAATGACATTTTTTTCATATAGGGTTTGACAATGGAATTATATTTTAAACATTAATCTTTAGCTAGGATAGTTATTCATCAACTTGATAAGATAATGAGAAACTTAGTGGGCCTATTATAGTAATCATTCAAAAAAAATTAGATATTAGCAGTTTCCTAAGTCAAAAAAACTGAGGCAGATTCTTAATTACTGTAACTTTTAAGTCTGGAAGATATCAAATATTTTCGTACAAAAATAAGTACCTCCTTATAGTTCGTAAGCGTTTAGAGGAAAACGACCTGTTTTGTAATAAATAAAAGCATTTTTGCGAAGAAAATATTTATTTAAAGAAACGTAATATACAGAGAGTGCTCAAAAAAGTACGCGACTTTACAGAAAACTTTTTTAATTTTCCTGTTCTCAAAGAAAATACCCTTTTAATTTAAAGTGTGGCGATTTTCCTGTAAATATATAATTAAAACCTGTTTTTAACGTGATATACATATTATTATTATATTATTAAAGGAAATTAAACAAATTTGCAATAAAACATTGTGATCGGTAAAGAACAGTTTTTTTGGCTTATATTAGATTTAAAAACAAATCAATCCCTATTCTATCTATCCATTTGTCCAGTGCATAAAACTTTAGACATTCGTTGTACTTTTACTAGTTGTTTAAAATAAATGTAAAAGCTATCATATGTATTTTAGAAGATTAAATTAGAATTTTCAATCCTAGGTATTTTTTTCATTTTTAGACATTACAATCTCATTAAGAATGACATAAATATGGGTTATGACCTTTGTGACAAGAGCATCACTTGTAAATATTTAATAAATAGAAAACTGGGCAACACAAGCACCTTTAGAGCAAATCCTTTTGGGTAGCTATCGAAAGGTTCTGTATGTAAAGGTCTTTTTGTTGGGTCAAAATTATCTCTACAAGGGGGTAGTTTGCAAGGTATTCGTCCGAAAATGTTTGGCGTCCAGAAAGTTCCTGCAAATCTCTCGGTCACAAAAGTAAGTTTATACAAGAATGCAGCGCTACAGGACCATAATTAATAAATATCTTTTAGAGAAATAATAAATGTTGCCAATGATTTTAGCAGTTTTACTCTAAGCTATTCCTATGCCTTATCGTTTTCCCACAAAAATGATCAGTAATTAGAAATTTTCTTTTTTTTTATAAAAATAATTAAGTACAGGTATCTTTTCAAATCATTTCAATCAAGTTTTTGTAATTTCGTGATGGAAATATTCAATACAAGCTGGAGTGTTAGGGGTGTCTATTTATGTCCCTGTATTTTGATTTCATGAGTTTGCGGTAGAGAGATTTTCACGACTTTTCTGGATACCCTGTGGAATTAAAATCTTGCAAGACTGTTATCATTTTAATCGTGTATATTTTTTTTATCTGGTATACTAGGGCTTATTTTGGAACAATCCCAAACTATAAACAATTAAGATATAAAAATAAGTACAAACGATCATGGAAAAATATCGTAAAAATGTAGAGTATTTTGGCAATACTTAGATGTGAATAGTTTAAAAGCAAAAAGTATTTTTAAATAAAGTGTTCTCTACTATATTACTCTACTGTAAAGAAATTGTATGTGTCGTTTTGGAATTAGTATTAAAAATAAGTATGTACCTTTTATCGCTTATTGATTTATATCTAATTTACCTTTTCAAATAAACATTTTAATTTTGAAAATGGATTTATTTATGTTGAAATGAAATTTTTTTTTAAACCGGCCATGCCAAAATCGAGTCATAACTCGATAAATATTAAAAATATCGAAAATTCTTAAAAGGACAATATTATAGAGAATTTTATTCCCAACCATTTTGCTAACTTCACTTTTCGTCGCGAAATCATCAGGAACCGAGCTACACGTGAAAACCATTTTCACCCCTTCGAAAATAGCCAAATCGAGCAATAACTCGATAAATAATAAAAATATTGAAAATTCTTTAAAGGACAATATTATACAGATTATTATTCCAAACCATTTTACTCTCTTCACTTTTCGTCGCAAACTCGACAGGAACCGACCTACACGTGTAAAGCGTTTTCACCCCTTCGTGAATAGTCACATCGAGCACTTGCACCGGTTAAAAGAAATATTGATCGTCGTAGGTCCCGAAAAGTACCTACAGCCCAAGTTTATTTTCTTGATGATGATGACATAAGCAGACCGACATTTTTTGTCGTATTACCAATATGGCACAGATATAGAAAAAAATGTTTATTTTCGAAAATAATGGCGCGAAAAAAAAATAATAAAGTTTTAAATCTCAAAAATTCCTAGAATTTCCCGGGATCAAATTTCATCAATCCGGTGATTTCGCATACAAAATTTTGTCCGGGCAATCCCCAAAAAATGAACTTGCATTTATTATCTTTCAAGAAATAGTATATTACAAAGACATTAGAATAGGTAATGTGAATTTTTATGATAGGATTTATTAAATTAAATAATTTTAAAAATACACTGGAATCTGAGACGTGGCATTATTCAAAATCGAAATGATACCTATTTAATTTTGAGAAAATTCGTAAAACGACAATAATTGAAACGGTATTTTTGAAAATATACGACTTTTTACAAGTTAAAAAGACGTAAATTTCAAAAATTCAAGGGCCTTTCCCGAGACTTCAATCGATTCTCCGCCAATCACTTAGGTTGTTACTTTGTCCAATCGCATCGCAGTATTTCCTTGCATCCACCAATGAGAATGCAATACGAGGCGTCATCCGTCACTTCTACTTTCTCATCGACACGGAGAGCATCGATCTATTGTTTTCCCAAGTTTTATTCAAATTTTGGTAAGTATTTGGACCTAATTCATTAAATAATTGTCAATTGCTTCTATTTTATGCATTTGTAGTTTAAATATAATAATTTCTTCCGGTTTCGGCATCTTTTTTAATGATTTTGGGTGAATAAATTTTTTCATTGTATCGTTGTTGTTTGAGTCGGCCATCTTGTCTTCATGTGAGTGAAATCAGTGAAATAATTTAGAAAGAATAATGTTACAAAATATTTTTATGGGAAGTTAGGAAAACCTATAATTTTGGTTTTATTAAATGAATTTTTGTGTAAAATTGGCTGCTTTTATCGTTACGAAGTAATACATTTGGTCAATCTTTAGTGCATGCATTTTTGGCGCCAAATTTTTTCTGTAGCCGCTTTTTTTGTGCCCCCTTAGATTTAAAGCATCATGGCTCGTACCAAGCAGACCGCACGTAAATCTACGGGAGGTAAAGCGCCCCGTAAACAACTGGCCACTAAAGCCGCAAGAAAATCGGCCCCATCCACTGGTGGAGTTAAGAAGCCCCATCGTTACCGCCCAGGTACGGTTGCTCTTCGAGAAATCAGAAGATACCAGAAGTCCACTGAATTGCTCATCAGGAAACTGCCATTCCAACGTCTTGTGAGAGAAATCGCGCAAGATTTCAAGACTGATCTACGTTTTCAGTCGGCTGCCATCGGAGCCTTACAGGTTAGTAAAAAATAATGATATAAAACTTGTCATAACTTGTGTGTTGTGCAATATTGTGAAATCTAAACTATAATATTTTAAAATGCTTCTTTCATGATGTTTAGGAAGCCAGTGAGGCTTACCTGGTTGGTTTGTTTGAAGACACAAATTTATGCGCCATCCACGCCAAGAGAGTAACCATCATGCCAAAAGATATTCAGTTGGCTCGCCGAATCCGTGGAGAAAGAGCATAAGTTACTTTTAAGAATCATTGTATTAAATTCATTGTAGTTTTAATATTCGTTTTCAAGGTATACATGCCAGTTGTGTTGTAGTAACATAGATGTTGTATGTTTGCATTTTTTATGTTCTTTTATTCGATTTATGACTTTGGACGTAAATTTTCTTGTAGTTTTACCACAAATAAAAATGTGTTCACAATAATAGCTTTTCTGTTGGTAAGTTTTTGGAAAATTAGATTGACGGAGTAGAACACAAATTGGTATTTGTTTAAAATAGGTTTAGGTTTATTTTTAAGGTTTTGTTCTCTTAAGTTCTAGGTACTTTTGTAGTAACTGTATGGTATATTAATAAACAACATTCTATAAACTCTGAAATGTTGATTTTATTTTAATTTTTATCATTCAAAATGAGAATATTTTTTGTGTTGGCTCTAAGAAACTTTGCTACACAAATATTTATATCTAAAATTGACTCTAAATTGTGAAAGTAGCATTCAATCAAATCAAAATCAAAATAAATTTTATTAAATACGCCAATTATTGTTACATTAAATGCTGCCCACCAGTTTGCCATGTTTTATAAGTAACTGCAAGATTCTGATTGGGATATTCGCGTATTGAAAATATGTTTTGTACAATTTAACTTGTGTCTCAACATTGTTCCTTGCAACGGGATTCTAACCTTTAGTCTTCGTCGCAAACGCCCGTTGCATAAATAATAGTGTAATTAATCAATTCTCCCCAAAAGTAATTTACTAGTTTCAGACTTGCTAGTGACTCCTTGACCTTGTCCTATCTAGTAAAATACTAAAATTGCACTACATACTTGTTACGTATAGCTATTACCATTAATTTAGCTATTACTGTTCCCTAGCTTTTCGGTCTAGTGCAGTAAAGTTAAATTTTCTTATTAAAAAGGCAAGTTTCTGGACCAGCTTACAAAATAGATCAAACCGCAGCATACTACTCAACATATCAGATATTGGCATTTTTGTAATAAAAACTATTAGTTCCAAAATACAGTCCCAAGATTTTTTCAGATAAAGCAACCACGAATACTTTTAATCAGCTGGTTGTCAAATTATCACAACAAACCCATAACCTTAAATTCAAATTTCGAAAACCTTGTATGTTCCTTTTTCCGACACTCAGCTCATTTAACCTAATTCATCCTATAAAGCTTTCCAGAATGTCCAAGGTTGATCCCATCGCACCGCTGACACAAGAACAAGCAATAGAAATTCTCAACAAGACCCTGGACTACCTTCAGCTTCCAGAAAACCACCAAAAAATTGAAGAGGCCAGGGACAATGTGGGCAACGAAATGTTGAAAATGATGCAGTTCATTTTTCCTATCGTTATGCAGATTCAAATAGATGTAATTAAAGAATATGGATACCCTGAAAACAGGGAAGGTATTATTAAGTTTTCACAGATGGTTCGAAGCCTGGAGAGGGAAGATCCTGAAGTGGCCAGGCTTCACGGACTTATAAAAGCATATTATTTGCCTCCTGTATCTGTTCATACCAATAATGAGTCGGGAGAGGAAAGGACTAGTAGCAATTGAGTTAAGTAGAGATTATGAGTTCTCAAAAGTACTGATGATTATTATTAAGCAGCTACTAGCAAATGTCCTAGTATAAGCATTTGCTACTTTTGATTTACTGTAGGATTGTGGTAGTACCCAAATGCATATACTTTAGTTGATTTTACATGCACTACTTATATAAGCATTAATTTTAAATTCCCAATTCTCAGCGAGAGCTTAAAAAACATATGAAGTGTGGAAAAAATTATGCAGTATTTTTTAATAATGAAGATATCATCACAGTGTGCTAGCTGCAGTCTCAATATGACACCTGGTGATAGAAGCCGCCACACAGGATGTGAAACAAGGCACTTAAACTATTAAACACTCTGAATGTAATTGTTTGTTAATTGGAATGGTAAACGGTGTCACATTGTGTGTATAAACTTGATGAATAAACATTAGGACAACTATTTATGACCGTTCTGCCACTTCACATGACTAGCTGCAACTGCCAATTCTTTAAGTCTATTGTAGTGTAATAATTTAATAATGAAATCATTATGGTACAAGTGTGGCAATAAAAATATTTTTTATTAAAAACACTTTATTTTAAACTTCATATTTATGCGCATTGGAAACTACTTGTTAATATAAATATATATATAACCTATGTATGGTTAAAAGTACAAAAATAGTCACTATTATAAAGATATTTTTACCTGAGCTGCTCATTTGGCAGTTTAAAAATTTTTGGTTCAATGAAATTATTTTCATATTATTTATACAGGTAAAGGTGTATTTATATACAGTATTTTTTAGAACTTTAGACAGTAAAATTTCTGTAATTAAGGTATAGTAGTCTATCAAAACAACCCTGTCTACATGGTTAATTTTTCTTTAAGATATTGTTTTGCCTTATAAAAGTATCTAAAAAACACTGTTTTGGTAACAATATTATCTATTCAGTATACATTTTTATCATTAAAATGTAATGCTTTTTAAAATAACAAGCAACAATACCACATTTCAATACAGATACTGGCAGCCCAAAGCATTTTGGGTCAATTCATTCAAAAAAAGGCGCCTGGTTTTCACAATCTCGGATTTTCGTACATAGTTCTGTCATTTGTGTACTGTGACACTCCAAATACCTTTGACAACCTCCTTTTTTTTTAATCGATCAGTAACAAAAATTAAATTTTACTAGCACCAGATATATAGATAAATGGAACAGTTACTCCTTTAATAATTTGCTATGTTATCATATTTTTAATATTTCTTTCCACCCTGAACCCATTTAGTGGACTTACTAAGACTTTAATACAAAAAAAAACACTGGTCAAAAAATCTGCAATTTAAGTTCTTGGGTTTTTCAATAAGGAGAACAAAAATCATCACAAAAAAAACCTCTGGTTGATTTAATTTATGAATTGACCCTTTGGCTTAGGTATAATTTGTAAAAGTAATGCGTTAAGTATCACTTCTAACACTCTTTGTACTGTGTAGTATTTTGTTGTAGGTACCCTATTTCATTTGGGAAATTATCACATATCTATTCTGAAAGTGTAATATACCAGCAATCCAACTGAAAAAGATTACTGTATCTAATCAAATTGATTTTGGGATGAAAGTTTACTTATCCAAAGCAATTTGTTTAAGGCTGTTACAAATGAACTATAATCATTTCCTGATCATTGACCAGTTCACTATTACCTTTGTGTTCTAGATGTTTGATAAAATAAACATTCCAAAATTGTTTAACAATATTACAATTCACATTCCATCAAATTAATGCGATAGAACCTCTAATAAATCAATAGAGAAGAAAATACACATAACATCATAAATTTGTCACATTTATTGTTGCTATTTTTTCTTCTGAGCATAAAGCCCAAATTGAATTGTGGGTTGGTTAGTTTCTGGCAACCATAATATTAACATATTGCAGTTGAAATTAGACTAAAGCTCTGTATTTTCTAATATTTCTGGCTCACTTCATTATCTCTAAGATTAGTTTTACAACGCAACAGGTTTTTACACCCTATTCATTTCATAATTATTCAAAGGCGACTTCAGGATCAGAAATAATATAGCAACAAAAGTACCTGTGGCAAATTAAGGATGTAGAGTTCATTTTTTCCAGGAGTTTAATTAATATATCCTGGTAAACTGAGCAAATGATTTAGGAAAAGAAAAATCCATATTAAACTAATATCCTTTGTTACTGTCTAGCACTCCTTTCAGTTTCCATCAAACATTCTCTAACCAAAATCCGAGCAGACACTATGCTCCTTTTCAATCGCTCTGCTGAGCTTCGACTACCAGCATAGGTAGGACGGACTTCTTTGCCCATTTCTTCTATCGCATTCAAAAGTTGAGCATATTTCGATAAACCTAAAAAATAATTCAGTATATATACGTACACACTCTATACAGGTATTTTTACTTTTTATGTGAGCAAGTGCCTATATATTGCCAATTTTTACCTGCTTGGGGACTTGCCAATCCAACAGAGGCACTATTTGAGGTAGTGGTAATACAATTTGTTGGCTGCAAATTGTGATTTTGGGGTGGAGGCTTGGTCATGGGTATAGCTGTGACTGTTACATCGCTCAGTTTGGATTCTACTGCTTGTATGTCTACTGTATCCATAATAACCAGGGGGCTATGTGCAGCCTATAACCTCTTAAAACGAACCTTTTCCCAGCCAGCTATACAACAAGTAGACGTCTACGCGATTACTTGTACGATTTATTTTTATTATAAATTAACTTGGGTTTAAAACTAATTTGCAAAATACTTAAATAAAAAACATCAAAAACACTTCATCGCGTATACCAATGAAAATTGGAATCACAGTCAAATATTTTTTCTACCATCAGAACTCGCTTGCGACTATATCTTTCTTTTTCTATCGGAGTGAGTTAGTAAAAGATAGACCTTTTAACAGGAAACAGATCCATTGATTAGTCCTAGTCTACATTATCCTTTATTGCTCTGTGGTCTACATAGCCTACAAGGCGTTTGCTACATCGCAACGCAGTTCTCATTATACCACAGATTACTCCCGGTCCTTTACAGACAATTTTGTTCGTAAGAGCACCACATGCCAAAGGGAACTCAGAACCAAGGAGTAGTCAATCAACTTACTCTTGAGTTTAGTCCTTGTTAGAACTAGGGGAACATTTATATTTCAAATTACATGTATTTTTTACTTGACATTTATTTAACTTCAAAATGATTTACAAAAAACAGAATGGCGTTAAATAGAAAAATAAAGGGAGAGGGAAATGAGGGAATAAATTAAATTTTTGAAAATAAACACAAGATCTGCAAGACACTTTTACAATATATTTGCACCCCAGTCAGTATTTACGAATAATCCGTGAAATCTTCAGTTTGTTTTCTACTTTTACTCTCTTCTGTGGGATAAATATTTTGTTCGTCGCTCTTTAATTCATCCAAAACTTTGTTTCGAACGTTCTTTATCTTCCTCAGTCTTTCCAGCCAATTCGAAGCGTATGGATCATTGGGGCTGCTTTTCAACGATCTTGCTACTAAGGAGGCCAACTGAAAAAATATTTATTTCTAAAAAATCGAACGTAATCTTCTCACTGATATACTCTAATGGGCTAATTCTATAGAGTGTGCCAAAAAGGCTTACTTACATTGGCATGAAGCGCCAGTTGCCTGGCTAAAATAGCCACGTTCTGATCGGACACCACTTTAGCATCATTTCCGACAACAGCCAAGTCCTTGAGTTCGTCTTTTATTTTCACGACCACTCTGTTGATGTTGTGGTCCAAGGGTTGAATTATAATGCAGGCGAAATTAAACTGACTCTAAAATTGTATACATTTTATACAGTGCGTTCTTTCCTTAAACTCGCTAAGAGGATTTTCCGTGCTACATTTTTAATCCCAAGTTGGGAACTCTATGTACTGTACCGATAGAGCTGAAACTTTAAACAGATCAAGTTCAGGGTCATCTAACTAATAAAAAAAAAACATTATTAATTTTGACACGCACTGTATTTCGAAAGCAGTTGATTCCCTTGTCTTTAAATGTCAGGAAAGTTAAAATAAGATATTTTAGACTCTTTCTGCACCAATTTATAAACTATTTTGTGAAAATGACAATATGTCACCTCTGGATGCTCTAAGGAGGTAAAAGGTACAATTTTCTTCATTGGAAATAGATTTTTTCAAGATGCTTCTTGATGTTTGTGGCGCAAAGATAAACGTTTCCTAAACTTTACCTGTTCCAAGTTTCAACTAAAGACAACGACATATTATGAAAGTGTATCAGAGAAAGAAGGACACACATTTCGTACCGACAGCCGCCATTAGCCGAAACGGACTATAATAGCGAGTTACAACGAAATTACCTTAATAGTTTTCATATCGAATTCCTCCCCACTCTCATTGTAAACTATGTTGACGTAATCGTTGCCGATGTGCATTTTCTTATTGTTGCAATTCGGGTCGGTTTCTTTGTTGGGCATCAACGTCGCAATGTGAAACGTCACCCTTACCACGTCATCTTGCCATATATAGACAAATTTGCCATCGTCGCCGTTGTGATCCAAACCCCCTTAAAAGTTATTAAGTATAAAATAGCGCGTTTCGCCGTATCACGGCTCGTCAGTAAGGCTAGGATCTGACGACAGGGAAAATACCACAAAGTGCAATACCTGCACAAATGTAAATGACCAAATGCGCGATGTAACTCCAAGCGACATCTCAAAAATATGGACTATTATACAAGGGACAGTCTGGGTTTAGGGAAAAATACCCCTGCGAGTCTGTACTGCAATATGTGTTTGCGGTACACAATATGAATCGTACCTGGAATAGCGATCAAATCATTATGAATACCTTAGGTCAAATGAACAATATACTATCCCCAGGGTAAAGACAACCTCTTTACAAAAAAAACTCTTTTTTACGATGGGATTCGCTATTTTAACGATCTGTTCGATAACATTAAGGAACTGAGGTGTGCACTATTAAGATTGTTTTTGTAATCTGGTTTAAATAATCAAGTGCTAAATAAAAAAAATATTTATTTATTATTATTATTTTATCTCATTGGGCTCAACGCATCACCTGGTCCAAACCAACAGAAACTTATAAAGGTTCAGATGCCAGAGAGGAGAACAAAAGCGCCACTGAGAAGTGTGATCCCAGTCAAAATCAAAATGCGTTTTAAGGTTATGTTTTTTTTTATATACATCTTAAACGCATCTTGACTGAAGACCTCAAAGCTTAGTGGCGCTAACTGGTGAGCTAAGATATATTCGCCCCCATTGCAGGAGTCGGAAAACTAATATCAACAAACGGCTTTAAGAACGGTAAAGATTTTACGTTTCTAGAAGGTTTGTCTTCCTCCTTTCGTCAGATCCATCTTCCAGATACGGCGAAACGCGTCTGGAGATCGATCTGGATAGAAGTTAAAAAGCGAACCTTCTAGAAATGTAAAAATGTTACCATTTCTAAAAATCGTTTGTTGATAATAGTTTTCGGTTCACAGCCAACAAGAGGGACGACTCCTGCGAGTGTCACCGACGATCTTTGCAGGTTTCCTCTCCGACTTCTATAAGTTCCTGCTGGTTTGCTTTTAAGCTCTTGAGTTACATCTCGCATTTAATCGCCGAGCTTAACAAATTTGCATTTATTTTCAAGTCTGACTTATTTTTTTTTACGCGTGACATGAACACATCTTTCTTAAAACTTATAGAAACACTTTATTATATAATTATAAACCAAACTCCCTGCTATGTCACCCAGAACAAATTTAATAGTAATATTTGCTTTTGTTTGCCATATTTTTCGCCAGACCTAAGACACTTTCATTTATTTCTTAACTTAACCAATTAACGAGCTGGCGACTTAGGAGCGCTCTACTAGCAGCGGTGAGTTTATGCAAGGACAAAAAATATAAAAGAGTTCCTTACCCAAATAGAAAACTTGAGGGTCGACGTCGCTTATCTTAACCAAACTTCCCAAGTTTTGCAAGAACTTGATGTACCTCAACGAGCCGAAGCTGTTTTTCAATATCTCCACCTCGTTATTCACCTGTCCTTCTCTTATGTAGAGGACTCCGATAGTGTGCGTCTCGTATGGAGGTATCTTATCCAATATTTTCACCGATCTTTAAAAAATACGATGGGAACGTAAGTTTTTTATTATTAGGTTACTCACTCATGGACCTCACCTGTTAACCATATCACTGGATCCTATTAGGAGCGGCTTCTCCACCTTCTGTTGATCGTTAAAGTAGGAGGTGTGATATAATTGGAGGAACACGAAGCTGGGGTTCACCCCGCTCCTCGGAATCTCTTTGGTTCTTGTCGGATGACGAACCGGTTCTGATCTTTAAAAAAAAAATATGATAAGACAAAATGAAAATGTAGCTTGCATAAAACGACATCTCTCGGCGGTCAAACGCCTAGTAATCGGTTTTCACCGAAAACTAATATTAACAAACAGTTTAGGAACCTAAAGAACTTACATTTCTTGCTCACCGCATCTGTGCGGTTAAAACACCTTGTGGTATTTTCCCTCTCGTCGGATCTAGCCCCACTGACGAGTCGTGATACGGCGAAATGCGTTTGGGGATGGGTCTGATGAACGGGAAAAGAGAAACCTTAGGAAATGTAAATTATTTACGTCCCTAAACTGTTTGGTAAATAGGCCGCTATTAACCACGATACTTTGGGTGGGCTGACTACCTGCAAATACCAATTTACCTTGGCCTGCGTTGGGCAGGGCTCATAACGGAAATTGTGTGAACCCTGTCCCTGCCCCGACCCTGCGTCGAGTTCGGATCCAACGAGTTCAAACGCTCCGTGCTGCCGCTATTTTTTCGTTCCCTGGCTCTCTCCCTAGCTAAAGTCAGATGACTGTTTCTGTCCAGCACCGTAGAGGAAGACGAGCTCTTTTGCAGTTCCTGACCACCTAAAGACAAAAATCACTTAAAAGTAGTTTAATCGGAAGGTAAACAAATTAATTACCTTTACTTCCGTGCCTCGACAACCGTGGACTGGTCTGCGTGGGACTTTGCGGGGGTTTCCCCGCCAACGGCTGCAATCCCCCCACGCTGGGCAACGTGGTGGGCCTTTTGGGGAAGTCTATTTGGGTGCCGCTTGTCGAGAGAACCGCGGGCGAAGGAGGAACCGTTTGGTAAGGTCTGGGTGCTATATTCGACTCATTTTGGCACGAGGAGCCTGGATAACTGTGGCAACTCAATAGCGACGGGTGCGAGGAGGTTACGTTGGGGTTGGAGGGTTGGATGAGGTCGTGTTGAGGGGGCGTGGTACCTACGATGAAGTGTGTAATAACGAAATAATTTTTTTGTATTACAGCTGTGACGGTTACCTGCAATTTCTTCAGGAATGGCTTCGCAGCTAACTCTCATATCCTTCGAGTACATCTTTCCTTTCTTTTCTTCGCTACTATCACCTTCCGATGATCCCGAAGACGAACCCATTTTATGGAATGGATTTTTCCACCCTGCGTAGAAAAATACGATGAAAGTGTCGTCAATTTCCAAGTAGAAAACTTACCGGCGGACATTTCAGGACTAGAATTAGATCTACGAACTGGATTCCTCGACCTAGTGCCGTCCTCGAAAATAATTTCCTCGTTTTCTTCTTCTATGCTGTCCTGAGAGTTCTGTCTGGACGGCCCTTGCCTAGGAGAATCTGAAAAAATCCTCATCTTGTTCTGATATGTGGTTTAAACGACACAAAGCTTTGAAAAAATGAACCACAAAAAGTCTGACCTTGTCCACTGACCACTTCCTCATCGTTGGTACTCTGGTTCTCGTCGAATGTGTCCTGTCTCACCAGGATGGGTCTCTGCGGTTCCTCGTACAGGGACGGCATATACAGGGTGGAAATTTCGTTAAGAGGAAAATCGTAAGTGGAATGCGTGTAGGAAATATCGTTTTGAATGCGCATGACCCACGACATATCACCTGAAATTAGAGGCGAACAATAATGAATTTTCTTTGACACACCCAAAGAACTTTTACCACTAGAAGTCATACACGTCAGTCAAAAAATTTCTCTGTTTTTAGTGAATTAGAGTGTGAAAATTATAGACAATGGGCGATAAGTAGCTACACGTTATGGGTAGCTTTTCGCCAGGTATTCTAATGTTGGTTATAAACAAACTGTGTAGTCAAGTAAAGGAATAACTTCCTCTAGTAGGTCTTACCAGTGGGTCTCCTAATATAGACCTCGGCCCATCCTTGACACCAGCAAGCGCACGTGTATTTCTCCGCCTTACTTTCGTCCGTTTTGAACATTTCCTGTAGCTGCGTCGTCACCAACTCCTCGCCAATGTTGCCGCCCTCCTCCTGAGGCGAGCTTACCGACGTGTTGGATTTTTCGTTCGAGTTCTGACGACTCGTGTCTGTGCTGCCGCTGCCTAATAGGAAATTTGAAGTTTGAAATATTGAACTTCAATAAAGAAGCATTGCGGACTGTCACTATCTGTATATTTATAAAGATCTTTTACGCTTGAACTCTTACCAAGATATTTTTTTTCTGAGAGATCCATCATCTTTAAATTTTTAATATTGATTTAACAGAAAAAATAATTCAAAATAGAAGTTGCTTTATAAAGCAAGATTACTTTTGACATTGCCCGATTTATTTGAAAATACACAGGAGCCGCTAAAAATAACAATACATAATATTTTTCAAATTAGGTACATTTTTCGCAAAATTTTCAATTTCTAGCGCATCCTGTATGTTTTAGTTAAAATCTGGCAATGTCCAAGCGAATACCTCTTTACTCTTAAACTTTTATCACGAATGATTTTTTTTAAGAAATCAATAATAAAAGAATTATTGACATTTGCAACGGGGCAACAGGAAAAAGTTGCAATCATTGTTAACTTCTTTATTATTGATATCTCAGGTTTTTTCTTTCTTAATAAAAGTTGCTGCATACAGCAGGATCACTTTTGAGATTGCCAGATTTCTTCAAAAATATACAGGGAGCGATTTAAAATATCAATAAATAACATTATTCGCAAACTTATCCATTTCTGGCGTTCCCTGTATATTTTAATTAAAATCTGGCGATGTCCATACGAGCGTCTCTTTATTCTCAAACTTGTGTCAAGAATAATTTGTTCTAAGAAATGGATAATAAAAGAATCATTGACATTTGCTCCAGACAACAGGAAAAGTTGCAATCCCTGCTAACTTTTTTATTAGTGATATCTCAGATTTTTTCTTTCTTAATAAAAGTTGCTGCATACAGTAGGATCACTTTTGAGGTTGCCAGATTTCTTCAAAAATATACAGGGAGCGCTAAAAATATCAATGACTGATATTTTTCGCAAACTTTTCAAGTTCTGGCGCTCCCTGTATATTTTAATTAAAATCTGGCGATGTCAAACGAATATCTGTTTACTCTCAAACTTTTATCACGAATAATTTTTTTAAGAAATCGATAATAGAATAATAATTGACATTTGCAGGAAAAAGTAGCAATCATTGTTAACTTCTTTATTATTGATATCTCAGATTTATTCTCTCTTAATAAAAGTTGCTGCGCACAGCAGGATTACTGTTGAGAGTGCCAGATTTCATCAAAAATATACAGGGAGGGCTAAAAATATCAATAAATTATATTTTTATCAAAATTTTCAATTTATAGCGCACCCTGTATGTTTTTATTAAAACTGGCGATCTTCAAACGAGCGTCTCCTTACTCTCAAACTTTTATCAATAATGATTTCTTATAAGAAATCGATAATAAAATAATTATGATATCCTTTCCACCCCATTAACCAAACTCTGGCTGGCCACTGAATGTTAAATACTTAAAAAAAAAAATCAATAAACAATTAAGTTCACCTGCAGTGAGTAATCTGGTATCGGTCCTGGTATTGCACATGCCCCAGCACTTATCACACAATCCCTGTTTCAGGACTTTCTGCGAGCAACCGCTGGTGGTGATGGTCACCAGTTTATTACCCACCAACCATGTCATCGACTGACCTCCGTTCAGTAAAAATTCGGCACCCGGTAGCCTAGAAAAAATAATTAAATGCGAGTTACTGAGGGCATACAGCGACAATAAAAGCAATAGAGGGTAGAGGTAAAAATTCGGACGAACCGTATTTATACACCGAACCGTATTTATACACCTCCTAAATAAGTTATCTGTATTTTAGTATTTTACCTTCTGGGTAACGCACTGCAAGGCGAAAATGCGTACCGAGCCATTAGGTCGATGCATGTCTCATTCAGGTCTTCGTAAAATGTGTTGAGCAGTTTACTTGGAGGTTGACCTCTTTTTATGGCGCCCTTATCCATTCTGACCGACAAGGTTCTTTCGTCCCTCCGCCTAGAACCTAAATAGCACAAATCGATTAGTAATAGAAGTGAATCTAAAATTTAACCTACAAACGCACCTTGTTCTGTTAAACTGGAGGATCGTTTTCTGTCCGAACTGTCCTGATTTAGGCTCGATAGGTCCAGCTTTAAGAACAAAACGTCTTCTTGCGGCTGAAGATTCGTTTTCAGGCCCTGAAATAAAAACCACAGAAATAAAATTCAATATTTTACTTTTTTCCAACTCGATACTCACGTTGATGATGAATCTAACAAAATCCCTCCTGAACGTCAAGCGGCACTTGAGAAACCACACGGCTATCACGTGATGTGCCAACGACACGATGTAGTGATTGTATCTGAAAGGATTCGTGTAGGGAAGCGCCACCGCGAACACCGCCATGTATTGGTCAGCGACGAAATTCGCGAAAATCATCGGTAGCTGAGTCATAGCTAAAAAAAAATAAAATACAGAGTTTCAACACCACATTTAATTGCTCATAAAGCATCGCGGACTATAGTTTCTCAGTGCAAAAGCATACGAGAAGTTCAAAGTAGTTCAACTAAAATGGACAACATCGGGAGGTCAGGTAGACAGTAGTGGTGAACTATCGATGGTCGGACCTTTGACTATCAAATATTATCGATAGTTTTCAAGACAGTGCCAAACAGACACAAACCACATTGTTTAGGAATTTAAGATATATTTAAATAAATTATAATATACCGCGATGGCTTCAAAAAGATAAATAATGGTATTTCTTCTTACCTCATGGTCAATACAACAACGCAGCGCGGTAATAACGCCAAACCCTAAATATGAAGGCTAAAATAAGTCTGGTATACTCTAAAATCTGAAGTAACCCAACCAAAATGAATACCCTTTTATTGACTATCCCCCGTAAAACAGTAGTTCATTTGCACCGTCATTACCAGGGTTGTTTGAAAAGTTAATTAAAATTAATTGTGAATGACGGATATTACAGGTTCGGATTACTTGTACAGTTTAACCTATGGATTAGTCAATAATCGCTGCCCATTCCACCGGTTAAGGCCCGGTATTTTCACGTCCGAATATCTTTATTCTCATAATAATGATGGGCTATAGTTTCAATTATGCCGACAGCTGCTTCCATAGATATTATTCGACGAATAGCGCTATCCGTAGATGAAACTAACCTAAACTGAATATTAAAGTTAACCAATAGTTAACTGTAACCTATGTCGACCTTAATGCTGGTTTTCACTGAGAATTCCCTTCGTGATGAAATTCTTGTAACGTAGAACGGTGATATAGTTCTCCACCACTAGTAGACAGTGGCAGAAGACGTGTTGTGGCAATGACAAACGACTTTTGCACTGGGTGTGTTATCTTTATGGAACAATAATGTATAAGAAGCACTAATTCATCTTACTGGATAAAAACTCCAACACTGGTACAGCCACGTAGTTCGTCGGCGACATTTTTGACAAGTTGAGCAAAACCTCGGGCAAAATATTAACCATCACCTCCTTCATCTCGAGGGTACAGATGGTCAGGGCCGAAATGCAGGGTTTCGAACTCTTTGGGGCGCTCTGAATGCACTTCATGATACATCTAAAACAATAAATTACCAGATGATCCCAGCGCCACTGCTACCTCTGGTGACAGTGGCGAAACTAGCGAAGGTCCTCCAATGAGAGCATTTGTTTACATTTTTGACCTATTGACATACTGATCCTATTTATTTATTTGTTAGAATAAGTGTTATATAATGAATTTAGCTAGAAACGGAACTTGAAGAGTGTTTTTCAATTCAATTCAAAGATTTCACACTCACCTTATCATTTTTTGCTGACTATGATTGTCGAGATAGGAATGATACGATGCAAGGTTGACCAGAACCAAAGACACGGTCGAATGGAAATCTGGCTTGATAATTTTTACATTTAATGATTCCGGAAGATTCAGAGCCCTGTCCTGTACCTGAAATGTACACTCTCGTTTAGTCGATTTCACTAAACTCTTGTGGGAAATATCGAAACTTCAACCATCGACTCCAGACCTAACTTCTTAAACCAACAGTTGAAATTTCAGTATTTTCAACACGAATTTCTGTCGCGTCCGCTTGGCGTAAAGCCGGCCTAATATTCTTACCATGGAACAAAGAACGTTGACGAGCAAGTCGAGTTCGTTGTTTCCCTTTCCGAGGATCAATGATTTATTTTGTAGACCTTTAGTTATGCCACCGAGGACCAAGCTTAGCACTTCCCAATCTAAAAATACAGCTAGTTATATCAGACATTTTGTGGCGCTCTGAGAGCGGTATATTTGCAAGGCCTTGCTTTACTGATATGCCAACCGAAAAAATCAAATGTTTTACAGGAACCAGGAAATATTGGATTTTTTGAAGCAAGTTAAGGAAAAAATGTCTGATAATTTTTACAGCCATTCAAATTTTATTACAGTAATACCTGCGAGGCCTGTACAACACAAACGATTATTACTTACCTTTTTCAAGCCGCAGACATGTAATGATTATCTTGAAGGCCCTGCGAAGGGACACGTAACTAACAGTACAGCTGGTCTGTAGGGCGACTGCAGGCGACAGGGGAGGAGGTGGGGAATTGGACGAGCTGCGGTAAACAACGCACAAGTAGGCGCTAAATTTGAGGAGGTTGCCCTCCGGGTAGCCTAAGTGATAGAGGGAGTCGGCTCGCATTTTTAAAAAACAATCGAATATCTGAGAAACAAAAAAACAAAAACTTGTAATTTAGGTTCGGTAAAATTGGAAAAACTCATCACCACCCATAGTCGCTGAATCATAAATACATGTATAACCAATTATATTATTTTATATACAGGGCTGCCCAGAAGTCCGGAATAAAATTAATATAACCTTAACCTGTAACTTTTGGGGAAAATGCTCGGACACGTCAATTTAGTTTTATATATGCTCACATTTTGACGTTATTCGTTTGTTTTTTTATAGACATTTGTCAAAGATATGACGACATCGATCTTTTTTTTAAATGGAAACATACAGCTTGTGATACATCATTTGAAAGCTAATATCTCGTACAGTATGCTCATAAATTTTGGCGCGATTCTGTCAAGCTATTTCGAAATGGCGACTGTTAAAAGTTTAAAAAAATTAAATAAGCGGAAATAATAAATCATTGATGTTTTTTTACCTTTCAAGGTAAGAAATCTTCATTGTTTCACGTTCTGACATTTTGTGGCATTGTGACTTAACAATAATTATGGTTTGTT
Source organism: Polydrusus tereticollis (assembly GCA_963920685.1). NCBI lineage: Eukaryota > Metazoa > Arthropoda > Insecta > Coleoptera > Curculionidae > Polydrusus > Polydrusus tereticollis. The sequence goes on along the minus strand of OY987333.1, from coordinate 8,794,615 downwards.
TGTTATTTATTTTGTCAAAAAAAATAAAACGTAACGAAGTAAAACAAATCACAACAAAAAGGTGGTTTAACCTGGCAACTGCTGGAAATGTCCTCCACCCTCTACTTGGCATGCTCCCAGACGATTAAAATCCGTCGACGGAATTTCGAATGGCTTCAGCCGTTATGTGTCTCCAATCTAATTTTGTTTTCAAATCTTCGATATTATTTGGCCTATTTTGGTAAACTTTTTCTTTTATATATCCCCAAAGAAAATTGTCTAGAGGCGTTAAGTCTGGGGACCTCGGTGGCTATTCAATTGTACCACGTCGTCCAATCCAGCAAAATGGTTTTGTCGGAAAGGCAGTATCGAAGTCTTGATATTGTTAGGATGTGGAGATAAAATAGGAAGTCAAAGTGAAGTGTGCACTTTATTTAATGCTAAATATCCGGAAAATCAAATTTCACAGGGCACTGTTAGTAAAATATTCCACAAATTTGATGAACATGGCACAGTAAAGGACTTGCCTAGGAATGGACGGCCACGTGTTTTAGGCGACGATGAAAAATTGGATATTGCATTATCTCTGCAGGATAATCCGCATGTTTCAACAGTTTCATTGGCTCAAAATCATGATACATCTAGAATCTAGAGGTACTATTGGAAGATTTTTGAAAGCAGAAAAATACCACCCTTATAAAGTATGTCTTGTCCAAGAGCTTTTAGAAGATGACTATGATAGGCGTTTGCAATTATGCGAAGAAATGATGAGACGGTGTGACGAGAATAATAGGGTTCCACAGAACATATTATTTTCGGATGAAGCTACTTTCTATTTAAACGGGGTGGTTAACAGACATAATTATCGTTTCTGGAGTCGAGAAAATCCAAGATGGATATTTGAAGCGCATACTCAGCGGCCACAAAAAGTAAATGTATGTGCAGGTATCATTAATTACCGAATTTTAGGGCCATTCTTTTTGAAAGGAAACCTCACAGCTGAACGGTACCTGGATTTCTTAACCTTCTAGTTGAGGCCTGCTCTAGCTGTAATTTTTCCCAACGAAGTAGATCCAGATATACCTAATGAAACAATTTGGTTTCAGCAAGATGGTGCTCCCCCGCATTTTGGTGTCAATGTGAGAAGATATGTAGATCAGATATTTCCAGGTAGCTGGATTGGACGACGTGGTACAATTGAATGGCCACCAAGGACCCCAGACTTAACGCCTCTAGAGACATAACAAGCTGAAGCAATTCGAAATTCCGTCGACGGATTTTACCATCGTCTGGGAGCATGGCAAGTAGAGGGTAGAGGACATTTCCAGCATTTGCCACTGACTATTGTTAAGTCACAATATCACAAAATGTCAGAACGTGAAATATTGAAAGGTAAAAAAAACATCAATGATTTATCATTTCCGCTTATTTAAATAGGGATTTTTTTAAAACTTTTAACAGTCGCCATTTTGAAATAGGCTATATTAATTTTATTCCGGACTTCTGGGCAGCCCTCTATATAAGTATATATTATAAAACCCCATGTACTGTAATTCTTTAATATCACTTATAATTTCGTTATCAGTTGCAGCCAATAAAAACATAGACCTGTCCCTCATTGGCAGAGAATGGTGAGAATCAACAGGCTAAGATATATTGTTAATCATCTTTATACCAATTTTAAAGAAATATTTATTGCAAAAATTGATTGTAAAGTTTATTATTTTGATCAACTACCTGGACTCTACCACCACACTGCTTTACTTTAGACACCACATTGTACACCATTTTCATGTTTGTACTATCTACTAACAGTATGTACATAAGAAGTCAATATTTTCTGTATATCCTGAGTTTGGTGTAAAGTTTGTTAAACATTTGTTCAATAATACTTAGTTTCTACGATACAGGGTATAAAGTTTATATTTTTTTTTCTTTTTTAAATGTATGTTTTCTGTTTTTAAAAATAATTAATTAAATATTAAAAATATTAATTAAATATTATCAATAGGGTATAAATCAGGCTGTTGTTCCTCACTTAATTTTACGTTTATATTAACATGGCCTCTAAACGGCATTGTTTTTAATACACAGGGTGTCGAAATTTGAACTATAAGGCAGGTTTGAACTTGGTGACAATTTCTAATGCATAACTGGTAATATTTTAAGAAAAAAAACTGTTTTTCTGATTTTACCAGGCGGGTACGGAGGTTAATAACGATCGTAACAACTCACCGAATATCTGATCTGTCGGAAATTGTGAAACAACGCAGGCGTCTCGTAATGCTTCTCCAAAAACGCCACCAGCATGACGTAAATTCTGACAGCGTGCGATGAAGGCAATCGGTGTATTTTCCGAATGAATAACGTCGTCAAACCGGCGACCAAACTTATGACGTCTTGATAGTCGGAATCGGGATGGGGGGTCTCGAACGGTCGAAACAGAAACTAAACATACAGGGCGTTTAAAAAAACAAATATTTGTAGTAGAGTAAGCTGATTGGTGCTTCTTGCTCAACCCCATCAAGCAAAACTAAGTACGACACACCTTCTGATTGGCCAATGAAGAGATCTAGGCGGGGGTTCGAATTAGTTCAGGCTACTGTGGGGGGAGCAAGAAGCACTGGCCACGCTATTCTGGTGTAGTGGCCAAAAAGTACAGGGAAGTTATCATAACTACCATTCAAGAGTAGCTTATTTATCAATGGTATCTATGGTCACCACAGATTGTGAAACCAACCCTTAGTCACGAAGTAAGACATCTAATATTATGACTAAGGAATGTTGTGTTCAAATTTAGCGCATACTTTTTGAAACACCCCGTATTATACCTTTTCCAAAATGTCTAAAAGTTCCAGGCACCGTTTCGATTCGCAAACCGAGCACATGTCGACGAGCATTTTGATGACGGACGACCGGACGAGCATGTCGCCATCGTTTAAAATGTACGTCATGTGCGGTATCACTATTCTTTCGATAAGCTCTTCTTCGTATTGTTCCCTAAAAAAAATTGTAAGTGTAAAAATCACCCTGTATAATAACATGGATTTTCCAAGTGCATCCTGTAGATACCTGTTTAATTTAAAAACATCAGTTAAAATTTCCAAAACTTTCAACCGTATGACAGTCCTCATGTCGTTCCGAAAATACTTGTGCAACAAATTGTACAGGTTGGTCATCCACAGATGCTGAGTGGGGGTGATATTTTTCGCTAAATACTCCAACAGTCGTAAAATGCTCTCGTCTGGTCGATCCATCGCACATTCCTCAATCAATTTGTAGTAATTTTTCAAATTTCCATTGTACTGACCCAATTCTATCACGTGTTCGATGGTGTTCATGGTGTCCATCAGTATGGGTTTAAATTCTATCTTGTGAGGGTTCGGTTCTTAAAATTGACAAAAGTCAAATGTACATTCACTAACGAAAAAAAACTGGGAAGATGGGTAAACTTGGTCAGGTTCCAATTCAGATATCAATGGGTGTATGTTAAAGTTGTGTAAACTTAAAACGTTATAAACTTGCAAATATTCTTGAACCTATAATAGAAGTCAAGAGCAAAAGCGTTTATTTCTTAGTTATTTTAAGCATTGACTAAGGCTAGAAATTTGTGCTACTTCAGGAATATGTACCACATAGTTCCCACCTTGCATGTCTTTATTTCACTCTTTTTATTAATGACCATTGAAAAGAAAGTCTCAAACAAATTGATAGGGTCTTAATTGTCTAAATGTAAATATTTTAAATAAATAAACATTACCTGTATTGGCTACAGTAAGGATATGGGAAATAATCAACAGGATGATTGACCAAGATGAGTCCAGCAATTCTACACCGAAACGGTTTATCAGCTGTTGCAAAGCCAATGTCACTTCAAAAGCAACAGCCGGTTGGTTGCTTTTAACAGCCTGGAATTTAAAAAATATTCGCTATTTATATCACAAGTAATGAATACTTTTTGAATACATTCTGATGTTTCCATCAAAAATACCAGATTTCAAGTAAAATTGAAGCTTGAAGAATTTAATTAAAATTAAAACTTTTTAATCTATTTTCTCCACTTACTTGTAAAAATGATGGTAATATGGAACTGGGTGGGCAACGTAAGTTAGGCAAGGGATCCACAGTCCACAACCCCATACGAGTAAAAAATACTGCTCCTCTTAAAAGGTCAATGTGCAACCTTAATGAAGGTTCTTGTAAAATACGACATATGGTATAAATTGTGGAATGACCCATGTGAGTTCCTAAAAGGTTCTTCATTATCTAAAAAAAAAACATTTAAAATAGTTCACTGTCACTATACAGCCAGTATTTTATTCAAAAGAAATCATCCATTTTTTTCAAAGACACCAGGTATAGTATATAAAAAAGTTAAGAAAAAAAAGAAAACAAAAAATAAAAAGTAAATAAAAAAAGAAGTAAAAAGAAAAAGGGCAAAAGTAAAAAAAGTGAAAGACAAAAGTAGAGAAAGTAAATAAGTAAAAAATGTAAAAAAAAGTTGAAAAAAGGGTAAAATAATTATTTTATAGAGTATTTTATTGCTAAGATAAACATTGTTAATGCCTTACTTGCCAACTTTTTTGACAGTATTTTTCCAGGATGACAGTTCGACAAAGGGCCCCAATGAACTTTGGTAAAGCATCAGGAGACATGTTACTATAGGCTACTATGCTAGACATTATTTGTAAACACAGAGATATTGTTGTATATTGGCTTGTAGGACCGCACAGTAAACAAATATGTCTGAAAAATTAAAAATACAGATATTTTTTACAAGTATATATTGAAAATAATTCTTTAATTCATGAAAACAACAATAAAAATAAGACACAAATAAATTATTTTAGGAATAAACAAGCCAACCTTAAAATAACAGAATAACTTACTCAATAAAACCATTAATAATTTCTTCATCTAAATAAGCAGCATTAAAACGAATGACATTGTCTATCATTGTAAGATACTCCTCAATTCTTCCAGCTTGAGAGATATCTGGAAGCCAATTCAGCAAAAATCTCCCAATTTCTTCCTCAAAAAATACAACTATTTTGCCTAAAAATTTAAAAGCAAACTAATCAAGTTAATATGTATGTTTTTATTTGACAAAGTTAAATAGGTACTTAAAAAAGTTAACTTTATTTCAACATTAAAGTATATAGACCTACTTTAAGTTTACCAAATCTTACCGTTAGAAGTCAACACAACCAAAAGGTCTAATCTTTGACCTATATCCTCAGGATGATCGTGGTGCTTAATTAATCTAAAAAGTTGAGCTCGCATCAGTTTTAATCTGTCGTTTTGACCTTTCACCAATGCTTGCATGAAAGCAAAGGCCATGTGTCTGGCTTCAGCAGGGTTATCTTTGGAAAAAAGATCCTCTACACAACTCCACAGCTTCTCTACTACATTCTATGAAAAAATTAGTATTTAAGCTTGGAAAGATCCCATTAGAAAAAGTGTTTCACCAAATAAGAAATGGACAAAGTGAGACTGCTATGACCCATGTTTAAACTTACATCAGCCAATTTTTCGTGCTCCACTGTCACCGATAATTCTTTGAGGGCCTTTAACCTAGTTTGTAATGGGGAATCCTTGCTAATATCCCGAACAAGGTCTTGAGAAAGGGTAAATACACCTCTTCCACCATGATTCCCTTAAATGCATTGAAAGGTAAATATAATATAGCAAACACAGGGCTTAAGTAGTACAAAATGAAAGCTTACGAAATCTTATTGTAAAAATAGTTAGTCAGAGTTTACCTAGATGTTTATTTCGCTTAAAAAAGTCCTTTAAACGATCTGGAAATGTTTTGCTATCCCGGTCTTTGGAGCTCATTGTGCGGTTTCTAAGAAATTTCCCAAAGTGACCCAAAAAACACCATTTGATCTAATTTTGCCAATTTGCAAAAAATGTTTGTAGTCTTTTTCTAGCAAATTACGATACATAACCTAAGAAATTAACAATATTTAAAATTTTCGAAGGTCGTAGACGTCAATTACCATGCATCCGATCTTAAAATCCTAAAATATGAAATTATTTTGATATTCTGACACTTTGACGTTGGGAATGTAAACAAATACTTTACTTTCCAAAAATTAAGTTTTTAAGAAAACATCAAGGTGATTTAAACAATAGAGTTTATTACGTGAATACAGTGACAACAAGATACTCAACTACTGCATTATCCTTAACCTGACAAATTTAATTAAGTACCATATGCCCTTAGAACTGACGTGGCCTAGTTCCTAACCTTAAAATTCAGTTTTTAAGATCACAAATGGAGCGAAAAAAGCCTCAAAATAGAGATAACTACGCTTCTTTAGTTGAGAATGGCCAGGCCAACAATTTAGTACATACCAAAAGTGATATTAAAGGCGATGGCTGGAATATTGCGCTGCTGCTTTTCCTTTATACCCTACAAGGTATACCACTGGGTCTTAGTTCTGCTATACCAATGATTTTGCAGAATAGGGGCGTTAGTTATAAACAACAGGTAATACTGAATAAATAGGAATGCATTTTCTCTTACAGCATTAATTTTGTTTACCTTTTTTCAGGCTGAATTTAGTTTTGTTACATGGCCGTTTAGTTTAAAGTTGCTGTGGGCTCCTCTAGTGGATGCAATTTTTTCTTCTCGAATGGGTCGTAGAAAAACGTGGCTTATACCCACGCAATATCTTATAGGTATGTAATAAGCATATTTAAATAAGACATATCTAATACCAACGAATTTCTCTCAACTTTTAGGATTTTTTATGCTAATTCTCTCAAGTCATATTGAACAATGGCTGGGAAGCGACAATATCTCACCGAATATAGGGATTCTAACCATGCTGTTTTTTTCCCTAAATTTTTTGGCTGCTACTCAAGACATAGCAGTTGATGGCTGGGCTCTGACTATGCTTAAAAAATGCAATGTTGGTCATGCATCAACATGCAATAGTGTGGGTCAATCTGCCGGTTTTTTTCTCAGTTATGTTGTTTTTATGGCATTGGAATCGCCTAGTTTTTGTAACACTTACCTAAGAAGTGCTCCACAGGATGTTGGTAAGATTTCCGATTTTAATGATTTTTGATACAGTTATTCTACTCATGGCAGAACTTAAAAATCCAATATTTCAATTTTTTTTACCAGTAGTTTTTTTCTTTGATTTTTAAAAATCGAAAAATTACCAATTTTGCTCTTGAAAAATAGAAATAGGTACCTGGAGAATTGCTACCACTTTTAAATTTTAATTAAAGCTAGTGATGGCCCATTTTAAAGATCATTAGCAGACCCTTTCATAATTTTTTTTTAAATATATTTTTTATAAAAATTTTTTTCAAAAAAAAAAAAATTCTGTAAAAAGTATGCCATGTGATAACTCGCAGGAAAGGTCAGTTAAAGGCCTTTAAAATGATTCATCACTGGCTTTCCTAGTGTAAGTAGTTCTCAAGATATTTTTAGTTTTTTAAGCGGGTGTAAGAGCAAGATTGGTGAATTTTCTTGTTTTGCAAAAATCAATCAAAAAAATTTACTTAGATACTGGTAAAAAAAATTACAATTTTGGAGATGAGGCCCTAAGAACTGCTGGTTGATTTTGAATGAATCCGTAAATACCTAGGTAATCTTCAAGAAGTTGATATTTTAATAAACATAAAATTAATTTTTAGGTTTAGTTACTCTGCCCAGCTTTTTCTACTTCTGGGGCTGGGTTTTTATAATATCTACTACTTTAGTGGGTGTAATTAAAAAAGAAATAGAGACTCATGACCCTGAACATGCAGTAGTTCACGAGCGAGATGTAGTAACTGCCTATGTCTCTTTAAAAAACATTTTAAAGTTGCCTGCAATACAAAGTTTAGTTATAATTTTGTTGACCTGTAAAGTAAGTGATTTTTTATACACCTAGAATATGTCGCTAAATAGTTTCAAGATTTAACTTTATTTGAATTGTAAATTTTTATTTTAGATTGGTTTTTCTGCAACTGACAGCGTCATGACTCTAAAATTAGTGGAAGCCGGAATTCCAAAGGAGAAATTAGGGCTTATGGCTATTCCTTTAATTCCAGTTCAGCTGGTTCTACCTTTGATAATAGCCAAATATACTACAGGCCCGAAACCCCTGGATATATTTCTAAAGGCGATGCCGTACAGACTATTATTTGGAATTATTGCAGCTGTTTTAGTGTGGATAACTCCGAGTTTGGTTCCTGATGCCTCCGATGGTTTACCGGTTTCCTATGTTATTTTATTAATAGGATGTTATGCTCTACATCAGGTATTAGTTAACACAAGTACAAGCTAACTGATTATCTTAAAAACTAGAAAAGCTAGTGATAGCAAAGTCGATTTTTAATAATTTAAAATGTTAGTAACCCTAACTTCTATAAAAGAAAAATGTTTATTGGGTTTTTCTATTTGCTCTTTCGTTTTGATGCAAATTGACATTATTACATTTCACCAAATCAAAGTTTCTCAATGTGAATTGTATTTATATTTATAACAATTAAAAATAAATTATAAATTACTTTTTTCGAAGAAACTGAGAGTAAAAGATTTTACAAGTATAGTTAAGTGAATCGTGGAGAAATAATATAATTGTGAATGAAGTTATATTGATTTTTGCTGCACCTTACCAATAATTTTTCATTCAAGGTTTGTGTCTATGCAATGTTTGTCTCAATTATGGCATTTTTTGCAAAAATAAGTGACTCTTCTGTGGGTGGAACTTATATGACTCTTCTCAACACTGTAACAAATTTGGGAGGCAACTGGCCAGCGATGCTTTCACTTTATTTTGTAGACCCCCTAACATGGAAGGAGTGTCAAGGGGGGCAAAATAATTTTGGAAATACATGTAGAGATGGCCTAGAAAAAGAGGTAAGTACTAGAATTCTTCTTTTTTACGGCCTAAAACCATTAATTCAAACGTTACTCCATTTTTAGCAATGTATACAAAACGATGGTGTATGTCAAACACAACTAGATGGTTTTTATATTGAAACGGCAATTTGTACAGTCATAGGATTTTTATGGCTTCTATGGGGAATGAAAAGGATAAAACGTGTCCAAAGTCTGACCGAAAACGAATGGAAACTAAAAAGGACCAAGAAAGACAAGAGATAGTATTCAGTTGATCCAGCTAGTTAAATTTTTGAGGACAAAGACTAATTAAAATTGACTAAAATGAGTCTATTTCGAGGATGATGTATTAGCCATTAACACGAGAGTATTTTTATTATTAGTTAAATTAATTTTATTTTTATATCGAAACTCTATTATTTTGGCAGAAAACTACAGTTATTTTTTGTTATGATAATAGATTTTTTTGATGTAGGCATATCAGTGGCGTAAATAAAAACTTTCGGCCCCCCTGCAATTTTCAACAAAGGGGCCCCCTATAATATGCTCGTGAGTACAACTTGGTTAAGTTAAAAATAGCTATTTACTTATCAAGTGCGGGAAGTGGTACTTTTCCGTTTGGTACAATGATGTTTCTACAAGCGTGCGAAAGATTGCGATAAAGGTACTAATGGTACGCTAAAGGTATTGTTGATGCATTTTTTCCCGCGTATTGTTGAGTGTTGAAAAAAGTCTTCCAGCACTAGTGCGGAAAAGCGCAATTTTCAGTACACATATGAGTATGAAAAGTAATTAACTTTCCGCACGCTTGTCCAAAATAGCTATGCCCCTAAAAAGTGCAAAAAGTAATAACTGAAGGCAGTTGCAGATACAATAATATTTTTTCTAGGAGCGTGAGGAAAATTAAAATAAAAAAAAATAGTATCGTAAAACTTTAAACACTAGTGCCAGGCGTAAAAGTGCAACTTTCAGCACGTATATAAATACGGAAAGTAGTTTCTTTCCGAACGCTCGTACAAGAAAATATTTCTGTTACATTACCGCAATAAAATTGAACATTAACACTAAATTAAACATATAGAGTAATAAGGTACTTTATAGTAATATGTATGTACCCAGAAAATGTTATCAAAATCGGTCTTAGATTAAAGTGTTGAACATTAAACTCGACCCATACTTTACTTCTTGTCAGTGTACTAGTTCTCAAAACTGAGGAACACTGTTCTCAGGAGAAATGTGGGTGCAGTTCTCATGCAACGCATGAAATTGTATTCTTAAATACACGGGACCATTCATATCACTAAGAATGCTAATTTAATTATCCCGCTAACCTAACGGACTCCTGCCTGGGCCACCCCCGCCGCGGGGGTGCAGCTACGCCACAGATATACAAGGTAAAGATATTATTGAAATAAGCTGGCATATGTTGTGTCTCAGAGTCTAGATAAAAGAACTATGATTTGACTATACAGTTTGTTCAAAAGTGTGTCAAAATATCATTTGTCATGGCCCCTGCATCTCGGAAGAAAGCGTCCATAATCTTAAATGCTGGGAACACACTATAAATGCCGTTAGTGTGTGAATGGCACAAATTATTATTAAAAGAACACAGTCTCCAAGCTCTAGTACATTTTTTTCACCGTCAAAAAGCGATTATCAGACCTAAGTCTCCGATCAGCACAAAAATTCTTGTTACCTTTATTTTAATTATTGTGAATCAGAGATTAAGCCTAAGGGGTGAAACATGTAACCACCACCATTTACATTATTCACCAAATATTTGAGACTTGGGCTTTGTTGTTTTAATAATCAATTTAGTCCCGTATATTCCAAATAAAATTATGCTGATGTCAGAGTTAATTTTGTCTGGTTCACCAACTTTGACACATTAAATTTTCTGTAAGCCAAAAAGGTTATGTTGCCTGCTTTTTTGAGCATACTGCATAAATCTTATTACCAGTGTACCTATCTATAATTTGTAGTTTTGATTCATTCCATTAGAACAATCGAAAATGTACATTTGTGTTCCATACTAGTCTTTCCGCATTTAAACATTGTGCTTTTTTGATTTGTTAGAATTATTAGAAGAGTTTATATAGGTAATTTATTGTGATACAAGGTGTTGTTATATTTTTTGAAATATAGTTTTTCAGTGGGGATATAAAAATGCATTTTTATTTCTTCCCTCAGGGCATCGCAAATAAAACAATTTTTGAAATAATAGAAATGTATTTATAACGCAACACCCTATTACAAGATTTAAAAAACCTAGGTAATGCAGTTAAATCAGATAGATAATAACGTATATTGACACAAGAAACTTTTAAAACAGTTATACAAAATCAAATCGAAGCTTGTTTTCCTCTGTCCGTTCAAAACGGCCAAGGTCCCTGTACGATTCCCAAGAAAACAAAACAGTACAGGGCACAATCTCGTCTCAAGAATTTTTAGTCTATAGGAATGATTTCTTCCTTGATAAAAAATTCAACAACTTCCTCCTCTACGTTATCACTGTCTGCATCTAATTCATCTGTGTCAACATCTAAAACAAAATTAATATATTATACAATGAGCACGGAATGATACCCCCCATTTCCCAGGCAGTATGAAGGTTGCGCGCAAATAATACGAGTGGGGAATGAGGAATACGTGCGAGGGGTACACTATACTTTTTTTTAACAGGAATTGGAAAGGTGCCTTCCTTGTTAAAAACTTCCACCGATAAGCAAAAACACTGTCAGCTAAAAACGCTTACACATAAGAAATGTAATATCTCATGGTATTATCACGTTCTAGCTATTGGCTTTTCCCCGAGCGTATAACTGAATCAGTCTTGCAATGAACTGCAACAGCAAAAAATCGGGGACCCAAAATAAATATGAAAAATATTCTATAACAAGTCCGTTTCAGCCAATTCTGTACAAAAACCTCCATTAAAAGTTTGGCTAAAACATACTTTACCTAAGAATTTTCAGACATAAACACTTACTATTCCTAAGAGCCAATCTCCTAGCCTTATTCTCCGTCCATTGCTTCACTTTCTCTTCCCTGTATTGGTTAAACTTCTCCATGAGAGCCGCCCTTTTCTCGATCAATTCCTTGGAAGCTTTCGACTGTCTCATTCGATCCTTGAATTCGAAATCCGTGTAATACTGCTTTAGATTCTTCTTGATTTCTTTCTGCTGCTTTTCGGACAGCAACGTCGGAGGCCTGGGACGCCACAGGATCTGAGCAAAACGTTCCAGGTTGATGCGTTTCAAAATTTTCCCTTGGAATGACCACATCCAATAACCTTTAAGAAATAAGTTAGTAGCATTTAAAAGGTAGGCCACAAAAAACACAATTTAATAGTTTTGCTCAATTTTGACTTTTCGAAAAACATCCCCGACCTCTTTGTAACTAACACAAATCGCTACTGTGACCCCGTTGTTGTAATGACGCAGTCACTTCCGCTATGTATTTTTTTTTGCTAATATATCAAGTACCTGCTTACCAGTGTCGACTTTGCACTTCCAAAATGAAACCCCCGTAAAAACGTATCGCCCAGTAGGATCCCATTCAACATCAGACATCTGATAGTGATCTGTAGTGTTCATCACCAAGAATTCATTAGTGTCGACAAACTCCAAAGATCCACCTGTGTAAATAAGACGAAACAATATATTATTTCCAGGTGTAGATAGGTAAGGAATTAATTTTTTAATATGTAAGGTCAACTTAATTTTTAAGACGTACCTCCATTGCTGCCTAGACCAGCTAAGACAATAAACTGACCGCTTGGAGACCAGAATAAATGATTACATGCCCGTTTCTCGAATTTTTTTAGCAGGATTGGTGCCAAACCAACTCTATTAAAAAGCAAAAATTATTTAAAAACAAGAAGTTAGGGGACAATGCCTGATGATGTATTAAAAACTAATCTAGCGAAAATCGTTACATGAGAACAGCTGCAGTTGCGCTCTTGCCTATAGATATATGAACGTTCAGGATGTTTTATAATGGTAAGAAAATTTAAATCAGCAGTGGCGGCTGGTGCATAAGCGCTGCAGTGCTGCAGAGCTCCCAAAAAAATGAAGAAAAATAATAATAATTACATAATCTATAAAAAATATTCCATTTTAATTGTACTTATTCTTGCTAGGATTGTTTTGCCCAGCTGTAGACTCGTGTGTGTGGCGGACTGTACATACCGCGGCGATCGCCAAAGTAAAGTGGACCAATAGAAGATCGTACCGACACTACCCTGTCGCTGAATTATTTTTGATCTGGGCAAAACGATCGGGCTCGGTGAGCTCCTTCGAACACCCGCGCGCACTCCGCTTCCCCCGTAACGGTCTAAAATAAAGCCGTGATTTAACTGGAGAGTTCGCTGCATTTAGTCCAGCGCAGTGCGGGTCGCGAGATACGGTATTGAATAGTATCGAACGAATTTTTACGCGACTGTTTGGTATACGGCGAGTTGAACTTAAAAACAATAATAATTGAGCGCGGGGGTGGTTTTTGTGTATTGCTGTGACAATTATTAACTGTGTAGTGTACTATGGAAGTGGTCTTTAATTTAATTAATGTGAAGAGATTCTTTAAATATTCTTACGAAGAAAAGATAGAATTAAAAGCAAAAGGTAGACCATTACCAGATATTATTATTGAAAAATCTAGTAGAAGTAGAGGAAAATTCCCAACAAACATATTAAGTAATGTAGACCAGAACGGAAGGAAAATAATCCAAAATTGGCAAATATTTGCTTATTTTTGCCTTAAATGTTTTCTTAAAAGTCACAAAAGATTCGAACTCTAAAATCTAAGTCAAAATTTGGATATCTAGAACTTAAATAATTTGTTATAGGGAAGTCTACTTGTAGTTAAATTTACCTAGTTAAAAATTACAAATAAATTACCTCTCTTAGACATTAAAAATATCTAATCCTAATAAGGAATATGATTAAGTAATAATTTACTTAATTATTACTTAATATATGTGTTCAAAATTAAGGAATTTTTTGGCTATTACGCTAGGTAAATATTACCCAATTATTGCCTACAAAAAGTCCAAATAATTTACTGACCATGGAGTTTTGGAAACAAGTAATATTTTGGATAATTTTGCCCTATAAATTGTTCCCAAAGTTATAGATCTTTTGTGGTTAAAAATTGACCTACTTCATAACTTTCTGATTAACCTCAAAGGCTAACATTGCTTGTACAGTTAATAATAAAGAAGAAAATAACTTTAAGGTTAAAAATATAAAGGCGGCCATATTTAATAATTATTAGTTTTCCTGTTTATCGACAACTATAAAAAAACAATAATTAAAATTTTAAGAATTACATAAGGCGAGTGGAAAATCCATTAGACTACGATATCTTTCGTCAACGAAAGTTTTTTTAAAACTTTAGGTACATATATCTAATGTTTATAATGAAGGCACTCTGTTTTTAGGTTAATGGTAAAAATATTTTAAATTATCATAATAATACACAAAAAAATGCATATTTTAAGGGCGCGTTTAGTTTTTCGAAGTATCATCACCATAATTCACAAACACATTTCTTTCGCATCCAAATTTCGGTCAAGAAAAATGATAAAACTTAATTATATCATATTGTTGAAGTTATAATAAGCGGCCATTCCAAATATCTACTTAAGTCGAACTACATTTTATAATTTATTTTGTCCTGTTGGAAGTGTTGGCATAAGTTGTTGTCTTTTCTTTCTAACACCAGATATAATATGTTTTCTCTGTATTTTTGTCTAGTGTCTTATTGCTCCTATTTAGGTTATATTTAGGTCAAAAGGTTGGTCTCACTTTCCACATTTAGACGTAAAATAGGTCTATATTTATTTCACTTCGTTTCAACTTATTGGACAGAAAAACCCTATCAACCTATTTTCGACCTTCAAATTACTTTAGTTTCTTTCCCCACATTGGGCAATAGGAAAACAAATGTAGGTAAATTATCCCTATATATAATTGGTCGTGCAAAATATTTGACCCGTTTAGAGGTCGAATAAAGGTAAATTTAACTTAAAATGTTTGTTGGGAAAAGCTGTACACGTAAATTTAATAGAGACATTTATTTAAAAAATGAATGTATTTGTGGATGTAATAACCAAAATGCTTTATACTGTTTTCCCGTTTTCCCTGCTTACTTTTTGGTTCAATTCAATGACCGAAAATCGTTTAACTGCACCATGCTTTGAAAAAAAGTTTATCTTCGAAATAGACAATTTTACTGACAACGTGATTACAATCCTCTCACTCCATGTTTATATGCTTTATCTATTAAATCAATATGTGAGAGACAGTCAAAAGCCTTAAGAGAGATCGAGAAAAAGATCGCAGCTCAATCTCCCCTCTCCAATGCTCTCAACATTCCATCGGCAAAATCAAAAACGGCTGTATCAATAGATCGGTTCCATTAGGAAGAGTTGGGATAATGTACTTTGTTCTATTTGTTAGGTAATCGACAATTTACCATTAGACTTTACTTTTGCTGTTAGCTGAATAGCGAAATAGTCGCTTTTACATTGTTTTAGTTCACTCTCATACTGTTTTTTAAGGTCTGAGTAAATTTGTTTGTACTGAGGGTAATGCTGACACAGTACATATAATTTATTTATAATGGCAAATCGGGAGATTCAACATATTATTATGGTATATTTTTCTATTCCGTTTATGGGTTATTTTCAGTGGAAAAAAAGAATTAAAATAAGTCTCAAAAATATTCCCACATTCCCACATTCTCTTGGCTTAAAGAATTGACGAAATGAGAAATGTTTTCCTCAGCAAAATGCGCCTGTCAGTCACCTTTGCTCTAGAAACCTCACTAATGTACGCTGTGATCTGATATAAACAATTCAACTACGCTTGCTTTAGCAGTAATTGCACTTTGAAGACACACTTGAGTTATTGTCTTCAAAATTGTTAGCTTCCCAAATATTTATGGCAAACACAAATTCTGTTACACCAACACACTACTAATTGAGAAACTGAATATAATATACCCTGAGCGTATAACTTGTACACCATAAACAGGCTGAACAAGAAAAAAATCAGGGAGGAAAAACAATAGGTGAAATTTAATATATTTTGAGATTGGTGAACTTACTTGACTTCATAGAAACTGACGTTAATATTAGGTGATTCTCCGTGGATCATGGCGAACTTTGTGCCAACAGGTTCCCAGGCAAATGCCTGAATGGGTTCTTTAATTTCCACACTATCAACGGGAACCTGTTTCTCTCGCATATGGAATATCTCAAAGTTGCAATACATTCCAGAATATTTTATTTCATTCTTCTCTTTTCTTGACTTTGAGTATCTAAATAAAACAAGAAAACAATGAATTTGTGGCAGGTATTTATGGGTCTATTGACCAAACCACAAAAACTTCAGTCATACATATACATACAATTCACTTCCTCTAGATCATACCTGTCAACTTTAACACATAAATAGTTTCCAGACTTTTGCCAGTGTATTCTACAATCAGCAACATTAAACAAATTTTTTTTTCTAATTTCGTTTCTATTGGGCAACTCCAAAAGTGTTACGCTCGCTGGCACATCCTTATCTTCAGCCACCCAATAAGCTATAACGTTGTCAGTTGGGGACCTGTTGCCAAAGACAGAATTAATTTGGTGAAACAACTCTCAACTCAACTCAACTCGACTCAAAATATGCTTTATTGTACTTAAAAAATCTTTTCTTACTCGCAAAGCTAAAGTAAGAGTATAAAATATAAAATAAAACATGTTTGTAATTATTTAAGTATTTAACCAAAGCAAGTACTGAGAACACTAGCAGGGAATGAAAAATAAAAAGAGAAAAAAAGGAAAAAAGAAAAACAATTAAAAGTATATACAAACATACAATCTGGATACTTACCAATTGAAATCTCTGATTCCATTAATCTTTATTGACTTTTTGTCTAAAAGACCAAAGGAAGGCGTTTCGTAAATGGAAAGAACATCATTGCCAATTCTACCAAAATATTTATCATCATGTGACCACCTGAAAATAGGCCAAGCTGATGGACCTTCAGGATTGAAGGATCTCTTTTCCTGCCCTGTCCTAAAAATTAAAAGTCGGTCGGTATTGACATGTCAGTCAGAAGACGTGTTTATTACCTAATATCCCAGATGATTATCCTTTTCTGGTCTGGATTTTCGGCATCAATCTGGGGGGAATAAGTCACCAAGTATTTTTCGCATGGTGAAAAATCAACAAACTGCACATACGCATGGGCAAACTTTTTGTACTGGGCATAATCCGGACCCGCCCATAAGGCTATACCAAGTTTATGGAAGGTCAACAAATATGTACCAAGTGGTGACCATTTAATGTACGTTTGAGTCCAGGTCTACAAAAAGATTCCCTGTTTGATACATTATTTTATTTATTAGTAAAAGTCGTGTTCTTTCTAGATTACTGTGGCCCCCCAACCCCCTATTACATTTAGTTATAAACTCTTAACGCAACCATAAATTTGACACACATTTGTTACTATTCGATGAGTTATTTTGCATGGTAGGTTGGTCCCTTGATAATATGAGTGTTCCTTTATTTTTGATTAAAATATTTGATAATTTTTCATTATGTGTTTAATTTTCTTGTATTTTTATGTACCTCTATTAATTTGTTTATACATTTTCTATTCACTTTAACCCAATACTTCTTGTACAGGCAGTTTTCATTATTCTATCGAAAAGAATGACTGTGATACCTAGTTTATTAATATATATTTTATTTATTTTTATTCAACAGTTTTGGTTAATCCTGTAGATACATTCTGGTCCTTCCAAATTGTAATATAGGAGGATTTTAAATCTGCTAAACACAAATGTTTATTTATTTGTCCATTACGTATTACAATATTACATTCACTACACTACATAGTACCAATTATGAGGTAGTAAAAAAGTAAAACCTGAATATTCCTGGAAAAGTTGACCTTGTAGAAATATATGTATTAATTGACCGAATAGAACATGTTTCAATTTTCGCGTATTTCTTCGCGTTATTTATCGATTTTTGAGGGCTACCAACTACAGTCGTTGTTGTCTCCATGACCTAACCTTCTTGTTTTGAACGACATTACAGTTTTTAAGTGCGTTTCAGCCAAGGAAGCATAATTTTTAATATATTAAATAATAAATACTGTAAGTAGATATTATGTTTGATTCAAACCTGTCAAGTTACTCAAGTTTTTAAGGTTTGGCAGGACTGAAATTTGTAAGCGAAATTTATCAAGAAATCCATACATGTAAAACCTCGTGTAAAACAGCCGATTTCGTGTAGAAATATTTGTTCATCTGAGAGGAATACACATACCAATACATAAAGAAATACACGAAAAATTACACAGATGTAATGCTGGCTTTACTTCATATGAATATAGGTTTAAGAACTATTTGACAATAACAATAGGACATGTTCTTTGGATAATAAAGTGCCATAAAGAATTAATCCTGCAGTGCTGTGCCTTATCATAAAAAAAAAAAAAAAAAGTTGGTTCCTATCTTCCCAAAATTAAGTTTTCTTCAGATTCAGATATTTTTCCTTCCCTGCTATATTTGAAGTACCTTTGATCCTTGCATAACAGGTTTTATAGTTATACTATGTCGGATCATTTTAACAGATATGTGTGGTTGCTTTGTTTTTAGTTTTAAATTAATTTTAAGCTATTTTATTTGGTAAGATAGAAACAAACTATATGTTAAGTAACCTAGTGTTTATGTTAAAACTTTTTTAGGCCTAAGATGCCAGGAATATGGAATATATCCTTACATTTTTAAACTAAAATGATCTTGAGACCATGACTTGGAGCTGTGTTTTCAAATACTTACCACTCGTTCTTCTACTTTAGTAGGTTCCGGCAAGGTGTTCTGCCAAATCTGAACACTCTGCCCATTGGCTGTCACAACAGCAAACTGATCGAATGCATCCTTATCCAATAGATAATAGTGCAAGTCAGCCTGTCCTTCATAAGGCCTGATCTGTGGGGGCTCCCATTTGTCAGGAATATTTTCATAGTTGGCAAAATCAGTTAACAAATTCACTTGGAAGGTGTGCTGTTTATCAAGCTTAAAGTTATTGGTAAGATTCACAGCTTCAGATGCATGGGTAGAGTTGGAATACTCCAGAAATATATACCCTTTTGTGGTGCCATCAGCAGTTACAGGATAATGTTCATTAACAATATTACCAAATTTGTTAAACACCTTATTAATGACAGACTTTAACTTTTCAATACGATTGGGACCTACTTGAGGCACTCCATCAACTACGATCACACTTTCATAACCATCAGTTTCTTTTGGTTTTTGAGCGAGGATGTCTCCAAGTAGTTCTAGAAATTATATTAATGGTAAACCCTGCAAATTTGTAAAAATATTTCTGGTGTCCCTGATAAGCTTTATGACCTAACTTTACATATCAGACATATGTTCCATCCTAAGAACAAAACTTTTTATTTTACAATTAAAATTCAAGTCAAACTTCCCAATCCCAATAAACCCTTTTCATGTACAAACGTGGGGCTTTCTAACCTTATCTCAATCATCTTAAGCATACAAATAACTTACCGGAATCCTTAATATCATCCACGAATCCCTCGGGATCGCTGAAATTGGGTTCCTCACTACCCGATAAATCACTATCGTTTTTAAAACCTTCGTCGCCTTTATCACCAGCTTTTTTCTTGGCCATTTTGGCACGAGGAAAACAATTTGCCCCTTGAAGACGAAAGAAATATGGTCGTCAGATGCTGTCAAAACACGTAACCTGCGTCATTTTTGACGTTTGGAGGTTAGGTTTGGTGTCACGATTTTTAAATTTGTTTCTTGGTTGTACTTGTGATTGTTTTATATAATTACAAAATGAGTCTTCCATTATTTCCAAAATGTTTACCAAAAATGACTGATAGGGCATGGTTTGATGTGGATCACCCTTGCGATCACGAAGACGAAGTCTCGCAGCTTGAAAAGGAACATCAAGATTGGGTATAAAATGCTGTTTTTCTACAAACTTCCTAAAGATTGTAGGTATTCTGTTTTAATTTTAGGTAGATGCAATAACAAGGACAAATTCCGACTTAACACCCATCGGTAAAACTTCCTCAGAGGTACCTATGAAAAAAGTATTTTTATTTATGGACTACCTATATTCAATACAGTTAAAATTTACAAAGAATGTATTTACTAAGGGCTTCTTTAATTACTTTAATAGATCGTTGGAGATGATGATGAAGAGGAAGAAGATGATAACGACGACGATGATGACGACGATAGTGAGAGCCATGATGACGAGGAAGAGGATGAAATTGAAATGGAGGCAGCCAGTTAGGATTTTTGTCTTAGGCAAGCACAGTATCCCTATTTCTGACTAATTCAATGTTTCCATATTCCCTTAATTATTTATACTACTTAGGTCCTAAGGGCTGTTATCACTACCAGGACCTTGATAATTTGAAGGTAAAAGTTTACTGTGCTCTTGGTAGTTTAATGTGATAATTAATTATTTATATTTATCTGATTATGTACTAATTTATAAAAATGATTGAACAAAAAATAATGTTTAATTTTATAATTTACTTTGTTTACCCATTCAAATTATAAAACTTTCCATAGTTATGTTTTTAATATATTTTTCTCGCAATTCCTAAGAAAACTAAATAAATGCCCACAGATTAAAAGCCTTTATATTTTACCATAACTCCCATTATTCAAACAATTCAAAATCAATTCTACTTAATGAATAAAAATTCAAATTCTCCCCACTTTTCCGGACCATAACTCCAGGCTTAAAATAATTTTCTGTTTGCCATTTTATCATCTGAGCAGTATTGAATGGGCCCTCAATTTTCTCATCTTCAGCAGACCATTTAAATTCCCACTTTAACCCTGGTTTTTCTACATCAGTTTGAGTATCTGAAGATGTTTGGGTAGAACTTCCTGATGGCTCATCTAAAAATAAAAACATTTATGCAGGAGGTAGCTTTTAACATTATGACCAGATTCTTAAATTAAATGTAAAAAGTGTGAATTTTTAAAAAATAATAGAAAATAACCTTTAAATTTTTCCTTTTCTTTAATATCAAAATCATCTGCATACATGTCTAACTCAGGCTCTTTAACAATGTTTTTGTTTTTATTTTCATGCTTGTTAATTTTTGCCTGAATTTGTTCAAATGTTTCCTGGTATACATCCATGTTTCCTAGCCGTGTGAGAACCTAAAAATTAAAAAATGAAAGTCACTTTTGACTTAATGTGGTATGAAACTAAACCACTTAAGATCTGGGCAAGTCAATACAAAATTATTTTAATGAAAACTCGTCAAACATTTCTTTATTTATACAAACATACTTGGTTAGCTAGTTCAGTAAGTTTTGTAACCTCCTCTGAAGTTTTTAATGTGCCAGCTTTCTTCCTCCTTAGTCTTTCAACACTGGAAAGCTTAGTGTCGGCCCCTCCTAACCGTTTCAAAGCCTTATTTATTGATTCCTTAGGTTTTAAAAAACCTACCAACAAAACACAGTCCTTTAACTTAAGAGAAAATAGATTTTTAATAAGTATTCACCTAATATTTGTTTATAAGTATTTAGTTCATCAAAGGGAGTTTCTGGTTCATTATCTGAATCACTATCCACTCCAAGTCCAGTGTCTTCTACATCATATTTTCCAGCAGCTCCTGAGGTATGCTTTATTTTCTGCCAGTCAATATTGTCCAGCCAATTATCACGTACCTGAAGAACGGGTGGTTATAAAGATTCCTACTTAATAGGAAGGAAACGCATAGATACCTCTTTTTCATTGTTCCAAATGAAATGACCTTCTCTATCAAAATGCCCTTCTTCCAGTTCTTCTCGCATATTAAAAGCAGTCATACGCTGTTCTCCATCTTGTCTAGCTATACCTAGAGAATTAAATTGGTAAGTAAAAGCACCTAAAGTGAGATTGTATGATAATGTAAGTTTTGTCAATAGTAACAAAGGTTTGTGATGAACAGAACAACAAACATCATTAATACCCCTGTAATAGTAGTATGTCTACTTTTGAGCACAAAATATGTTCTTTACCGTTTTAAGGAACAATAATTACCTTCTTCTTCCCCTTCAATATCATTGTCATCCAAAACGTTAGTTTCATCAACATAATCTTCCTCATCACTGTCCAAGGTGTGTTTCTCGGGCTCCTCAGGACCAGTGGGCCGCTTCACGTCAGGCTCAAAAAACTGGCTTTCGTATTTCCTTTTGGACATTTTAATGCTAATTTTTCAATCGATTTGTATGTGAATAATATTTTTTCAGGGAAATGCAACACAACAGAACTTTTATAGGTTATGATTTCAGTTTTATTTATTTGTACACTAACCAGGGGCGCATTCACGATTGACGTCGGAAGTTCGTCGGGTGCGCACCGATTGCACACGGCGATAGGAAAATTCGTTCACGGTTGTACCGGGTAACATTTATACTCGTTCACGGTTATGGATAACTTTTACCGAACGAAACAACTTTTTAACCAAGTCGGGAGACGGATAAAGTTTGTCCGGCATGCGCAAATGTATTGTTTATTGTTTAAGGTGAAACACCTGAAAGTTAAAAGTCAGGTTGTTTTTAAAATAAAAGTTTTGTGGGCGGGCCAAAACTTTTTGAGAATGTCGATTCCAAAAGATACCCACAATTTGCTCAAAAGAGTTTTGTTGCTGTCGCATTTCAAAATTGCAAAATATAATTTGACAAGTTTGACGCTTGTTTGGGTTGCTCTCGGCGCATGCCCGAGCCGTTCACAGTGAGTAGATCTTTTTGTTTCGTAGATAGCAACTGGATGGAGGTCGGTTAAATTTTACCTGGGTAATATTTACCAATTTGGTGAAAACTATGAACGCGCCCCAGAACTAATCTTTATTGTTCTGTGTTGTACACCGAGAACTTTGGAGAGAGGACAGGAGTTGACAAGTCCCAACCAAACCTCTGTTTACAAAAAAAAAAGAGGTCCTCGGTTATTTTTCTAGGTCACTCGTCATAATTTTTTTGGTGTTTTTTGTTTGTTGTCAATATGTCAATGTCCGGTTTTTGAGGTTAAGTTAGTGAGTTGGGCGCAAAATTAAAATTAAATTTTTTATAAAATATTCCTTCACCCGTCATATTTTGTAAAATTATTTAAATTAAAGATAAACCTTTGCCTTCGTTGTTAACGTTAATTATATTATGGAGCCTTCAGGTGAACAGAGCCTCCAAAAGTCAAAGTTTGATGGTTCTGGCAAGAATGTATCCAATTTAATTTGTTTAAAAGAGTATAGAACAAACTCCTATGAAGGACTCCAGTAGTGGGGCCTTTTTCAACTGTACAGGTGTCACAACTATCGCCAAGGAAGAGTGTATGGACATGTAAGTCTTGTCTGATTTTCTTTCTTTATAATTTTCGAAGGAAACTGAGAAGTATACATTTTTAACTTCGCAATATGTAACAAGCTAATATAATATGTAAGCTAGCGAAACATACCTTAGTCCAAAAATTCACAATAAGTAATACCTAACTGAGAATTCGAGTGTCAGAGTTTAAAGTTCTTTCAGGATTTTTTTAATTAACTTTGTAAAAAAACAACTTTTTTGCACAGAATTTTGTACCTATTTATTTATTTATTAAGGGATAATGCCTAGTTTCACAATAAATTCAAATAGGTAAATCTTTCACAGAGTTATAAATATACCTAATTATGTAATTTATCTATAATTTATTCACTGGTATTTGAAAAAGTCAAGCCTAGGATCACAGCTCCCTTTACCACTAGGGGGCTGTGCCAGAATACTCATTGGCGAGCCCCTGACCTGGATAAAAACTATTTTGGCCGTAAATAGTTCTGTGTGCTAGATTTGGGGATTTATTAGAATGAAAAATGTAATTATTATTGTAGAAGGCTATGTCTGCATAGATTTAAAAGGTAACATATACATATATATTATGTAACATTGCCATAGTGCAACTGTTCTTAAACCTTCTTGAATGAAAATATTACTTACTTTTTTAATCCTTATTATTACATAAAAAAAAGAGGTATACTCTTGCGGATTAGGATACCTAGGAGATTTTCTGGTTTTAAACTCCTTTTCTAAGAACAAGGAAATCATGCAAGGCAATCAATTTTTCTTTTCCTGTTACCTAAAAAGGATTATTTTGTGTTTTAAAGGGGCCAACAAATATTTTTGGACCAATCAGAACAAGGGATCGCACTTGAAGAAAATAAAGAAAAGTGGAAAATAAAAAATGAAGAAATAGACATCAAGGATGAAAAAACAGAAACAATTGGAAACAGGTAGGTAGTTATGTACTTTGCTTAGCTTTAGGTGCTATATATTATACACACAGGGTGATCCACTAAGGGTGGCCAGCGGTAATATCTCAAAATGTAGGGTGTGCAATTATCACTTGAAGATCAAACTGTCGAGATTAAATTTAAATAAATTAAAAGCAAATCAATAGGTAATAATCATACAATTTAATATGCTATATTTAAAACATTAGAATATAAATAAGTTCGATATGTAAAAATCTCTCCTCTCACTTCTCAGTAATTAAAACTGTTACATGATTACAACATTGAAAGGGACAAAAATATCATCAAATATGATTATTTATTCCTATCACCTTGCTCTATACAAGCGTTATTTCAGAGCACATGATTGGGTATATAAATCTTAAATAAACACTATAATATTGTCTGGAGTAGGTGTAGGTACTTAGTTATTAAGAGTTGCAAATATAGAGGAGTGAACTAGTTTTTTCCATGTAGCTGATAGGAAAATCATCAATTGGGAGACTTAATAATGTTTTTTTCTATTACAGCATTGTCCAACATAATGCTCGCAGTCTCCAGAACCTACAGCAGTATCATAATCGAGCTGGTCACAAACTTAATGTAAAAACTGAGTGTAACTCTGGGTCATTTCGGCAAAGAAATTTATACAGACTTAGAAAGGACCCAGTTGAGTTTAAATGTGATCAGTGTGACTATCAATCAAAGTATAAATATCATTTAAATACACACCTTCTTCGGCATAAGGATCCAGGAGAAGTTAATATGTTTAACTGTGATCAATGTGACTATCAAACAAAGTATAAATCTCATTTAAATACACACTTCCTCCGGCATAAGGATCCAGGGGAAGTCAGTATGTTTAAATGCAATCAATGTGACTATCAAACAAAGTATAAAAGTTATTTTAACAGTCACCTTCTCCGGCATAAGGATCCAGGGGAAGTCAATATGTTTAAATGCAATCAATGTGACTATAAAACAAAGTATAAATCTCATATACATTCACACCTGCTACGGCATAAGGATTCAGGGGAAGTCAATATGATTAAATGTGATAAGTGTGAGTATCAAACAAAATATAAACGTAATTTTAACATTCATCTTCTCCAGCATAAGAATCCAGGAGAAGTTCATATGTTTAAATGCGATCAGTGTGACCATAAAACTAAGTATAAATCTCATTTAAACACACACCTTCTCCGGCATAAGGATCCAGGGGAAGTCAATATGTTTAAATGTGATCAGTGTGACTATAAATCGAAGTTTAAGCGTAATTTAAACCGTCACCTTCTCCGTCATAAGAATCCAGGGGACGTCAATGGGGAAGTCGATATTTTTAAATGCGATCAGTGTGACCATGAAACAAAGTATAAATATCATTTTAATGCTCACCTTCTCCGGCATAAGGATCCCGAGGAAGTCAATATGTTTAAATGCGATCAGTGCGACTACCAAACAAAGTATAAAAGATATTTTAACAGTCACCATCTGCGGCATAAGGATCCAGAGGAAGTCAATATGTTTAAGTGCGATCAGTGTGACTATAAAACAAAGTATAAATGTCATGTAAATACACACCTTCTCCGGCATAAGGATCCCGGCGAAGTCACTATGTTGAAATGCGATCAGTGTGAATATCAAACAAAATTTAAAGGCAGTTTAAAGAGACACCTTCTACGGCATACTAATTTAGGTTAAGTTAATGTTTTACAGGTGATCAGTGTGCCTACCAAACTAAGTATAAATATTATTTGAGCATGCATCTTCGGCATAATGATCCAGGAAAAGTTATTGTTGTTTTGAATAATTTGAAACATTTAAGGTGTTGAAGATGTAAAGTATACAATTATGTGAACTATTATTCCTTCACCGTGATCACCATAAAGTAATTTAATTTTATAATAAAAATGGTCACATTTTTAGAAATTAATTATTCGTAAATTTAGCTTCTAGTTTTTGACCAAACAATACAGGCAGGTAAAATGAACGCTTAACATCCGGTCCTGTCTGAGGGTATTGGAAATTTTATTGAAGTCAAATAGATCAACAAAAGAACGTGAAAACTCTATATAATATTTATATTTAAAAATGTACTTGCACTATAGTGAGAATTTGATATACAGTGATAAGTATTCTTTTATAACTTCCTGATGACAATAAAAGATTTATGAATTAAGACAATTATTTTTCTTGTTTTCTTTTATGGTCTGGCAGAAACACCACAAAAAATATAATTAAGGGCGCTCTATGAGCGGTTACTTGACGTGCCGATTTACTGACTTGTCTTATAAAGACTGAAAATATTCGTGTTCTGACTGTTCTACGATATCCGTTAATTTAACAAATATTCATAATATACGAATATTTGCCATAGCTGTCCGTGAACACTTATTATATTGCCTTGAATCCGAATATTTGTGTTTAATAATCCCCGCATCCCGCAGACGATAAAGTGACCGAATATCCATGATGATGAGATGCTTACATAAAACTGAAGAAGAGAAGTATTTGTCAAAATCACAAATCAGTCAAAATGAAAACATAACCCTAGTCTAGTAAGATAAATATTTATTTTTCAAGTTCAATGGAGCCTTCAAGTGTACAGGACTTTTATAAATCAGAGTTTGAAGGTTGTGGTCAGAATGTATCCAATTTAATTTCTTTAAAGAGTATTCAAGAAACTCCAGATGAGGACTCGAGTAGTGGGGCCCTTTCCAAGTTTATAGATGCGAAAACTATCGTCAAAGAAGAGTTTATTGACATGTAAGTCTTGTCCTTTCTGTATGATTGTTCAAGTAAACATTATTAACTTTTTTTCAACGATCCCTAAACCAGTTTCACATATCTAACCTGAATATTATCATACCAGACCCTTACCAATATTGATTCACAAATAAGAGTCTAGTGTACTCTATAACTTTCAGGTTTAACTGTATGGTGCACTTACCTTAATTGGCCAATATAAATTTTTGTTGCGTTCATTAGTTTCGAGTTTTTTGAAATAAAGAGAGTTATTATATTATTAATACCTATTGTTTAATAATTTAATTTATCCATTAGGAGATGTTTCTCCTAAAGACAATCAAAAACTAATTTCTTTTTGGTCCGCCTAAAGAGTATTATTTTGTGTTTTCAAGGGGCCAACAAATATTTTTGGATCAATCAGAACCAGTGGTCACAGTTAAAGAAAGCGAAGAAATAAATGGATTTGATCAAATGCATGATTTGAACTATGACCAGTGGCAAAAAAAAAATGAAGAAATAAACATCAAGGACGAAAAATCAGAGACAATTGAGAACAGGTAGGACCTGATATACTTTGCTTAGCTTGAGATGCTAGAAAATATACACACAGTGTGATTCACTAAGGGTGGGGGGTAGCAATATCTCAAAATGTATTGTATATATACAGGATGTTTCATAAGTACAGTACGTAACTTCAGAAGGTGATTCCTTATGATATTGTAAATAAAAATATGTGTCCGGAGTTGCCCCATTTTTGATATAACACCCTGTATATTAAAAACGGGGCAACTCCGGACACGTGTTCAAATGAACTCTTTCTCTTATAATATCATAGGGAATAACCCCCTTAAGTTATGTACCGTACTTCTAAAACACCCTGTATATCAAATAGTTTATTAGGGTTATCATACATAATAAAGTATTTGCATAAATCAATAGGTAATAATCATACAATTTAAGATAGATGGTTTAAAGATATCTATGCATGTAACAATAGAAAAGTCACAGTTAGGACAAGACACCTAAAAAATTAAATATGTACCAACTTACAGCAATGAATTGGATATGAAAAGAAATTTAAAAATTGGTCACTAGAATAAAATGCATTAGGAAGAAAAATATGTTTTAGTTTGTTTTTAAAGGCCTTAAGAGGTGGCAACGAATTATAGAACTTCCCTTCCAGGTTTTCAGGACCATCCTTACACCTTCTTAAACACCATTAAGATAGCACTAGATTGTGCCTAAATTTTGTTTCCTAATTGTATATATCCACATGTCTCTCTCTAATTAACAGCAATATTGCTTCAAAAATATACACATAATTCAAGCAGGTGAATAAATGCCCATCTACATCTTTCTCCATAAGCAGTGCTGCTGCTCAGGCCCACAGCCTTTTATTGCAAACCACACCTTTTATCCGATTTTATTAAATTTGGGCTCCCCATACAGAGAATTTCATGCATATTAAATAAAATTAAAATATGAAATAAAATTAGTATTAAAAAATAAAGAAAACACAAACTAATTGTGTTTGGAACAAAGCTTGGTAAAACTCAAAAGTCGCCTAACATAAAAATACTTGATGAAAATGTTAACACTGTGGAAAGCATAAAATATTTAGGTGTGAACATTGATTGGTCTAGGCATATTGGAGATTTGTTAAATAAATTAAATTCAGTTTGTTATGGAATTAGAGTTGTAAGCAGCTACATGAAGGAGAAAACATTGACAATTATGTATACTGCAAACTTTCAATCTCGTTTATAATATAGTATTGTATTTTGGGGAAGAAGCCAGACATTAAAAAATTGCATTTTAGAGAAGATGTAGAGGCGTGTTTCAAGCCGAAGGTATTTTAACTGCACACCCTTTGTATATTTTTGAAGCAATAATTTTCTTTTTTTAAAACAGTTCAAGTTAATTATAAGATAATTTTGTGTTTTCAAGGGGCCAAAAAAAATTTTTGGACCAATCAGAACGAGCGGTTACAGTTAAAGAAAGTGAAGAAATAAATGAATTCGATCAAATGCATGATTCCAACTATGACCAGTGGAAAATAAAAAATGAAGAAATAGACATCAAGGATGAAAAATCAGAAACAATTGGAAACAGGTAGGTTGTTCTATACTTTGCTTAGCTTTAGGTGCTATAAAATATACACACAGGGTGATTCACTAAAGGTGACCAGTGGTAATATCTGTGTATGTAGGGTGTACAATTACCACTTGAAGACTAAACTGTTGAGATTAAATTTTAAAAAAATTCAAAGCAAATCAATAGGTAATAATCATACAATTTAAGATGATATATTTAAAACGTTAGAATATAAATAAATTCGATATGTAAAGAACTTTACTCTCAGTCATTAAAATTGTTACATGATTACAACATTGAAAGGGACAAAGATATCTAGGCATGTAACAATAGAAAAGTCACAGTTATGACCAGACTTTTAAAATATGTACCATCATACAACAATAAAGTATTAAATATGTTCTCTGCTCTTTTTATTGGCCACTCGCAAATATTGCCAAGGATTCACCTAAAAACAGAATTTATTTTAATTAATTTCGAAATTGGAAATTTAAAATTGGTCGAAGTTTCGTCGAATGGGGGGGGGGGGGGTTCGGACCCCCTAACCCCCCCCCCCCCCAATTATATACGTCCCTGGGACTGAGTAGTAAGTACCTCTTAATCAATTTATTCCTATTCCTATTACAAAAGAAGGCAATTCGTTTTATTGCGTAGAACTTTACAATAATTTCTAGCGTTTTCTTTGCTGGCTTACCTATAAAAATATTTCTCAAAAAATATTTATGCAGGATATATGCAAAAAAGACGTAAATATACAATGAATATGCGGTAATAAAACAACTAAATTTTGATATTCTGAATTAAATTTTCATTTAATTAGGGGATTGAGCAGGTTTTGGGATTGAGTATTGAATAAAGATAAATTCAAGTTATAATATACTTTATTAAATCAGTTAACACCTAATACAGTTTTTTATATCAAACTTATACTGATATTAATTTAAAAATTATAAAACGCATCGGTTATGTGTGCTTCAAGGTTTTGAACTAAAAAATTGTGGCGTCTATCACTAAGGACATGTTTGTAAAAAGAAAACGATCTTTCTACATCTACTGAAATTATAGGGCAATATTTTAATTTCGGAACTAAGGCAGGTTCAATAGCTAAATTATTTACAGTTTTCCCTGACATTATGTTTACGACCTGCCTTAGAATCTTGAAACCTGTGTTTTTTTCTATTAAATTTTCTAATTTTGCTACTACTGTTTTTCCTACCTCACCTCGTATTTGTTTGCAATTTTGTACACATGTTTCTATTATATCCATCAACTCTGATAGACTTGTACACGATTCCTCTAGTTGCAAAATACTATCTGCTATAAATGCATAGTTACACTTAATATACATTAACTGTGGTTCCACTTTAGCACTTTGAAATATTTCTTTAGACTTTAGGATGCACTGAATCATCAGCAGACATTTGTGAAATTAAGTCTTTCAATTTTTGGAAATAATCTGCATAAAATATTGCTGCACGAATCCAGGTGCCCCATCTGGTCACGACAGACTCAGGTGGTAATGGTACTCCGGGAAGATTCTCCTTGTAAAATTGTACTCTTAATGGGGCCTTTATGAATATCTTTTTTACATTTTCTATTAGGTCATTGACCAACGGAAAGGAAACTCTAATAGTTGCCGCAACTCTATTTAATCCGTGAGCTAGGCAAGTTACATGAAGATACACAATAGGAACTGAATTCGGCAAAAAGAAAAGTGTTAAGGTTTCTTGAATAAAACGTGTAACTGTGGGGTTGTTTGTTTTTTCCACTTCTTTTATGGCTATAAGGTAAGCTTTTCCAGGTTCTTCTTCTGTGAGTTTTCCAATCATTAAATTAACTATATAACGACCACACGAATCAGTTGTTTCGTCGACGACAATATACATATAGTTACCTCCAATTTATTTCTTTATTTCATCTAGCACGGTCCCAAATACCTTTCCAACGACATTTTTTCTTAATGTTGATTCATCTGGTGCATTACATTTTGTATATTTTTGCAGAAAGGCCTTAACTTGCGGGTTAGTTAACTTGTTTAAAGGAATAGTAGCAGCCAAGAACGTTTTACATAGATATTCGTTAAATTCTGACTGATCATGGTTTCCGCTTTTAAAAATCTCAAATTACTGCTTCAGTGTTGACTGTATTGGACCAGACTTCATCTTGCTAACCTTAGCAATGTGTTGGTCTATTTGAAATTTCTTTGAGCAGGAAACAATTTTTGAACAAGACTTGCAAAAAACATGGCCGCCGTCCGAAGCAAGTTCTGGGTAAAGCTTAATCCACGAAACACATCGTATTTTCGACATAATCACCGCTTTCACTTTCACTTTGTTTACGTTTACAATACTAACTGCGGCTACGACAAACGACAACCTCAATAATACTGACAAACTGTAACAAATGTGAGCAAATAAATAATTATAGAAGGTGTAGATAAAGAAATTCTAGTTAAAACATCTGGTCAGAAATACCCACTCACTAATGGAATTTCTCAATAGAAGAATAATAGTTTATTTTATTAGTTTATTACTTTATTAATTAGCCTATTTATTGCCCTCTTATCTTCAGACCCCGACAGCACAGGCGACACGGCGGCATGCGACCATAAAACGTAAGAAAAGAACATAGAAACCTGAACTAACCAAAACATTCTTAGATATGCAATAGTTCCTAAAATATGCATTTTTTCCTTTAAAATCACAAAATATGCAAAAATGCATATATATGCAAAATGCATAAAATCCGGTCTAATACTTTCTAAGATATAGCCGCTTGCCACCCTTAGTGGATCACCCGGTGTCCTGTGTATGAATAAGAAATATTAAAATAAAAATTTGAACGATTGAATCCGGGCATAGTTTTGCATTTTTTACTATGACAATGTGTATTTAGTTTCTGTTATAACTTTGATATAGACGGAGTTTATGTTTTGTTTTATGAAGGTGGAAAATTAACATGGTATTGTCATTTAGGTTAGGTAGGTTAGCAGTGTAATAGATTACCAGTTTGAGTATAACAGGGCTATTGTGTGTTGGAAATCAGTACGGATTTATGCCTGGTTGCAGTACATAGGACGCCTTGTACAGTTTAACATCTGAAATGATTAATAATCTAAATAATGGTTAAAATATGCCGTTCTGGGTCCAATTTTGTTTATAATTTATATAAATTGTTTGGTATCACTCAGTGTGGGTAGCTCAATTATTTCTTATGCTGACGATACAGTGCTGGTTTCCGTTGGTGACACCTGGATAGAGGTGGGAGACAGGGTCAGCATAAGAATACATTTTTAAAATCCTGTTTAGAAGAGATTGACTATATCCTAGGGAGTTATAATGTTTTGGTGACATCTGTAATGTTAGAGCTCCTTACATGGTCAGTGAATCAGCATTTATACATAGGAATAATAAAGAACATAGGCATACAAACTTAAAGACGTGTGAGAGTGCAAAAATTGCCAAATGAGAGAATATAAAAAAAATATCAAATATTCATTCTTATCACCTTGCTCGATGCAAGCGTTATTTCAGAGCACATGATTGGGACTTTAATAAACACTGTATTGTCTGGAGTCGGTACTTAATTATTTAGTAGATCATTTTTCTCTGGTGCATCCAAGTAATTTTATTACTTAGGCCCATTAAACATATATAATTCATATTTATGATAAACTAAAATAATTTTAAAACTATTATTTAACCAGGTTGTGTGTGCATTTAAGGAGCAACTTTTTGTATTAAACATGGAAGAAACAATGTTGTTAGTTTAATGGTTGCCAACCAAGTATGTAACGTCTTTCAAATTTGTTATACCTGAATGTTGCTCCTGATAAGAGATAATGTAGCGTCTGCAATTAAGATTATACCACAGCGTTACAAAAATTCGTGATCGTAATTTGTAATAAATAAATATACACAAATACAAATCCGCGTTCAAGGTCCAGTCCTTTGAACAAAAATATTTTATTGTTAAATTTCACAACAGTTGCAAACAGGGAAGTGAAGTAATCTTTTCCATGTAGCTGATAGGAAAATCACCAATTGGGAGACTTAATAATGTTTTTCTCTATTACAGCATTGACCAACATAATGCTTGCAGTCTCCAGAACCAACAGCAGTATCATAATCGGGCTGGTCACAATCGTAATGTAAAAATTGAAGAAGTTAATATGTTTAACTGCGATCAATGTGACTATCAAACAAAATATAAATCCCATTTAAATACACATTTTCTCCGGCATAAAGATCCAGGGGAAATCAATATATTTAAATGCAATCAGTGTGACCATATAACAAGGTATAAACATCATTTTATCAGTCACCTTCTTCGGCACGAGGATCCAGCCGAAATCAATATGTTTAAATGCGATCAATGTGACTATAAAACAAAGTTTAAACGTAATTTGAACCGTCATCTTCTCCGGCATAAGGATCCAGGGGAAGTCAGTATGTTTAAATGCAATGACTGTGACTATCAAACAAAGTATAAAAGTGCTTTTAACAGTCACCTTCTTCGGCATAAGGATCCAGGGGAAGTCAATATGTTTAAATGCAATCAGTGTGACTATGAAACAAAGTATAAATCTCATATACAATCACACCTGCTACGGCATAAGGATTCAGGGGAAGTCAATATGATTAAATGTGATGAGTGTGAGTATCAAACAAGATATAAACGTAATTTTAACATTCATCTTCTCCGGCATAAGAATCCAGGGGAAGTGAATATGTTTAAATGCGATCAGTGTGACTATGAAACAAGGTTTAAACGTAATTTAAACCGTCACCTTCTCCGGCATAAGAATCCAGGAGACGTCAATGGAGAAGTGGATATGTTTAAATGCGATCAGTGTGATCATAAGACAAGGTATAAATCTAATTTTAATGCACACCTTCTCCGGCATAAGGATCCAGGGGAAGTCAATATCTTTAAATGCGATCAGTGTGACTATCAAACAAGGTATAAGAGATATTTTTATAGTCATCATCTCCGGCATGAGGATCCAGAGGAAGTCAATATGTTTAAGTGCTATCAGTGTAAATATCAAACAAAATTTAAAGGCAGTTTAAAGAGACACATTCTACGGCATAATAATTCAGGTTAAGTTAATGCATTTAAAGGTGATCAGTGTGTCTACCAAACTAAGTATAAATATTATTTAAGCATGCATCTTCGGCATAAAGATCCAGCAAATATAATTGTTTTGAATAATTTGAAACTTTTAAGGTGTTCAAAATGTGCAGTATATAATTATGTGAACTATATTCTTTCATCATTATCACGATAAAGTGATTTAACTTTATAATAAAAATTGTCACTCTAGTTTTTGACCAAACAATATTAAAGTTTAATTTTTTATGAGGATCTTTCCGCCCCCTCCCTGTCTTTTACCTGGCTGCGCCATGGTGACGGTTAATTAATAATTATCCTGAGGGCCTCAAAGTTCAATTTTTTCAACTGCCACGGTAATATTTCTATATTATTGCTAATATTAAAAGGTTCAGTTAAATTTGAATTTTTAGTTTTATCGTAATGACTTAAAATTTTCATCAATTTCTGTTTCAATGTACGGACTTCATCTTAACTTTTATATTTTTCATGATTGGTAAAAGCAGGGACCCGGACCGGAACCGCTAATTGGTAAGAACCGGACCGGAACAGATATTTTTTGTGGACCGGAATCGAAACCGAACACATATTTTACTTGAAAGAAAATTTTGGTTGCAGAACCCGAACCCCAAAAATTAAAACGGTTTTTTTGTGTTTTTTTCGGTTTTCAGAGTAATACCACGGCAGATTGTTATATCTGCCGTGGTAATACCGTGTCAGATAGTTTACACATGCCTTTGCAGTAATTAAACCTAACCTAATTTTAAGTTTCTCTATAAATTTTGTTCTGTGGAGACACTTTCGACCACAAAACAAATGAGAGGTATTGCAGGCGAATTTACTCCCCTTTTGGCAAATAAATCTGAGATCTTGCTCTAGAATGTTCTACTTGTTTTTCTCTCCCTCTTATAGTCTTTATGCAAAATAACAAAGACTGAACGAAACCATTACCAACTATATTATAGTGGTCGCATTTGTGGCGACACAGTTTTCTTAATTTTTTTGGATGAAACGGGATTAAAAATTCAAAGTTTATCCAAAACGGTCATTTTCGGATCGGAACGGAACCGAATCTGAATCGAAATTTCATATTTTGGAGGGAACCGGATCAGAACCGTTTAAAATTGGTAGGAACCGAATCGAAATAATTGAAGACATAAGTGAATAAAGGTGTCATGTCACATTTTTTAAAAAAACTACTTTTTCAACTTTTTGAACATTCCTAGCATAGGTCTAACTGTTAATAAACCCTAAATGCCACTTTCTTTATTTATAAAGATTTTTTTAAATGATAAAGGTGTTAAGTCACACCAACATCTAGCATGTGGTAGTGGATAAAGGTGTTATGTTACAATTTTGTTACATAACACCTTTATCAACTAAGCGATTCATACATCAGCTTTATATTGAACAATGCAAAGAAAAGAAAATGGACGATAAATATATGGTCAAAGTTTCTTTCTACAGACATATTTTTGCAACGAAGTTTAATTTGTCTTTCGGGCACCCAAAAAGCGACATATGCAGTGTTTGTGATGCTGGGGCAAATTCGACAGATCACAAAGAAAATTATGAATTTGCCTTTAACGCACAAAAATTAGACCGCACCATTCCAGCTACTGACAAAAGAAAATACTACATAACTATGGACCTGCAACAAACTATGCGACTACCGAAGTTATCTACATCCAAAGCGTTTTATTTGCGGCAAATGTGGCTGTATAAGTTTGGCATCCATTGGATTACCTATTCTGGATCTAAGTCGTTTTTTTTTTACGTGGACTGAAAACATTGCAAATAGGGGAAGCAATGAAATTGGTAGTTGTTTGTTGCGATTTTGTAAGCTGCTTAAAGAGGCACAACCTGAGATTGGCCATCTAATAATTTGGTCCGATTCATGTGCTGGCCAAAACAAAAAATTTTTTATATTGTGTCTTTACCTGTACCTAATAGTGAAAAATTTTTTTAAAGTAGTAGATCACAAATTTCCCGAAGTTGGTCACAGCTACTTAGATTCCGACCGTGACTTTGGAAGGATTGAAAAAATATTAAGAAAACATCATACAATATTAATTCCAGACCAGTAGAAATCATTACATCTGCGAGTACAAAGAACAGTTTATGCCTGAATATGACAAACTTTTTTTATAACTTAGAAGAACTTCCGGCCAAACTTCGCTTGTATAAAAAAATAAACAATACTGCTAACGATAAAGTTAATTTACGAGACAGTGTCAAGTGGATTAGAGTAGACCACTTTGGGTTTTATTATTATAAAACTAACTTGGATCCGATTACCCCATTTCTACAGGTTGATTTACATAAAAAGGGCACAAAAGAAATCCTTCCTGAGGAAATATTTTTAAGTAAGTTATCAAGGTGTGAGGGTCTCACAATTGAAAAAATGAATAACTTACAAGAGCAGCTAAAGTTTATTGACGAGGATTATAGATGGTTCTATGAAGAAATTTTGACTGAAAATATTGACAATCCTAAGAAAAAAAGAAAAACCTGTTAGTTTGCTGTTGCTATTGTATGTTTTCCAAAGTTAGTTTATCGATTAAATATTGTAGACCCTATTCTGTGAAAGTTCCTATATTATATAATATTAAAAACATATTTAAAAGCAACATGACTCCCTTATTCAATTAAACCATATAACGTTTTTGATTTAAAGTTGGTGGAATAAGGTGTTATGTACACATAAATCTAAATTTATCAAAGACGTTTTACAATTTTTTATTATCATAGGACAGCAAAGAAAATTTCTTAGTTTCCCTAAAATATGCCGTATTACCAAATAAAATAAAATTGTAATGTAAAAAAGTTCTAGTTCAAAACGCGTTTTATTAAATTACTCCAAAATTTAAAAATGTTACATGACACCTTTATCCACTTATGTCTTCAATTGTTTCGGAACCGGAATTGTAACTGAACCTAAATTCTCTATTTCATCTGGAACCGAATTAACCGATATTACATTCCGGTCCGGGTCCCTGGGTAAAAGTAGAAAATATCAGAGCATTTGAAATACGGGGGTTCCACAAATTACCCTGTATATTACAGGATATATTTTCTCAAATGGGACACCCTATACAGGGTGTTCTAAATTATGTGGGCAATCTCCCAGATTCAGAGCACATAAAAATAATTTGACAAGTTTCTATACACATTTTTTTCCTTAACCTTAAACTAAAAAAAAAGGTACAAAAATGGTATAAAAAATATTTTTGTCGATGAAGGCAGAATCCAAAAATTGGATAATATATGGGGTGTCCCATTTAAGAAAATATAACCATGTAATATCCTTTATATAGGGTGTCCACAATTCATATCTCAAAAAACTTATTTGGTCGTAGCTTTACAGGGATAAATTGTAATAATAAAAGTAGCGTAGAGACAATGATTGAAAATATTTTGTAGCTTCTAAGGTGGCCGCGAGGGGGCGCAACGTAATATTAAATAGTACAAATTATAAATTCTGCCCAAATTATTAGAATAAGGTATAACTTTGAGGGTGTCATTGGAAAACTGAGTTGATTCTCGATAACTTTTATTTAAGAATTTTTGTCATACCACACCCCTGATAATGCATTTTAGAGAAAGCGAAGGTATTTTAACTGCACACTCTTTGTATATTTTTAAAGCAATAATTTTCTCTTTTAAAAACAGATCAAGTTTTGAACTGCAGGTATTTCATGCGTATAACACAAGAACAGTAAATGTTGATTAACGAATTCACCATTTAACATTGGCTGAGAAGATTCCCTTATTACATGTGCCTGACTTTTTTAATAAATTACCGAATAATATAAAAATCATTACCAGAAAACTTAAAAAAAAAACGATTATTGAATTCAAACCCTATTCTTTCGATGACTTTTTAAATAATTAATCAAAGGTATTATTTGTTTTCGTTTGTTTTTTGACGTCATTTCTTTTGTGTTTGATATGCTATTCGTGATGTATTATTAACACAGTTTGTGGGAATCAAGTTGTATTTTTAACTCCCAACATTAAACGGTGAGGCTTTGTACATTCCTCGGGTTTAGGTTATTTCACTGGTTCGTTTTATATAGTGGCTAAGTGAATTAGACAGTTAGAACACATTTAATTTGGCGTTTATTTATCCAATTCGGCACTTGTTTACAAGATAACTATTTAATACATGATTAATTACGAACTTTAGTACAGGACAACTTTTATAACATTACTACACTTATTACTTTTTTGTTAAGCTTTGCAATTTGTCATGTCCGACGGACGATGACCCACGTTAATTTTGACGTACGTATTGACCTTTC
The DNA here is from genome assembly GCA_963920685.1 of Polydrusus tereticollis. Taxonomy (NCBI): domain Eukaryota; kingdom Metazoa; phylum Arthropoda; class Insecta; order Coleoptera; family Curculionidae; genus Polydrusus; species Polydrusus tereticollis. Next base: position 8,756,209 of record OY987333.1, on the reverse strand, counting down.
CAAGGTTTAATTCGCAGTGTCTGTCGAGGAACTGTCGGCTTGCTTTGTCGCTAGAAAATCACGCCCCGCTGTCAGACTGTTCATCAATCACAAGGTAACATATTTCGCGCCCTGTCTTCTCATTAGCTATTTATTGTTCCGCCGTGTTTTCTTAGGATCAATTGTTATTGTCCCGTCTTTGTCTACCGCGATGGACTTAATTTTCTAGCGGCAAGATGTGTCAAATATTTTTAGTTTTTACAATCTCCAAAAATTGACGTTTTAACATTGGATCTGTATTGAGAAAACTTTTTTTTGCTTAAATAACAGTAGCGACAGGCCGCTATTTTGGTTGTTTGTCTAGACATTATTAAAACATTAAATGCATTTTGTTTCTCTGTTTCTCTGACCGTTGAGGAATTGTGTTGCTAATGGTATATTTGAAAAGCAGTTATTTTATCTAGACAAAAAGTAGTATTGATTCTGAAAACATTGGTTGCATTTAATTTCATTATTTTTATTGCATTTGAGCAATTGTTTCCCCAACACAGTTTGAAAAACATAGTTTATTATTATTATTAATATATATAATATTAAATATATTAATATATTGTATAAACCTAAAAATATGTATTAAGTTTTTCCCAATTTGCTTAAAAAAAACCAAATAGTAAAAGTAAGCGCCACTAATATAACATTATCGTTCACATTTAAATATTTTTATGAAAACTTGCAGCAAAGAATGTATCAAAGGAAGCGACACCAAAAAAGTTATATCTAATTAGTAATTACTTCTTGTGGATATTCTATTGGCCTTCAATGCCCAATTTCCGTTTCTCATTGGCTGAATCAGTTGGAAATTGATATCACCATGTAAAACTCGACACATCTTTGATCGCTACTGGCGAAGCGCCGATACGGCTTCACTCTGTTCTTATCTATACTACGTTAAAAACAGATAGATGCGAGGACGGCTCACGCCTGTACAAATCGTACTCGGCGGCATCTGGCTTTTAAGTTCCTAGTATTGCGCTCGCCGAAACCTCCGCCGCAATAGAGGTGGCTTTTTTTGTTGGAGTTTCTATACCGAAAACACAAATGTAAACAATAATGTTATATTTGTGGCGCTTACTTTACCGTGCACTTTGTGTATAATAGTTTTAGCAGGGTCAGTATATTTTTCTCTGGTTGAGTTCCACCTTACGAATGGAATCCCATTCTGGGGACTGTACCTTGTTGATCATTTTTATCACATAGAACTTTAAAAATACCTCCCAGCGTTTTCTCCTTTCTGGTTTACCTGTGAATATATTTTTCCTGAAAATTTATGACCAATACCTTTTAAGATATAGCCGCTCGCCAACCTTAGCGGATAACCTGGTGTCCTGTGTGTATATACAACCATTTTCGAGGTAATTAAATTTCATTAAAATATACACGGTTGCTTAAAAGTTATAATCGAAAATGTAAATCTTCAGGTGCGTCTTTGAGAACTTGTATTTTTGTTAGGAGGGACATTAAAATGATTATATGAACTACTAGTATTATTTTGACCTCCCCCGTACGCTGGCGAAATATTGCCCTATAGTTGCAGTTGTATATTAAAGATTGATTGTTTAATTTCTGAAGTAACTGTGATATGAACGGAATAAAAGTAAACAACTCCGCGCTACTGATACATTTATTAAATATCACAGTCCATTACATTGTGAGTAGAACAGGGCTGTTGTGGTTGTGCCAATCTACTTTATATTATCAACAAAATGACGGCCCAGCATAAATTATTTTACTTTCACACTTCTCGTCCACCGTGTGTTGATGTCTCGGACCACTGTGCCACCCAATGTCAAGATCATTTTAACATAATAAGCACTTTCGGTGTATAAATACCCGAGCATTGGGTGGACAGGGTACCTTCGTTTTTCTGACCTCCCCTACGATCGGGAGTGCTTCTACCAAAGAGTAACCTAACCAATCTTTGCTTCTACGTCTTATAGGCGCAAAGCCCCGCTTTTGATCGTCCCTAGTTCCCCCAGGAGCGCTTTTAAGTCTTATAGACCCGAAGCCCCTCTCCTGGATCCTCATCTATCCACCAATCCTCTGAGGCGTGATAAAGTAAGGCCCTTGAGGCCGGAATCCCATGAGGCCCCTCAGGCTAGTAGTACCTTTAAGTCCGCTAGAGACATGTTTGGTTTTCTCTAGGCTACCTGGTCACGAATTATAAGTTTCCAAGGTGTTGTAAACAGGGGGATGAACTTCCGGTAACACGCGACGCTAATTCTGAATAGGTTTTCCGTTGTTTTTTTTTCCATGTAACTGATAGGAAAATCGCCTATTGGGCAACCTACTAACGTTTTTCTCTATTGCAGCATTGACCAACAAAATGATCGCAGACCCCAGAATATATACAGTCACTGCCTCGGTGAGGATCCACAGAATGTTAAATTTAAATGTGATCAGTGTGACTATCAAGCAAAATTTAAATCTCATTTTAACCGTCACCTTCTTCGGCATAAGGATCCAGGGGACGTCAATATGTTTCAATGCGATCAGTGTACATATCAAACAAAATATAAATCTCATTTAAATACACACCTTCTTCGGCATAAGGATCCAGGGGAAGTCGATATGTTTAAATGCGATCAGTGTGACTATCAAGCAAAGTTTAAATCTCATTTAAATACACACCTTCTCCGGCATAAAGATCCAGGGGAAGTCAGTATGTTTAAATGCGATCAGTGTGACTATGAAACAAAGTATAAATCTCATTTAAATACACACCTTCTTCGGCATAAGGCTCCAGAAGAAGTCAGTATGTTTAAATGCGATCAGTGTGAATATCAAGCAAAATTTAAATATCATTTTAAACGTCACCTTCTTCGGCATAAGGATCCAGGGGACGTCAATATGTTTAAATGTGACCAGTGTACATATCAAACAAAGTATAAATCTCATTTAAATACACACCTTCTCCGGCATAAGGATCCAGGGGAAGTCAATATGTTTAAATGCGATCAGTGTGAGTTTCAAACAAGGTATAAACCTCATTTAAATACACACGTTATCCGACATAAGGATCCAGGGGAAGTTACTATGTTTAAATGCGATCAGTGTGACTATAAGACAAAGTTCAAACGTAATTTTAACCGTCACCTTATAAAGCATGAGGATCCAGCTGTAGTCGATATATTTAAATGCGATCTGTGTGACTATATAACAAAGTATAAATGTCATGTAAATTCACACCTTCTCCGACATAAGGATCCAGGAGAAGTAAATATGTTTAAATGCGATCAGTGTGAATATGAAACAAAATTTAAAGGCTGTTTAAAGAGACACCTTCTCCGACATAATAATTCATGTTGAGCTGATGTATTTGAAGGTGACCAGTGTGCCTATAAAATATAAATGTTATTTGAACATGCATCTTCACCGGCATATAGATCCAGGAAAAGCTATTGTTGTTTTGAATTATTTAAAACTTTTTAGGTGTTCAAAATGTAAAATATAAATTTATCTAAACCATTATTATTTCACTATCATCACCATCGATGTCACTTTTAAGTAATTTATTTCTATTATATTTATTTTCAAATTTTTGGATATTAATTATCCGTGAATTTAGCCCTTACATGGTATTGTCATTTAGGCAGGTTAGGGGTGTAGTCGATTAGCAGTTTGAGTAGAACAGGGCTGTTGTGAGTGTACCAATCTATTTGGTATTACTCTACGAATCATTGCGCACGTGCGCGAAAACAGCGTTCAAGATCCAGCTTCATTATAAGTTCGAAGAAAAATGTTTTATTATTATTGAGTTTCAAAAGTAATGTAAACAGGGGGATGAACTCCCGGTAACACACGACTCTTATTCTGAATGGATTTTCTGTTGTTTTTTTCCATATAACTGATAGGAAAATCAGCCATTGGGCAACCTAATAACGTTTTTCTCTATTACAGCATTGACCAACAAAATGATCGCAGACCTCAGAATATATACAGTCACTGCCTCGGTAAGGATCCACAGAATGTTGAGTTTAAATGCGATCAGTGTGAATATGAAGCAAAATTTAAATCTCATTTTAACCTTCACCTTCTTCGGCATAAGGATCCAGGGGACGTCAATATGTTTAGATGCGATCAGTGTACATATCAAACAAAACGTAAAGGCAGTTTAAAGGGGCACCTTCTTCGACATAAGGATCCAGGGGAATTCAGTATGTTTAAATGCGATCAGTGTGACTATCAAACAAAGAATAAATTCCATTTAAAAGCACACCTTCTCCGGTATAAGGATCCAGGGGAAGTCAATATGTTTAAATGCGATCAGTGTGACTATCAATCAAGGAATAAATATCACTTAAAAACACACCTTCTCCGGCATAAGGGTCCAGGGGAAGTCGATATGTTCAAATGCGATCAGTGTGACTATCAAACAAAGTATAAATCTCATTTAAATATACACCTCCTACGGCATAAGGATCCAGGGGAAGTCAATATGTTTAAGTGCGATTATTGTGACTATAAAACAAAGTTTAAACGTAATTTAAGCCGTCACATTCTTCGACATAAGGGTCCAGGGGAAGTCAGTACGTTTAAATGCGATCATTGTGACTATAAAACAAAGTTTAAACGTAATTTAAATCGTCACCTTCTCCGACAAAAGGGTTCAGGGGAAGTCAGAATGTTTAAATGCGATCAGTGTGACTATCAAACAAAGAATAAATCTCATTTAAAAACACACCTTCTCCGGCATAAGGATCCAGGGGAAGTCAATATGTTTAAATGCGATCAGTGTGACTATCAAACAAAATATAAATCTCATTTAAATTCACACCTTCTCCGGCATAAGGATCCAGGGGAAGTCAGTATGTTTAAATGCGATCAGTGTGACCATAAAACAAGGTATAAACATCATTTTAACAGTCATCTTCTTTGGCATGAGGATCCAGGGGAAGTCAATATGTATAAATGCGATCATTGTGACTATAAAACAAAGTTTAAACGTAATTTAAACCGTCACCTTCTCCGACATAAGGGCCCAGGGGAAGTCAGTATGTTTAAATGCGATCAGTGTGACTATCAAACAAAGATTAAATCTCATTTGAAAACACACCTTCTCCGGCATAAGGATCCACGGGAAGTCAATATGTTTAAATGCGATCAGTGTGGCTATCAAACAAAGTATAAATCTCATTTAAATACACACCTTCTTCGACATAAGGATCCAGGGGAAGTCACTATGTTTAAATGCGATCAGTGTGACCATAAAACAAAGTATAAACATCATTTTAACAGTCACCTTCTTTGGCATGAGAGTTCCCAGGAAGTAAATATGTTGAAATGCGATCAGTGTGACTATAAAACAAGGTTTAAACGTAATTTTAACCGTCATCTTATGCAGCATAAGGATCCAGCGGAAGTCGATATGTTTAAATGTGATCAGTGTGACTATAAATCAAAGTTTAAATGTGATTTGATCCGTCACCATCTCCGGCATTAGAATCCAGGGGAAGTCAATATGTTTAAATGCGATCAGTGTGAATATTAAACAAAATTTAGAAAGACACCTTCTCTGCCATAGTAATTAATGTTGAGCTGATGCATTTAGAGGTGACCAGTGTGCCTATTAAACTAAGTATAAATATTATTTGAGCATGCATCTTCTCCGGCATAAAGTCCAGGAAAAGATATTGTTGTTTAGAATAATTTGAAACTTTTAAGGTGTTCAAAATGTAAATTTTATAATTATCTGAACTACTAGTATTTCACTATTATCACCATAAAGATATGTATTTTTATTATAATGTCTCATTTTTGAATATGAATTATTTGTAAATTTATTTAGTTACGGGACATGCCCGAACATAACAATTACAGTAAAATTTGTATACGTGCAGGCAATAGACCAAGTAATTTCTAAAGGCTGGCTAAGCTTGTGTGTAAGGCTAACATAGATAAATAGGATAACATTATTTTATAAATATAACAAAAATTCACATTGTAAACATAGAAAAAATAAATGCAGAAGGTTATTACAAAGTTTATCGGCGTTTCTTTAGCTTGCGTTAAGGGAGTCCCTGGAGGTACAAAACAGATCCCGGCATCACAATCAAATCCATTGGTGTGTCTCCTGATTCAGTTGATTGCCGAGTTTTGGCTATAGATATTACGATGCTGTTGTAATTCAAACGTTCTATTCACTCTCAGCGATCGAGGAGGCACATGATAGTCGAATCATGACAGAATCCCAAAGCAATCAGCCAATCCATGAATCACACCATGAGAAAAGACAATATGATAGTTCACTCTTCTCTTATCGAGGCTCTCATTGTAATTGATTATTTCATTAGGGATTCCCAACTTGAAAGCAACAAGAATTTTTTAACATTCTCAATGGCTGATGAGGTGCTGTTCCTACAAAAAAGGGTGGTTAGAGCTCTACTTGGAATGAAAGCACGAGAGTCTTGTAGGGGCAAATTCAAGTCACTAAACATTCTTGCACTTCTAGGTGTACAGGGTGAGTCGGGAGGAATGGGCCTAACTCTAAGGGTGTAATCTATGCATCAAAATAATAAGAAAAAACTCAAATGTTGTTATCCAATACCTATTCATTTGTTTGCAAGTTATAAGGCAAAAACAAAATATTGCTTTAATTTAGCTTTCCTGTAATAAATGTTATTAGTGTTTGCTTTTGGTTGTTGTGCTGTCACTATCCTATTAGTGTCAGTATAAAATGTTACATTGATTCACCGTTAACTTTCGGATTTGTATCATTTTAATTTTATAAAATGCCACACATTTATTCACATCTCGACTACGCCAATATGGTTTTTATTTATGGTTTGTATAATGGGAATGCTAGAGCGGCTGCTGAAGAATATCGTGAACGATTTCCACATGAAAGAACACCGAACAGAAAGGCCTTTGTCAGAGTTTTCAACAAACTCTGCGAGACCGGGACGCTTCCAAGTGCTAATGTAACATCCAAACGAGCCATTCAACAGGATTTAGAAGAAATAAAAAATGTTCTAGCTTTAGTAGAAGAAGATGCGATGACGAGCTCACGAAGAATTGGAATTCAGTTGCTTATACCCGTACCATGTACAGCGTGTACAGAATCTTCAACCTGGAGACTATACGCCAAGCGTATGCAATTTTGTGAGTGGATAATTAATAATCGTCATCTTTTACCGCACATACTTTTTACTGACGAAGCTACATTCACCCGTGACGGCATCAATAATAATCGAAACTCTCACGTATGGTCGGACGAAAATCCTCGCGCAATAGTCGAAAGTAATTTTCAACACAGGTTTTCAGTAAACGTGTGGTGCGGCATGATCGATAATAATTTAATTGGCCCTTTTCTTTTGGAAAATCGCCTTACAGGGGATCACTACTTAAGTTTTATACAAATGAATTGCAAGGACTACTAGGACATTCCTTTAAACATCAGAATTGAAATGTATTATCAAAACGACGGAGCGCCTGCCCATTTCGATCGTCGGGTCCAGCAATATTTAGACCAATGGTTTCCAGGGGTTTAGATTGGTCGCGGTGGTCCTATTAGTTGGCCTCCTAGATCGCCAGACCTCACGCCGTTGGACTACAATTTATAGGGTTGGTTAAAAACTGACGTTTACAAAATAAAAGTAGATACTAGGGATGCATTAATTAGACGTATTAGAAATGCTGTACTCAATATTAAAGAAAGGCACAAATCAATTAGAAGATCCACGAGCGTCCTTCGTAAACGAAGCAGGAAATGTTTGGAAGTCAATGGCGGTATTTTTTAAAAATTTACTTAACCAATGATTTATTTAAAACAATGTTAATGACGTTAATGTTGGATATTTTGGTTTAACAATATTATTATTTTATTTAACGCTGTAACTTGAAAACAAATGAATATTGGATAACAACATTTGAGTTTTTTGTTATTATTTTGATGCATAGATTACACCCTTAGAGTTAGGCCAATTCCTCCAGACTCACCCTGTATATTTTTAAATGCATCTTGTGCCTCTTTAAGAACTTTGGCTGATTTAGTGGTTTGTTACCTAGTCATAAGTATAATACAAGGAGTAGAAACGTTAATATCACTGCACGTGTGTCAAGTATTATAATAATCTGCCTTGAACTATACAACAGGAAAGATACCTTAAAGCTTGCAAGAAATGTTTTTTTCTTACATAGTGGAAATGGAGTCTTATACTATTGACGAGTATCTGAACTATTTGCCTCCTCAAACTCCAAACTAGAGGATCTTCATTTTTGTACACATTGTAAGGTTTGTCTAAACCTGTTCTTTCTTTTTTATTACTGACCAGTCTTTTAAAGAAAAGGTTTGTGTCCAGATATTAAATTTTAAACTTTAAGTTTAACAATATTCAAGTAGCAATCGAACTAGACTACTATATCGTTCCATAGGTGCCCTTATTGTGTCGTAAATTTGCCTATTGTTGCGTTTTATAAAACCAAGCAATCTAAAATGTTGTCCATATGTAAAATGGAGAAAATAAGTTCCTTATCGAAGTTGACGCCGAGATCATTAAAGTGTGAGACAATATCCAGATTAGCGTTCTCCACCTCGTAGGTATGGTTCATCGAAGAATTGCCTTTGTAAAATCGAAGGACCTTACACCATTAAGTTGTAGAAGGTTGGATTTGCACCAGAAGACCAATCTATCCAAATCCACCAGACACGTTAAAACAAGATATGACATCATTTATAAATAGTAAGAATTTAGGTCCGATATGTGAACCTTGAGGTTGAGGAACACCAGAAGTTACCGGAAACTCTTTGGAGACTGATCCGCGGCAATATCCCATGATATGAGCTTATTCACTTGAGGTATACGCACTACCGATTCCTATACCAGTAGGCTTGCCAACCGCCCTTTATTCTGAAATGTTGTCATTTAATAAGGTACGTATCAAAGGACGGTTGATGAAGATTAAAAATGTAGTAGGTATTCCTTTTTTTTTTTTTCTATGTATATGTGTTGCATGTTGCCGATAGTTAAAATATACCGGTGAATTCTCGAATTCGCCAATTCCCCAACCCGTTAGATACTTTTAAGAATTTCCAATATTTTTATTATTTACCAAGTTTATGCTCGATTTGATCATTTTCGAATGGGTGGAAAATGCTTTTCAGGTGTAACTCGATTCCTGCTGATTTCGCGACGAAAAATGAAGAGATGAGTAATAAGGTTGAGAATAAAATTCTTTATTATATTGTACTTTTAAGAATTTTCAATATTTTTATGATTTATCGAGTTATTGCTCGATTTGACTATTTTCGAAGGGGTGGAAAATGCTTTTCACGTGTAGCTCGATTCCTGTTGATTTCGCTACGAAAAATAAAGAGAGTAATAAGGTTAAGAATAAAATTGTTTATCATATTGTATTAAGAATTTTCAATATTTTTATTATTTACCAAGTTATTGCTTGATTTGACCATTTTTGTTTCAAATCCAGATCGGCATGACGCATGCATAGAATTTTTCAGAGACCAGGAACAGATATTTGGGTGTGGGCTGCGGCCCTGGATTGTCCATTGTCCTTTAATTTTATATTCGAAGGTTGGCAACCCTATATATCGGATAGTTTTTCCAGAGAGACACTGTCAAAAGCCTTTGCCAGCTCAGTATAATATATGACGTCAACTTGATGACCTGCTTCAGCCAAGATATTCTTGTAGTGTCAACAAAATAAATCGGGAGAAGGTTAAAAAACAATAATAAAAATAAAAGCAAAGATAAGAAGGAAAGAGAATAAATAGAATAGAGCAAAATCGAAAGTTGTCAAAAATGGAAAAAGAAGATGGTGGTATTGAAATTGACAAAGCAAATTAAGGGCCTCGCCTTGGCTCCACACTTACATAAACAAATATTCGTTAATTTAACATTCGATCACGAGTATTCATATACGAATAGCCTAGCATCCCATTCACACAAATTCTGCCTTAATATTTATTAATTTGCCGAATATTTACGTTTAGTGCATAGACCTTGTACCGAACATTCGTGTTCTGCTAAATATCGACCGAATATTCCTGAATAATATTTATCCACACATCCGGTAGAATGACCGAATATCTAATATTTGTACACGAATAACGCTTATGTGGAGTCGGGGTCATGCTGATGGGATGTCTGATTAGCTTTAGATGAGCTGGCAGGAATAGAACAAGAGTCATAAAAGGAAGAAAATAATTACTTGTCAAAGCGATAACATAACCCTAGTCTAGTAGAAAAAGAAATATTTATTTTACAAGTGCAAGGTTCTGTGAGTGCAAGTTATAATGGAGCCTTCAAGTGTACAAGACTTCTATCAATTAGAGTTTGATGGTTGTGGTCAGAATGTATCAAATTTAATTTGTGTAAAGAGTATTCAAGAAGCTCCAGATGAGGAATCGAGTAATGGGGCCCTTTCCAAGTTTATAGATGCGACAACTATCGTCAAAGAAGAGTTTATTGACACGTAAGTCTCGTCCTTCTTTCTGTATGATTTTTTAAGTAAATATTATTAACCTGTCTCAACAATCCCTAAAGAAGTTTTACATGTTAATATCCAAATTAAGGTGAGGTACTTAGAATTGGGCACCGAAGGTACAGCTAATAATAATGCTAATAATATCGGTGAATGGGGCTTATCGGTGAATGGGGCTTATCGGTGAATGGGGCTTATTCTGTCTTTATAAACTTAATCTTAAATTATTTCAATAAAATTTTTGTTGTAAAGAAGGTCTCTCTGACAAAAAACAGCAGTCATTGGATAACAACGGGTATCAAAATCTCCTGCCGGCATAAGCGAGTGCTATATTTTAAGAAAATCAAAGGGATTGTTACGGATAATCTTTTTAAACAATACTGTAAAATTTTAAAACAAGTAATAAAAGAGGCCAAAAAAATGTCAAACAGAGATTTTCTAAATAAATCGGAAAACAAGGTTACAGCTACCTGGCAACTAGTAAAAAAGATCACCAACAGCAATAATAAAAAAGGGGCCCTTGAAAACTTTTCACATAAATGTAGTGATCCTTTCACAACTGTTAATAGCTTGAACAAATATTTTATCAATGCTTGTCCAAATTTGAACTCAACGACTCAACAAGTATTTCCTTCCACTGATTGTTTGCAGTCCATTTACCTGAGACCAACAAGCCCACATGAGATATTCAAAATAATTAAAAGTCTAAAAAACAAAAAATCGGTTGGGGATGACAACCTGCCGGTCAGAATCATCAAGGAAATTGCAGATCGTATCTCCGAGCCTCTGTCATACATAGTCAATCTTTGTTTTAAAACAGGCGTCTATCCCGATCTTTTAAAAAATGCCCTTGTAAAAGCAATATATAAAAAAGGCGAAGTTGACGAAGAAAAAAATTATAGGCCTATCTCTCTTCTTTCTAACATTGGTAAAATCTTTGAAAGATCAATTTATGATCGTTTGTCGGGTTTTCTGGAAAAGCACTCACTAATATCTGATAGTCAGAATGGGTTCAGAAAGGGGAAATCTACTATAAGAGCGATTTACCAAGCTATTTCAAATGTTTTAGACTCTCTTAATAATAAGAAATTTACTGTGGCTATGTGTATGGACCTGTCAAAAGCTTTTGACAGCGTTAATCATAAGACTCTTTGTGCAAAGTTGGATAATTACGGTATAAGGGGAAACGGCCTTAGGTTGATCAAATCTTACTTGGCGAATCGCACACAACAGGTATGTGAGTATGACATTTATGGCAGACCCATTAAGTCTGATAAGATCAGCATTGCTCGGGGTGTCCCTCAGGGATCCATCTTGGGACCGCTGTTGTATATTTTATATACAAATGAGCTGTCAGATGTAACTGGCGAATATACAGTTCTGTATGCTGATGATACTACTCTAATTTTCGGTAACGATAGCCCTGAGGCGGTGCTGATCGACATTCAGAGAGCTTGTGGCGTGCTGGACAGGTACTTCTCTGCTCACGATCTCCTCTTAAATGTGTCAAAGACGCAGTGTATTGTTTTTGGCAATAGATCTGATAATGCATTTGCTTTCACTTATAATAATTCGGATATCCAAACTTCAGAGCACTTATCTTTTCTTGGACTTATAATAGACAAAAGATTGGATTGGAGAGCGCATGTCGAGCACGTGGCAGTGGCTACGTCTAGGTACTGTTATGCTTTAAGGGTTGTTGCTGAGAACGTTGGTGTTGATGCTGCGATTTCAGCATATCATGCCTTCATTCAATCTAGGATAAGGTATGGCCTCATTTATTGGGGGAATTCAATAGAAATAGAGAGAGTTTTAAGACTTCAAAAAAAGTGCATTAGGTTTATCTTTAGAATGGAGAAACGCGAAAGTTGCAAGGGAATATTTAGTAGTAACAAAATTTTAACTCTAATTAGTATGTATATATTAGATTCTTTTATGTTTGTCCATAATAATAAAGACTTATTTCAAGATACTATTAATAACCACCAATATCTTACCCGACATAAGGCCAACCTTTTACCGGAAAAATGTAATTTTAGCTATATACAAAAAAATGTTTCTTACACTATTATAAAAATATACAATAATTTTCCAGAGAGCATACGCAACCTACCTCATGGCCAAGCCAAAACAATTATAACTAAATTTTTAATTAAAAAGGCATATTATAGTCTAAATGAATTTTATAGTGATTCTGATAGATCTGCTATTTTCTGAACGTTATCTTGGATTGTAAATTACATTTTTGCCTGACTTTCTTCTGTGTATTTTCTTCTCTTGTTAAATCTTGTTAAATCTACAATCACTACTACCTGTGTGTATGTTAGGACGTATGTGTCAGTTATATGTATTTATTTTTTTATATATTATTATAAATTTTAACAGTTATAATGTAACTTTTGTAATCATTGTACTGCGACAATTGTTTTACGCCTTTTGGCTTTTTCTTAGAAACAAATAAAACATTATCTATCTATCTATCTATCTATCTATTATCATTAGCAATTATTATGTCTTTTATGACTAAATATATCACACCAATATGGATTCAGTAGCACACTAAGTTAGTTCAGGTTTAAATGTGTGGTGCATTTACCTTACTTGGCCAATATGAATATTTTCTGTTGATTTTGTTGCGTCTATCATTTTTGTTTTTTTTAATACTTACTGTTTAATAACTTAATTTATCCATTAGGAGCTCTTCCTCCTAAAGACAATCAAAAGTGATTTTTTTTTTGGACTTCCTAAAAAGGATTATTTTGTGTTTTTAAGGGGCCAACAAATATTTTTGGACCAATCAGAACCAGCGGTCACAGTTAAGGAAAGTAAAGAAATAACTGGACTTGACCAAATGCATGATTTGAACTATGACCAGTGGAAAATAAAAAATGAAGAAATAGACATCAAAGATGAGAAATCAGAAACAATTGAAAACAGGTAGGTAGGGACTACATACTTTGCTTAGCTGTAGATGGTATAAAATATACACACCGTGTGATCCACTAAGGGTGGCGAGCGGCAATATCTCAAAATTTATTGTTCATAAATTTTGAAGAATTTTTTTTTATAAAAAAACTATGGAAATTTTTTTTAAAGCAGTTGAACAATTGGTGCTGGAGGACCAAACTGTTGAGATAAAATTAAAAATTAAAATTTTTTTAAAATATTGACCCATCAAAGAACTGTTTTAATACAGGAATAGAGAGGTTATCTATTTTTTGGGCAGTACTGCATCTTTCAAATATCAAATGTGTTATCATATATAAGTAATACAGTATTTACACAAATCAGCAAATCAATAGGTAAGAATCATACAATGTAAGATACTATATTTAAAATGTTAGAATACATACATTCGATGGGGGCAACGCATTATAGAACTTTCCTGCCAGGTGTACAGGTTTATCCTGACCCTTTCTTAAGTGCCATTAAGATGGCACTAGACTGTAAATAAAAAAGCCATTTTATAAAGATATGCTGAAAAAGGAGCTACAGAAGATTATAAAGTTGAATAAACCTCTTTGTACGAAACATTACATCGCTTTAAAATGAAATTTCATATTTGATATTTATTTAACATACTCATTATAATATACAAATTGAATTGCACTATATTATTCTATCCCTTAAATAAGTAATGACAATCATATCGTGGGCGTACAACCAAAATCCACTAAGTCCACTATTTGGTCAATATGACATTTTTTCATAGATGTGTGCATACAGATAATACGCAACTTTTAAAAAACCCTGTAAGTCCATATCGATAATTCCAAAGCTGCTATAATCGTCACAAAATTACCTAAGTCCCAAAAAGCACAATATCGGACAGTATAAATCCATTAAGTGCACTTAGTGGATTTTAAAAAATAATAAATGTAAACGACAGAAACCTGAACAAGAAAAATCATTTAAGTCCATATTAAGTTGGGTTATGTTAAACACCTGTTCGCGCTTCGGTTAGTTGTTGTTTAACGGCAGACTTGTAAGCACAGGTTTTGATTTTAATTATGCATTCTAGAATAGAAAAGATTATGTTAGCGTGTAAAAAACTAAAGACAGATGTAGAAATTGGTATACCTATGCAGACTGTTAAACATTCATCAGGTTTTTCTGGACCCATTACAGTTAATGATATTATACCTAGTAAGTATATTTTGTTTTAAAAATAAATAATATGTATAATAGTTGTGTAGCATCTTAAAATATTTAAAAAAACTTATTAAGAAGATTCTTTTCTCAATTAGTTTGGACTTAGTTGATCCTTCGTTCTAGCCTGGATTATCTAAATTAATAACTTTTAGGTCACTTCAATACTGGCGGAGCAGATACTTCTTTCAATAAAGATCATTTAACCCCTTCAATAAATAAACATGATGTTTTTGCTAAAAAAATACTAGATTATACAGAGGACAGTGATGACTCAGTTCAGGATCCTGACTACATAGCGACAGATTTAACGTCAAGCGAAGGTAAATAATAAATACTTATTTTTTTATTAAGTCAAAGCTATTAATTATTACAAGTAGCTAAATGCAAATTATTTTTGTATTGTAGAAGAAACACATTCTCATTTATTCCAAAACCAATCAACTAGATGGAAGGAGAGTCGTCCCAATATGTGGAAGAAAAGTGTGGCAAAAAATAGAAAAAGTGAATGTTTGGAGTACGAGGTAAACAAGAAACCACGACCAGCTAAACAACCTCAGGTTGTTAATTGTGAAAAATGTCGGTACAAATGTCACGAAAAATTTTCCGATGAAGAAAGAAATATCATTTGTAAATCTTATTGGAAACTTGCGGACTTCAAAAGACAAAAAGATTTCCTTCTTTCTAATATATCAAGTAATTCCCCGGAAAGAAGAAGAGCTAGAAATGGAAATAAACCCGCACGTGCAAATTCCAAGCAATATTACTTCCAAAAGAATAAGGATAAAATGAGAATATGTCAAGCATTTTTTTTAAAAACGCTCAACATTTCCAATGATGTAGTTCTTAATGCGTTTCGTTATAAAGGAACTACTGGCACATATTCTGGTGAAGATAGGAGGGGAAAATCCGAGCCAGGGAATAAAACACCTGCCGCTATTGTTGCCGATATAAAAACTCATATAGAGAGTTTCCCTACCTTAGAATCGCATTATACAAGAAAATCATCGAAGAAACATTATTTAGACAGTAAACTATCAATATCCAAAATGTACGCACTCTATAAAGAAACATGTGAGTCTGAAAAAAAAGAGGCTGCTTCCTTCATAACCTATAAAAGAACTTTTGGACAAAATTATAATTTATCGTTCTTTAAGCCCAAAAAGGATTTATGTCAATTGTGTGAAAAGTATAAACATATAACCGCCGATAAGCAGCAGATTAACCAGATTTATGAAAATCACCTGAATCGAAAAGAAGATTGCTATGCTGAAAAAAAGAAGGACAAAGAAAGGTCAATCCAAGATGACAATTTTTTATCTGTAACTTTTGATTTACAGTCTGTATTACAAATTCCGTGTTCGGATGTAAGTCCTATGTATTATTCAAGAAAAATTTGCGTTTACAACCTTACGGTTTATGAATCAGCTCCGCCTAATAACGCATTTTGTTTTTGTTGGACTGAACTAGATGGCAAAAGGGGAAGTTCTGAGATAGGATCGTGTTTATTTCAATATTTGTCCAGCTTACCTCCACATATCACAGAAGTATCACTTTGGTCTGATACATGTGGAGGCCAAAACAGAAATATCCATGTAGCCGCTTTATTGCTGTTTTTTGTACAGACATCTCATCTTGAAATAATTGAACACAAGTTTTTAGAAAGTGGGCATTCCTATATGGAAGCAGACTCAATGCATAGCGCAATTGAACGTACAAAAAAATTTGTTCCGGTATATACTATAAAGGACTGGCTCAATATCTTTAGTCTGGCACGATCGAATAGAAACAGAAATAAGAACAGCGGCCCTTATATTGTTAAGGAACTTAATTTAAAAGATTTTTGGGATTTAAAGTGCTTATCTGACTTGCTAATAAAAAATAAATCTAAGGATACTGAAGGACAAACAGTTAACTGGTTGCTTATAAAAAGTTTGCGATATTCCAAACAACATCGCGACATAATTGAGTATAAGTATCAACACAACAGTGACTATAAAGCAATAAACATATGTGGGAAAGGAAGACCACCAGCACCTCCAAAACAACTGAAACGATTGTACCAGAAAAGCTACCAATTAGCATAAAGAAAAAAAATGATCTTTTAAAATTATGTAAAAGTGAAGCAATTCCCCCTGAATTTCATGGATGGTATAAATCACTTCCCACTGAGAAAAATATTCCACACCTAACTCTGGAGCCCTCCGTTGAAGACAGTGACAGGGATGTGTCAGATTTTAGCGACTCCGATAATGAGCCTTTATCCCATTTAGTCCGTAAGAAGTAAATTAGTATTTAAGAAGAATCCTTTAAGTCCTTTTTTTTTGTAAAAAACCAGAATAAAACTTGTTATTAGAAAAAAATGTTGTTTTATTTAATTTAAATATAAACCTAAAGTGGAGTTATATTTCAATAAACTTATTCTGTTTGCTTATTTTGAACATGTGATTTTGTATAAGACATAAAAGATAAAAACACGTTTTTCTCAACATTTATCTTTTTGGACTTATAGGGTTCTGGTTGTACGCCCACGATATATAGTTTAAAAAAAGGTACCTAAGTAACAGGTTTACTTGCATGCACTAATAAATGTAGTTTTATTTTTTACTTATACTATTATTATTAAAACTAGTGCACTGCAGAAAAGAGAGTGTTTTTTTTATTTTTTATCAGAAATATAAGGGTTCTTCGCCTTCCGCCATATCACTTGGAATTAAACCCCATAGAATTGGTGTGGGCGCAAATAAAAGCTCTCTTGCATTAAGAAACAAAGTATATTTTCAGCCTGTTCAAAAGTTTTTGAGTTGGTGCATTGGTGTAGGGACATAAATTAAATATAAATGTTAATAAATGTGCAGAAATATTTTTTAAAATTTGCTGTTGATTAGGGAAAGACATGTGAATATCCACAACTAGGAAACCAAAATTAGTTACAGTAAGCCAATGTATGATATAATTTTTTTTCCAAGAAGACGTTGGTATTTTTTCGGACTTTCTTGAGTGGTAGCTAGAATTATCAATGACTCTAACAGACCCAGGAGGAATAAAATCTAGTATTTGCTGGAAGTATTCTTTAAAGCCATAAGCGTTTACGTCTTCATGATAGTCTCCAGTATGTTTTGATTTAAATGCTAGTAAAAGCCGCCATCGACAAATCCATTTTTGCTACCAATGTGAGTAATTATTAATGTTTTACCTTTTTCCGAGGGTGCTTTTATTCCAGTGGACCATCCTTCCACGAAAGCTCGCCTCGCGCTTTTTATATGTTTATCCTGCCATATTTTACCAATGGTATAACCTTCATTTAACCAAGTTTCATCCATTTCTTTTGGAAATATATCCGGTCACAATCGAATCATGGTGCTATTCCAAAACAGATGTTTCTCGAGGAAGACAGTGCTGACAACGGCCACGGTATGCAGTACGGCGATCTTACCCTTAGTGAACCCACGGACATTGTTAATGCCTTTGCTACTCATTTTCAGTCTTGCTACTCGGATCACTCCAAGCCGATCAGTTCTGGTGCTTTGCCTACTGAATTCTCATCCATTTTATCTTCTCACATTTTTACTATCGAAGAAATTAGGGATAGTATAATGTCTCTTGACGTTTCCAAGGGGGCTGGTCCAGACGGTATACCCCCTTTACTCCTGTTAAATTGCTGCAGCTCACTCCTGGACCCCTTAAGAACTCTCTTTCAGAGATCTATCAACACCGGCTGCTTTCCTTCTTCATGGAAACATTCTAATTTGATTCCCGTTTTCAAGTCGGGTGACAGGACGAAAATAGTTAACTATCGTGGAATCTCTCTGCTCTCTGCTATCCCTAAGCTTCTTGAGTCCATGATTACCGTTGAGATCTTCAACACCTACAAGAATTATATTATACCAGAGCAACACGGTTTTTTTTCAGGCCGATCTACTGCAACTAATCTAGCATTATATCAGGACTTTCTGTTAACATCGGTTGAGTCTGGGAATCAAGTTGACTGCATTTATACCGATCTTTCTAAGGCATTCGACAGTGTCTGCCATGCCTTGTTGCTGAAAAAGCTTGGTGATATCGGCATCTCGGGACATTACCTTGGGTGGATTGAATCGTATCTGTCTCTACGTCATCAACGCGTTGTTGCTTGTGGTTCTGTTTCGCGCGAAATTTTCGTCACCTCAGGCGTCCCCCAGGGGTCCCATCTTGGACCCATACTGTTTCTGCTGTTTGTAAACGATGTCATTTCTTGTTTCAGGTCGTCTCGCTGCCTTCTGTATGCGGACGATTTGAAGTTTTATAATACTGTCTCTGCGAATTCTAATTGTCTGCAGTCTGACCTTGACAACTTCGTTGCGTGGTGCGAGGCGAATTATTTAAGTATTAATGTTTCTAAGTGTCGGGCTATTAGTTTCTGCAAGCGTCGAAACCCTCACAGAACGGTGTATAAGATTAAAGACTCGATCATCGAGAGTGTGTCATCGTTAAATGACCTCGGTGTAATATTTGACAGTGATTTGACTTTCAACCAGCATATAGATAGTATTGTTCTGAGGGGGTTTAGGCTGCTTGGGTTTATCAAGAGGAACACAAAACACATCGGCGATACTAAGGCGCTTACTAGCGTTTATAATTGTTTAGTACGCAGTGTTTTAGAGTATTGTTCTGTCGTATGGTCTCCAGGTTACGCGTGTCACATAGATAGACTGGAAAAGGTTCAAAACAAATTTGTTAAATACCTTTTGTACAAGCATAATTTTCCTTACCAGAATGTACCCTACTCGACAAGACTCTTACTCTGTGGCTTTCAGAGCTTGCTGACCCGGCGAAGGAACGCACAGGTGTTGTTTTTATATAAACTGGTGAATGGGAGTATAGACTGTAGCGATCTGTTGAGCTTAGTATTATTTTCAATTCCTAGTAGAAACACAAGACAAATACAATTATTTCATGAAAGGTTTCACAGGACTAACTACGGCTCAAATACCTTTGCTCACAGGCTGATGCACACATACAATAAATTTTACTCCGACTGCGATATATTCCTTATTGGCTTAACCGCATCAAAGACCATCTTAAGGCTTAAGGTTTAAACTGTTTGTATTGTATGATTTTAGTGTCGGGTATGTCTAGGGATTGTTAATTTTGTACCGTTTGTACCATTTAGAAATAAGATCTTTCTGTAGTGTACTGGCTTTAAATAAATAAATAAATAAATAAAGATATTGCAAATCTCTTTGCTCGTTATTTTTCCTCGGTATACGACCCCATTGATGAGAATATTGATGGTGTGGATTCTCCCGAGGGGTCTATATCGATTTCTAACGTCATCGTCAAGCCTACGGAAGTAGAAACAGCTCTGACTAACCTTGATGTTAATAAGGGTGCAGGCCCAGACAATATACCTAATAGTTTATTAAAATTCTGTTCCCATTCTCTTTATCTGCCACTTTACTACATCTTTTCTAATTCTTTAGGCTCTGGAATCTTCCCCAGCAGGTGGAAATTGTCACACGTTTGTCCTGTCTTTAAGTCAGGTAATAAAAATGAAATTAACAACTATAGACCAATCTGCATCCTCTCAGCTATTCCCAAGCTCTTCGAACACTGTGTAGAGAGAGTCCTTAAGGCTGTTTTTGAGCCAATCATTGTCGATCAGCAGCATGGTTTTATTTCAGGCCGGTCTGTGGAAACTAATCTATTTCTTTTTTCAAACTACCTTCATAACTCATTCAGCAACAGCCTTGAATGTCACGCAATTTACACAGATTTCAGCAAGGCTTTCGACAAAGTCAACCATGCCATTCTAACTTCCAAACTCTCCAGACTTGGGTTGTCTGGTCAACTGCTCGCATGGATTGTGTCTTACCTGAATGACAGGACGCAGCAGGTCATAGTAGAGGGCTTCCATTCTGAACCGTTTAATGCAACATCGGGAGTTCCCCAAGGCTCCCACCTGGGCCCCCTACTATTTAATCTGTTTATCAATGATCTTGCCCCCCGACTGTCTTCCAACTGCCTGCTGTTTGCGGATGACTTAAAACTCTTTAAACAGATTTCATCTGCACCCGACATAACAACTCTCCAAAGTGATATTGACATAATATTTTCTTGGTGTGAAAGTAACAGAATGTCATTGAATGCTAGCAAATGTCAGTTTATGAGATTCAGTAGGTTGATGAGTTGTGCCCCCGTTCATTACTCTGTCAATGGTGTTCCACTTGTTGAGGTATCTGTGATCAAGGATCTTGGAGTCCTTTTAGATAGCAAACTATCATTCTCACATCACTTTGAGAGCATCATTGGCAGGGCTAATAGAATGCTGGGATTTATAAAGAGATCGTGTAGGGACTTTACAAATATTAATGTGTTAAAATTGTTATATGTTTCTCTTGTTAGATCAATTTTAGAATTTTCAAACATAGTTTGGTCACCATATTTCCATATTCACATTAATAGACTTGAAAACGTTCAACATAAGTTCATTAAATTCTCCAAATATCATTTGTTTCGCTCTGGTATCAACTTAAATGATAACCAGACTATGGCCTACCTGAATGTAAGTTCGCTTGCTTGTAGGAGGGAGTATTACGACGTTTGCTTTTTTTTCAAAGTATTAAATAATATCATTGAAAGTCCAGATTGTCTCAGTCTATTTTCATTTCATGTGCCTGCATACCAAACTCGTGCTCACTCCCTCCTGCATGTCCCTCATTGCCGTACATGGTATTTGTTATACAGCCCTATAAATAGAGTCTCAACCACCGTCAATAAGTATTGTGATAGTCTTGACCTCGTTGGTGCCTCCCTAAGCACCTTTAAATCCTCTGCTAGAAGGGTCATTTTAAGTTAAGCGTCTAAATATGTACTGTTAATTAAGATTAAACTTGTAAATGTTGATAACGTTAATAAATAAATAAAAAAAAATAAATAAATATAATAGATATTCCTGTTTTCCCTTCGAAACTGTCTGACTATCCTCAAATATTGTCGTTGCCAGCAGATGATTTCGTCTTTCTCTATTAAAAGTGATTTTCTGTTTTGGATTTTTTCATAATAAAAACTCATTTCCTTCAATTTTCATAATTTCTTCTTACCCATGGGTGGAATGAAATCATCCTTTTTCATTTCAGACATTATTTTGGTGGGTATTTCCTTTTTTAAGTAGTACGAGTGTATGATTCTTCTGATGGCAGTCTTTTCATCCTCATTTATTACAGTTTCTCTTCTTCCTGTTCATCTCTTTGGTGACCTGATGGGGCCGCGTTTATCCTCGTGCACAAGTCGGTATATTGTTGACTGTCCGACTCCAGTCATATTCAAACATATTTCAACTATTTTTGAAACTCCGAATGTTATATGAAATAACAATTTTACTGCGCCTACGGAATATAGTTTAATAATGATTTATTACTCTCTCGCATTAAGAAATAGACTATATACTGACAGATCTGTAATTATGAATCTCATTTCTATCTCCACATTTAATACCTTGTTTTAAGCAGATGTTAAAAATATATTTTAGAGGTTTTACAAAAGTATCAACACAACCACTAATAATATAGGCAGGCACATTATCAGTTGTTACTGATCTATTTACTTTTAATTTTTTAATCGCCTCTATAATTTCAACTTCTGTGATTTCTAAATAGCCAAAGCTTTTACTATGAACTATTGTATTATTTTGACCTCCCCTGTATGTAAAAGATATTAAAACGAATTTTGAAATGGTCGATGGAAGCAGGTAATTTTGCTTCTTGTGCCTGTGACAGAAATTGTTTATTTTCTGAAATAACTTTGATACGGATGGAGTTTATATTTTGTTTTATGGCGGTGGAATTAAACAACAGAATTATTATTATATTCACGAGAGTTGTAAACAGGGGACTGAATTTCCGGTAGCACACGACGCGCATTCTGAATGGGTTCTCTGTTTTTTTTTTTTCATATAACTGGTAAGAAAATCACCTATTGGGAAACTAAATAATGATTTTCTCTATTACAGCGTTGACCAACATAATGATCGCAGACTCCAGAATATAAACAGTCACTGCCTCGGCAAGGATCCACAGAATATTGAGTTTAAATGTGACCACTATGACTATCAATCAAAGTGTAAATATCATTTAGATATCCACTATCGGCGGCATAAGGATACAGGGGAAGTCAAAATGTTTGAATGTGATCAGTGTGGCTATCAAACAATGTATAAAAGTTGTTTTAACAGTCACCTTTTCTGGCATAAGGATACAGGGGAAGTCTATATGTTTAAATGCGACCAGTGTGACTATCAAACAAAGTATAAACGTAATTTTAACAGGCACCTTTTCCGGCATAAGGAACTAGGGGACGTCAAAATGTTTAAATGCAATCAGTGTAATTATCAAACAATGTATAAAAGTTGTTTCAACACTCACCTTCTCCGGCATAAGGATCCACGGGAAGTCAGTATGTTTCAATGCGATCAGTGTGATTATCAAACAAAGTATGCAAGATATTTTATCCGTCACCATCTTTGTCATAAGGATCCAGAGGAAGTCGATAAGTTTAAATGCGATCAATGTGACTATCAAACAAAGTATAAAAGTTACTTAAACAGACATCATCTTCGGCATAAGGATCCCGGAAAAGACAACATGTTTAAATGCGATCAGTGTGACTATCAAACAAAGTATAAAAGATATTTTAACAGTCACTATCTTCGGCATAAGGATCCACCAGGGGATGTTTAAATCCGTTCAATGTGAAAATGAAACAAAACATAAATCTCATTTTAACCGTCACTCTCTTCGGCACAAGGATCCAGGGGAAATCAATATGTTTAAATGCGATCAGTGTGGCTATAAAACAAAGTATAAACGTGATTTGATTCGTTACCTTCTCCGGCATAAGATAGATAGATAAATAGATAATGTTTTATTTGTTTCTAAGAAAAAGCCAAAAGGCATAAAACAATTGTCGCAGTACAATGATTACAAGACTTACATTATAACTGTTAAACTTTATAATAATATATAAAAAATAAATACATATAACTGACACATACGCCCTAACATACACACAGGTAGTAGTGATGGTAGATTTAACAAGAAGAAAATACACAGAAGAAAGTCAGGCAAATTACAAAAAAAAGAAATCCTGAACATTTACAACACCGCACTTTGTGACGCAATACCTTAATGTAATTTACAATCCAAGATAACGTTCAGAGAATAGCAGATCTATCAGAATCACTATAAAATTCATTTAGACTATAATATGCCTTTTTAATTACAAATTTAGTTATAATTTGTTTTGGCTTGGCTATGAGGTAGGTTACGTACGCTCTCTGAAAAATTATTGTATATATGTATTTTTAATAGTGTAAGAAACATTTTTTTGTATATAGCTAAAATTACATTTTTCCGGTAAAATGTTAGCCTTATGTCGGGTAGATATTGGTGGTTATTAATAGTATCTTGAAATAAGTCTTTATTATTATGGACAAACATAAAAGAATCTAATATATACATACTAATTAGAGTTAAAATTTTGTTACTAATAAATATTCCCTTGCAACTTTCGCGTTGCTCCATTCTAAAGATAACCCTAATGCACTTTTTTGAAGTCTTAAAACTCTCTATTTGTATTGAATTCCCCCAAAAAATGAGGCCATACCTTATCCAAGATTGAATGAAGGCATGATATGCTGCAATCGCAGCATCAACACCAACGTTCTCAGCAACAACCCTTAAAGCATAACAGTACCTAGACGCAGCCACTGCCACGAATCCAGGTTGAGCTCATATATTTAATGGTGACCAGTGTACTTATCAAACTAAAGTATAGTTTATATAGATGCGAATCACGAATTGCGAATAATGCTCTGATTGGTCAATTTTTATGAAATATTGGAAATTGACTGATCAGAACATTATTCGCAATTCGTGATTCGCATCTATATAAGCTATACTTAAGTATAAATATTATTTGAGCATTTAACTTCTCTACCTCCTTTATGGCAATAACAAAGCCACATTACAAGAACTGCAAAATCGCGGTATGAGGATCATACTTTGGTGCAATCGTTACACCCAAATATCTCAAATGTTGGAGTGTCTTGAATGAAAATCAGTCAGTTGAAATACCAAACAATGATTTTTATTTTTAAAATTTTACATAATCTTCCTCCTTAGTTGAGCCAAAATATTGGGCAAATTAGAGATATACACAATAATTTCACTAGAAGCCTAACAATATCTATATCAGAAGAACTAAGTTCAAAAAAACTATGAATTGTCTATTCTTTAAGTGTTTCAACAAATTCAACAGTCTGCCCAGGGTTGTAAGAAAAAGTGGAAACCTATACGCTTTCAAACGTAGTTTGTCTGCTGTATTAGGAGAGTTGTAGCTATTTGTGTGATGAAGATTTTAAATCGCAATTATTAGCTTGTATTTCCTGTAAATATATTGTATTTTATTATAATATATGGTAGTGATTTGTTTCTTTCTTTGTAAATTAGGATGTACCTATTATTGAAATGTATATTATTATTATTATTATGCTATAATATTAAAAACCAATGGAGCCATATCACTATTAACTTCATTGTGGTGTTCTTCGCAAATTTTATAATGCCAGTTTTTAAAAGTATACCTCAAGTGAATCACATGAACTGCTCCAATGTACCTCGATTGGTAATGGAAGTGCTGATCTAACCGACTTTAGTGCTAATGCTTTTGCTGAGTGGTTGTTTCGAAAATACTTATGATCTTGTGCCTATCACATGGCACACCACTCCTATAACATTTATATATTTCAAGTTCAAGATTCAGCCTAAATATAAAATTGAAGAAAAATGTTTTATTATTATTAAGTTTCACGAGAGTGTAAACAGTATATAGCTGATAAGAAAATCACCTATTGGGAAACTAAATAATGATTTTCTTTATTACAGCATTGACCAACATAATGATTGCAGACTCCAGAATATAAACAGTCACTGCCTCGGTAAGGATACACAGAATATTGAGTTTAAATGTGACCAGTGTGACTATCAATCAAAGTGTAAAAATCATTCATCATCAGGGGAAGTCAAAGTGTTTGAATGTGATCAGTGTGGCTATCAAACAATGGATAAAAGTTGTTTTAACAGTCACCTTCTCTGGCATAAGAATCCAGGGGAAGTCTATACGCTTAAATGCGACCGGTGTGACTATGAAACAAAGTATAAACGTAATTTTAACAGGCACCTTCTCCGGCATAAGGAACTAGGGGACGTCAAATTGTTTAAATGTGATCAGTGTAACTATCAAACAATGTATAGAAGTTGTTTAAACAGTCACCTTCTCCGGCATAAGGATCCAGGGGAAGTCAGTATGTTTAAATGCGATCAGTGTGACTATCAAACAAAGTATAAAAGATATTTTATCCGTCACCATCTTTGGCATAAGGATCCAGAAGAAGTCAATAAGTTTAAATGCGATCAATGTGACTATCAAACAAAGTATAAAAGTTACTTAAACAGACATCATCTTCGGCATAAGAATCACGGGAAAGACAACATGTTTAAATGCGATCAGTGTGACTATCAAACAAAGTGTAAAAGATATTTTAACGGTCACTATCTTCGGCATAAGGATCCACCAGGGGAGGTAAATATGTTTAAATGCGATCAGTGTGAATTTGAAACAAAATTTAAATTTTATCTTAACCGTCACCTTCTCCGGCATAAGGATCCAGGGGAAGTCAATATGTTTAAATGCGATCAGTGTGACTATCAGACAAAGTATAAACGAGATTTGATCCGTCACCTTCTCCGGCATAAGAATCCAGGGGAAGTCGATATGTTTAAGTGCGATCAGCGTGACTCTCAACCAAAGACTAAACGTAATTTGATCGGTCACCTTCTCCGGCATAAGGATCCTGGGGAAGTCAATATGTTTAAATGCGATCAATGTGACTATCAAACAAAGTATAAAAGTTACTTAAACAGACATCATCTTCGGCATAAGAATCACGGGAAAGACAACATGTTTAAATGCGATCAGTGTGACTATCAAACAAAGTGTAAAAGATATTTTAACGGTCACTATCTTCGGCATAAGGATCCACCAGGGGAGGTAAATATGTTTAAATGCGATCAGTGTGAATTTGAAACAAAATTTAAATTTTATCTTAACCGTCACCTTCTCCGGCATAAGGATCCAGGGGAAGTCAATATGTTTAAATGCGATCAGTGTGACTATCAGACAAAGTATAAACGAGATTTGATCCGTCACCTTCTCCGGCATAAGAATCCAGGGGAAGTCGATATGTTTAAGTGCGATCAGCGTGACTCTCAACCAAAGACTAAACGTAATTTGATCGGTCACCTTCTCCGGCATAAGGATCCTGGGGAAGTCAATATGTTTAAATGCGATCAGTGCGACTATCAAACAAAGTATAAACGAGATTTGATCCGTCACCTTCTCCGGCACAAAAATCCGGGGGAAGTCGATATGTTTAAATGCGATCAGTGCGACTATCAAACAAAGTATAAAAGATATTTGAACAGTCACCATCTCCGACATAAGGATCCAGAGGAAGTCAATATGTTTAAATGCGATCAGTGCGACTATCAAACAAAGTATAAAAGATATTTGAACAGTCACCATCTCCGCCATAAGGACCCAGGGAAGGTCAATATGTTTAAATGCGTTCAGTGTGAATATGAAACAAAATCTAAATCTCATTTTAACCGTCACCTTCTTCGGCATAAGGATCCTGGGGAAGTCGATATGTTTAAATGCGAACAGTGTGGCTATAAAACAAAATATAAAGGTGATTTGATTCGTCACCTTCTTCGGCATAAGAAATCTATTTAATGGTGACCAGTGTGCTTACCAAACTATAGTATAGTTCATATAGATGCGAATAGTGCTCTGATTGGTCAATTTTTATTAAATATTTGAAATTGACCAATCAGAGCATTATTCGCAATTCGTGATTTGCATCTATATGAACTATACTTAAGTATAAATATTATTTGAGCATTCATCTTCTCTACCTCCTTGATGGCAATAACAAGCCGCATCGGTGCAATCGTTATACCCAAATGTCTCAAATGTTGGAGTGCGTGTTGAATGCAAATCAGTGAGTTGAAATATAAAACAATGATTTTAATTTTTAAAATTTTTCATAATCTTCCTCCTTACTTGAGCCAAAATATTGTGCGAATTAGAGATATATACACAATCATTTCACTAGAGACACTAATAACATCTATATCAGAAGAACTAAGTTCAAAAAGCTATGAATTGTCTATTCTTTAAGTGTTTCAACGAATTCAACAGTCTGCCCAGGGTTGTAAGAAAAAGTGGAAACCTATACGCTTTTAAACGTAATTTGTCTGCTGTATTGGAGAGTTGTTGCTGTATTGTGTGTTGAAGATTTTAAATCTCAATTATTAGCTTGTATTTCCTGTAAATATATTGTGTTTTATTATAATATATGGTAGTGATTTGTTTCTTTCTTTGTAAATTAGGAGGTACCTATTATTGAAATGTATATTATTATTATTATGCTATATACAGGGTGTTATGGAAATTACTTATTATTTTTTAACCCGTAAATCTATAGGTCGAGCCGAATTGGGGAAAAATTGCGTTAAATGGCGCTCGAAGCTAGAAATTCGAGAAAAATGCCTTCAAAAATTTAGCTCAAAACACCTACGCGCCAATGACCCAAACAGCTGATTCGTACTACTTGTCAAAAAAAAATTGTTGACAAAAATCTGACAGTTACTGTCAGATAGTCTTTAGATATCGTCAGCCCAAAACATGTGTTTTGACCAGTGTTGCCATATTTACTACATCAGTTTCATGAGATAACCTTTTTTGAATATTTAATTTTTTCTACTTAACTTTAATATGCTTTAGTTTCTACCCTATTACACGAAAAATTGTCTACGTATTGCTCTAGTTTTATTTGTACATACCTTGAAATAAAAAACATATCGGC
Source organism: Polydrusus tereticollis (assembly GCA_963920685.1). Taxonomy (NCBI): domain Eukaryota; kingdom Metazoa; phylum Arthropoda; class Insecta; order Coleoptera; family Curculionidae; genus Polydrusus; species Polydrusus tereticollis. The sequence goes on along the minus strand of OY987333.1, from coordinate 8,727,618 downwards.
AAGAAATCCACGTTATACCGTTACCATTTCAAATGATTCTAGCGGGACATTTATTCACTTTAACAACACATTAACTGTTCGGGACATTATCAAGTTATTAGCTCTTTAATTCTGTGTTATTAATACAAGAAATTACTAGTTATAGACTTAGAAATACTTTATAACAAAATCCGGATTGAAAACAACGCGACACACGTTTGATACGGTTATGTTCTTTCTCTTCTTCTGCGACTTCTGTTCTTCTTGGTAATGATAATAGCTGGCTCATTGTCGTCAAGACAGGTGGCCATTGCAATTAAGAATAATAATTACGGTATCCAATCCAGTCCTCTTAACTGGACACACAACATTTAAACACGATAGTCCAGGGGGCGGGAAATGTGATTTGTTGCTGTTCTGTGATTGGGTACTGAGCAGTTCAAAGTCAATGAGCGCATTCGGGAGACGAAACTGCTCCGGAGCAGTTCCTAAATCGTCTTGTTGTGTCGACCGCTACTTTTACGACACTTTCCAACATGTTACGGAACGGTCGCCATTTTGGGTAGCATCTTTCACTTCCGCTGCTTGGAGAGAGCGGTTCGTTATGTCAATGGGGAAATGACGTATGCAACAAAAGTTTGGTTACGAAGAACGTAGTAAATAGAATGGAGGAACAAAACATATACATTAAACAGGAAAACGTACTTTTTAACTGCCACCAAAGAGTTTCAACCAAGGGATGAGTATATTGGTAAGCTTCACAAAACAAGAAAGGTTAATGTTTGTTACGCACAGCTGATATGGATTTGACATTTGAACCAAACGTGATGATTCTTTTGGTCGAAATAGTCGAAATCCATGGAAGCCGACGAATCGGTAGCGGTTGGATCATAACCGGTAACCACTGCGGAGCAGTTTCGTCTCTCGAATGCGCCCAATGGCTTCATATGTGGCTTCATAAATTTGTTTTTAATATCATTTCTTATTATTCATTTACTTGCAACGGCATAAAATTTGTTTGCGTTTTGCTGCTGGAGTGTATAGTTGTTGAATAATGTGATACACATGTGATGGGAATGTTTTGTGATGTGATAGTTTATCTGTGTAAATTTCCAGACATAGGGCTTGTTGTTGGTATCTACGATTTTTACTCAGCGAAGTATTATGATAGCAATACAATTTCATGGGGTGAGTAAAAACTATACCTATTGAATAAGGCTTGTTTAATTGAAATCGCAGTATAGTTTTTGATTTAATCTTTTTTAAAAAACCTAAAAAAAAGATTTTCCCGAATACTTGGCAACGTCGCAAGGTAATCAGCTGTCTGTAGAAATTCCGCCAATTTGTCATGTCAAAAACACGTGTTTAGGGGTAATGAACTTTCATAGAGGCACAGATGGTCCGGTTTTAAGGTATTTTACAAAATTCAAAATACTTCCGATTTTAGAAAAAAAAACTATCAAGTGTAACTCTAGGCCACCCCAGGAGTGGCCCCTTAAAATATAATAAGTCATTTCCATAACACCCTGTATAATATTAAAAACTAATTTAGCTATATCACGATAAACTTCATTGTGATGTTCTTCGCAAATTTTATAATGCCAGTTTTTAAAAATATACCTCAGTTGAATCACATGACTGCTCCAATATACCTCGATTGTGAGTGGAAGTGCTGATCTAACCGACTTTAGTGCTAATGCTTTTGCTGAGTCGTTGTTTCGAAAATACTTATGATTTTGTACGTATCACATAGCACATAACTCCTATAACATTTATATATTTTGCAAGTAGGTTTAATTAATTGACTAAGCAAAGTGTAAATTAATTCTTGACTTTTTTGAAAGACGTCACTCGATTTAATTCGTGTGAATTAATTCGTGCGAACCCTGAATTCCACCTTTCCGCCCTACTTATTCATTTATTATATCACAGTCCCTTACATGGTGTTGTGGCTCGTGCTTCCCTGGATCGGGTTCTATTCCGGGAAATTATACACTAACCAGGTTTTTACTTATTTTTTATTTTAATTGACGACAAGACATTTTTTGACATTCTCGCTTGCTGCGGGAGAGAGAGCTGAGAGCGTCATGTCTCTATCTCTCTCGAAGGTAATCTCCGTGCGACGTTGCCGCACATTCTTAATACTATTTAGTACAGATAAATACACAACTCTTAACATAATTGCCCCCCTTGAAAGGCTAAGGCTTTCGAAACAATACAGATCAAAAAATAAATATAAATGCCAAATTGCAAAAAATTAAACATGATTGTAAAAAATCTTTAGTCCCTTTCACTTGTCGGTAGCAAAGATAGTTTTGACACAGCTCGTCGCACTGTCCCATTCTTAGTCTTTACACTCACTACTCTGGTGACACAGTCTTTTCCGGGGTGGATTTCAACTATTCGACCCAACGGCCAAACCATAGGTGGAACGTTATCTTCTTTGATTAACACCAAGGAGCCGACGTGCATTTTCGAAACACTATCGAACTGCCATTTGTTTCGAACCTGGAGCAGATGGAGATATTCCTTGGCCCAGCGCTTCCAGAAGTGTTGACGTATAAGCTGGATATGTTGGTATCGTTTTGTAAAATTAACCTTGGAGTTGGTTGTGTCCCTTTCGGGTATGGCTGTTAGCTGCATGCCGATCAGAAAATGGGCTGGGGTAATAACTTCGAGGTCATTAGGATCGGATGTGAGAGGAATCATAGGCCTTGAGTTTAAAATTGCCTCGATTTGCACGGTTAAAGTATAAAATTCTTCATAGTGTAAAAGATTGCCATTCAGTACACGCTTTAAGTGATGTTTGCATGATTTTACCGCAGCTTCGTGTAAACCTCCGAAGTTGGGCGACCTTGCCGGGATGAAATGCCACTTAATTTCTGAATGCGTTAAATAATTTTGAAAACCATTTGCTTCGACTAATTTCTGAGTTGAAATTAATTCATTATTGCAACCTACAAAATTTGTCGCGTTATCTGAATAAATATCTGTGCAGAAACCTCGCCTCGACACAAATCTTTTCAATAAACTGAGAAATCCGCTGCTAGTCAAATCCGATATAACTTCAATATGAACTGCTTTTGTTACTAAGCATACAAACATACATACATATCCCTTTATTACCTTGTTGGTTCGTGCTTTACTAGCTCTGAGCTCAAATGGTCCGGCGTAATCTACAGCAACAGACAAAAACGGGCGCGACGCGGTAATTCGAGCCTTAGGTAACTCACCCATTATTGGTATTATACTAGCGTGTGGGCTTGCCCTAAAACATTTTAAACATTTCCGAATGCAAGATCTCACTGCGTGTTTACCATTAATCGGCCAGTATTTCTGTCTTATATGAGACAAAGTACACTGTACACCAGAATGAAGAGTTCGTTTGTGTTCGAAGTCAATTACTAGATTTGTAAAGGTATGCTTTGCTGGTAATAATATCGGATGTTTTATATCATAGCTCAAATTTGAAAGCTTTAATCTACCGCCTAGCCTAACTAATCCTTTATCGTCAAGAAACGGTGATAAAGATTTTAATTTGCTTTTGTTAGATATACAATTTTTAGCTTTCAAGTCTTGAATCTCCTTAGAAAATGATTCATGTTGTACTATTTTAATCAAAACTGTAGTACTCGATTGAGTTTCTGCTATAGTTAAAGCTCCAATTTGCCTACTTTCCTTAGGTAATTTTAGATTATTACAAAATCTTAGGCAGTAAGCAGTGACACGTATCAATTGATTTAGGCAAGCAAATCTTTCAAAGATCTCCAATATTTCAAAGACTTGTTCTTGCGCCACGAATGTAGTGGACCGAATTTCGGGAGCACACACCTTTGAACGTGAAACGTCCGAAATATTGCAATTTTTAGGCCACTCCTCGGTTTTCACGAAGAACCGAGGTCCGTGCAGCCAAAGCTTTGAATTAATTAAGTTTTTTAAACTACTTCCGCGAGAGATAATATCGGCGGGATTATTTTCAGTAGAAATATAATTCCAATCGCTAATTTCTGTTAATCGGTGAATTTCTGATATTCTATTTGCGATAAAGGTTTTCCAAGTTTTTGGTTCATTCGAAATCCAACATAATACAATGGTCGAGTCTGTCCAAAGCATAGTTCGATCTATATTCAATTTTAAAGCATCTCTACATTTTACAAGCAACTTAGCAAGTAACAATGCACCCAACAATTCAAGTCGCGGCAGCGATAACGATTTTAATGGGCTTACTCTAGACTTAGCACAAAGCAAGTGACTTTCTATACCACCGTTTTTATCTATGGACCGCAGATAAATACAACATCCATATGCACGCTCGCTAGCGTCGGAGAAGCCATGGATTTCGATTAGTTCTGGTTGTGCAATTAAGACATGACGAGGTATGCGAATTGACCCAACTTGCGAGAGTTCAATCTTTAGATTCAACCATTCTGTAATCATTTTTTCCGGAACATCGTCATCCCAGTCAATTTGCAATTGCCACAAACTTTGAATTATAAGTTTAGCCCTTATCGCTAGGGGACCTAAGATACCGAGAGGGTCAAATATTTTTGCTATGACAGAAAGTATTGCTCTTTTCGTAATTTTTTTATTTTCTAATGAGATGTTTTGATAATTATATTCGAAATTATCGAGAGAGGGATTCCAAGAAACGCCTAATGTTTTTACACTCGAATCATTCGCGATTAAATAGTTTACATTTTGTTGAACACCTGCCTCACGTTCGAGAAGCCTGGGATCATTTGACTGAAATTTTCGAAGTTCAAACCCGTAATTAGCCAAAATTTTACAAATATTCGTTTTCAGACTATCAAGAGATTGAAATTCCTCAGCGCCCGTTAATAAATCGTCTACGTAAAAATCAGAATTTATTATATCGCTTTCTACGGGCGATTCCTCTAAAATATCAATCGCAACTTGACGCAAGCAACGTGTTGATAAAAATGACGCCGGTGCTGTACCGTAAGTTAATGTATTGAGTTGAAAATGTTTTACTTCATCTTCAGGGGAATTGCGCCAAACAATTCGTTGCAAATTCCGCTCTTCTTTATCAATCAATATTTGTCTATACATTTTTGTCAAATCACCCACCAAAACAACATTATGTTTGCGAAATCTAATTAAAACAGTAAACAAATCATTTTGTACCGTAGGGCCGACTTTCAATACGTTATTTAATGAAATGTTGTTGGAGGTCTTACATGCAGCATCAAATACAACCCTGACCTTGGTTGTCGTGCTCTCTGGTTTTTCTACGCAATGGTGGGGTATGTAATAAATCGGGGTGTTTTCAGAAAGAGAATCGCGTGGTATTTCTGACATGTGGTTAAGGTCCATATATTCTTGCATAAAACATTTATAGGATGTCTCAAGTTCGGAATTTTTAGCTAGACGTCTTTCGATCGAATGCAACCTGCTAATAGCCGTTTGCTGTGACTCGCCTAACTCACGAAAATTTTCCTTTAAAGGAAGTTTCACAACAAATCTACCGCTTTCATTTCTAGTCGTGGTTTTAACAAAATGGCTTTCACATTCGAGCTCTTCTTTAGTCATTAGTGACTGTGGATTTGAATTTACTTCTTCTACTAACCAAAAATTTTCAATACTATTCTTTAATGAGTCTTGAGAAAAGAAACAATTCGAGAGCATAACATCTGATTTTAATATGTGTCCTTTACCATCGGGAACCTGACCAGCTGCAATCCAGCCAAGTAACGTTTTTTGCAAGATTGGTAGGTTCTTTCCTAACCTTATCTGCCCGGCGCACATAAGTTCGAAAAAAACTTCGCAACCTAAAAGCATATCTATTTCAGATGGAGTATTAAAATTTGGATCCGCTAGTGATAATTCCGTTGGAATATTTAATTTAGAATAATTGAAATATTTTTGAGGACATACCTCTGAAATGACCGGTAATACCAAAAATTTTAATTTGTTTTTGTAGTCGGAATGTTGGGACGAAAAGCGTATTTCGACGCGTTTTGATATGTTAGTCTTTATTTGACTTATACCAACGACTGGAATATCAATTTTTTCAGTTTCCAAATTTAATTTTTTAATCATTGATAAAGTTACAAAATTAGATTGTGATGCACAATCTAGTAATACTCTACAAGGTACCGAGTTTTTATCTTTATCATACGTGTTTATGATAGCCGTGGAAAGTAAAATGAAATTATTCAACGAATTTTGACAAGTCACAGACATAATTGGACCGGGTATATCCGCGTTCTCGTATTGTTTGACTTGCGAACAAGAATTTTCAGTTTCTGCTACAAATGCTTGACTTGGTACTTGAGTTCTATTTGAAGTTTCCGTTACATTATTTTCAGTTACCTGACTTACATTTGAATGATTCGCGTTTTGATTAACTTGTTCTTGAGACTGATGTAGTAAAGTAGCGTGACGTCGTTTGCAAATCTTACAGCCCGAAGACCTGCACTCATCAGTTTTATGCCCATATCGAAGGCAATTTGTACATAAATTTAACTTTTTTGCTTGACTGAACCGATTCGTCACAGAAAGTTGCTTAAACTTATCGCAAAAATAAATAAAATGCCGCTCTTTACAGTGCGGACACCTTGGTTGATAACTGGTATTATTTGTTGTCACAAAAGATCTAGACTCGACTATTCTTTTGTGGAAGTTTGAGTTAAAGCTATTAGAAACTGATTTCGTGTCTAAAACCTCCAAAATCTGGCAACGCTCAGTCAAAAATTCGCTAAATTGCTCAATTTTTGGAGATAGCTCATTTTTACAAAAAACTTCCCATTCCCGTCTGCTATTAATATCTAATTTTGACACTAGAATGTAAATTAAGATTGCGTTCCATTCTTTCACATTTTCACCCAATGACTCAAGAGACCGATAACTTTTAAAAAATGTGTTTGCAAGACTACGAAGTGAAATGTGAGACTCTTTAATTACGTTCGGAATTTCCATGATTTCCTTTATATGTGAATTTATTATTATTTTTTTATTTTCGTATCTGCTTTGTAACAGTTCCCAAGCAATTTTATAATTTTTGTCAGTGGCCGATAAAGAGGCTAGAAGATTTTTTGGTTCATCCTTCAGCGCGCCTTCCAAATAAAAGAATTTCATTACATCGGGTATTGAGTTATTATCGTGTATAATAGCCTTAAACATATCTTTAAACTTTTCCCAATCGCTATAATTCCCTGCAAACTCCGGTAATTTAATTACGGGTAATTTTGTCGATAACGATGGCAACATCGCACTACCAGTCGCTCCGTCGGCATTACAGCTCCCTACAAGCATGCCGTGTGCCGCCGGCCGATCGTATTGAGTGTGTTTCTCTCGCCAATGGCTATCGAGAATATTTTGCGCGATCGCCAAGGAATCATAAAATCGAGTTTCGAATGCTTCTCGCTCTTGAAACAATTCTTCTTCATTGTAATTATCGGGAAAATCACTAAGCAATAATTCTTCGAACTCGGCTTGTACGTTTTGAAATCTAACTAAACTTGATTTTATGCTTTCAAAGCGTATTGTTAATAATTCGATTTGTTGATTTTGAATATCAAACTTGCTCATGAATGTTTGAAACCGTGTTAATTCGCCTTTTATTTGAGCTCTGCTGTTTTTTACGCGTTTTAAATCAAAATCGGGATTTGTATCACCTACAGACATTTCGAGTTGTTAATTTTTATTAACAAAGAGTAATGTAGAAAATTTTAAGGATTCTGCACAACTATTTACGATCTTCTTTGTTATTAAAGTATGGAGATCGAGTATTTCGTGGCAATATTTTGCATAATTCTTTACGATATTGTTTATTATTATTATTAAAGTATCGAGATCGAGTATTTCGTGGCAATTTCAACATAAACCTACGTGGATTAGAATAGGTAAAACAATTTGAAGGGTAGTAAACATAGTCAGAAAATTGGAAAGGACTGACCTTTTTCGCTCGTGATGCTAACCCAACAAAACAGCCATTTTTTCTGTCATCATTTCTTCATATCTTGCCTCAATCTCGCTGGTATCTGGGGGAGAAGGACCAATGTTGTGGCTCGTGCTTCCCTGGATCGGGTTCTATTCCGGGAAATTATACACTAACCAGGTTTTTACTTATTTTTTATTTTAATTGACGACAAGACATTTTTTGACATTCTCGCTTGCTGCGGGAGAGAGAGCTGAGAGCGTCATGTCTCTATCTCTCTCGAAGGTAATCTCCGTGCGACGTTGCCGCACATTCTTAATACTATTTAGTACAGATAAATACACAACTCTTAACACATGGTATTGTTATTCAGTTTAGATATGTTAGCGATGTTGTCAATTAGCAATTTCAGTAGAACAGGGGCTGTTGTAGCTGTATCAATATATTTTATGTTACTCTACGAATCATTGCGCATGTGCGCGAAAACCGCATTCAAGATCCAGCCTAACTATAAGTTTCGAGAAAAATGTTTATTATTATTAAGTTTCACAAGAGTTGTAAACAGGGGAATGAACTTGCGGTAACACACGACGCTAACTCTGAATGGGTTTTTTGTTGCTTTTTTCCATGTAGCTGATAGGAAAACCATCAATTGGGAGACTTAATAATGTTTTTCTCTATTACAGCATTGACCAACAAAATGATCGAAGACCCCAGAATATAAACAGTCACTGCCTTAGTAAGGATCCACAGAATATTGAGTTTAAATGTGATCAGTGTGACTATCAATCAAAGTGTAAATATCATTTAAATACACACCATCATCGGCATAAGGATACAGGCGAAGTAAATATGTTTAAATGCGATCAGTGTGACTATCAAGCAAGATTTAAATCTCATTTTAACCGTCACCTTCTTCGGCATAAGGATCCAGGGGAAGTCGATATGTTTAAATGCGATCAGTGTACATATCAAACAAAACTTAAAGGCAGTTTAAAGACACACCTTCTCAGACATAAGGATCCAGGGGAAGTCAGTATGTTTAAATGCGATCAATGTGATTATCAAACAAAATATAAATCTCATTTAAAAACACACCTTCTCCGGCATAAGGATCCAGGGGAAGTCAAAATGTTTAAATGCGATCAGTGTGACCATAAAACAAAGTATAAACAACATTTTAACAGTCACCTTCTCTGGCATGAGGATCCAGGGGAAGTCGATATGTTTAAATGCGATCAGTGTGACTATAAAACAAAGTTTAAACGTAATTTGAACCGTCACCTTCTTCGTCATGAGGATCCAGAGGAAGTCAATATGTTTGAGTGCGATCAGTGTGGCCATAAAACAAAATTTAAACGTAATTTTAACCGCCACCTTCTGCAACATGAGGATCCAGGAGAAGTCGATATGTTTAAATGCCATCAATGTGACTATAAATCAAAGTTTAAACGTGATTTGATCCGTCACCTTCTCCGGCATAAGAATCCAGGGGAAGTCAATATGTTTAAATGTGACCAGTGTGAATATCAAACAAAGTATAAACGTTGTTTTAACTTGCACCTTCTCCGGCATAAGAATCCATGGGAAGTCACTATGTTTAAATGCGATCAGTGTGACTATAAAACAAAGTATAAATGTCATGTTAATTCACACCTTCTCCGACATAAGGATCCAGAGGAAGTGAGTATGTTTAAATGCGATAAGTGTGAATATCAAACAAAATTTAAATTCAGTTTAAAGAGACACCTTCTCCGACATAATAATTCATGTTGAGCTGATGTATTTAAAGGTGATCAGTGTGCCTACCGAACTAAGTATACAAATTATTTATACATTCATCTTTTTCGGCATATAAATCCAGAAAAACTATTGTTGTTTTGAACAATTTGAAACTTTTTAGGTGTTAAAAGTGTAAAGTATGTAATTATTAAAATATTATTCTTTCCCTGTTATCACCATCGATATCACCATTAAGTAATTTATTTTTATAGTTATTATTCTCACATTTTTGGATATGAATTATTCCTGAGTTTAGCCCTTATATGTTATTGTCATTTAGGTAGGTTAGGGCTATAGTCGATTAGCGTTCGAGTAGAAGAGGGCTGTTGTGGATGTACCAATATATTTTATATTACTCTACGAATTATAGCACAAGTGCGCGAAAACCGCGTTCACAATCCAGCCCTATTATAAGTTTAAAGAAAACTTTTATTATTATTACGTTTCAAAAGTGTTGCATATAGAGGGATGAACTCCCGGTAACCGGTAACACACGACGCTAGTTCTGAATGAGTGTTCCGTTGTTTCTTCCATATAACTGATAGGAGAATCGCCCATTGGGAAACCTAATAACGTTTTTCTCTATTACAGCATTGACCGACAAAATGATCGCAGACCCCAGAATATATACAGTCACTGCCTCGGTAAGGATCCACAGAATATTGAGTTTAAATATGATCAGTATGACTATCAATCAAGGTACAAATATCGTTTAAATACACACCGTCTCCGGCATAAGGATACAGGGGAAGTCGATATGTTTAAATGCGATCAGTGTGAATATCAAGCAAAATTTAGATCTCATTTTAACCGTCACCTTCTTCGGCATAAGGATCCAGAGGACGTCAATATGTTTAAATGCGACCAGTGTACATATCAATCAAAGTATAAATCTCATTTAAATACACACCTTCTCCGGCATAAGGATCCAGGGGAAGTCAATATATTTAAATGCGATCAGTGTGAATATGAAGCAAAATTTAAATGTCATTTTAACCGTCACCTTCTGCGGCATAAGGATCCGGGGGACGTCAATATGTTTAAATGCGACCAGTGTACGTATCAATCAAAGTATAAATCTCATTTAATTACACACCTTCTCCGGCATAAGGATCCAGGGGAAGTCAATATGTTTAAATGCGATCAGTGTGACTACCAAACAATGTATAAATCTCATTTAAATACACACTTTCTCCGGCATAAGGATCCAGGGGAAGTCAATATGTTTAAGTGCGATCAGTGTGACCATAAAACAAAGTATAAGCAACATTTTAACACTCACCTTCTCCGACATAAACATCCAGGGGAAGTCAATATGTTTAAATGCGATCAGTGTGAGTATCAAACAAAGTATAAACCTCATTTAAATACACACCTTCTCCGTCATAAGGATCCAGGGGAAGTTACTATGTTTAAATGCGACCAGTGTGACCATAAAACAAAATATAAACATCATTTGAACACTCATCTTCTTTGGCATCAGGATCCAGAGGAAGTCAATATGTTTAAATGCGATCACTGTGACTATAAAACTAAGTTTAAACGTAATTTTAACCGTCACCTTATGAAGCATGAAAATCCAGCGGAAGTCGATATGTTTAAATGCGATATGTGTGACTTTAAATCAAAGTTTAAATGTGATTTGATCAGTCACCATCTCAGGCATACGAATCCAGGGGAAATCAATATGTTTAAATGCGATCAGTGTGAATATCAAACAAAGTATAAACGTTGTTTTAAAATGCACCTTCTCCGGCATAAGAATCCATGGGAAGTCACTATGTTTAGATGCGATCAGTGTGACTATATAACAAAGTATAAATGTCATGTAAATTCGCACCTTCTCAGACATAAGGATCCAGAGGAAGTCAATATGTTTAAATGCGATCAGTGTGAATATCAAACAAAATTTAAATTCAGTTTAAAGAGACACCTTCTCCGACATAATAATTCATGTTGAGCTGATGTATTTATAGGTGACAAGTAGTGTGCCTATCAAACTAAAAGTAGTATAAATATTATTTGAGCATGCATTTTCTCCGGCGTAAAGTCCAGGAAATAACACTTAGGGTAATTTGAGTATATAATTATCTAAGCCACTATATTGTCACCATCGATATCGCCATAAAGAAATTTATTTTTATATGTCACATTTTTGAACATTAATTATTCGTGAATTTATTTATTTATTTATTTACGGGACATGCCCAAACATAACAAATAAAACAGTAACATTTTTATACATACAGGCAATAGACCAAGTAATTTCTAAAGACTGGCTAAAGCTTGCGTGTAGGCTACATAGATAAATAGGATAACATTATTTTATAAATATAACATAAATTCACAATGTAAACATACAAAAAATAAATAAAAAAGGCTATTACAAACATTACCGGCGTTTCTTTAGCTTGTACGTGAGAGAGTCCCTGGAGGTACAAAACAAATCACAATCGAACCCATTGGTGTGTCATGATTTGGTTGATTGCGGAGTTTTGGTCGTAGAGGGTACGATTCTGTTGTAATTCAATATGTTCTATTTACTCTCAGTGATCGAGGAGGCACATGAAAGTCAAGTCGTGACAGAATTTTAAAGCGATCAATATATATCAAGGCTCTCAATAATAAGTAAGATTCTTAACTCATTGCAATTGATTAATTCATTCATCATTCATAGAACATTTTCAATTTTTTAAATGTAGGCATTTATAAATAAATCTAGGGGGGAGAGGTGCTTCTGAGGCTGATGAGTTTCTGATCCTACCAAAAAAGGTGGTCAGATTTCTACTTGGAATGAAAGCACGGGAGTCTTTGTAGGGGCAAGTTCAAGACAATGCCTTTTGAACTTGCCCCTTAAGGCATTATAAGCATTCTTACCTTTCTAGGTGTATACTTATACTCTTGAACGCATCATGTTCCTCTTTAAAAAATTTGGCCAATTTAGACATGTCGTGTTACCTAGTCATGACTATAATACAAGGAGGGAGAACCAATAGATTTTGTGTATAAGTGTATAATATTCTGAAATTCTTATAATGCGGACTTTGCTGCAGAGCGCTTTAGGCCTTAGGCCATCATCAGTGCTTCCTAAAAAGCAGCAAGAATAGAGAAGAAACATTGTTCTGTGTAAAGCCCCCATAGTTCTGTGGAATAGAGCAAGAGTCAAAAAAAGGAAGAAGACCTGTCAAGAACATAACATAACCTTAGTCTAGTTCCATAGTCTAGTACAAGAAATATTTATTTTACAAGTTATAATGGAGCCTTCAAGTGTACAGGACTTCGATAAATCAGAACTTGATGGTTCTGGCCAGAATGTATCCAACTTAATTTGTTTAAAGAGTATGCAAGAAACTCCAGATGAGGACTCAAGTAGTGGGGCCCTTTTCAAGTTTATAGATATCACAACAACTATCGTCAAAGAAGAGTATATTGACACGTAAGTCTTGTCTCTCTTTCTGTATAATTTTCCAAGTAAGTAAGTAATATTAACTTTTTTTCAACGAACATTTATTTTGAGAATTTTCTTTTCAATAAACAACACTACCTAGTTTTACATATTAATATCTAAATTCAGGTGCCATACTATATTATAATGGAGCCTTCAAGTGTACAGGACTTAATAAATATTGGGCACCAAAGATATTGCTAATGGTATAATCACAGCATAGTTAGCGACTACTAGGTACCTTCCATTTATATAAATAAAAAAATAATTTTCATTGAGCCAAGATATTTCTTTACGGGTATAGGTATTTAAGTAGCCGGTTTTCACTCTAAGCTAACTCTAAAAGTAGATTATTGAATCTGAGCTTATCGGGCTCCGCAATGCTTTATTAACCGATACACTTATTACAGGTAGAGCCGAGAAATTAAAAATTCTAAAGATTTGCTCAATATTTAAATCTTGATTAAGACCATTGAAGAACAATAAAATTACAGACCAATATCTTTTATTATAAGGGTTTTTTTCATGATTGTTAAAATTGTTATTAACAAAAGGTTTGTTTTTTATGACCAAATGAAGGGGACCCTTACCAATATGGATTCAAATTGAATCAAAATATACTTTATTGTTAAAAGATTGCCACATTCTCATTAGCAAAGTAACTTTACACACAATAATTTAAATCAAATCAAAGCATTTACTTATCACAGAATAAAACTAGAATTGGACTGACCAGACCAGTAAGCAAAACAAATATGATTATAAATTCCCTAATTAAAGCCTATCATTGTAGTATTCCTGCAGGTTATATTCACAAATAACAGTAGCACACTAGGTTATTTTAGGTTCAAATTTTAAATTTAAACTAACCATTTCACTCATACTAAAACTGCATACCAGATGCTTGAAGTTCTGCCTACCAACCAAATTTTAATTTTTAGGCAATCAAAATTAATATTAAATTAAAATTTTTAATAATAAATCAAAATGCAATAAATTTGTGTTACAATTCATAAATCAAATTCGTCATAATATATTCTAGGAAACAGTGGACCTTTGGATAGTGCTATAATATTTAGGTACAAAGGTCCCTCAGTCCAAAAGTTCGGGTTTCAAGTTCTTTTCTGAATTTTTAAAATAATTTTGAAGAAATCAAACTCCTGTACAAGATTTGGTATTTAGGGCTCTTTTAGGACGAAAAATCAAATTGTCCTAAACATTTTGATTATGGTAAAGGGCGCTGGTCTGCTACTCTGCCTACATTTAAAGGGTCATAACTTCCTTTTGTATCTTTATTACAGAAAAAAAATCCTTGGTTGATTAGCATTCAAGTTTTTCTGGTTTTAGGCTTGTTTTCTAAGAGAAAAGATGTTTCTACTTAAATACTTACATAATATTATTTTAATTACAAAAATATCAAACAAGAATGTCTATTTTTGGTAGGTAATAACTGTTTAAAGTAATTTCTTGATTTTAAGAAAAATGTTTCATTTACAAATACATTTTAAAAGGGAACAGTGCATTTACCTTACATAGCCACTATACATATTTTCTGTTGGGGGTTATCCATTTTTTATATTTAAATTTAATTCATCCATTAGGAGAGCTTTCTTTCTCCTAAAAGCAATAAAAAATTGATTTTATTTTGATCTGCCTAAAAAGGATAATTGTATATTTTAAAGGGACAGACATATATTTTTGGACCAATCAAAAGGAGTAATCAAAGTTGACGAGAGTGATGAAATAAACGGATCTGATCAAATAAATTATGACCCATGGAGAATAAAAAATGAAGAACTAGACATCAAGGAGGAAGCATCAGAAACAAACGAAAAGAGGTAGGCATACAGTGCGTCCATAAAGTCTTGCACAAATTCATTTAAAATTCAGGTATTTACTTTTTAAAAACGCTCGGACACGTCAATTAGTACTTTTGTTTGCGCATTTTTTAACGTAAAATGTTTTTATACAGGGTGTCGCACGTATGAGGTATGAGGTCATCATAAATGTGTTTAAAATAAATTTTCAAACGTCAATATTTCGGAAACCGTGATTTCCAGAGGTGTTAAGTGTTCATCATAGAATTCAAAATTGATATAATATACAGGGTGTTCCATTAAAAAAAATCCTTGATGACCTCATACCTCATACGTGCGACACTCTGTATAAAAACATTTTACGTTAAAAAATGCGCAAACAAAAGTACTAATTGACGTGTCCGAGCGTTTTTAAAAAAAGTAAGCCCCTGAATTTTAAATGAATTTGTGCAAGACTTTATGGACGCAGTGTATACAATATACAGGGTGTTAGTTAATGATAGGCTGTAATTTCAAGTGCGCATTCCTGAACGAAATTCAAGTAGAAAAGTTCATATAAACATGTGGTCTAAAAAGTCTAGTTTTCAAGATACAGAGTGTCAAAGTTTAAAAAAAAATCAGTTTTTTATTAATATCTCAAAGATCCTTTTGCCGATTTTAGTGAAATTTGGCAATGTTGTTCGTTGTGAAAAGACGTTAAGGAAGCACTAAGTAGATGATAATTATTAGTTTCAGTAGCGTCCCAGGGGGCAGTCTCACGAATAATATTGACAAAAAAATGTACTCCACTGGCTTGTTTAAAAATCTTATATTGTTTTCGGGTTAAGCAGCTAAAAATACTACTTTTTTGTCTCTTGATATTTTTTCGTATCTTACTTCGTTTTCGAGAAAAAAAAATTTTGGCATACAATTAAGTGGCTTTTATTTTTTAATGCCGTTAAAACCCTGCGCCTTTTTTGCGTTAGTAAAACTACGAATATTTTTAACTTCGTCAATGTCCACATTTCGTAAATGCGTAGGTACTGTTTGTATAGACATACCTACCTATATTGTACAACTCATTAAAATACAATACAGAGTGTCCCTTTTCAATATCAAAATTTGATAGCGACAACTTCGAAATTAGACAAGATTTGGCGTTTCAATTGTGGTGAACTATATTTATATACTAGGCAAGTAGTTTTACAATAAAACAATGAGCTATAACAAAAAATTAACATTTTAGTCCTTTAAAACTGTAACCCTAAATGTCAGCCCTGAAGCACCACAGAAAAATGTAATTTTTATGCACATATACTGGTACTTACAGTATATATCGTCTACAACGCTTTCTATTTCTATTAGTATTTTTCTGGCCTTTCTTGTTATATTGTGCCCAGTACTTCAACAGGAACACGTTAAAAACAATTAAAACATCTTCCGGTAGCACCCAACGCTCATCCTGGACGTTTTTTTTTTGTTATTTTTTCCCATGCAGCTGATATGAATATATCCCATTAGTAGAGACATTTAAAATCATGTCCCTGTATAATATGATAATATTACTTTTAATTTAACCCCTGTGATAAATAAAACTTCCTGTTTTTCTCTATTACAGCATTGACCAACGTAAAGATTGCAGACTCCAAAACCAACATGAGTATCATAATCGAGGCGATGACCAACTTAATGTAAAAATTGAGTATGACTCAGAGAATGTTGAGTTTAAATGCGATGAGTGTGACTATCAAACTAAGTTTAAACGTAATTTGAACCGTCACCTTCTTCGGCATAAGAGTCCAGGGGAAGTCGCTATGTTTAAATGTGATCTGTGTGACTATCAAACTAAGTATAAACGTAATTTTAACAGTCACCTTCTCCGGCATAAGAATCCATGGGAAGTCGAGATGTTTAAATGCAATCAGTGCGACCATAAAACAAAGTATAAACATAATTTTACCAGTCACCTTCTCCGTCATAAGGATCGAGAGGAAGTTAATATGTTTAAATGTGATCTATGTGACTATCAAACAAAGTATAAACGTAATTTTGACAGTCACCTTCTCCGGCATAAGAATCCATGGGAAGTCAATATGTTTAAATGCGATCAGTGTGACTTCAAAACAAAGTATCAATATAATTTTAACAGTCACCTTCTCCGGCATGAGGATTCAGGGGAAGTCAAAATGTTTATATGCGATCAATGTGACTATCAAACAAAGTTTAAAAAATATTTAAACAGTCACTATCTCCGGCATAAGAAGCCAGGGGAAGTCAATATGTTTAAATGCGATCAGTGTGACTATAAAACAAAGCATAAACATCATTATGACAGTCACGTTCTTCGGCATAAGAATCCATGGGAAGTCACTATGTTTAGATGCGATCAGTGTGACTATCAAACAAAGTACAAACGTAATTTGAACCGTCACCTTTTCGGGCATAAGAATCCAGAGGAAGTCAATATCTTTAAATGCGATCTGTGTGACTATGAAACAAAGTTTAAACGTAATTTGAACCGTCACCTTCTCCGGCATAAGAATCCAGGGGAAGTCAATATGTTTAAGTGCGATCTATGTGACTATCAAACAAAGTATAAGCGTAATTTGAACAGTCACCTTCTCCAGCATAAGGATCCATGGGAAGTCGATATGTTTAAATGCGATCAGTGTGAATATCAAACAAAATTTAAAAGCACTTTAAAGAGACACATTCTCCGGCATGATAATTCAGGTTGAGTGAATGTATTTAATGGCGATCAGTGTGCCTGTCAAATTGTCCTTCACCTTGCTGCCCATTGTTCAGGTTAATTCCTGTTTGACCTTTGAGTCCCCAAAATTCTATTTTTTCTAAAGGTGGCATTACAGTTGGCAAGTTTTTTTTTCTGCAGCAATTTTTAATAAAACCTGAATAATAATTCAGCTTACACCGGGACTTGGGTATAGATCCGAATGAGGTTCTTGAGATTATGGCAGTAAAATATTCTCGAAAATTAAAATTTTAAATTTTTTCACTTTGATCAACGTCATTTGATTGACTCTACACACGTGCCTATGTGCGTAATTAATACTTAAAAATTCACAAAAGGATATTAATAGCAGTCCCGCCGTCTCAAGAAATTATGGCACTCTGATTGGCCAACTCTAGGTAAAATTTTCATACCGCTGCCGAGTTTTATTAGGGATGACGTTGAAGTTTCGGCTGTGAACGATCGTGTGACGCGCATGACGTTACAGCGACAACGAGGTGTGTGAATTAACATAGTATTAAGAATAGATTTTATTGTAGGTTGTTAATTTAAAAAATAGAATAATAATTATTTTAGGTAGTGCTGCAGCTTTGCATCTCCTATTAAAAAGGCGCCATTGGGTAAATGGATATATTCCACACATTGCGGTTTTTTTTTAAATTTAATCTTTATGCAGTTGTATGGTAATATTACGTTTAAATTAACTTGTGCGATTAATATAACTTAATATTTTTCTCTATTACAGCATTAATCGACATAATGATCTCGGACTCCAGAACCAACAGCAGTGTCATAATCAAGTCGGTCACAAACCTAATGTAAAAACTAATTATGACTCAGGGTCATTTCGGCAAAGAAATTTTAACAAACACTGCCTCCGTAAGGACATAGGAAATGTTGAGTTTAAATGTGGTCAGTGTGACTATCGATCAAAGTATAAATCTGATTTAAATTTACACTTACTTGAGCATAAAGATGCAGAAAAAGTCAATATGTTAAAATGCGACCAGTGTGACTATCAAACAAGGTATAAAAGTTATTTTAACAGTCACCTTCTCCGACATAAGAATCTGTGGGATGTGAACATGTTTAAATGCGATCAGTGTGATTATAAAACAAAGTATAAATCTCACGTAAATTCACACGCTCTCCGGCATAAGAATCCAGGGGAAGTCGACATGTTTAAATGCGATCAGTGTGACTATCAAACAAAGTATAAACGTAATTTTAACCGTCACCTTTTGCAGCATAAAGATCCAGGGGAAGTCAATATGTTTAAATGCGATCAATGTGATTATGAAACAAAGTATAAATGTCATTTAAATACACACCTTCTCCAGCATAAGGATCCAGGAGAGCTGAATATGTTTAAATGCGATCAGTGTGACTATCAAACAAAGAATAAACTTAATTTTAACAGTCACCTTCTTCGGCATAAGAATCCAGAGGAAGTCAATATGTTTAAATGCGATCAGTGTGACTATAAAACAAGGTATAAACATAATTGTACCAGGCACCTTCTCTGGCATAAGAATTCAACGGAAGTTGGTATGTTTTGAATAATTGGAATCTTCTTTGTTCTTTGGTAGATTGCTAAAATATTTTAAACATGGTGCGGCGCACCAGCGGCGATAGTGGCACGACGCACAAATTCTCGTTTTCGAGAAATTTCGGTTCTTGTATTTACCGGTTGTTTTTTAAAATCTATTTTAGTACTTTTGTTAATGGATCCGTTATGGGACTAGAATCGGTCATATGAAGTTCTTTACGTCATCTAGTTATAAATATTCGTTAGGTTACTTTAGTGTACAACAAAACGACCTTCGATCACAAGAATAAATATAATAACCAGAATCGCAGAAATACCTTTTGTGACCGATGCCAAAAGCGAGGGACCTTGGATTTCGATAAACAGCTCTGCACGATAGGCGTACTTTATCGTTTTTTTGGTGAAAAGAATGTGAAAATGTGTTTAAACTATCAAGAGATATTGAAATTTTGTATATAACAAAAAGAGTATAGTATGAAACCAGACAGCGAAAACTAAAGAAACATCATAAAATCTAAATTCGCAAAGTTTTATAATATAGCACGTAGCTTTGTCCGTGTTGCTACAACTGCACTGACACTTTCTGACGAGAATTTCGGGGTAAATGCGCTTCAAGGCCAATGGCTGCCGGCGATGCGGTATTTAGACACATCTTGATTATTCTGGTTATTATATTTGTTCTTGTACTTCGATATACAAATAATTGACATTTCATTAGTTTAAATCAGACTTACTTAGTTAAGATGTTATAGAGGCTGGCCAGTTTTAAATTGAAAGCACTATATCATACAAAAATTAAAAGACACTTGCCACTAATCCCTAATGAGAATTTGAGATTGTAGATAGTGATAAGTGGTAATCTTTTATAACTGCCTGATGTAAATAAAAATGTAAGAAATAAAAAAATAAGTTTATTTATTATCTTCCTTAAGTATCACAGGAAATATAATTTAGGGCGCTTTGTGAGGGGTGCGTGTGCGAATGAAGCGATTCACCTTTGTATTGATTGCGTATCATCAATTATTGCTTGTGCAATCATTTCAGTTGAGTGGCAAATCCCTGCGTTTAGTGTCGACAAATCGACAGACTTCAATCATAGGTTTGGCTTGAGTGAAATCAAGAATAAAATATATTGGTACTTGCGTTTTTCCTGCTGATGGTACGAGCAAGTTAAAAAGTGTGACCAATTGCGACTTTGGGTTTTAGTACTGACGGCAATAACAATACTAAAGTTAAAGATAATAATAATAATAAATAAATCTATTTAGATAAACAATGCAAATTGCAGTACACAATAATAGACAATCATTAACGGTTCATGTATTCTGAATAGGCAAAGTTCATCCCTCGTTAGAAACAAGGGTTGGTCTTCCAGTTAACCCCAAACACTAGTCTAATCTTATAGAAAAAAGAAAAATTATTTGAAAATTTTAATAGAGAAAATAATTATGATTGAACTACTTCACAAAACAAAAAATAAATAGTGTAGTGGCTACGCAGTCCAGTGAGTATTGCAAATCTCTCTATAGTGGAATGGGCATGAATAAATTATTACATTACCCATTTGATCATTTACGCAAGGCCACTGGAAAAGGCGTTCCACTAAGCCAATCCCACATTTGCATTCATGTGAATACAGACAATGGAATGCATTTTTATAGGAAAACACCTCCCAATAAAATATCCAACTAAGTGAAGCAACAATAAATTATTCCTTAGGGCTCCTATTGTGGACCTCATAAGTTTATGTGGCACTAGAAAACTAGGTATATGTAAATGCATCGAAGTCAAGTACTTTTAAAAATATTCAATATTTTTATTACTTATTGAATTTTTGCTAGATTTGTCCATTTTCGAAAGGGTTGAAAATACTTTTCCTGTATAGCTCGGTTCCCGTTTATTTCGCGCCAAAAAGTGGAGAAAGTTATATGGCTAGGAATAAGAGTCTCTATAACATTGTTCTTTTAAAAACTTTTGTCTTTTTATTATTTATCGAGCTATTGCTCGATTTGACCATTTTTGAAGGGGTTGAAACTGCTTTTAACGTGTAGCTCAGTTGCTGCCGAATTTGCGACGAAAAGTGGAGCGAGTAAATAATTTTTTTACAGAGAGAAACAAATATTTTGGAACCCATCACAAGGAGAGGTCAAAATTGAAAAGAGTGAAAAAATAAACGGATCTGAGGAACTGTATGAATTGAAAGAGTGGAAAATAAAAAATGAGGAAATAGACGTCAAGGAGGAAGAACCAAAAACGAATGAAAACAGGTAGGGTTGATATACTTTGCTTAGCTTGGGTCTATGAAATTAAATTAAATTTAATATTTTATTATGGCAACTTGTGCTATACATAACAGTTTACAAAATATCCAAACTTAACAGAAATGCACTTGAGCTGGATTTATAGATTGACGGTGGCTGGTACTGGTCCGCGTTTGGTCTGTTGACGGTGGCCGATAAAAAATAGGATTTATAATTCGACGGTCGCATCACGGTTGGGCATAGGAGATTATTTTAAGATTAATATTTTTAAATGTGTTTTTCTATTCCAATTGCAAATTTGTTAAAAGATTTTACAAGTTAAATTTACATGGATTATGGATGAGAAGTCGCTGACTGTTCAGACCACAAATACTAGTCCAAAAAAGTATCCTAATGTGACGTACGTCCAGGTGTTGAGCCACCTGACAGCATTCTGCGACATGATTGGTTATATTCCCAACAGCGAACAGAAAAAGTCAAAAGATGACCATCTCGACCGTCAAGCACCGGAACAGCAATCTATAAACGGTAGGGCAATTTGTTTATCTCTACCTGTCACCGTCAAACGTCGACCAGTATCAGCCACGTCATCAAGCTTTACTCTTCGAATCAATATTTTTCTATTACTAATCCCCTAAACTCTCTTAAATTACTAAATGTGCTGCTCTAATATATATTGAGAGGGCATTATACTCGACAAACCCTTTAAAAAACAATAAGTTTTGTGTTGCACTCTTTTTAACCATTGGAATATATGTATACTGTTGGAGATTGACCCCGTAGACAACAATGGCACCTCTTGGAATCGAGATTTTTTTATTGTCATTGTCTATAGTTTTTAAAATTTGTCTTTTCGTGGGTAATTGTTTTGTTAGTTAATACTCAATAAGAATAAGGTAAATACTGAGTCATTAAATGTACATAATAATCACAAATCTATACCCAACGCAGAATCCATAAAGTTCCCAGTCATCACTGTTGACTCTGGTATGGACTGGGAACAGCACATTGCCACGCTTTAAAAAGCTGAATAGTCCGTGTGCCTTGATACTCAGACTTCATTGCATTCAAATTTTTTACTCTACATATGTGCAATCACTCCTTAATTATGGAATATCCATCTGGGGATTATCCGGATCCTCAGACAATATTTTCGAAACTCAAGAAAGAATAGTTAGTGTGTATGCTTGGTCTCCACCCTCGCACTTCTTGTAAGCCAGTTTTCAAAGGACTTGATTTACTTACTGTTGACGTCCTCGTATATGGTTTTATTTTACGTTTTAATTAACCGGTACGACTAATAAAACTTAATATTGTTTTTCCTCTATTACAGCCTTGACCAACCTAGTAATCGAGATGGTCACAGACTGAATGTAAAAATTGATTATGACTCTGAGTCATTTCGACAAAGATATGTATACAAACACTGCCTCTCTAAGGACCCAGGGAATGTTGATAAATCTCATTTAAAGACACACCTCTCACCTAAGGATCCAGGGGAAGTCAAAATGTTTCAATGCGATCAGTGTGACTATAAAATAAAGTTTAAATCTCATTTTATCCGTCACCTTCTTCGGCATAAGGATCCAGAGAAAGTCATCAATATGTTTAAATGCCGTCAGTGTGACTATAAAACAAAGTATAAACATAATTTAAAAAATCACTTACTCCGGCACAAGAATCCAGGGGAAGTCAATATGTTTAAATGCGATCAGTGTGACTATATTACAAAGTATAAACATAATTTTAAAAGTCACTTACTCCAGCACAAGAATCCAGAGAAAGTCAATGTGTTTAAATGCGACCAGTGTGACTATAAAACAAAGTATAAACATAGTTTTAAATGTCACTTATTCCGGCACAAGAATCCAGAGAAAGTCAATATGTTTAAGTGCGTTCAGTGTGACTATAGAACAAAGTATAAATCTCATATACATTCACACCTTCTCCGGCATAAGGATTCAGGGAAAGTCAATATGTTTAAATGCTATCAGTGTGACTATAAAACAAAGTATAAACATAATTTAAAAAGTCACTTACTCCGACACAAGAATCCAGGGGAAGTCAAAATGTTTAAATGCGACCAGTGTGACTATAAAACAAAGTATAAACGTAATTTGAACCGTCACCTTCTCGGTCATAAGAATCCAGGGGAAGTCAATATGTTTAAATGCGATCAGTGTGACTATGAAACAAAGTTTAAACGTAATTTGAACCGTCACCTTCTCCGGCATATGAGTCCAGGGGAAGTCAATATGTTTAAATGCGCTAAGTGTGACTATCAAACAAAGTATAAACATAATTCTAAAAGTCACTTACTCTGGCACAATAAGAATCCAGAGAAAGTCAATATGTTTAAATGCTATCACTGTGAATATCAATCAAAATTTAAAGGCAGTTTAAAGAGACACCTTCTACTGCATAATAATTTAGGTTAAGTTAATCATAATGTATTTAAAGGTGATTAGTGTGCCTACCAAACTAAGTATAAAAGTGCTCTTAACAGGCATAAGGATCCAGGGGAAGTCAATATGTTTAAATGCAAT
Organism: Polydrusus tereticollis; assembly: GCA_963920685.1. Taxonomy (NCBI): domain Eukaryota; kingdom Metazoa; phylum Arthropoda; class Insecta; order Coleoptera; family Curculionidae; genus Polydrusus; species Polydrusus tereticollis. Next base: position 8,703,611 of record OY987333.1, on the reverse strand, counting down.
CGGTGTGGCTATGAAGCAAAGTTTAAATCTCATTTTAACCGTCACTTTCTCCAGCATAAGGATCCAGAGGAAGTCAATATGTTTAAATGCGATCAGTGTGACTATAAAACAAAGTATAAACATAATTGTACCAGGCACCTTCTCTGGCATAAGGATTCAACAGAAGTTGGTATGTTTTGAATAATTAAAATTTTCTTTGTTCTTTGGTAGATTGTTAAAATATTTTAAACATGGCGCGGCGCACCAGCGGCGATATAGTGGCAGAAAGCGCAAATTCACGTTTTCGAGAAATTTCGGCTTTTGTATTTACCGGTTGTTTTTAAAAATCTGTTTTAGTACTTTTGTTAACGGATCCGTTATGGAACTAGAATCGGTCATTTGACTAGTTCTTTACGTCATCTAGTTATAAAAATTCGTTAGGTTACTTCAGTGTACAAAGATACGACCTGCTTCGATCACAAGAATAAATATAATAACCAGAATCGCCGAAAACCCTTTTGTGACCGATGGCAACAGCGAGGGACCTTGGATTTCGATAAACAGCTGTGCACCATAGGCCTACTTTTATGTTTTTTTGGTGAAAAAAATGCGAAAATGTGTTTAAACTATCAAGGAATATTGAAATATTGTATATAACAAAAGGAGTATAGTATAGTATGAAACCAGACATCGAAAACTAAAGAAACATCATAAAATCTAAATTCGCAAAGTATTATAATACAGCACGTAGCTTCGCCCGTGTTGCTACAACTGCACTGACACTTTCTGACGAGAATTTCGGGGTAAATGCGTTTCAAGGCCAATGGCTGCCGGCGATGCGGTATTTATAGACACATCCTGATTATTCTGGTTATTATAATTATTCTTGTAGTTCTATATACAAATAATTGACATCTCATTACTTTAAATCAGACTTTACTTAGTTAAGATGTTATAGAGGCTGGCCAGTTTTAAATTGAAAGCACTATATCATACAAAAATTAAAAGACACTTGCCACTAATCACTAATGAGAATGTGAGATTGTAGATAGTGATAAGGGGTATTCTTTTATAACTGCCTGATGTAAATAAAAAATGTAAGAAATAAAATAAGTTTTTTTATTATCATCCTTATATTATTAGTACCTACTGACAGCAATAACAATACTAAAGTTAAAGATAATAATAATAATTAATAAATCTTTATTTAGATTAACAATGCAAATTGCAGTATACAATAATAGACAATAATCTTTAACGGTTATTCATGTAATCTGAATAGGCGAAGTCCATCCCTCGTTAGAAACAAGGGTTGATCTTCCATCAGTTAACCCCAAACACTAGTCTAATCTTATAGAAAAAAGAAAAATTGTTTGAAAGTTTTAATATTATTTAATAATAAATAACTATTAACCAAACAACACATAGAAATTTTGGGCTCTAGTGATTCTTATCGCAGCTAAAATCTAAAATATATATAATTAAGATTACAATAATTCAATGTAGGTAGGTAGAAAATTAACTAATAGACCATAAAACCACTTTTAAAAAAAATAGACACGATCCTAAAGCTACCGTTTTTTTATTTCCTAAAATCCGTGGGGGACCCCAGATGGAGATAGGATAATGAAAAATCAGTTTTGAGAGAGGATAAAGAGCCATTAAATAACTTTAGAAGAAAAGAAGTATTTGTCAAAATAAGGAAGGACATAACCCTAGTAAAAAAAGATATATTTATTTTATTTTTCGTCTTTCCCTTGAGTTTATCGTTACAATGGAGCAACGTCATTTAAGTTTTTGAATGAAGCCTTCAAGTGTACAGGACTTCGGCAAGTCAGAATGTATTCGATTTAATTTGTTTAAAGAGTATGGAAGAAACTCCAGTTGAGGACTCCAGTAGTGGGGCTTTTTCCAAGTTTACTGGGGTCGCAACTACTATCATCAAAGAGGAGTGTATGGATATGTAAGTCTTATCTTATTTTCCTTCTGTATAATTTAGACATTATTACCTTCAGAATGTAACACACTTAGCTCCCTGGTTATATCTAGAGTAAATAATTATGATTGAACTACTTCACAAAACAAAAAATAAATAGTGTAGTGGCTACAGTCCAATGTGTATTGTAAATCTCTCTATAGTGGAATGGGCATCAATAAATTATTACATTACCCATTTGATCATTTACGCGAGGCCACTGGAAAAGGCATTCCACTAAGCCAATCCCACATTTGCATTCATGTGAATACAGACAATGAAATGCATTTTTACAGGAAAACACATCCCAATAAAATATCCAGCTAAGTGAAGCAACAATAAATTATTCCTTAGGGCTCCTATTGTGAACCTCATAAATTTATGTGGCACTAGAAAACTAGGTATATATAAATGCATCGAAGTCAAGTACTTTTAAAAATATTCAATATTTTTATTACTTATTGAATTTTCGCTAGATTTGTCCATTTTCGAAAGGGTTGAAAGTACTTTTCCTGTATAGCTCGGTTCCCGTTTATTTCGCGACAAAAAGTGGAGAAAGTTATATGGCTAGGAATAAGATTCTCTATAACATTGTTCTTTTAAAATTTTTTGTCTTTTTATTATTTATCGAGCTATTGCTCGATTTGACCATTTTTGAAGGGGTTGAAACTGCTTTTAACGTGTAGCTCAGTTGCTGCCGATTTTGCGACGAAAAGTGGAGCGAGTAAATATTTTTTTTACAGAGACAAACAAATATTTTGGAACCCATCACAAGGTGAGGTCAAAATTGAAAAGAGTGAAAAAATAAATGGATCTGAGGAACTGTATGAATTGAAAGAGTGGAAAATAAAAAATGAGGAAATAGACATCAAGGAGGAAGAATCAAAAACGAATGAAAACAGGTGGGGTTGATAAAAAAAAAATGAAATGAAAAAAAAAAAAATTAAAAGTCTATATTTGTCCATTAAACAACATACAATCATCTGACAATCAAACGTAGTACAAAATGTTTGCCCATTAGGCGTAGGACGTGTCTTAAAATAGTTCAAAATTCACTAGCATGCTACTATAAAATTATATAACTTAATTTAAAATATAATCAACATATTATTACAACAAAATATAAAAATTAAAATAGTTAAAAATTTAAAAATTCACTAGCATGTTACTATTAAATTATATAACTTAATTTAAAATATAATCAACATATTATTACAACAAAATATGACATATGACAAAATATGACTTATAATAATGAATGAATATATACTTTGCTTAGCTTGGATCTATGAAATGAAATTAAATTTAATATTTTATTATGGCAACTTGTGCTAAGTATACATAACAGTTTACAAACTATCCAAACTTAACAGAAATGCACTTAAGCTGGATTTATAGATTGACGGTGGCTGGTACTGGTCGGCGTTTGATGGTCTGTTGACGGTGGCCCATAAAAAAAATAGGATTTATAATTCGACGGTCGCATCACCCTTGGGCATAGGATAGGAGGTTATCTTAAGATTAATATTTTTAAATGTGTTTTTCTATTCCAATTGCAAATTTGTTAAAAGATTTTACAAGTTAAATTTACATGGATTATGGATGAGAAGTCGCTGACTGTGGAAACCTCAAATACTAGTACAAAAAAGTATCCTAATGTGACGTACGTCCAGCTGTTGAGCCACGTGACAGCATTTTGCGACATGATTGGTTATATTCCCAACAGCGAACAGAAAAAGTTAAAAGATGACCATCTCGACCGTCGAAGCACCGGAACAGAAATCTATAAACGATAGGGCAATTTGTTTATCTCTACCTGTCACCGTCAAATGTCGACCAGTATCAGCCACGTCATCAAGCTTTACTCTTCGAATCATTATTTTTCTATTACTAATCCTCTAAACTCTCTTAAATTACTAAATGTGCTCCTCTAATATATATTGAGAGAGCATTATACTCGACAAACCCTTTAAAAACCAATAAGTTTTGTGTTGCACTTTTTTTAACCATTGGAATAAATATATTTGAAGATGGTCTTGTATTATATGTGTGTATGTCATCACAAATTTAAGTTCTTTAACTCATATTCTGGACTATCTTATCAACTAACAACAAATTTAATGCTACCAGTCGTTGGCAGATATCCTAGTATAACTGTCAATTCTTAAAATTATATGCATAACCCTATTTTGTAAAACCTGTAATTTGTCTTTATCATTTTTGTTGGACAATACTCTATTGGTGGTCTTAAGAACAGGTATACAGGATTGTAGGGACAATGATTAACAAGGTGTTCTAAAAGAGCCGAATTTTTTTTGTTTATTTTCCTAATGACATAGTTTGTGTGACTTTTAAAAGATAATTTGTTGTCAACCATTATTCCCAAATGTTTGCATTCATCAGCATATTGCAATTCTTGACCAAACAACTTTAAGCTTACACCACTGTTGGAGATTGACCCGTAGACAACAATGTCTCCTCTTGGAATCGAGATTTTGTTATTGTCATTGTCAATAGTTTTTAAAATTTGTATTTTCGTGGGTAATTGTTTCGTTAGTTAATGTTCAATAAGAATAAGGTAAATACTGAGTCATTATATGTATATAATAATCACAAATCTATACCCAACGCAGAATCCATAAAATTCCCAGTCAACAATGTTGACTCTGGTATGGGCTGGGAACAGCACATTGTCACGCTTTAAAAAAGCTGAATAGTCCGTGTGCCTTGATACTCAGACTTCATTGCATTCAAATTTTTTACTCTACATATGTGCAATCACTCGTTAATTATGGAATATCCATCTGGGGATCATCGGGATCCTCAGACAATATCTTCAAAACTCAAGAAATGAATAGTTAGGGTGTATGCTTGGTCTCCACCCTCGCACTTCTTGTAAGCCAGTTTTCAAAGGACTTGATTTACTTACTGTTGACGTCCTTGTATACGGTTTTATTTTACGTTTTAATTAACCGGTACGACTAATAAAACTTAATATTGTTTTTCCTCTATTACAGCCTTGACCAACCTAGTAATCGAGACGGTCACAGACTGAAATTAAAAACTGATTATGACTCAGGGTCATTTCGACAAAGAAATGTATACAAACACTGTCTCCATAAGGACCCAGGGAATGTTGATAAATCTCATTTAAAGACACACCTCTCACCTGGGGATCCAGGGGAAGTCAAAATGTTTCAATGCGATCAGTGTGACTATAAAATAAAGTTTAAATCTCATTTTAACCGTCACCTTCTTCGGCATAAGGATCCAGGGGAAGTCAGTATGTTTAAATGCGACCAGTGTGACTATCAAACAAAGTATAAACATAATTTTAACAGTCACTCTCTTCGTCACAAGGATCCAGGGGAAGTCAATATGTTTAAATGCGATCAGTGTGACTATAAAACCAAGTATAAACATAATTCTAAAAGTCACTTACTCCAGCACAAGAATCCAGGGGAAGTCAATATGTTTAAATGCGACCAGTGTGACTATAAAACGAAGTATAAGCATAGCTTTAAAAGTCACTTACTCCGGCACAAGAATCCAGAGAAAGTCGATATGTTTAAATGCGTTCAGTGTGACTATAGAACAAAGTATAAATCTCATATACATTCACACCTTCTCCGGCATAAGGATTCAGGGAAAGTCAATATGTTTAAATGCGATCAGTGTGACTATAAAACAAAGTATAAACATAATTTAAGAAGTCACTTACTCCGGCACAAGAATCCTGGGGAAGTCAATATGTTTAAATGCGATCAGTGTGACTATAAAACAAAGTATAAATATAATTTTAAAAGTCACTTAGTCCAGCACAAGAATCCAGAGAAAGCCAATATGTTTAAATGCGATCAGTGTGTCTATAAAACAAAGTATAAACATAATTTTAAAAGTCACTTGCTCTGGCACAAGAATCCAGAGAAAGTCAATATGTTTAAATGCGATCAATGTGAGTATAAAACAAAGTATAAACATAATTTTAAAAGTCACTTACTTCGGCACAAGAATCCAGGGGAAGTCACTATGTTTAAATGCGACCAGTGTGACTATGGAACAAAGTATAAATCTCATATACATTCGCACCTTCTCCGGCATAAAGATTCAGGGAAAGTCAATATGATTAAATGTGATGAGTGTGACTATCAAACAAAGTATAAAAGTGCTCTTAAAAGTCATTTTCTCCGGCATAAGGATCCAGGGGAAGTCAATATGATTAAATGTGATGAGTGTGAGTATCAAACAAAATATAAACGTAGTTTTGACATTCATCTTCTCCGGCATAAGAATCCAGAGGAAGTCGATGTATTTAAATGCGATCAGTGTGACTATAAATCAAAGTTTAAACATAATTTGAACCGTCACCTTCTCCGCCATAAGAATCCAGGGAACGTCAATGGGGAAGTCGATATGTTCAAATGCGATCAGTGTGACCATAAAACAAAATATAAATATCAATTTAATGCACACCTTCTTCGTCATAAGGATCCCGGGGGAGTCGATATGTTTAAATGCGATCAGTGTGACTACCAAACAACGGATAAAATATATTTTTACAGTCACCATCTCCGGCATAAAGATCCCGAGGAAGTCAATTTGTTTAAGTGCTATCACTGTGAATATCAATCAAAATTTAAAGGCAGTTTAAAGAGACACCTTCTACGGCATAATAATGTAGGTTAAGTTAATGTATTTAAAGGTGATCAGTGTGCCTACCGAACTAAGTATAAATATTATTTGAGCATGCATCTTCGTCATAAAGATGAATAATCTAAAACTTTTAAGGTGTTCAAAATGTAAAGTATATAATTATGTGACTTATTGCCTGCCATAAAGTATATTGGTGCTCTTCAAAATATATTAAATCGACACAATGTACGGATTTCATCATAATGTCCCACCCACTTAACGTTTATATTTTACATGCTAGGTAAAAATAGAAAATATTAGAGCATTTGAAATACGGGGGTTCACAAATTACCCTGTATATACAGGATATATTTTCTCAAATGGGACACCCTATACAGAGTGTTCCAGAATATGTGAGCAACCTCCCAGATTCGGAACACATAAAAATAATTTGACAAGTTCCTATGCTTTTTTTTCCTTATCCTTAAACTAAAAAAAAGGTACTCTTGATCGACATCGATAAAATGAACTGTTTACGAAAGAAAAATATTTTTTTCGATGAAGGTAGAATCCAAAAATTGGATAATATATAGGGTGTCCACAATCCATATCTCTAAAAACTTATTTGGTCGTAACTTTACAGGAAAAAATTGTAATAATAAAAGTAGCGTAGAGTAGAGACATTGATTGAAAATATTTTGTAGCTTCTTTCAGTATATTTTTCTCTAGTTGAGTCCCACCTTACATATGGAATTCTATTCTGGGGGCTGTACCTTGTTAAACGTTTTTATCGCATAGAACTTTAAAGATAATTGCCAGCGTTTTCTCTTTGCTGGTTTACCTGTGAATATATTTTTCCTGAAAATTTATGACCAATACTTTTTAAGATATAGCCGCTCGCCAACCTTAGTGGATAACCCGGTGTTCTGTGTGTATATATACAACCATTTTCAAAGGGGTTAAAAATGCTTTTGACGCGTAGCTCGGTTCATGTTGATTTCGCAACGAAAAGGGAAGAGACTAATATGGTTGGGAAAAAAATCTATATAATATTGTACTTATAAGAATTTTCGATATTTTTGTTATTTATCGAGTTGTTGCTCGATTTGACCATTTTCAAAGGGGTTAAAAATGCTTTTTCCGTGTAGCTCAGTTGCTGTTGATTTTCCGACGAAAAGTGGAGCGAGTAAATATTTTTTTTACAGAGACAGGCAAATATTTTGGAACCCATCACAAGAAGTGGTCAAAATTGAGAAAGGTAAAGAAATAAACGGATCTGACGAACTGTATGAATTGAATGAGTGGAAAATAAAAAACAAAGAAATAGACATCAAGGAGGAAGAACCAAAAACAAATGAAAACAGGTAGGGTTTATATACTTTGCTTAGCTTAGGTCTATGAAACGAAATTAAATTTAATATTTTATTAGCAACTTGTGCTATAAATAACAGTTTACAAACTATCCAAACTTAACAGAAATACACTTAAGCTGGATTTATAGATTGAGGGTGGGTGGTACTGGTCGGCGTTTGATGGTCTGTTGACGGTGGCCGTTGAAAAATAGGATTTATAATTTGACTGTCACATCACACTTCAGCATAGGAGGAAATTTTAAAGTTAATATTTTTAAATGTGTTTTTATTCCAATTGCAAATTTATTAAAAGATTCTACAAGTTAAATTAACATGGATTATGGATGAGAAGTCGCTGACTGTTCAAACCACAAACACTAGTTCAAAATAGTATCCTAATGTGACGTACGTCGTACGTCCAGCTGTTGAGCCACGTGACAGTATACGGTAGGGCAATTTGTTTATCTCTACCTGTCACCGTCAAACGTCGACCAGTATCAGCCAGTCGTCCAGCTTTAGTCTTCGAATCAATAGTTTTCTATTACTAATCTCGTAAACTCTCTTAAAGTACTAGCTGCCCTAATATACATTAAGAGAGCATTATACTCGACAAACCCTTTAAAAAACAATGAGTTTTGTGTTGCACTGTTTTTAACCATTGAAATATATATATTTGAAGATGTTCTTGTGTTATATGTGTGCATGTCATTACAAATTTAAGTTTTTTACTTATATTCTGGACTATCTTATGAACTAACAACAAGCTTAATGCTACCAGTCATTGGTAGATATCCTAGTATAACTGTCAACTCTTAAAATTATATGCATGGCCCTAGTTTGTACAACCTGTAAGTTATCTTTATCATTCTTGTTGGACAATACTTTATTTGTGGGCTTATAAACAGGTATAGGGGATTGTAGGGACAATGATTGACAAGTTCTAAAAAAGCCGAATAGTTTTGTTTATTTCCCACGAAAGGTAATTGCTTCGTTAGTTTATGTTCAATAAGAATAAGGAAAATACTGAGTCATTATATGTACATAATAATCACAAATCAATACCCAACGCAGAATCCATAAAATTCTTAGTCATCACTATTGACTCTGGTATGGGCTGGGAACAGCACATTGTCACGCTTTAAAAAAAGCTAAATAGTGCGTGTGCCTTGATACTCAGACTTCGAGACTGTGTGTCACCTCATTGCATTTAAATTTTTTACTTTACATATGTGCAATCACTCGTTAATTATGGAATATCCATCTGGGGATCATCGGGATCCTCAGACAATATCTTCAAAACTCAAAAAGGGAATAGTTAGGGTGTATGCTTGGTCTCCACCCTCGCACTTATTGTAAGCCAGTTTTCAAAGGACTTGATTTACTTACTGTTGACGTCCTTGTATATGGTTTTATTTTACGTTTTAATTAACCGGTACGACTAATAAAACTTAATATTATTTTTCCTCTATTACAGCCTTGACCAACCTAGTAATCGAGACGGTCACAGACTGAAATTAAAAACTGATTATGGCTCAGGGTCATTTCGACAAAGAAATGTATACAAACACTGTCTCCCTAAGGACCCAGGGAATGTTGATAAATCTCATTTAAAGACACACCTCTCACCTAAGGATCCAGGGGAAGTCAAAATGTTTCAATGCGATCAGTGTGACTATAAAATAAAGTTTAAATCTCATTTTAACCGTCACCTTCTTCGGCATAAGGATCCAGGGGAAGTCAGTATGTTTAAATGCGACCAGTGTGACTATCAAACAAAGTATAAACATAATTTTAACAGTCACTCTCTTCGGCACAAGGATCCAGGGGAAGTCAATATGTTTAAATGCGATCAGTGTGACTATAAAACCAAGTATAAACATAATTTTAAAAGTCACTTACTCCGGCACAAGAATCCAGAGAAAGTCAATATAATTAAATGCGATCAGTGTGACTATGAAACAAAGTATAAACATTATTTTAAAAGTCACTTACTCCGGCACAAGAATCCAGAGAAAGTCAATATGTTTAAATGCGATCAGTGTGACTATAAAACAAAATATAAACATAATTTTAAAAGTCACATACTACGGCACAAGAATCCAGGGGAAGTCACTATGTTTAAATGCGATCAGTGTGACTATAGAACAAAGTATAAATCTCATATACATTCACACCTTCTCCGGCATAAGGATTCAGGGAAAGTCAATATGATTAAATGTGATCAGTGTGACTATCAAACAAAGTATAAAAGTGCTCTTAACAGTCATTTTCTCCGGCATAAGGATCCAGGGGAAGTCAATATGTTTAAATGTAATCAGTGTGACTACAAAACAAAGTATAATTCTCATATACATTCACATCTTCTCCGGCATAAGGATTCAGGGGAAGTCAATATGATTAAATGTGATGAGTGTGAGTATCAAACAAAATATAAACGTAGTTTTGACATTCATCTTCTCCGGCATAAGAATCCAGGGGAAGTCGATATGTTTAAATGCGATCAGTGTGACCATAAAACAAAGTTTAAACATAATTTAAACCGTCACCTTCTCCGCCATAAGAATCCAGAGGACGTCAATGGGGAAGTCGATATGTTTAAATGCGATCAGTGTGACTATAAAACAAAGTATATATATCAATTTAATGCACACCTTCTCCGACATAAGGATCCCGGTGGAGTCAATATGTTTAAATGCGATCAGTGTGACTACCAAACAACGTATAAAAGATATATTTACAGTCACCATCTCCGGCATAAAGATCCCGAGGAAGTCAATATGTTTAAGTGCTATCACTGTGAATATCAATCAAAATTTAAAGGCAGTTTAAAGAGACACCTTCTACTGCATAATAGTTTAGGTTAAGTTAATGTATTCAAAGGTGATCAGTGTGCCTACCAAACTAAGTATAAAAGTGCTCTTAACAGTCATTATCTCCGGCATAAGGATCCAGGGGAAGTCAATATGTTTAAATGCAATCAGTGTGACTATCAAGCAAAGTTTAAATCTCATTTTAACCGTCACCTTCTCCAGCATAAGGATCCAGAGGAAGTCAATGTGTTTAAATGCGATAAGTGTGACTATAAAACAAAGTATAAACATAATTTTACCAGGCACCTTCTCAGACATGACATAAGGATTTAGCGGCCGTTGGTATGTTTTGAATAATTGAAATTTTCTTTGTTCTTTGGTAGATTGGTAAAATATTTTAAACATGGCGCGGCGCACCATCGGCGATAGTGGCACAACGCGCAAATTCACGATTTCGGTTTTTGTATTTACCGGTTGTTTTTAAAAATCTATTTTAGTACTTTTGTTAATGGATCCGTTATGAGACTAGAATCGGTCATTTGAAGTTCTTTACGTCATCTAGTTATAAAAAATCGTTAGGTTACTTCAGTGTACAACAATACGACCTTCGATCACAAGAATAAATAAATAACCAGAATCGCAGAAATACCTTTTGTGACCGATGCCAATGATGAGGGACCTTGGATTTTAATAAACAGCTCTGCACCATAGGAGTACTCTTTCGTTTTTTTGGTGAAAAGAATGCGAAAATGTGTTTAAGCTATCAAGAAATATTGAAATTTTGTTTATAACAAAAAGAGTATAATATGAAACCACGCAGCGAAATTATTGTGGTCATTATATTTATTCTTGTGCTTCGATATACAATAATTGACATTTCATTAGTTTAAATCAGACTTACTTAGTTAAGATGTTATAGAGGCTGGCCAGTTTTAAATTGAAAACACTGTATCACACAAAAATAAAACGACACTTGCCACTAATCACCAATGAGAATTTGAGATTGTAAATAGTGACAAGTGGTAATCTTTTATAACTGCCTGATATAAATAAAAAATGTAAGAAATAAAAAATAAGTTTTTTTTATGATCATCCTCAAGTATTACAGGAAAAATAATTTAGGGCGCTTTGTGCAGGGTACGTCTGCCAATGAAGCGATTCACCTTTGTATTGATTGCGTATCATCAATTATTGCTTGTGCAATCGTTTCAGTTGTATGGCAAATCCCTGCGTTTAGTGTCGACAAATCGACAGACTTCAATCACAGGTTTGGCTTGAGTGAAATCAAGAATAAAATATATTGGTACTTGCGTTTTTCCTGCTGATGGTACAAGCAAGCTAAAAAGTGTGAGCAATTGCGACTTTGGGTTTTAGTACTGACAGCAATAACAAAAGTAAAGTTAAAGATAAGAAAAGATAATTTATTTATTTATTTATTGAAAGATCAACGGGCAAAGCCCTTTTATTACATAAAACGGAAAGATAAAGTATCAAAAACAAGCTATAAAGTACAATAATTATCAAAAATAACCTAAAAAAAAAGTACAATAATTAACATAACCTATAAAGTACAATAATTAAACATATTAGTCACATAGTCATTATATAAATCGGAAAAAAAAAGAAAAGAAATACTTAGTGGTACCTCATAACAAAATTCGCAATATTTCTCTTAAAGCTAAAGAGCGTACCAGACTGCCTGAGCTCAGTCGGCACTTTATTCCACTCGCGTCTCAATCTATTAACAGTAGCATAATGTACATAATTTCTAATGGAACTCACCTCCACAAGCTCACGAGATGCTCGAAAAGGATATGGTAGATCTCTCGCTCTAAAGAGATCGACCACATCCAGAGAAGAGACCCAACTTAACCCTTTTAACAAAACAAAGATCATCTCTAATGTGCAGGGATTTAACAGAACCCAAACCAAAAGATCGAGCCAACTCAGAGTAGTCGTGGTTTACGAGACCCCTGTTTAAACGCTAAATACCTTATAAATTTATGCTGAACCGATTCTAGCTTCTTAATACAAACATTATAATGGGGTGACCAAATAAGAGCACCATACAATAAATTTGGCAAAACCAACGATTTGTACAGACTTACAATAGCCCTAACATTAGTAAATTCCTTGGTGGATCTCTTTAAGAAACCCAGTACTTTAAATGCTTTAGAAGTCACAGTGCTAATGTGCACATTGAAAACAAACCCACGCTCAAAAATCACACCAAGGTCCTTGATGTGATTCACCCGTTCAAGCTCCCTGTCAAATATAGAATAATTAAAATTAGATTGAATCTTGGAGCCCCTACCAAAGGAAATAAATTTGCATTTATCACCATTCAATTTAAGTCTATTAAAGGTTTGCCCAATGTGCAATGACATCGAGATCTTTTTGTAACAGCACTTGATCATAGAATGAGTTTATCCTATTAAAAATTTTTATATCGTCGGCAAAGACAAGGATAATAATAATAATAATAAATAAATCTTTATTTAAATAAACAATGCATAATGCAGTACACAATATAATAGACATGCAATCATTAACAGTTCATATAATCTGAATAGGCGAAGTTCATCCCTCTTTAGAAACAAGGGTTGGTCTTCCAGTTAACCCCAAACACTAGTCTAATCTTATAGAAAAACGAAAAATTGTTTAAAAATTTTAATGTTTATTAATAATAAATAACTATTAACCAAACAACACATAGAAACTTTGGGGCATAGTGATTTTTATCGCAGCTAAAATCTAAAATATATATAATTAAGATTACAATAATTCAAGGTAGGTGGGTAGAAAATTAACTAATAGACCATAAAACCACTTTTAAAAAAATTAGACACGATCCTAAAACTACCGTTTTTTTATTTCCCAAAGTCCGTGGGGGACCCCAGATGGAGATAGGATAATGAAAAATCAGATTTGAGAGAGGAAAAAGGGCCATTAAAAAACTTTAGAAGAAAAGAAGTATTTGTCACAATAAGGACATAACCCTAGTAAAAAGAGGTATATTTATTTTATTTTTCGTCTTTCCCTTGAGTTTATCGTTACAATGGAGCAACTTCTTTTAAGTTTTGTGAATGAAACCTTCAAGTGTACAGGACTTTGAAAAGTCAGAGTTTGATGGTTCTAGCCAGGAAGTATTGATTTTATAGTTAAAATGGAGCAACCTCATTTAAGTTTTGTGAATGAAGCCTTCAAGTGTACAGGACTTTGAAAAGTCAGAATGTATTCGATTTAATTTGTTTAAAGAGTATGGAAGAAACTCCAGTTGAGGGCTCCAGTAGTGGGGCTGTTTCCAAGTTTACTGGTGTCGCTACTATCATCAAAGAAGAGTGTATGGACATGTAAGTCTTATCTTATTTTCCTTCTTTATAATGTAAACATTATTAACTTCAGAATGTAACACACTAAGGTACCTGGTTAAATGTAGAGAAAATAATTATGATTAAACTACTTACTTTACAAAACAAAAAATAAATACTGTATTGGCTACAGTCCAGTGAGTATTGTTAATCTCTCTATAGTGGAATGGGCATCAAAAAATTGTTACATTACCCAATTGACTATACAAGGCCACTGGAAAAGGCATTCCAGTAAGCCAATCCAACATTTGCATTCATGTGAATACAGACAATGGAATGCATTTTTATAGGAAAACTCGCCCAAATAAAATATCCAGCTAAGTGAAGCAACAATAAATTATTCCTTAGGGCTTCTATTGTCGACCTCATAAGTTTATGAGGCAGTAGAACACTATATATATAAATGCATCAAAGTCAAGTACTTTTAAAAATATTCAATATTTTTATTACTTATTGAATTTTTGCTAGATTTGTCCATTTTCGAAAGGGTTGAAAATGCTTTTCCTGTACAGCTTGGTTCCCGCTAATTTCGCGAGAAGAAGTGGAAAAATTTATATGACTGCGAATAAAATTCTCTATAACATTGTTCTTTTAAAAATATTCGATCTTTTTATTATTTGTCGAGTTATTGCTTGATTTGACCATTTTTGAAGGGGTTGAAAATGCTTTTAACGTGTAGCTCAGTTGCTGTTGATTTTGCGACGAAAAGTAGAGCAAGTAAATATTTTTTTTACAGAGACAAACAAATATTTTGGAACCCATCACAAGAAGCGGTCAAAATTGAAAAGAGTGAAGAAATAAACGGATCTGAGGAACTGTATGAATTGAAAGAGTGGAAAATAAAAAATGAGGAAATAGACATCAAGGAGGAAGAACCAAAAACGAATGAAAACAGGTAGGGTTGATATACTTTGCTTAGCTTAGGTCTATGAAAGGAAATTAAATTTAATATTTTATTAGCAACTTCTGCTATAAATAACAGTTTACAAACTATCCAAACTTAACAGAAATACACTTAAGCTGAATTTATAGATTGACGGTGGGTGGTACTGGTCGGCGTTTGACGGTCTGTTGACGGTGGCCGTTGAAAAATAGGATTCATAACTTGACGGTCACATCACACTTGAGCATACGAGGAAATTTTAAAGTTAATATTTTTAAATGTGTTTTTTTATTTATTCATTTATTTATTTGCAATACATGATCATTACAATATCATTACAATATACCCTTTTAGGGTGTAGATCGTGTCAACAAGAGCAGATCAAAATCAAATCAAATCAAATCAAAAAGTGCTTTATTGTAGAAGAATAAAAATTCTTATTTACAAAGCTTCAGAGTAACATAATAATAATAATAACAATAACAGTTTAAAACCACGTGTAATATGTATAAAACAAGCTTATAAACAAAATTAAAACAATAACAAACCATGCTCAAATCAAAGCAATTATTATGAGCAATAAGTTGACAAATATAAAATAAACAATTACAGTTTAAAAGTACAGAAAACCATAAATTCAGCAAATTCAGCAAACACCCACTCACTCTCAATACTTGTGTCCATATGTGAGCGTGAGTAAAATCCCTAAATTTCTTATGGACGAGAGTAACTGTCTCCAAAATAAATAAGCATGTTAAAGTTAGAATTTTTTCTCGAATAAATAAAGGTTTGCAATGATCTTTTACTTTCGCCTTGCAGATATATCTAATTGCTCTTTTTTGTAGAATAAATATCGAGTTAAAAAGTTGTTGGGTACAAAAACCCCAAAATGCAACCCCGTACCTCAGGTGAGACTCTATAAGGGCATAATAAGTTGATTTAGCCATGGATGACCCCAGTTCGTTCGAAACTACTCTAACCGCATAGCATCCCGACGCCAGTCGTTTGCTAAGTATAAGAATATGATCATAATACTTCAGCCTTTCGTCGATGTAGAGACCCAGGAACTTGGTGCTACTTTTTCTATCTATAATATCATTACCCAGATTAACATGATCCAGAGAAAACTTGAATGTAAGGACGCTGGTTTTATTTGCATTAAAGCATAGCATATTAGCGTCACACCATTCTTTCACTCTCTGCAAGTCAGCAGCAATCACGTCTTCCAATGCGCACGGATCCTTGTCAAGCCATAAAATAGTGGTGTCATCCGCGAATAACGTAAACTTGCCACTAATGTTGATTGTTGCCAGATCGTTCAAATAAATCAAAAACAGCAATGGGCCAAGAACAGATCCCTGAGGCACCCCGCGGTCAATATTTAATACTCTTGAGATTCGTTCATTAGATTTAACAACCTGTTTTCTTTCGGAAAGATAAGAAGCGAACCAATCCAGGGCCACACCCCTAAAGCCGTAATGGTAAAGTTTCTGAAGCAATATCCCATGACTCACGCAATCGAACGCTTTCGAGAAGTCACAGAAAACCGCCGCAGCCACACCACCATCATTCAAGCCAATATAAAGGTTTTCCAAAAGACTAAAAATTGCATCCCCTGTACTTTTGGAAACAAAGATAACCTAATTAGACTTAACTAAACATACTTTACTAAACATACAACTAATTATTAACATGTTAAAATAATTAAAAATGTTAAAAGCTAACAGACAATAAAATTTTTTTTTTTTTTTTAATTATTCCAATTGCAAATTTATTAAAAGATTTTACAAGTTAAATTAACATGGATTATGGATGAGAAGTCGCTGACTGTTCAAACCACAAACACTAGTCCAAAAAAGTATCCTAATGTGACGTACGTCGAGCTGTTGAGCCACGTGACAGTATTCTATGAAATGATTCAAATCAAATCGTTTATTAGTGTCAAAATTTACATTTACACATGTCAAAAAAAAGATATGGCCCAGTAAGACCGTTAACATATTAAAATATAGTATACTAATGAAACACATTAAAATATAATAAAATATTACGACACAGGTGAATATTACATACAGTAAAAAAGACGAACGACATACACCAAAACCAGACACACTGTCACACCCGGCCAACAACATTCACCTATCCATCTAGCCACACAAATACACGCCATCAGAGAAACACCCGGCCATCACAGTTCAGGAAATCCTGGACACTATAGAACGCTTCTCTGTAGGAGAATTTTAACCTTTCGTTTGAATATCTGTAATGGTGGGGCCCTTAAGTTAGGCGGGATTTTATTAAAAAGTTTAACGGCAATGAACTCCGGTCTACTCTGGCATCTCCCCAGTCGGCAGAAGGATACTACTAAATTCCCATTAGTTCTGGTATAGTGGTGGTGGACATCCTCGTGGGTTAGAAACTGATCCTTACGTCGCTTGACATAGAGTAGATTCTCTAGAATATACAGCGACGGAAGCGTAAGGATGGCATGTTCTCTGAAAGCATGCCTGCAATCGTCACGATAACCTAAGCCGGCCAAGACTCTCACACTGCAATATATATTATTAATATAATATTCCCAACAGCGAAGCTACCGTCAAACAGCACCAGAACAGAAATCTATAAATCGGAAACCGGTGGAGCAATTTGTTTATCTCTACCTGCCACCCTCATCCAGCTTTACTCTTCGAATCAATAGTTTTCTATTACTAATCTCCTAAACTCTCTTAAAGTACTGGCTGCCCTAATATACGTTGAGAGAGCATTATACTCCACAAATCCTTCAAAAAAACAATGAGTTTTGTGTTGCACTCTTTAACCATTGAAATATATATATTTGAAGATGTTCTTGTATTATATGTGTGTATGTCATCACAAATTTAAGTTTTTTACTCATATTCCGGACTGTCTTATAATAAAACAACAAATTTAATACTACCAGTCTTTGGTGGAGAGACATAAATTGCAACGTAGATAACATATCAGATATCCTAGTATAACTGTCAACTCTTACAATTATACGCATAACCCTATTTTGTAAAACCTGTAATTTGTCTTTATCTTTCTTGTTGGAGAATACTTTATTATTTGTGGTCTTAAGAACAGGTATGCAGGATTCTAGGGATAATGATTGACAAGTTCTTCTAAAAAAGCCGAATTTTTTTGTTTATTTTCTTAATGACATAGTTTGTGTGACTTTTGAAAGATAGTTTGTTGTCATCCATTATTTCCAAATGTTTCCATTCATCAGCATATTGTAATTCTTGACCAAACAACTTTAAGCTTACACCAATGTTGGAGATTGACCCTGTAGACAACAATGGGAATTGGAATCGAGATTTTGTTATTCTCAGTGTCAATAGTTTTTAAAATTTGTCTTTTCGTGGGTAGTTGTTTCGTTAGTTAATGTTCAATAAGAATAAGGTAAATACTTAGTCATTATATGTACATATTATTCACAAATCAATACCCAACGCAGAATCCATAAAATTCCCAGTCATCACTATTAACTCTGGTATGGGCTGGGATCAGTACATTGTCACGCTCTAAATAAAGCTGAATAGTGCGTGTGCCTTGATACTCAGACTTCATTGCATTTAAATTTTTTACTCTACGTATGTCCAATCACTCCTTAATTGTGGAATATCCATCTGGGGATGATCCGGATCCTCAGCCAATATTTTCGAAACTCAAAAAAGAATAGTTAGTGTGTATGCTTGATCTTCACCCTCGCACTTCTTGTAAGCCAGTTTTCAAAATACTTGATTTACTTACTGTTGACGTCCTTGTATATGGTTTTATTTTACGTTTTAATTAACCGGTACGACTAATAAAACTTAATATTGTTTTTCCTCTATTACAGCCTTGACCAACCTAGTAATCGAGACGGTCACAGACTGAATGTAAAAATTGATTATGACTCAGAGTCATTTCGACAAAGAAATGTATACAAACACTGTCTCCCTAAGGACCCAGGGAATGTTGATAAATCTCATTTAAAGACACACCTCCGGCATAAGGATCCAGAGAAAGTCAATATGTTTAAATGCGATCAGTGTGACTATAAAACAAAGTATAAACATAATTTTAAAAGTCACTTACTCCGGCACAAGAATCCAGGGGAAGTCACTATGTTTAAATGCGATCAGTGTGACTATAAAACAAAGTATAAACATAATTTTAAAAGTCACTTTCTCCGGCACAAGGATGTAGGGGAAGTCAATATGTTTAAGTGTGATCACTGTGAATATAAAACATGGTTCAAATCTCATTTTAACCGTCACCTTCTTCGGCATAAGGTTCCAGAGGAAGTCAGTATGTTTAAATGCGATCATTGTGACTATCAAACAAAGTATAAACATAATTTTGACAGTCACTTTCTCCGGCACAAGGATCCAGGGGAAGTCGATATGTTTAAGTGCGATCATTGTGACTATAAAACAGCGAATAAATTTCATTTTACCAGTCACCTTCGCCGGCATATGGATCCAGGGGAAGTCAATATGTTTAAATGCGATCAGTGTGAATTTCAAACGCAATATAAGTGCAATTTTACTAGGCACCTTTTTGGGCATAAGGACCCAGGGGAAGTCAATATGTTTAAATGCAATCAGTGTGACTATCAATCAAAGTATAAGCATAACATTAACAGTCACTCTCTCCGGCACAAGGATCTAGGAGGAGTCGATATGTACAAATGCGATCAGTGTGAATATAAAACATCGTTCAAATCTTATTTTAACCGTCACCTTCTTCGGCATAAGGTTCCAGGGGAAGTCAATATGTTTAAATGCGATCATTGTGACTATCAAACGAAGTATAAACATAATTTTAACAGTCACTTTCTCCGGCACAAGGATCCAGGGGAAGTCGATATGTTTAAGTGCGATCATTGTGACTATAAAACAACGAATAAATTTCATTTTAACAGTCACCTTCGCCGACTTATGGATGCAGGGGAAGTCAATATGTTTAAATGCGATCAGTGTGACTTTGAAACACAGTATAAATGCAATTTTAACAGTCACCTTTTGCGGCATAAGGATCCAGAGAAAGTCGATATGTTTAAATGCGATCAGTGTAGCTATCAAACAAAGTATAAAAGTTGTATTAACAGTCACCTTCTTCGGCATAAGCAGCCTGAGGAAGTCAATATGTTCAAATGCGATCATTGTAACTACAAGACAAGGCATAAACGTAATATTTACAATCACCTGTCCCGGCATAAGGTTACGGGTGAATAATTTGAGTTACCCCTTTTTTTTGTTCTCTTGTAGATTGTTAAAATATTTTTAACATTTCGCACCGGCGGTAATTGTGGCACAACTCACAAAATAACATTTTGACTTAAATTGTAGGTACCTATATTAAATAGCTACTAGAGTAACAAAAACTTTTAAGTTTTGCTATGATTACCAGTTGGTTTTTTATCAACTTTTAACGCCCGGTACATTGAAAACCAAGCACTCAGTAACCGCCCCTTAAAATTTCTACATGTTGTTTTAGGACACCCTGTAGACTAGTACTTTATTAGGTAGTCAAAATGTAAAGTCTGTATATCTACAACATATACATATTCTTTTACTATCCCACCATAAAGAAATTTATTGTTACCTTTTTAAAAATTTAATTATTTGTGAATTTAAGCCTATTTTATTTTTTTATCAGGTTGTATAATTCGCGTTTAAGCCTCAGTTTAGCTAAACTAGGGTGCGTCTTATACCACTGCTTAAATTCATCGAGCACATAGAGGGAAAATATATTGAAGAATATATGGAAAGCCCTCTTTTGAAAATCGATATATTTTGATGAACTTGTCGTCATTCCATGTATTAAACTGAATCTCTCTTTCCCTATATACTTAAGGCCTTCTTTCTGGCCGACTTGCACATCAAGTAATTCTAGGAACTCCTCATCGTCAGTAATATTTTTGAAATTAATCACAAACGTCACACTTGCCTTTTCAGGTTATTTGTTGCTTTTCTTTAAACCCAACGTAAACCTTGTTTGTACCGGGTGACTTCGTATAAACTAGCACCCCCCGTAACTTTTTTATTTTTTATCGTACGGGAAAAATAAAAAAACTGACATACAGAAGAAATTTTTTTCTTTCCAAATTTGCATTGTAGTTTTCAGTCACTTTGCAAATATACGGGGGACGACAAAAATTATTTTTTTTTAATGGAATGCCCTGTATATTTTCGGTTAAAATGAAAGATCTTTTTTTTCTGATTTCAAATATACCATACAAGTTGACATTTGGTTCAGCCATTTTTGCGTTATTTAAGTTTACATTTGCATTGAATTTACATTATCTTGATATACGCTACCATGATTACCGAGTACAACAACGTTTTGAACAGTGGGCCATGAAAACAATAGTAACAAATGTTTCTGAATTGACATTGTCATTGAAATAATAACTGTCAGTGCAACTTACTCGGTTCGTATATCAAGATAATGTAAATTCAATGCAAATATAAACTTAAATAACGCAAAAATGGCTGAACCAAATGTCAACTTGTATGGTATATTTGAAATCAGAAAAAAAAAGATCTTTCATTTTAGCCGAAAATATACAGGGCATTCCATTAAAAAAAAAACTTTTTGTCGTCCCCCGTATATATGCAAAGTTACCGAAAACTACAATGCAGATTTGGAAAGGAAACAATTTCCCCTGCATGTCACTTTTTATTTTTTCCGTACGATAAAAAATAAAAAAGTTACGGGGGGTGCTAGTTTATACGAATTCACCCGGTACCACCGGGCATTAATGGTATATCATAAGTTAGGCGGGGCGATTTAAAATTTCAAAGTAGGGGCATAGCTGGGGGTTGAGGATTCAAAACGAAAATTTGGTTCGTATTATTGTTAAGACTTCTCTTTCGATAATTAAATTGACGTGTGTCATTTCTTTAAATCGAACTTACAGTTTAATTGGAATGTTATAGAGGGTGGACAGTTTTAAAATGAAACACTGTAGAAAAAGAAAAATAAAGATCACTACTCCCCCCTCACCATCAACTGTTGCTTGGGTCGGTTTTCTGGGATTTAGGTTAGTTCATGTTTAAGCGTAGAATCCCCAAAATCCAATTGAACGCCCAAGGTACTCTTCATATTGCTAATATTAAGGTTTTGTAATTTTATATTCTGTAATATACCGGGTGTCTAACTAAGGTTGGCGATCGGTGTAAGATATGGAAGAAGGCTGAACAAGCCATAAACCTTACGACTTTGGGTAAAAAAAATTGATTAACTATCGATTTTTTGATAAAGTTTCAATTTCTAGTTATGTCATAGTAATGCATCTCCTAACGCTCGTTTTGGAAACTGATAATTTACTGTAGTACTTAATCCATTTTTTTTTCGTTTTTGTACCTTGCCAACCGTAGTGCCGAACACTGTACCTATAATACAGAAATTAAAGCTATTGTATAATATCCCTATATTTAAAAATATTAAACTATTGCTACTAATGAGAATTTGATCTTGTGAATAGTGTTAAGTATTCTTTCATGAATGCCTGATGGAAATAAAAAATTTTACAATACAAAAGTTAAGAATTTTTTCTTAAACTCTAAATTCCTTATATCTAATGTATTTGTTGTATTTTACATCTGGATATGAGGCTCTTTTGGCTCGTCACTAACTCAATAAAATTCAATTTTAAAAATATTATAGAAATATAAATAATCAGCCCTCTATGATTAAACACACAAGTTAACTTATAACGTACCGTTTCCATGACAACAACCGAAAAAAGCCTTCTTGTTAATTTTTCACTGGTTTAAAAACGGTTAATTTTGAAGTTAGCGTCTTGTCGAGTTAACTTATTGTGTGTTTGATAGTTTGATCATAGGGCTGAATATGCATTATATCTACATAACGATGCATTTAAAGTTTGTTGTGATGTATAAAGGTTTTATATTAATGCAAGAATAATTTTGTACCTAGTTGACTTTCCTGAGGTCGTACATTGTAAATTTTTGGTGCCAAAATTAAAGCAAACCTCGATTGATTATGATGTAATTTTTATCATGTGTTAAGGCTTACGTAAGTTTCGTATCAAAATTATTCATTGCTTTTATTGTTATTAAAATAATTAGATTAGAAAAACCATTACACAATTAAATAATTATCTGGGAAACTATCTGACCAAATTGAGATGTCATTTGAAAGAGAATTAAAGGATCACTAGGCTCCTTCTTTCATTTGAAATTTGAAGGGTTAGCCCTCCCTACTTAGGGGATTAAAGTTGCAGTGTTAAAAAGGTATGGCTAAGTAGCTTGGTACTCAGATGAATGAATTTTTATGTCTTTATCAGCAAGGTTTTGTTTTGTTTCAACACACATTTCTCTTATTCTCAAGCAATAATACTGTCATAGCCTCAGATTCGAAAAGCGGAAAACAAAAGATACTGAAAACAGGGATTCAGACATGGTACTACTGCATGTAATAGTACCTTACAAGAGAAAAAGCTATCTATATGAAGCCAAGGTTCGCCTAATGTTCAGCTGTACAAAACACATGAAGAATTCTTGGCTGAATGCTAAAAAGCAAGAGGCCATCGGTATCGGTACCCTAGTTGAACCTATTTATATTTTATAGTAATAAATCAAAGAGAACGGTGGAAGGTTAGAGGTATGAATGAGCCCCTAGACCCTGGGGGAGGTTTTAAACCTCCCTCAATCTCAATAGATGAAATAAACAACGTCATTGGCATAAGCGCGGTAAATAATGTAAACAAAAAACCAAGGCTTGACCTACAAAAAAACATCTCCGATAACAGCAATGCAAATATTCAGCAAAACTTTTACAATCTCAATGATAAAGGACCATTTATGGTATACATAGAATCCACAATCGAATCAGGTAACAATATCGGTCGATTTAACCACCTAAAAATAGCAAAAGACATATTTAACTTAAACTTGAGAGACATAAAAAAAATAGATAATAAAGGGTTGAACCGTATTGGCGCGGAATTTACAAATTTTACAGCTGCAAACCAATTTGTTAATAATAAAATCCTTCTTGAAAGAGGTTATAAAATTTTCATTCCGTATAACTTTGTGTCATGCAAGGGCATTGTTAGGGGAGTCCATAAAAGCTTCACCGAAGAAGAATTATTATTGTCGACAGATGCCGTAGGTACACCAATTAAAGTTTTGCAGATTAAAAGAATGAATAGGAAAATAGTTAGTGAATCTAATAGAGAAGTAACATATGAACCAACCAACACGCTTTTAGTCACTTTTGAAGGCACTGCCCTACCAAAATACATACAAATCTACGGATTAGAGTTGGAGGTTGTTCCATATGTTGCTCCAGTCACACAATGCTACAATTGTCTCCTGTTTGGGCACACAAAAAAATTGTGTAAGAGTAAAGTAAAATGTTTTAATTGCGGTGAATTAGAGAACCATCTAACCGATCCTAACAATACACATCAATTTATTTGTACCAATAAATGTATCTTCTGCAAAAGTCAAGAGCATAGATCAACATCAAAAAAATGCCCTGAATATGTTAGGCAGCAAAATATCAAAAAACTAATGGCATTTCAAAACCTAACATACTTTGATGCAAATAAGCTTTGTAAGAAAACATATACTGACAATAATTACAATGATAATACATTTACATGCCACCCGGCAGACTTCCCCGCATTAAGTAATACTACCCGAAGTAACCAGACCCTGTCCCAAACTAACAACAAATCAAAAGAAAACCTAATAGAAGTATCACACAGAAGAAACAACGTAGACAACAACAAAAGATCATACCGGCAAGCATTAGATACAAATACCAAAAGAGTAATGACCCAAAAGGGCTATGATCGTAGAGCCCATGAAGAGGCCCTTTTCTTTCCCAACTCGAGATCAACCCTATCCCAATCTGCCCTGTCCCTACCTTCAAATGATCCACCTAATACTGTTCAAATACCAATGCCTAGTAGTGCCCAGCAAAACATTTATGATAATGATCCAGTGACTTTCATTTATAAGAAATTTTCAAACATTTCAGAAGAGCAACAACATAAATTAGCTGACCTAATCCTATCACATTTAAATTACGCCGCTCCACAAACCCCACAAACTCCTCAAATGGAGTTGGATTATCCATTTTAAAAAGGAGAAAAGTTTAATATAAAAAAAAAAAAAAGAGAGAAAAGAGAGAGAGAAAAGGAAAAGGAAAAAATGGAACCAAGAACAAAATTAAAAATTCTCCAATGGAACATAAGAAGCGCCTCAGCAAACAGGGGCGACCTTATTTCGTTTTTAAGAGATGAAGACCCAAATATAATTTTACTCAATGAGACATGGCTGAATAATGAAAAAAACTTCAATTTAAAAGCTTTCAAGATAATCAGACAGGATAGAGAAGATGGCTATGGGGGAATAGCAACCTGTATTAGAAATGACACAAAGTTTGCACTGATAAATAACGAGATTTGCGCAGAACTTCAGTATATTACAATCAAAGTAGGAAATATAAATATCATCAACGCATACTCTCCACCACAAGAGCAGATTAACATTAACTTATTAAATACGATATTCGAAAATCTACAAGGACAACGCGTATTAATGGGCGACCTAAATGCACACCACACATCCTGGGGAGGGACAAAAACCAATAACAGTGGAAAAGCACTTACTGAATTTCTAGACTCGAATGAACCAATCCTTATAAGCAATGGAATCCCTACGCGATTCTCCCAGACAGCGGAGAGCCCCTTGGACATTGCAATTATTGACCCGCAACTAGGCCCAAGAAGTTCATGGAAAGTACTGTCTGATTGTGGCCCAAGCGACCACTATCCCACAGTTTTAGAGATTAACAACATAAAACACAGAGAAACATTCTTCTCAACATACCAAGTAAGAGATTATGAAAGAGCAGATTGGGAGGGTTTTCACGATAGACTTACAATAGAACTTGCAGGCATTGACAGAGATACCACCTTCGAGGTCTTCGAGGAAACGGTTGAGAGAGTCACCTCTGAAACGGTACCCAAAAAGACCAAAAACACCCCTGCAAACACCGCAAACCCTTGGTGGGGCAAGGAATGCACGGCAAAGCGGAAAGAAAGAGAGCTATCTGTGAAAAAATTTAAATCAAACCCAAACATAGATAACTACATTAATGCTAAAAAAACGATCGCGGCCACTAAGAGGTTCTTTAAGAAAACAAAACGAAACAAATTTATGGAATTTTGTTCATCTCTGAATAGAAACTCCAATATAACGTATGTATGGAATAAAGTTAAGGCCTTTTCTGGAACACCTAATATGAACAATACATGGGAAATTACAGATGAACTAAGACAGAGCCTTTTAGAAAAAATGTCAATAACTTCTATTATACCAGAATTTTCCTTTGCCCCACCTTCAGGTGAAACAACACCTTTCACAATGGATGATTTAAAACTGAGCCTACAGGGGAAGAAAGGCTCGGCCCCTGGACTGGACGAAATTTCATACCAAATGGTAAAGAACATGCCACACAAAGCAAAAGCAATTTTGATCAACATTTATAACAGAATTTTGTTCGGCGAACCCATCCCCGCACCTTGGAAAAATTACAACATCATAGCACTATTAAAACCAAATAAAGATCCTGGTTTAACAGATAGTTACAGGCCTATAGTGCTGGCATCCTGCTATTTAAAAACTTTGGAAAGTATGATCAAAAATAGGTTAGAGTGGCAACTCGAAAACAAAAAAATATTTTCGTGGTATCAAACAGGGTTCAGAAAAGGCCAAGGCACACACAATGCCCACGCCCTACTTATAACACATATTTTGTTGGCATTTGGAGAAAATTTACAGGTATTGGCAGTCTTTTTAGATATTAAAGCAGCCTATGATCACATAGATATTTACAAATTACATAATAAATTGATCAACCTAAACGTATCTTCAGAACTGGCAAACCTGATTTTAAAAATACTACAGGATAGAATACTGTACTCCAAAAATAAGGATGGTAACCTCATAGGGCCAATGACTGCTAACTGTGGAATCCCTCAGGGGTCTCCCCTTAGCACATTGCTGTTTAATGTTTATCTTAGGGAAATCTTCCATATTCTCCAACCAGAACTTAAACTCATTGGTTATGCAGATGATCTGGTTGTATTTATCAAAGGCAAAAACATCTTGGAAATGAAACATAAGATCACTGAGGCATTGGAGTCAGTCACATCCTGGCTAGAAGAAAACAACCTAGCGTTGGCAGTTGAGAAGTGTGAGGCAGTGCTTTTCACAAAAAACAAGCAGCAGGAAGCGGGTGCCCCAATTGTACTAAAAAATACACACATACACATCAAAGAGGAAACAAGGTATCTTGGCCTAATCTTACAAAAAAATCTAAACTGGAACAAACAGATTGAAGCAATTGTGACCAGGGCTCGCAGGGGTGTCAATTTAATAAAAACTTTTTGTCGTGTCGGGTGGGGAGCAGACCCACAGACTATTCTAACGGTATTTAATGGCCTAGTGAAATCGCATATAGACTACGGTTCAATGTTTTTCAAACCCACAGCCAAAACAACTTTAAACAAATTAAACACAATACAGTACCAGGGATTAAGAGTAGCTCTAGGTTGCATGAAATCCACCCCAACCAATATACTTCTGGCCGAGGCAGCCGAGATAGACCTGGAACATAGAAGAAAAATGTTGGCCTCTAAATTTCTTTCAAAAATCCTATGCATAAAAGATCACCCATTGATTCCAGTGCTAACAAAGACACGAGAACTACTAACAAAAAACGTAGGTTTTTGGAAAAACAGAGACTCACCTTACCTGATACAAGCATTAAATTACTTTATTCCCTTTTACCGACACCTATATAAATCTGATAACTACCCTATATTTGAAATTGAATATGAAATACAAATAAGAAACATAAAGGTACTTGACTTAAATCTTAGCAAAAATAACGAACTGCTCGCTAAGAACGAATTCTGTGAGAGGATAGAAAAATACAAATCTACATTCACTCTGGTATACACAGATGCATCCAAAAATGCATCAAGAGTAGGATACGGAATTCATGTGCCTGAATTGAAATACAACTTCTCATCCAGGCTCCCGAATAACATAAGTATCTGCACTGCAGAAATCGTAGCCATACATGAAGCCATCAATGTCATTCTTAGCAAGAATATTAAAAAGGCCATCATTCTGTCTGATTCTCTGAGCGCCATCAATAAAATAAACAGAACAACCTTACAAACCAAAAATGACTTTGTGGCCCTGCTTACAAAAAGATTATTTTTGGAATCAATGGATGCCGGAACAGAAATTATGGTGGCATGGATACCTGGTCATGTTCAAATTAAGGGAAACGAGCAAGCAGACAAATTAGCGAAAATAGGTAGGAACCTTAATGTACCAAAAAGTCTAGATTTGGATAAAAATGAAATATTGCCGGAAATTAAGAAAAACATCCTAGAAGAACACAACTTAGTATGGAAAAATTCGCTAAAGAATAAGGGTAGAAGGTACGCTGGATCAAAAGAGGAATTTCCAAAAACCAGATGGTTCAATAAAATGGAGTTCACCGATAGACGTCATATCACAACAATAATCAGGATGCGATCAGGACACTGCCTAACCAACTATCACCTATTTAGGATCGGAATCAAAGACAGCCCTGAATGTGACTGCAGACAAATAGACGACTTAGACCACATTTTCCTGGAATGCCCAATAAACAATGTCCCTGGATTTGATTTGTATGAAGAGTTTAGCAAAATTGGTTTGCAGCTCCCGCTTAACCTCAGTACTGTTCTTTACAACCCAAATGAAAAAACTATTAAAAAAATAATACGGTTTATTAACCACAATAAGATTAGATTATAGAAAACCCAACATAAGTATTTATTTAGTAAAGTTAATGTAAAAAAAAAAAGAGAAAAAAAAAAAAGTCATATAGTCTTATGCTAAATCCCTGTTGCTGAAAGGTCATATAGACTGATCGCGCCATGCCAATGATCTCATCACATAGGTTCAACTAATCAAGCGCTGTATTGTTTAACCCCCTAATCCCTCCCTAATGTAGATGGTATCCTATGTTGTGTTCGTTAACTAAAAACCTCTGGCCCCCTAAAACAGCAGCTAAGCAACCAAAACCATTCAGTACACAAAAAAGCAAAGTCGGAATAGCAGTCAAACCCACAAACAACCAACCAGACCAAACCCATACTGTATGCAAAGAAGCAAAGTCAGCGCAGCTAAGCAGGCAAAATCCATACAGTCGCTATTAAGAAAAGTCAGTGGTCGTGATATGGTACATACCAGTCAACATCACGATCACCCCTAATGAGCTGGCAAATTGCCCCCAGGGAGCAGAGCCATAAAGAACAAGTCAAGTCAAGTCAAGTACCCTAGGAGAAGGGAAGAAATAAGAACATAACCCTAAATTTTTTAGTTCTGTGATAACCTTGTCTAGTAAATAAAATCACATTATAAAATATATTTATTTTAGAACATTTAATTTTAAAGAGTATGCAAGAAACTCCAGTTGAGGACTCGAGTAGTGGGGCGATTTCCAAGTTTACAGTTGTCACAACTATCGTCAAAGAAGAGTGTATGGACATATTGTAAGTCTTATCTTTTTTCCTTCTGTATAATTTATTTATTTATTTATTTGTCTACGTATTACAACATTAACAAGATACAGGCATAAATTACAATATACAGTTAATTAACTTAAGATAACCCTTTTAGCTGTAATTTTAAATTGTACTGGTGTAGTGTTAAAGAAGCTCAGCCTACTGTAATATTTATTAACATTTGCAGAAATTCTGTTCACAGGACAATGTAGTAAGTAATTAGCTCGACAGTTAGGTATGTGCAAAAGAGAGTGACCACGAGTCTGATAGCTTGGGATATGAATGCTAAAAACTTCGAGGCATTCAGGACTTTTGATAACATTATTAAAAATTTTATAAGCAAAGCAGACGTCGTAGTACTCCCTTCTGCAGGCAAGAGTGGAGTGGTTCAAATAAACCCTGACTTGGTCAATGGTTAAATTAATTCTTGATTGATACAGCACATGCCTGGCAAATTTAAGGAATTTCTCTTGAATATTTTCCAATCTGTTTATGTGCACCTGATAGTAAGGTGACCAAACTAAGTTAGAACACTCTAAAAGAGATCTGACCAAGGAGATATATAAAGTATTAACAGCAGTCACGTTTTTAAAGTCCCTGCATGTCCTCTTCACAGTTTAAACATTAACTTCAGAATGTAACACATTAAGGTCCCTGGTTAAATCTAGAGAAAATAATTATGAATGAACTACTTCACAAAACAAAAGTAAATACTGTAGTAAATTATTACATTACTTAATTGAGCATTTACACAAGAGGGAAGGCCTTCCGCAAAGCCAATACCACATTCATGTGAATACAGACAATTGAATGTCTTCAACTATTGTCCAAGCCACTCCACTAAATTGGAATGATAGAAACATACCTTACTTAGTCCAAAGTTCACAATATCTGAGAATACAGGGGTTTAAAGTTTGTTTTCGACTGTTTCCTCAACTGTTCCATATATTTAAATAATTTAAGGACAAGAAATATAATTTTCTTAAACATTTTGATTATTGTAGAGGGCACTGTCTGCAATATTTAAAAGGTCACAAGTCGCCCTACCATAAGCGCATCTCCCTTGTCTATGCAAGTCACAACTTTATATATCGCAGCATACCTACATCATTTAAATCACAAAAATAACAGAAAAAGTACCTATGTCTGTTTTTGATTTTAAGAAAATGTTACATTTACAAATCACATTTTCGAGGGGCGCATTGTGCAATTTAAAGGTAAAGGTGACATCAAAATGTTTAAGAAATTTAAATTTTCCATTTAAAAAAAATACCTAGAAGATCTTGACAACAACTAAATAAATGGTTAAGATCTTAGTAAGCTGTTGCAAGTAGCAGTAAAAAATATGATGTAAAGGTCAGGAGCGGCTGGTCCATAAGGTTGTTTGGTCAATGAACCACCTACTAATTTCTAATCTAATAAACTTTTTTAAGGCCCCCTACTTTCATGTTCATTCTTAGAATAATTGCTATGGGTTTAATTGTGTAGACAATTGTTTCCATAGATATTTTTCAACTAATAAATACAAATACAAATACAAACATTTTATTGCCGACAGGTCATTACAAGAATGCAAATGCAACGTCATGTAAAATAGATCTAAGATCCTTATAAAGTAAACAATAATAATACATATTGTGAAATTTTGTGAAATAAATAAATAAAATAAAATTAATAATAAGTGATATTACTATAGGTTCACCTGACAAAGTCAAATGAGTAATACTGTTTTTGTAATGCAAAAGCATGTACCTCTTTTTTGAAACGATGCAGACACTCTATATCCCTGATTGTCCTTGGCAACATTCCATATGCCTTTACAGCTCGATAGTATGGACCCTTTTCATAAAAGGTTGAATAATGTAGAGGAATAGCGAGGTCCTGCCTACCTCTTGTTTGCATTGCATTCTCTGAAGCATTGCCATTATTACTTATGAATAGATTTTGATGTTTCTTTATAAACAAGACTAACGCTTTAAAGTATAAAGAAGGTGCTGTTAAGATCTTTAGTTCTAAAAAATGGTCTACATGACATTCGTGGGTGTAATTTACACATGCAACGAATTGTTCTTTTCTGAGCTATAAAAACTCTCTTGGCGTTTACCGCGGCTCCCTAAAACATTATGCTGTAGGAGATTATAGATTGCACTGAGGCAAAATAAAAAGCTTTAAGGTTTCTAGAGACAGAACATCTCTGAGCCTCCTCATAGCTGCACAGTGGCTATTAATTTTGGCTGCCGTATTCTTTATTTGTTGAGCCCAGTTTAAGGTGGGGTCAAGTGTCACACCAAGAAATTTGGTCTGCTCAACTTCCTGTATCGATGTACCATTCAAGGAAACATATAAGGATTCACGAGCAAAGCCCGCTCTACGAAATGTCATTAAATTGGTTTTTTGAACATTTAATTTAGGAAAGTTTTTGTCACACCATTCTCCCATCCGCTCCGCAGTACGCGAGCAGCTCCCCGACAGTGCGGAATCGCGCTATCCATTGATGAAATGAAATGAAGATATTTTTATTATTTATCGAGTTATTGCTCGATTTGACCATTTTTGAAGGGGTTGAAAAGCGAGTAAATATTTTTTTACAGAGACAAACAACTATTTTGGGACCCATCACAAGAAGTGGTCAAAATTGAGAAAAGTAAAGAATCAAATGGATCTGACGAACTGTATGAATCGAATGAGTGGAAAATAAAAAACGAAGAAATAGACATCAAGGAGGAAGAACCAAAAACAAATGAAAACAGGTAGGGTTTATATACTTTGCTTAGCTTAGGTCTATAAAATGAAATCACTCAACAAACCCTTCAAAAAACAATGAGTTTTGTGTTGCACTCTTTTTAACCATTGAAATATATATATTTGAAGATGGTCTTGTATTATATGTGTGCATGTCATTACAAATTAAGTTTTTTATTCACATTCTAGACTATCTTATAAATAAACAACAAATTTTATACTACCAGTCTTTGGTGAATAGACATAAATTGCAACGTAGATAACTATCAGATATCCTAGCATAACTGTCAACTCCTAAAATTATAGGTATAACCCTATTTTGTAAAACCTGTAATTTGTCTTTATCATTCTTGTTGGACAATACTCTATTTGTGGTCGTAAGAATAGGTATACAGGATTGTAGGGACAATGTTTGACAAGTTCTTCTAAAAAAGCCGATTTTTTTTTGTTTATTTTCTTAATGACATAGTTTGTGTGACTTTTAAAATTTAGTTTGTTGTCAATCATTATTCCCAAATATTTGCATTCATCAGCATATTGTAATTCTTGACCAACCAACTTTAAGCTTACACCACTGTTGGAGATTGACCCTGTAGACAAAAATGGGACCCCTTGGAATCGAGATTCTGTTATTGTCATTGTCAATAGTTTTTAAAATTTGTCTTTTCGTGGGTAATTGTTTCGTTAGTTAATACTCAATAAGAATAAGGTAAATACTGAGTCATTATATGTATATAATAATCACAAATCTATACCCAACGCAGAATCCATAAAATTCCCAGTCATCACTGTTGACTCTGGTATGGGCTGGGAACAGCACATTGTCAAGCTTTAAAAAAGCTGAATAGTGTGCCTTGATACTCAAACTTCATTGCATTTAAATTTTTTACTCTACATAGGTGCAATCACTCCTTAATTATGGAATATCCATCTGGGGATCATCGGGATCCTCAGACAATATCTTCAAAACTCAAAAAATTAATAGTTAGGGTGTATGCTTGGTCTCCACCCTCGCACTTTTTGTAAGCCAGTTGTCAAGGACTTGATTTACTTACTGTTGATGTCCTTGTATATGGTTTCATTTTACGTTTTAATTAACCGGTACGACTAACAAAACTTAATATTGTTTTTCCTCTATTACAGCCTTGACCAACATAATAATCGAGATGGTCACAGACTGAATTTAAAAATTGATTATGACTTAGGATCATTTCGACAAAGCAATGTATACAAACACTGTCTCCCTAAGGACCCAGGGAATGTTGATAAATCTCATTTAAAGACCTACCTCTCACCTAAGGATCCAGGGGAAGTCAAAATGTTTCAATGCGATCAGTGTGACTATAAAATAAAGTTTAAATCTCATTTTAACCGTCACCTTCTTCGGCATAAAGATCCAGGGGAAGTCAGTATGTTTAAATGCGACCAGTGTGACTATGAAACAAAGTATAAACATAATTTTAACAGTCACTCTCTTCGGCACAAGGATCCAGGGGAAATCAATATGCTTAAATGCGATCACTGTGACTATAAAACAATGAATAAATCTTTTTTTAACAGCCACCTCCTCCGGCATAAGGATCCAGGGGAAGTCAATATGTTTAAATGCGATCAGTGCGACCACAAAACAAAGTATAAATGTCATTTTAACCGTCACCTTCTTCAGCACAAGGGTCCAGGGGAAGAGGAAGTCAATATGTTTAAATGCGATCAGTGTGACTATCAAACAAAGTATAAAAGTTATATTAACAGCCACCTTCTTACGCATAAGCATCCAGGGGAAGTCAATATGTTTCAATGCGATCAGTGTGACTATAAAATAAAGTTTAAATCTCATTTTAACCGTCACCTTCTTCGGCATAAAGGTCCAGGGGAAGTCAGTATGTTTAAATGCGACCAGTGTGACTATCAAACAAAGTATAAATATAATTTTAACAGTCACTCTCTTCAGCACAAGGATCCAGGGGAAGTCAATATGCTTAAATGCGATCAGTGTGACTATAAAACAACGAATAAATCTCATTTTAGCAGTCACCTTCTCCGGCATAAGAATCCAGAGGAAGTCAATATGTTTAAATGCGATCAGTGTGAATTTCAAACACAGTATAAACGTAATTTTAACAGTCACCTTTTTCGGCATAAGGATCCAGGGGATGTGGATATGTTTAAATGCGATCAGTGTGACTATAAAACACAGCGTAAATCTCATTTTAACAGCCACCTCCTCCGGCATAAGGATCCAGGGGAAGTCAATATGTTTAAATGCGATCAGTGCGACCACAAAACAAAGTATAAATGTCATTTTAAGCGTCACCTTCTCCAGCACAAGGGTCCAGGGGAAGTCAATATGTTTAAATGCGATCAGTGTGACTATCAAACAAAGTATAAAAGTTATATTAACAGCCACCTTCTTCGGCATAAGCATCCAGGGGAAGTCAATATGTTTAAATGCGATCATTGTGACTATAAAACAAAGTATAAACGTAATTTCTACAGTCACCTTCCCCGACATAAGGTTGCAGGGAAAGTGGGGGAGTCAATATGTCTTGAATAATTTAAAACTTTTTACCCCTTTGCTAATGGTTGCACAAGTCACTAATTCATAATTTAATTCAAATTGTGTGTACGTATTAAATATCTACTAGAGAAACAAAACCTTTACATTTTGCTATGATTACCAGTTGGGTTTTAATCAACTTTTAACGCCTTGTACATTGAAAACCAAGCACTCAGTAACCGCCTCTTAAAATATCTACATGTTGTTTTAAAACACTCTGTAGATGAGTACTTCATTAGGTAGTCAAAATATAAAGTAGATCTATAGCATTATACATATTATTCTTTCTTATTATCACCGTGGTTCCCACCATAAACAATTTATTTTTACAATTGTCACCTTTTTGAAAATTACTTATTTGTGAATTTAGCCTATAGCTTTTTATCAGGATTTTTACATCCTTTAAATGATGTATCACAAGTTAGGGGGTGCAATTTGAAATTTCAAAGTAGGGGTATAGAGAAAGAAATAAACTCTAATAAAGAAAACGGCAATAAAAATAAACGTTAGTACAATGACATGTTACTCTTCTACACAGAAATGGATTTGTTTCATTTCACTTGTTTTGCCAATATATCGGCAATTTTCCTGCCCATACGTACGATACTGTTAATCGACAACAACTTCCGATATAATGATATTAATGTCGGTATCGTGCGATCTCTAGTCTCAATCCATATAAAGAACCCTAAGTTTATAATAACCCTTTCGCAGCAGTTCTAATACATGAGCTTTAAACCGTAGCTTATTGTCAATAACTAAACCCAAATTCTAACTGTTTTCTGAAGGGACCTATAGGGCACTGTCAACGCCTATATACTTCATTGCTTATTGGAAGAGAAATTTAAGATCATGTCCTTGTTTATGGTAATGTTATTACCTTTAAATTAACCCATACGATAAATAAAACTTAATAATGCTTTTCTCTATTACAGCCTTGACCAACTAAAAACTGATTATGACTCGGGGTCATTTCGACAAAGAAATGTATACAAACACTGCCTCCCTAAGGACCCAGGAAATGTTGATAAATTTAATTTAAAGACGCACCTCCGGCATAAGGATCCAGGGGAGGTCAAAATGTTTAAATGCGATCATTGTGACTATAAAACAAAGTTTAAATCTTATTTTAATACTCACCTTTTCCGGCATAAGGGTTCAGGGGAAGTCCATATGTTTGAATGCGAGCAATGTGACCATAAAACCAAGTATAAATGTCATTATAACCGTCACCTTCTCCAGCACAAGAATCCAGGGGAAATCAATATGTTTAAATGCGATCAGTGTGACTATAAAACAAAGTATAAACATAATTTTAAAAGTCACTTTCTCCGGCACAAGGATCCGGGGGAAGTCAATATGTTTAAATGCGATCAGTGTGACTATAAAACAAAGTATAAACATAATTTTAAAAGTCACTTTCTCCTGCACAAGGATCCGGGGGAAGTCAATATGTTTAAATGCGATCAGTGTGACTATCAATCAAAGTATAAGCATAATTTTGAAAGTCACTTTCTCCGGCACAAGGATCCAGGGGAAGTCAATATGTTTAAATGCGATCAGTGTGACTATAAAACAAAGTTTAAATCTTATTTTAATACTCACCTTTTCCGGCATAAGGGTCCAGGGGAAGTCCATATGTTTGAATGCGAGCAATGTGACCATAAAACCAAGTATAAATGTCATTTCAACCGTCACCTTCTCCAGCACAAGAATCCAGGGGAAGTCGATATGTTTAAATGCGATCAGTGTGACTATAAAACAAAGTATAAACATAATTTTAAAAGTCACTTTCTCCGGCACAAGGATCCGGGGGATGTCAATATGTTTAAATGCGATCAGTGTGACTATCAATCAAAGTATAAGCATAATATTAACAGTCACTATCTCCGGCACAAGGATCTAGGGGATGTCAATATGTTTAAATGCGATCAGTGTGAATATAAAACATCGTTCAAATCTCATTTTAACCGTCACCTTCTTCGGCATAAGGTTCCAGGGGAAGTAAATATGTTTAAATGCGATCATTGTGACTATCAAACAAGATATAAACATAATTTTAATAGTCACATTCTTCGGCACAAGGATCCAGGGGAAGTCGATATGTTTAAGTGCGATCATTGTGACTATAAAACAACTAATAAATTTCATTTTAACAGTCACCTTCGCCGGCATATGGATCCAGGGGAAGTCAATATGTTTAAATGCGATCAGTGTGACTTTCAAACACAGTATAAATGCAATTTTAACAGTCACCTTTTGCGGCATAAGGATCCAGAGAAAGTCGATATGTTTAAATGCGATCAGTGTGACTATAAAACAAAGCGTAAATCTTATTTTAACAGTCACCTTCTCCGGCATAAGGATTCAAGGGAACTCAATATATTAAAATGCGATCAGTGTGATTTTCAAACACAGTATAAACGTAATTTTAATAGGCACCTTTTCGGGCATACTGATCCAGGGGAAGTCAATATGTTTAAATGCGATCAGTGTGACTATCAAACAAAGTATAAAAGTTATATTAACAGTCACCTTCTTCGGCATAAGCATCCAGGGGAGGTCAATATGTTTAAATGCGATCATTGTGACTTTAAAACAAAGTATAAGCGTAATTTTTACAATCACCTTCCCCGGCATAAGGTTACAGGGGAATAGTTTGTATTACCCCTTTTTTGTTCTCTTGTACTGTAATTGTGACACAATTCACAAATTAACATTTTGACTTAAATTAATAACTACTAGAAAAGCAAAAACTTAAGTTTTGCTATGATTACCAGTTGGCTTTTTATCAACTTTTAACGCCCGGTACATTGAAAACCAAGCACTCAGTAACCGCCCCTTAAAATATCTACATGTTGTTTTAAGACACCCTGTAGACTAGTACTTTATTAGGTAGTCAAAATGTAAAGTCTGTATATCTACAACATATACATATTTCACTATTATCACCGTGGATTCCACCATAAAGTAATTTATTGTCACCTTTTTTAAATTTAAATTATTTGTGAATTTAAGCCTATTATATTTTAATAAACTTGTCGTCATTCCCTGTATTAAACTGAATCTTTCTTTCCCTATATACTTGAGGCCTTCTTTCTGGCCCACTTGCCACATCAAGTAATTCTAGGAACTCCTCATCGTCAGTAATATTTGCGAAATTATCCAAATTCATTTAACTTTTTATCACAAACGTCAAACTTGCCTTTTCAGATTATTTGTTTCTAAAACTTGGCTAAAACTCCGAAGTGAGCTTTATTTATAAGCTTAGGCTTAAGCCCTAATTCTACAATAGTATAAGCTAGCTTAAGGTTGCCTTTTTTTTGAACTCAACGTAAACCTTGTTTGTACCACCGGGCATTAATGGTATATCATAAGTTAGGGGGGGCGATTTAAAATTTCAAAGTAGGGGCATAGCTGGGGGTTGAGGATTCAATACGAAAATTGGTTCGTATTATTGTTAAAGGTGCCCGCTCACTTGGACGAAGCGGCGCGTCGCGTCGCGAAGCGTATTTTTTCCGCATGACAAAGTTACATGTAAGTAAATGTATACTCGCCCACTTGAGCGGCGCGAAGCGTGGCGAAGCGTCAGTTGACGCGGGAGAAGTCTTGAGAGCAACCAGGCGAAGTTTTACGCGACGCGACGCTTCGCGCCGCGCTAGTGAGCGGTGTGAAGAGAAGAGAAGATCCGATATATTTGTTATTCGTTGCCTGTCGTTGTCGATCGTAACCCAACTATACGTTGTGTTTGTTTACTATTGGGGTACAATGCGACTCTTCGCTACGCTTCCCGTCGCCTAGGTGAGCGGACAAAACCTAAGCGACGCTTCTCTTCGCCACGCTTCGCGACGCGACGCTTCGCCCAAGTGAGCGGGCACCTTAAGACTTCTTTTTCGATAATTAAATTGACGTGTGTCATTTCTTTAAATCGAACTACAGTTTAATTGAAATTTAATAGAGGGTGGACAGTTTTATAATAAAACACTGTAGATTAAGAAAAATAAAGATCACTACTCCTCCCTCTCCCCTGACCATCGACTGGTTGTTTGGGTCGCTTTTCTGGGACTTAGGTTAGTTTATGTTTAAGCTTGGAATCCCCATAATCCATTTGAACGCCCAAGGTACTCTTCATATTGCTAATATTAAGGTTTTGTAACTTTATACTCTGTAATATACCGGGTATCTCACTAAGGTTGGCGATCGGTGTAAGATATGGAAGAAGGCTGAACAAGCCATAAACCTTACGACTTTGGGTAAAAAAAATTGATTAACTATCGATTTTTTGATAAAGTTTCAATTTCTAGTTATGTCATAGTAATGCATCTCCTAACGCTCGTTTTGGAAACTGATAATTTACTGTAGTACTTAATCCATTTTTTTTTTCGTTTTTGTACCTTGCCAACCGTAGTGTCGAACACTGTATAATACAAAAATATAAGCTATACCTATGTATTGTATATTATCCCTATATTTAAAAATATTATAAACTATTGCCACTAATGAGAATTTGATATTGTGAATAGTGTTAAGTATTCTTTCATGAATGCCTGATGGAAATAAAAAATTTTACAATTCAAGTTAAGAATTTTTTCTTAAACTCTAAATTCCTTATATAATGTAT
The DNA here is from genome assembly GCA_963920685.1 of Polydrusus tereticollis. Taxonomy (NCBI): domain Eukaryota; kingdom Metazoa; phylum Arthropoda; class Insecta; order Coleoptera; family Curculionidae; genus Polydrusus; species Polydrusus tereticollis. The sequence goes on along the minus strand of OY987333.1, from coordinate 8,664,066 downwards.
TTGTCGTATTTTACATCTGGATATGATGCTCTTTTGGGTCACTCAGTAGAGTACATGTATGAAGGTTTTATATTAATGCAAGAATAATTTTGTACCTAGTTGACTTTCCTGAGGTCGTACATTGTAAATTTTTGGTGCCAAAATTAAAGCAAACCTTGATTGATTATGATGTAATTTTTATCATCTGTGTTAAAAGGCTTACGTAAGTTTTGTATCAAAATTATTGATTACTTTTATTATTAAAATAATTAATTAGATTAGAAAAACCATTACACAATTAAATAATTATCTCTGAATCTATCTGACCAAATTTCACGAATGAGATGTCACTTGAAAGAGAATTGACGGAGGCATCACTAGGCTCCTTCCATTTAAAATTTGAAGGGTTAGCCCTCCCTACTGATTGAAGTTGCAGTGTTAAAAGGGTATGGCTGAGTAGCTTGGTACTCGGGAATGAATGAGTTTTTATACCTGTATCAGATAGGTTTGTTAGGGTGCTTCTTACTTTCAACACATATTTCTCTTATTCTCGAGCAATAAAATTGTCATAGCCTCGGATTTGAAAAGCGGAATACAAAAGCTACTGAGAACATGGATTCAAACATGGTACTACTACTACATGTAATAGTATATACCTTACAGCTTACAGGTGAAAACACAATATATGAAGACAGATATACAAAACACATGAAGAATTCTTGGCTGAGTGCTGTAAGCAAGAGGCCATCGGTACCCTAGAGGAAGAGAAGAAATGAGAACATAACCCTTGTCTAGTAAATAAAATATATTCAGTTTACAACATTACAATAAATGATTCTGGCCAGAATGTATCCAATTTAATTTATTTAAAGAGTATGCAAGAAACTCCAGTTGAGGACTCGAGTAGTGGGGCCATTTGCGAGTTTCCAGGTGTCACAACTATCGTCAAAGAAGAGTGTATGGACATATTGTAAGTCTTATCTTTTTTTCCTTCTGTATCATTTAAACATTATTAACTGCAGAATGTAACACACTGAGGTCCCTGGTTAAATCCAGGGAAGATAATTAAGATGGAACTAGTTCGCAGAACAAAAAATAAATAATTTTCTCTTGCTAATATCAACAGCAACACTAATTTTGTCTCCTGAAGATGAAGGTCACTATCTTCACAACATGTAGACGATTTTCTATTATAAAATTCAGTCTGATTGCTGCTTATTAAATCAGTGGAGAAAGACTTTTTGACTTTCTTTCCTCTCCCTATATTTCAACTCCACTTTGAGAATGGACTATTTCTTCAATTTAAAAAATAAATTGCACTGTTGTGGCTACAGTCCAGCGAGTATTGTAAATCTGTCGATAGGGGAACGGGCATCAATAAATTACCTAATTGACTATTTACACAAGGCCACTGGAGAAGGCATTCCACTAAGCCAATCCCACACTGGCATGTATGGATCATAAAAAGGATCATTTTTACAGGGACAAACAAATATTTTTGAACCCATCACAAGTGGTCAAAATTGAAAAAAATATGGAAATAAACGAAGCTAATGAAATGTATGATTTGAATTACGACCAGTGGAAAGTAACAAATGAAGAAATATATATCAAGGAGGAAGAACCAGAAACAAATGAAAACAGGTAGGGTATATGTATATACTTTGCTTAGCTTGGTATGCTACAAAATGTGTGCACTGGTATATTAACTTATTATCCTATAAACTAATCAAGAGTATTATTTTTTTAAAAACGAATTCCTAACAAGTTTGTAAAACCTTGCCTGAATCTATGTGACAGAAACCCATTACCCTTCCCTGCCGAAGACCATTAAAATTTCTCAGTTTAGATCGTAGTAGGAGCAAAAGCTTTTGTTTTACGCGTTTTCATTGGTCGCAGTTAAGCCTGAAATGTCAAGCCGCTGCGCGGTCTCGGTCTGCCTGACGGTAGGAAGCTCTAGGCGTTGGCTGATGACGTAAGCTGGATATCTTTCGAGTCTATTTTCCAATCATACTTTGAAGTTTAAAGTAATATTATATTCCTCCAGTAATTTTTAGGATATTATTTGTCTCTTTATTGTATATTTTTATGTTGTCTATGAAATGCCTATTTTATTTATTATATTTTCTCAGTTAAGACCATCTACTTTGCCAATAGAGATAAATATCATATTAGACATCTCATTTATGCCATAAGCCAAAAATGTCAGATAGGATAGCACCTTTCTTGTTCACAAATAGAAAATGGGATTAATATACCGGGTGTCCCACTAAGAATGGCTGTCGGCCGTATCTCGGAAAGTGTTAGTCGTATGGCTTGCGGAAAAAAAATATATTAGGTAAAGTGGTCATGAGAAATTGCTGGAAATTATTTTCAAGTTTCTCAGACTGGCGCTAGAGGGCGCAACAGTAACGGTAAATATGAATCACGAAGTTTCCTCAAAAGTCGCCTAGTTAAAGTATCCCAAAAATAACATTTTTGTATATTTCGAAGATTTATTAATAAAATTCATTTCCATAATTGTAAATATAATAGTATATTCAATTTTACCTGATTACAAGGATGATTAAAAGTCTAAAAGGTCAGCGAAAACCGCAAGTTAATATCTTTTTTCAATCCGGAGATATCAACAACAATAATCATAATTACGGAACACTATGATTTTATTTTCAAGTTGCCATTGTAAAGGTTTTTTTAAGAGTCAAATAGGCCTTGGAAAAACAAAATATGAATTGAAACTGTGCTCGCGTGTCACCTTTCATTATTACGTCAAAATTTTTGTCGTGCCAACAGTGTCGTTGTGTCGTATTTGATTTTCAAAATGCCTCTGTTACTTAGAAGCGGTTGACATCATTGCGTTGTATTTTGAATGTTTGGGAAATGCAACAATTGCTGAACGGGTTTACGCAGTACGATACCCTCAAAGGCGCCGATACGACAGTAGAATGTTTAATCGTTTAGCTAGCCGTTTTCGTACTACTGGAAGTATTCGTCGCCCTATATATCGCAGACGCCGCCGAGGTCGAACCGAGGAAAACATTGTAAATGTTTTGGCATATGTGGAGTTTAATCCACAAATTAGAATTAGATTAACTGTTAGAGACTTGGGCGTTACTCGCTCTACTGTGCATAGGATTTTATTAGAAGAAAGGTAAGTAATTATATCTATATGTTATAACTCTTAAATAGTTTAGAATACCTAATGCCAATATTTCTCTTAATAGTTTTCAAGTCAATGTAATAAGTATTTTGTTTTTCTTTAGGCTACATCCCTACCATATTGTGCTCCACCAGGCTTTGCAAGGTGGATAGGAAGAGGGAGTATATTTCCGTGGCCTGCCAGGTAATATTATAGGATATATTGTGATACTGTTATTGAAAGTGGTAATTTCTATTTTAGATCACCTGACTTAACATGCCTATATTTTTATCTATGGAGGAGATTGATCCACCACAAGGGAAAACATAATAGAAAGGATAATGGACAGCAGCCGCCGTATCGCTATGGCAGAGGTGGAAACTGCAGTATTATGAACCAGGGAGAGATTGGAGTCGTGTATACAGAACGATGGGCGACAATTTGAACAATTAGGGCGCCACTGAGAATTATTGTTTTAACGATATATTTGCTTGAAACATACGTACCTTCATATTTTGTTTTTCCAATGCCTATTTGACTCTTAAAAAAACCTTTACAATGGCAACTTGAAAATAAAATCATAATGTTCCGTAATTATGATTATTGTTGTTGATATCTCCGGATTGAAAATAGATATTAACTTGCGGTTTTCGCTGACTTCTTTAATCATCCTTGTAATCAGGTAAAATTGAATATACTATTATATTTACAATTATGGAAAAAACGCGCAATGTTTGTGAAGTTGTAAGACAGCGCCCCTAGCGCCTAGTGTAAAACACATATTGATGTAGTTCATAAGATGATATATATAGTGAGAAAAGGCCTTTTTAACAAAACTAAGTTTACTAAATTATGTTAAGCCAGACCGGAGTTATCAGCATTTATTACAAATAATGTTCAACCTTCCCCCACCACTTTATTTGAAAAGTGACGAACACGTTCTATAGGTGAATTTTATTAATATACGAAAAAGTTATTTTCGGGATACCTTAACTAGGCGACTTTTGAGGAAACTTCGTGATTCACATTTACCGTTACTGTTGCGCCCTCTAGTGCCAGTCTGAGAAACTTGAAAATAATTTCCAGCAATTTCTCATGACCACTTTATCTAATATATTTTTTTTCCGCAAGCCATAGGACTAACACTTTCTGAGATACGGTCGACAGCCATTCTTAGTGGGACACCCGGTACATAACAGAAAAAAAATTATATCTGCTTATATTACGCGCCTTTAAAAGCAATTCTTATACCTACACCCTTTAAATTAAAAAGGTTATTAACGGGTACGACTAATAAAACTTAATAATGTTTTTCTCTATTACAGCCTTGACCAATATAATAATCGAGACGGTCACAGACTGACTCTAAAAATTGACTATGAATTTAGACAAAGAAATGTAAAGAAACACTGTCTCTCTAAGGACGCAGGGAATGTTGATAAATCTCATTTAAAGACACACCTTCCGCATAAGGATCCAGGGAAAGTCAATATGTTTAAATGTGATCAGTGTGACTATAAAACAAAGCGGAAATCTCATTTTAATGGTCACCTTCTAAGGCATATGGATCCAGGGGAAGTCAATATGTTTAAATGCGATCAGTGTGACTTTCAAACACAGTATAAACGTAATTTTAATAGGCACCTTTTCAGGCATAAGGATCCAGGGGAAGTCAGTATGTTTAAATGTGATAAGTGTGTCTATCAAACAAAGTATAAAAGCTATATTACTATACACCTTCTTCGGCACAAGCATCCAGGGGAAGTCAAAATGTTTAAATGCGATCAGTGTGACCATAAAACCAAGTATAAATGTCATGTCTACCGTCACCGCCTCCAGCATAAGAATCCAGAAGAAGTCAATATGTTTAAATGTGATCAGTGTGACTATCAAACAAAGTATAAAAGTTATATTAACAATCACCTTCTTCGGCATAAGCATCCAGGGGAAGTCAGTATGTTTAAATGCGATCATTGTGACTATAAAACAAAGTATAAACGTAATTTGTACAGTCACCTTCCTCAGCATAAGGTTACAGGGGAATAATTTGAATTACTCCTTTTCTTGTTTTTTGGTAGATTGTTATTGTGGGACAACTCACAAATTAAGATTTTGGTTGAATTTGAATAGGTACCCACTAAATACCTACTAGAGCAACAAAAAGTTTTGCTATGATTACCAGTTGGTTTTTTATCAACTTTTAGCACCCTGTATTTGAAAACCAAGCACTCAATAACATCCTCTTACAAAACATACAATATAACATGTTGTTTTGAAATACTCTGTAGATGATATTTCTATTCCCTTCGAAAATAAAATGTGACAGTGGCGGCTGGTGCATAAGCGCTGCAGTGCTGCAGAGCTCCCAAAATAATGAAGAAAAATAATAATAATTACATAATCTATAAAAAATATTTCATTTCAATTGTATTCATTCTTGCTCGGATTGTTTTGCCAGCTCTAGACTCGTGTGTGTGGCGGACTGTACATACCGCGGCGATCGCCTAAGTAAAGTCGACCAATGGAATATCGTACCCCGACACTACCGACTCTCCCTGTCGCTGAATTATTTTTGATCTGGGCAACACGATCGGAGTCGGTAAGCTCCTTCGAACACCCGCGCGGCACTCCGCTTCCCCCGTAACGGTCTCAAATAAAGCCGTGATTTAACTGAAGAGTTCGCTGCATTTAGTCCAGCGCAGTGCGGGTCGCGCGACACGGTATTGAATAGTAGAGAACAACGGCCAGACACAATGGCAAACACGTAAACGTATACGATTCTTCTTTTCATACGTCATTTTACACAAAGAAATAAGTACGGGATAAGAATTACGGCACCGACGCGCAAAAACCTTGACCGACGCGTACCGACCACACACACAAGTGAAAATGACAGCCTGCCATTGGTATCTTCTGATTGGCAAGGTCTAGACAATCGACCCGGCAAATTTGATCTTCGGTACCTCTCGCAACTATTCGGGAGGACTCGGCCCTACACGTCTCGGTTCATGTCACGTATACGGGGTCCGTGAAGAACCGTCACTCTACGTGACACGCAAACGTGCGGGATATGATGCGTATCGAAATTTGCAGACTGAGCATGCGCACGTAAACGTTTACGTGTTACTTTTGCTGCTTGCGGGTTTGCCGTTGTTCTCTAATATCGAACGAATTTTTACGCGACTGTTTGGTATACGGCGAGTTTAACTTAAAAACAATAATAATTGAGTGCGGGGGTGGTTTTTGTGTATTGCTGTGACAATTATTAACTGTGTAGTGTACTATGGAAGTGGTCTTCAATTTAATTAATCTGAAGAGATTTTTTAAATATTCATACGAAGAAAAGATAGAATTAAAAGCAAAAGGTAGACCATTACCAGATATTATTATTGAAAAATCTAGTATAAGTAGAGGAAAAAGCTATACACGTAAATTTAATAAAGACATTTATTTAAAAAATGAATGGATTTGTGGATATAACAACAAAAATGCTTTATACTGTTTTCCCTTATTACTTTTTGGTTCAATTCAATAACCGAAGATCGTTTAACAGCTCTTTCCATGCTATCTATTGAAAAAAAGTTTATCTCCGAAATAGACAATTTTAATGACAAAGTGATTACAATAAGATTTGCGATCCGAAAAGAACGTAGGATAGACTTAATTTATAAAAAATAGGTGAGTTAAGTATTTTTTTTAAAAATATGTTAATATTTTTTTTCTAGGTATTATTAATTTTCCTACTTGAAAAGCAAGATTCGTCAACAAAAAAGGGCGTGGCACACAAATATTTTTGGGGCGCAAAATGTACTTTAAATCTGGCAGCAATAGCAGAGAGACCCACTGAAACTTACGTATGAAAAACAATTAGTTGTGGAAAAGCGTTGTCGCCCTGTGCCCGATTTAAATATTAAAACTGCGGGTAAAAGTCGTGGCAAATTTATAATTTAAAATTTTTATAAATGGGCGTGGCGTGGTCCAAAAAAATTTTTACCCTGCCGCGTTATTTTTTTTTTATCTATGCAGCACACCTACTAAAGAGCCGCCACTGAAATGTGATAGAGAGTGGACAGTTTTAATAAAATGAAACACACTATATATATTAACAATTAACCATGTCCCTCAACTGGCTGCGCCATTGTTTAGTCAAGCTTTTTACTTTTTTGATATTGCTGATGTTTCTAATTGTAATTTTATATTCTGTAATATACGTTTCCTACTAACATTAGCCATCGATGTTGGGCAACAAAATTATTAAATATAGATTTTTCGACAGTTCAGATTATATAGGCGTCGCCTAATGGTCGTTTTGAAAACTAATTTATATCAGTTTACAGCAATTAATTTTGGTTGGTCTATTTAGTAGTTAATCAATTTTTTTTTCGTTTCTTGTACCTCGCCAACCATATATAGTGTGGGACACCCTGTATAACACAAAAATAAAACTATTGTATAATAACCCCATATTTAAATATAAAATACACTTGCCACTAATGAGAATTTGAGATTGTGAATAGTGTTATAAGAATTATCTTATGATGGAAATAAAAAATTTTAGAATTCAAGTTAATTATTACACAGTTATAGTTTTTTTTTTAATATTCTAAATTCCTTATAATATTCAACCAATTACAGTAATTTTGCGGTGTACACCTGTATGTGCAACTATAATGTATTTAATTTGTTGTATTTTACATCTGGATATAAGGATCGTTCGAGTCACTTACTCAATAAAATACAATTTAAAAAATAAAGTCTTATAATATATGCATTATAATCTATACATTACGGTGCATCCAAGGCCAAAACCTATAATAGTCTGTCAATACGCTCTTTGTTGTGATTTTATGCAGGAATGATTTTGTACCTAGTTGACTTATTTCTTGAGATATTACATTGCAATTTTTTGGTGCCAAAATTATAGGGTGCACCAAGGAGCTTCAGGGATTCGTCTGCAAAATATCAGAACTTGGTAAGTGAATGATTCCAAGCAGGTGTTGGTTCTGTTCAAGGAGATGTATTGTGTAAGTATTTCGAAATACACGGGGTGTTGTTGGGATAGCTTAGAACCTATTGCCTTGATGCTTCATAATTGGATGTTATGTTGCATGTGATGCTTAAATTTCTATGCATTCCTAAGACTTCCTACTAGCCCTGGAACAAACCCCAGTGTGTAAAGTCCTGATACTCCTATTCGACAAATTGACCATTTAAGGATGACGTCGCTGGGGGGCAAATTTGACAAATTTAGGTTAAAGTTTATGTTAAACCCATGAAATTCCCATTACATATTTGACAACGGCTATATTTGCTGGAGGGCAAAGTCACAAGTTTAGGTTATACTTCTTGTCAAAATCATATGTTCTTAAATGGTCTATTAGGTCAAATAAGTTTACAAGCCGAACCTGATGTACACGCGAGCTGCGCAGCCGTAACGCTTCCGGAAAAAGCCGCATGCTGCTGGGGATATTTTTGTAACACGACATTAGCAATATATTGGTTATATATATTATGTGGATACTCCGCAGGAGAGAGTTTTCAATTCCTTTGTAATAATTTTCTACCATACATGTCCTTAAAGGAGAATAGGTAGGGGAATTTCCTCGACGCACCTTAAGGTTAGCCTAATTTCCAAGTATACAGAACACCACAAGAATTTTGGCCTCGATGCTGAAAGGGAAAGGCAAGAGGCCATTGTGACCGTAGAGGAAGATATGAGAACATAACCTTTGTCTCGTAAAAAAATATTTATTTTTCAATGGGCAGTTTTGGTCAGAGTGTATCAAATTTAGTTTGTTTAATTAAAGAGTATGCGAGAAACTCCAGTTGAGGACTCGAGTAGTGGAGCGATTTCCAAGTTTACAGGTGTTACAACTATCGTCAAAGAAGAGTGTGTGGACACGTAAGTCTTGTCTTATTTCCTTCTGTATTATATTTAAACATTATTAACTTTAGAATGTAACATACTAGGATCCCTGGTTAAATCCAGAGAAGATAATTATTACGATGAAACTACTTCCCGAAACAAAAAATAAATACTGTGGCTACAGTCCAGCGAGTATTGTAAATTTCTATAGTGGGCATCAGTAAATTATTAAGTATTATTAAGAGTTATCTGATTAACTATTTAATTGATTTTATATATTTTCGTGTATTATTTGTTAGTCTGGACGTTATTATTGTTTATAGTCCATATTTTAAATTTGTAGTAATGATTAATAGGTAGTATAGTAATAATTTTTATTTCCAAATTTTATATTCAAATTTTTTGACGTGTGTAAACATTTGTATGTATTGACATAAATAAATTATTGATTGATTGATTATTGATACACAAAACCCCTGGAGAAGGCATTCCACTAAGCCAATCCCACATTGGCATTCATGTGAATAGAGACTGTGAAATGTCCCCCGAGATGGTCGAAGCCACTTCACTAAATTTGAATGATTAGAAACGTACCTACCTTAGTTGGCTTAGTCTTTTTTAACTGTTTTATATATTTCAATACATTTTAGAATGATATATTTATTTAATGTTCTTAAACATTTTGATTATTGTAGAGGGCTCTGGCTGCAACATTTAAAAGGTTACACCTTTTTGAGCCCTATAGTGTATTCTGTATTTATTCTTGAATGAAAATATGAATTTTTTAAATATTTATTAGAAAAACAAAAAAGTAGGTATATTTACCTGCCTTTGTAGATTGTCATATATGAGTTTTTTTTCGTCTCAAGCTGGTTTTCTAAGAAATACATCATGCTTTATGAACTAAAATATGTATTTTTACTTTTAAATATCAGAGCACATATCCTTTTAATCCCAAAAATAACAAAAAAAAAGTACCTATGTCTGTTTATTGTGGCAATAACTTTTAGAGGTATTTTTTTAAATTTTAATAAAAATGTTGCATTTACAAATCACATTTAAAAAGGGGGCACTGTGCAATTTAAAGGTAAAGGTGATCTTTTAAATGTAAGCAGGGTCACAGACATCAAAATGTTATAAGAAATTTAAATTTTTCATCCAAAAATAGATCTTGACAACAACTAAATAAATGGATAAGATCTCTTGAATAGACATCAGTTAGTTGTTGTAAGTAGCAGTCAAAAATGTGATGTAAAGGTTACTAGCATAGAAATGGCAAAATACAAATTTTTTTCATGGGTTTAAACATAAGACACAGTTAAAGTAAGTGCGGACGGTTTTATGCACTTTATTTAGTTATAGGTACTTCGTCAAAAGAAAGCTCATCCATCCAATTGTGTAAATTTGGGAATAAGTTTGAATATACTTTAATTGGCCCTTAATCAATATGATCCGTTTATCGATTTTTGATTTTTAATATTTATTGTTTTATAATTTAATTTACACATTATGAGATTTTTCTGGTAAAGATTATCAAAAACTATTTTTTTTGGCTTGCCTAAAAAGGATAATTTTCACAGGGACAAACAAATATTTTTGAACCCATCACAACAAGCGGTAAAAATTGAAACGAGTAAAGAAATAAAGGGAGCTAGTGAAATGGATGAATTGAATTATGACCAGTGGAAAATAAAAAATGAAGAAATATACATTAAGGAGGAAGAACCAGAAATAAATGAAAACAGGTAGGGTATATTGTATTGTATATATCCTTTGCTTGGCTTAGGTCTATGAGAGAAAATATACAGGGTAATTCATGGCATATTAAACATTTATCGAACTAGTCAATGGAACAGACGCCGCTTACATCACCACAATCCTCGGCCTTCCTTCCTCAGGTAGTTTCGGGATTCTTTTGCTTTTGAATCGCTGTTTAGGCAACCAGTCTACCAGTGTGAACTTAATGTGTATAATTAAACACACTATATATTCTATCCTCTAGAAGCAAACGTGTCAGTCGGGGTTTAGGTCTAACAATTCATGTGAATCTGCATTGCAAATTCCTCTCGACTCGAACGTGTATATATATAAGCGTGTCTCTGAGACGGTAAACCGAGACATTAAATTGGAGATTGAAGTTAACCGTAACCTATAATACTTGGCATTAAGGACGACTTACTAACTAGAAGTTATATGAATGTCCTTGTATATGGTTATATTACGTTTAAATTAACGGATGCAATTATTAAAACTTAATAATGTTTTTCTCTATTACAGCGTTGACAAACCTAATAATCCAGACCCTCACATACTGAATTTAAAAACTGATTATGACTCAGGGTCATTTCGACAAAGAAATGTAAAGAACCACTGCCTTCCTAAGGACACAGGAAATATTGATACATCTCATTTAAAGATACACCTCCCGCATAAAGATCCAGGGGAAGTCAATATGTTTAAATGTGATCAGTGTGACTATAAAACAAAACGCAAATCTCATTTTAACGGTCACCTTCTCCGACATAAGAATCCAGGGGAAGTCAATATGTATAAATGCGATCAGTGTGACTTTCAAACACAGTATAAACGTAATTTTAACAGGCACCTTTTCGGGCATAAGGATTCAGGGGAAGTCAGTATGTTTAAATGCGATCAGTGTGACTATCAAGCAAAGTATAAAAGTTATATTAATATTCACCTTCTTCGGCACAAGCATCCAGGGGAAGTCAATATGTTTAAATGCGATCAATGTGACTATCAATCAAAGTATAAAACTCATTTAAATACACACCTCCTTCGGCATAAGGATCCAGGGGAAGTCCGTATGTTTAAATGCGAGCAGTGTGACTATCAAACAAAGTATAAAAGTTATATTAACAGTCACCTTTGGCATAAGCACCCACGGGAAGTCAATATGTTTAAATGCGATCATTGTGACTATAAAACAAAATATAAACGTAATTTTTACAGTCACGTTCCTCAGCATGAGATTACAGGGGAATGATCTTTCAACTGGCTGCGCCATTATTTAGTTAAGCTTGGAATCCCCAAGATTCAATTGAACGCCCAACGTACTTTTTTGATGCTGCTAATATTTCTAATTGTAATTTTATATTTTGTAATATACCGGGTGTCCCACTAAGGTTGGCCATCGGTGTATGGCTTCCATAAACCTTACGGCTTGAGGTAAAAAAAAATAATTAAATATCGATTTTTCGATAGTTCAGGTTAGACGTCGCCTGGTGGTCGTTTTGAAAACTTGTAATTTACATCAGGTAATTTCGGTTGATCTATTTAGTAGCCAACCGTATAGTGTGGGACAGCCTGTATAACACAAAAATAAAAACATTAAAATTGTATAATAACCCTAATTTAACAATATAAAATGTACTTGCCACTAATGAGAATTTAAGATTGTGAATTGTGTTAAGTATTCTTTCATGACTGATTGAAATAAAAAAAAATTTAGAATTCAAGTTAACTTTTACACACTTTACAGTTTTGTGCAATCAGTGATTTAGTTATTTTGCGATATATGTGCAACTATAATGTATTTCATTCTGCTTTTCCCATCTGGTCTGTCTCTAACCTGATGATCTTGTCTAACAGTAGAATTTTTTTTCCTAAGCGTCTAATGATTTTTTAGCTATGTTTTATTTAGTAACACCATGTCTGGTTTTTCTTGGTTCAGCAGCATCATGAGTTCTGAATAGTTAGATGCGACTATGGAGGACATGAGGTTAACGACCTCAAGTTCTCCATAGATGTGAAATTTCTTATGTTCCACTGCATCATACGCAATTCATTGGTAGCCATCTCGTCAGTTTTTTCTTTTAATCTCTGTTCTGTTCGAAATTTTCCTCTTTCTGAAATGACCTCTGGCTTTTTTTTTTCTCTTCTGGGAATTTTCTTTTGTTTAGAGTTGTTTGACGATGTCTAGTATGGGGACAGGTTCTTCCCTATGGCGAGTCCTGGTCTGTACTTGGTGTGATTTTTATTCTGGATCTACTTGTTTCGGTTTTGGGTGAGATATTCGTTTTCCTCTGCTTCGTTGCCATTTGTTAATATGTAGGCTTGAAGTTTAAATTTTGTCCTTGCCTTATGTTGGAGCTTCTCTGCGTTGGGTGGATGCATCCTTCCTGTTCTCTATACTGTAAGGTTTTTGGAAAGTCTGGGATCTCATCAGAAGAGACATTGTGTGTTTTCTCTTAGCGAGTTCAGTTGGCAAATTGCCTTCGAATAGAGAAAGAGCCATAAAAAGGCGGAGGAAAAAAGAAGCGATTGTCAAAATGAGAACATAACCGTTGTCTTGAAAAAAAAATATTTATTTTACAATGAATAGTTCTGACCAGAATGTATCTAATTTAATTTGTTTTACGAGTATGCAAGAAACTCCAGTTGAGGACTCGAGTAGTGGGGCCTTTTCCAAGTTTACAGGGGTCACAACTATCGTCAAAGAAGAGTGTATGGGCATGTAAGTCTTGTATTATTTTCCTTCTGTATAATTTAAATATTATTATTAACTTCAAAATGTAACACGCAAACTAACAGGTTCCTGGTTAATCCAGCGAAAATAATAAAGATGGATCTACTTTCACTTATTAAAATAATTGAATATGTAGGTAGTCTAGTGGCTACCGCCTAGCGTTATCGTTGAGATCTTTCTTTTAAAGGCAATTAAAAGCGAATTTTACTTTTTTGGTCTGCCTAAAAAGGATAACTTTATGATTTACAGGGACAAACAAATATTTCCAGACCAATCAGAACGAGTGATCAAAGTTGAACAGAGTGAAGAAATAAACATATCCAGGCAAATGTATGATGTGTCCTATGAACAGTGCAAAATAAAAAATGAAGAAATAGACATCAAGGAGGAAGAATACAATCAAACAAATGAAAACGGGTAGGTAAGCATGTATTGTTTAGCTGAAATACCTACCCCATCAGTGGTGCTATAAAATATAGCTATTTATGTAGGGTGAGTCAAGAGGAACAGAGTCTTGAAAATAATGTAAAAACTCCTATGTTCTATCAGATTTTTTCAAGTTATAGCCTAATTAATTTCAAATATAGAAAATGTTATACAATAATATTTTTTTAATCATGACCTATGCACTAAAATCTACTATATGACGTATGTAAACACTATGTGTAATAGCATGAATAAAGATTGTTATTGATTGTTATTGTTATTGTTTAAAAATATTCAAATCACCTAATAGTGAAAAATTATAAATTATATAACTCTAAGAAACCTGTGTAATAATATAACCTATTTGTATGCAAACAAATGAAACTTGAATAAAAACATAGGTAGGTATGAGTTTTTTTACATTATTTATTTATTTATTTATTAATTCAGAACTTACAGAGAATTATCACTCCAAATAGCACATACAAATATAAAACACTACATTAATATTACATTAATACAAATTATATCTAACTTTGGTCTTAAACGATAAAAAACTGGAACAAAATAAATTGATATTGCTAAAGTTGACATTGTAATTTCATATTAGCCTATTACAGAAAGCTTGAGAACCATACACAGTTTGATGATTAATTGTGTAAAAAAGATTTCTCAACCGAGTAGGTCTCTGTGGGACTCTAAAGCGCACTTCCGCCAGTAACACACTACAATAATTGATTCTGCCATTCAACAACTTAAACAAAAAGTACACCATTGAATTTTTTCTGCGCCGTTCTAGACTTTCGATACCCGCCAATTGAATGCGAGTTTCGACATGTTATACATTAGGCTCCTGGCGTTTCTTCCGACTCACTCTGTATATTCAAGAGATATTTAAACGAAATTTTAGATGGTTTAGTAAGGACATAGTTTTGTATTTTTTTCATGTAGCTGATAGGAAACTCACCTATTGGGAGAGATATTTAAAATCATGTCCCTGTATAATATCGTAATATTACCTTTAAATTATCTCATGCGATTAAGACTTAATAATGTTTTTCTCTATTATAGCATTGATCAACATAATGATCACATACTCCAGAACCAACAGCAGTATCATAATCAAGCTGGTCACAAACCTAATACAAAAATTGAGTATGACTCGGGGTCATTTCGGCAACGAAATGTATTCAAACATTCTCTCGTTAAGGACCAAGGAAATGTTGAGCTTAAATGTGATCAGTGTGATTATCAATCAAAGTATAAATCCCATTTAAAAATACACCTTCTCCGGCATAAGGATCCAGGGGAAGTCAATTTGTTTAAATGCAATCAATGTGACCATAAAACAAAGTATAAACATAATTTTAATAGCCACATTCTCCAGCACAAGGATCCAGGGGAAGTCAAAATGTTTAAATGCGATCAGTGTGACTATCAATCAAAGTATAAACGTAATTTTAAACATCACCTTCTGCGGCATAAGGATCCAGGGGAAGTCAATATGTTTAAATGCGATCAGTGTGACTATCAATCAAAGTATAAACGTAACTTTAAACATCACCTTCTTCGACATAAGAATCCATGGGAAGTCAATATGTTTAAATGTAATCAATGTGACTATCAAACAAAGTATAAACGTAATATTAGCAGTCACCTTCTCCGGCATAAGAATCCAGGGGAAGCCAATATGCTTAATTGCGGTCAGTATGACTATGAAACAAAGTATAAATCTAATTTTAACGGTGACCTCTTCCGGTATAAGGTGCCAGGGAAAGTCAATATGTTTAAATGCGATCAGTGTGACTATAAAACAAAGTATAAATCTCATTTAAATGGTCACCTCCTTCGACATAAAGATCCAGGTGAAGTCATTATGTTTAAATGCGATCAGTGTGATTATCAAACAAAGTATAAACGAAATGTTAACACTCACCTCCTCCGGCATAAGAATCCAGGTGAAGTCAATATGTTTACGTGCGATCAGTGTAATTATAAAACAACGAATAAATCTCACTTTAACAGTCACCTTCTTCGGCATAAGGATCCAGGGGAAGTCAATATGTTCAAATGCGATCAGTGTGACTACCAAACAAAGTATAAACGCAATTTTAAGAGTCATCTTCTCCGGCATAAGCCTCCAGGGGAAGTCAATATGTTTAAATGCGATCAGTGTGAACATCAAACAAAATTTAAAGGCAGTTTAAAAAGACACCGTCTCCGACATAATAGTTCAGGTTGAGTTAATGTATTTAAGTGTGCCTATATATCATACTAAATATAAATATTATTTGAACATGCATCTTCTCCGGCATAAAGATCCCCGGAAAGTTAAATATGTTTTAAAAAATTTTTACACCTTTTTTGTTTGATAGATTGTTAAAATAGTTTAGACACCAGCGGCAATAGTGGGACAAATCACAAATTAACATTTTGAAGAAATATTGCTTTGTCTTATCCTCCGTGATATTGCTTTGTGTATCTTAAATTGTGGGGATTAAATAATTACTAGAGAATCAGAAGTTATGATTACCGGTTGGTTTTTTAAATCTATCTTAGTACTACTTTTGTAAATAGATTCGTTATGGGACTAAAATTGGTCAATTGAAGTTCTTCACGTCACGACTTTGGAGGGAGTTTAGTTCGTATTTATTTAATTATAAAAATTGGTTAGGTTACTTCTGGTTAGTTTAAGGTATATATTGTTATACAGCAATACAACCTTCGATATGTAAATAATTGATGGTTTTGTTAGTCTGCTTGGTTTAATTGAAATCTTATACAGGGTGGGCAGTTTTAAAATAAAGCACACTGTATATTAATCAAATTAACGACTACTTCGTCCCCCCCCCCCTGTTCTTTAACTGGCTGCGCCATTGGATTAATTCATGTTTAAGCTTGGAGTCCTCAAAAGTCAATTATTGACGCCCTACATACTATTTTCATATTGCTAATATTATGGTTTTGTAATTTTATATTCTGTAATATACCGGGTGTACCACTTAGGTTGGGAATTGGAGTAAGATATTATGGAAGAACTCATGAACATTACGGCATTGGGTAAAGACAAATGATCAACTATCGATTATTTCAGAAAATTTGAATTTTTTTATATACTGTAATAATTGCCCCGCCTGACGGTTGTTTTGAAAATTTGTAAGTCGCATGAATTCTTTTAGTCTTGATCGATTTCGTATAGTTAATCATCAATTTTTTTTCGAAGCCCTAAAGCTGGATTCATAATTTTGATAAGGTACGCGATAAGACGTAAGCCGTAACATTTTTATTCAATTGGACATCGTCTCAAATGTCAGAAATTTTGTCGTTGCGGTTTATTTGTTTGCAGTTTTATTTTTTGTAAAATTATGGAGGAATACAAAAAAGAACAAATTAATGGTCATTGACTTGATATAATGTCTGTTCTTGTTCGACAAGAGTGCTAGGGATTATAAAGGCAATAAAATAACTTAATTCCTTATAATAAAAAAGAAGTTGTCCCTTTTCTTTCAGTCAGACCCAATCCTTGGACGCGTTTCGCCGTTTACGGCTTATCGGCAAGGCTCCGGGTCTGACGAAAAGGTAAGGGACCTTTTATAGTGCATTTCAACACATAATGTAAAGATACATATGCGAGATGTTGCACTTAGCGACATCTCGTGGCAATCGAGATATCGTCCTTCCGAGGAGCCGTAATACGACGAAACGCGTCCAAGGATTGGGTCTGCCGGAAAGAAAAGGGACAACTTCTTTCTTTTATATCGCGTTTTCGGTTCGCAGAAATTGGCTTTCAGCGCCACCTGACATTAGATACCTTCTTATGCGGGTTTGGTCTCCTCTAAGGCCTTGCTGGTCTGGTTGGGTGGATAGTTCGATTGCCAAGAGATGTCGCTACGTTCAACATCTCGCGTAATATGTATCTAATTCCTTATAGTTTTGACGCTATATGAATCAATTTTACCTTTGTTACAGCTTATTGCTTACGTTATCGAGACTATATGAATCCAGCTTAAGATTTAAATGGCACAAAACATATAAGAGGTTGGTTCAGGTTTATGACTTCCATAATATCTTGTTTCTCGCCAACCTTCGCGATAACACCCTCTATAACACAAGAACAAAGCTATTGTGCAATAGTCCCTTTGTATAAAACTTAATGAAAATTTGGGATAGCGAATAGTGATAAGCATTTTTTTGTAATTGCCAAATGAAAATAAAAGATTTAAGAATTAAAAATATGTTTTTTATAATCAGACACCAGCACTACAGGAAAAAGAATTTAGGTGTGCGAATTAGGCTATTCTCGTTTGTATTGAAACTATGAAAATTATATGTATCTCCGCGTTGAAAAACACGTTTTCCGTCTTTCTTATATTTTTTTTTGCTGTAATAGCAACATAAAGAGCAGCGCATAAAACAAGTTTTATGAAAAATAATTTTAGCGCAGGCATGTGCTGGGACATGTACTACTGTTGACGCCGCCTTTTTTTGCTTGCGCCAAACATAAATTGTTTACTGTATTTCCATAGGTTGCTTGGTTCAAAATATGTCAGTTGAAATAAAAGGCTTTTTTCTCACACAAAGTATATCTATTTACTTTTGTACCAAATCCTTTTTTTTCTTTTACAACTTAGTATGGTAACTACTTACTGCATTATAACAGCTATACATTTTTACATCACTAAACAAACAATAATATCGGGATACAATACTATAGTCTTAAACTATCGAGACTTTATCGCATCTACGAACTTGAGACTGCTTTTTATAACAGTTAAACAGGACTCGTGTCGTGGTATAAGAACTACGTTCGTATACCTTCGGGCAAGTTATTTCAACAAATAAACGGAGCTTGAGTTAGGGTGTACTAATAACATTAGGTACACCTTCGGGATACAAAACCGCGAATTTTGCGACCTATTTCATGGCTTGAATACCATAAAACCCGCGAGGGAGCCCGTGTGCTCACTACGGAGGCTTGATACGGAACTGATTTAAGTATGGATACAATAATCACATTAGTATATCTACGGGATAATACCGCGAATTTACCGACTTAATTACTTCGGCTGTGTGCCGTGAAAATCCACCAACCTCGCGTAAAATGGTGCGAGGGAGCCCGTGTACTTCCCACGAAGACTGCTTCGGAACTGAATTGTCAAAACATACCAAGTCGTATGTGTGATATTATATCATCTCTCTTTCTCTGGTACACACCGCAACATCCTGTCACACCGTTTCAACCAATCACTTACACTGAATTTACTTCGCTTGTATTGTTTGATACGCGGCCGCTCGCGTTTGTATAAATGCCGTCTTCCGCGAATGCTCATTTGTTGCCTGCCGCGAACCTAGAGAGGCCATCGTGGTTTTTCGCTTCCTTGTCCGCTTTCGGCGAATATTCTAGGAAACCACTATTGGCAGTTGAAAATACGTTTTACAATTTAACCGAAATAATAAGGGACTTTTATTATTTGTGGTTTCCATGCACCGACGACAATTTAACAGGTGGTAGAATGCAACGTTGCCGTACTTTCTCTACTTTGTATTTATGCTTGCTTTGTCATTAAATTATGCAACTTAATTTTTATAACGTGGAACATTTGTTTCAGAGTAAAGTTGTATGACTGCAAAAAAAGGCAGCCATATATATACAGGTTATCTCACGGCGGTGACCGTCCATTCGAATATTTCGGAAAGTAATTAACGCGGTTTAAATCCTGCAAATGTGGATAATTGGATTTTCGGAGAAGCTCTTTTCAGATGAAATAGCAGCATAACCTTATGCGACTTCCGGTTTCACCGGATGTCTCAAGCTTGCTTATTTTAAATGGAGGACCCTGTATAATATATTTTTTTTTGTTTGCCTTTTTTCATTTCCAATGACTTATTTTTTAAAAGTTTTTGTACCCTACATTAACTGATGTTTTTGTTGTTTCCGGAGAAGGTGACTTTTAATAACAGGGCGTCGCCTAAAATTGAATATCTTTTCGAAGGATAAAAGCGTGAAATTTCGGTTGTGGAATTAGATAATAGGGAATTGTCTGAAAATTAAATTTTTGATACAAAGAAGTGAAAAAGAAACAATTTTTGGTCTTTATTAAAAAACTTAATTTTTTTAAATAGGATGCTATACGTTGCTGGTTCATTCAAAGACGAGAACATGAATTTTCCTTTCTGGTCACATAATTAATAAGTTGAACATGCTGAGATTTCAACGAAATGTATAGTATCCGTATTAAACGCCTTGGCCGACTTTTTTTCTCTGTGTATTCTCGGTCACTCCTCATAGATTTTTCGGTCCGCAAGATTTCGTAGTGGTAAGATAAACAGATGTTAAATAAACGGGTTTGTTGTCAATGTCTACCTGTTTTTAAGGTTAAGTTGGCCCTTTAAAAATTAAAATTTTATTTTATAAAATAATATGATGGAAGGGACCTTTTGTGTATTTTTTTATGAAGGGATATTTTGTTAAATTATGGCTGGATGATCCAGTAGAATAGAATAAACTTTAATTTTGAGATAAGCCTTTGTCTTCTCGTTAACTAATTATTGTACAATGGAGTCTTCAATTGTACAGGACTTCGAGAAATCAGAGTTCGGTGGCTCTGACCAGAATGTATCCAATTTAATTTGTTTAAAGGCTATGCCAGAAATTCCAGTTGAGGACTCAAGTAATGGGGCCTTTTCCCAGTTTACAAGTACTATCGTCAAAGAAGAGTGTATGGACACGTGAGTCTTGTCTTATACAACTACTTACTGTCGCAAAACAAAGAATAAAATTGAATTTAAAGATTTCTGAATATGTTTACAATCATTACCCCTGTGTGCATTTAGCTTAATTGCCTGATTGGTCTTTATTAATATAAATATTTTCTGTGGCAGTTTATATCCCTATTTATTGTTTTTTTTTTTAATTTAATTTATGCATTATGAGATCTTTCTCTTAAAAGGAATCAAAAACGAATTTTTCTTTTTTGACCTGCCTAAGAAGGATTACTTCATGTTTTACAGGGACATACAACTATTTGGGGACCGATCAGAACGAGCTGTCAAAGTTAAAAAGAGTGATGAAATAAACGGATCCAACCAAATGTATGATTTGAACTATGACCAGTGGAAAATAAAAAATGAAGAAATAGACATCAAGAAGGAGGAATCAGAATTAAATGAAAATAGGTAGGTACCTATGTACTTGGCTTAGATAGGGTACCCTCTACCCTCTCAATAAACATTTTCATTTATACACTTATAGTTATATAGTTATTTAGTTATATAGGTTAAGAGATATGTTTCTAAAGGTGCCCTAGTAAACCCCTATAGAGCTTAAATGGGGCATTTATAAAGGTTAGAAGGAAGAAGGAAAATCACCTATTGGAAAACCTAATGATGTTTTTCTCTATTACAGCATTGATCAACATAATAATCGCAGACTTCAGAACCAACAGCAATATCATAATCCAGCCGGTCACAAACCTAATGTTAAAATTGAGTATGAGTCAGGGTTATACAATCACTGCCTACGTAAGAGCTCAGAGAATATGGAATTTAAATGTGATCAGTGTGACTATCAATCAAAGTATAAATATCATTTAAATACACACCTTCTTCAGCATAAGGATCCAGGGGAAGTCAATATGTTTAAATGCGATCGGTGTGACTACCAAACAAAGTATAAATCTCATTTAAATACACATGTTCTTCAGCATAAGGATTCAGGGCAGGTCAATATGATTAAATGCGATCAGTGTGACTATCAAACAAAGTTTAAAAGTTATTTTAACAGCCACCTTCTCCGGCATAAGGATCCAGGGGAAGTCAATATGTTTAAATGCGATCAGTGTGATTATCAAACTAAGTATAAAAGAAATTTTAACGGTCACCTCCTCCGGCATAAAGATCTAGGGGAAGTCGATACGTTTAAATGCGATCGGTGTGACTACAAAACAAAGTATAGATCTCATATAAATTCACACCTTCTCCGGCATAAGGATCCAGGAGAAGTCAATATGTTTAAATGCGCTAAGTGTGACTATCAAACAAAGTATAAACGTAGTTTTAACAATCACCTTCTAGGGCATAAGAATCCAGGGGAAGTCGATATGTTTAAATGCGACCAGTGTGACTATAGGACAAAGTATAAACGTAATATTACCAGTCACCTTCTCCAGCATAAAGATCCAGGGGAAGTCGATATGTTTAAGTGCGATCAGTGTGACTATCAGACAAAGTATAAAAGTTATTTGAACAATCACCTTGTCCGGCATAAGGATTCAGGAGAAGTCAATATGTTTAAATGCGACCAGTGTGACTATCAGACGAAGTATAAACGTAATTTTACCAGGCATCTTCTTCAGCATAAGGATCCAGTAGAAGTTAATAAGTTTAAGTGCGATCAGTGTGACTGTCAAACAAAGTATAAAAGCTATTTTTATAACCACCTCCTCCAGCATAAGGATCCAGGGGAAGTCGAAATATTTAAATGCGATCGGTGTGACTATGAAACAAATTATAAAAAGTATTTTAACTGCCGCGTTCTCCTGCATAAGGATCCAGGGGAAGTCAATATGTTTAAATGCGATCAGTGTGACTATCAATCAAAGTATAAGCGTTATCTTAAACAACATCTTCTCCGGCATAAGGACCCATGTGAAGTTAATAGGTTTAAATGCGATCAGTGTGACTATCAAACAAAGTACAAACGTAATTTTAGCAGGCACTTTCTTCAGCATAAGGATCCAGGGGAAGTCGATATGTTTAAATGCGATCGGTGTGACTATGAAACAAAGTATAAAAGTTATTTTAACAACCACCTTCTCCGGCATAGGGATCCAGAGGAACTCAATATGTTTAAATGCGTTCGGTGTTACTATCAAACAAGGTATAAACGTAATTTTAACAGGCACCTGCTCCAGCATAAGGATCCAGTGGAAGTTAATATCAAGTAAATCACACATGGTCTACCTCCACAGTATATATTTGAAAAATTATTTAAACTTTCTTGTTGCGATATAGTTTTGACACTATGAATCAATTCTACTTTTGTTACAGCTTATCGCTTGTTGCTTAGCGCGTATGTTATCGAAACTATGAATCCAGTTTAGAAGTGTATCTCGCCAACCTTCTCTGTTTAACACACAAATAAAACTACTGTGTAATACCCTTTATATAAAACCTAATGAGAATGTGAGATAGCCAATAGTGATAAGCATTATTTTGTAATTGCCAGATGAAAATAAAAGATTTAAGAAATAAAAATATGTAGAATATGTATTTGTGATGAGACACTGTAGGAAAAATAATTTAGGGCGCTCTGTAAGCGGTATCTACTCGTTGAAAAACACGTTTCGCCTCTTTATAACATTTTTTTTGCTATAATAGCAACATAAAGAGCAGCGCATAATAGTTTATTGAAATACGAGTTTTATAAAACATAATTTTAAGGCACGTATGTACTGGGACAAATGCGCTAATTTCTTTATAACATGTAAAGTTTTTTCACAAAAAATGATTCTGATTTAATGACAGTAGTAAACTGGGTGCCAAGTGCGGTCGTAAATTCCCAATATTAATCTTCGGGGCCGGAAGTGGAAAGTAACAATTTTTGATCTTTATAAAAAAATTAAAAGTTAAATACGATTAAAATTAATTTTTTTATTCACGGCGAGTGCTATAGATAGGATTATTATATGTCGAACATGCACAGATTTCAACGAAAGGTCTAATATCCGAAATAAACACCATGTCCGGCTTTTTTCTCTGTCTATTCTCGGTCACTCGTCACAAATTTTTCGGTGCGAATGATTTCGTAGTGGTAAGACAACGGATGTTAAAAAAAACGGGTTTGTTGTCAATGTCCACCTGTTTGTGAGGTTAGGTTGGCCCTTTAAAATTAAAATTTTATTCTTGAAGTCCCTTGCGTATATTTTAATGAAGGGCTATTTTGTTAAATATGGCTGAGTTTTAGCAATTGCGACCCACTAGAATAGGATTTAATTTTAAGATAAGCCTTTGGCTTCTTTGTTAAATAAGTTAACGTTAATTCATTATTTTACAATGGAGTCTTCAAGTGTAGAGGACTTCGAAAAGTCAAAGCTTGGTGGGTCTGGCAAAAATGTATCCAATTTAATTTATTTAAAGGCTATGCATGAAGTTCCAGTTGAGGACTCAAGTAATGGGGCCTTTTCCAAGTTTGCAAGTACTATAGTCAAAGAAGAATGTATGGACACGTGAGTCTTGTCTTACAACTCCTTACTTTCTTTCGAAAAACAAAAAATGAATTTAGGGATAAATTTCAAGTTAAACATTACTGCATGTATTTACAATTATTACCCCTGTTTGCATTTACCTTAATTCTCCTTTTTGGTTTAGGTATTAAAAATCAAAAATGGATAAATGAGTTGCCACAAAAAATATTTTATTGCTAAGGGGTAATTATTTGGACTAGCGCATACAGCAAATTTAAGGTCGCTGATCACTAATTCGAAGTTTTTTTCGGTAAAAAAATTTTTTTTGGGAATTTTTATTCTAAAATATCACATATAATCCTTCCTTAAAAATGTATTATTTGGTTTAATGAGCCTTTGAGAAAGGATCGTGAGTTGTACAAGTGATATTTTTGTGAAAATGAGAAAATTTGAATACAAATTTTCTCAAAATTTTTTTTCTTGAGAACAAAAAACTTTGGGTTCGTGATGAGCGACCTCAAATTAGGCTATAAGAAATTCTTCTTTGTATGTGCTAATCCGAATAAATACCCTTCTTTATAAATATAAATCTTTATCTGTGACAGTTTATATTTTTATATCCATACCTATATTGTTCAATAATTTAATTTATACATTATGAGATCTTTCTCTTATTTAAAAGGCAATCAAAAACGAATATTTCTTTTTTGGCCTGCCTAAGAAGGATAACTTTATATTTTACAGGGACAAACTATTTCCAGAGCAATCGGAACCAGAGCTCAAAGTTGAAGAGAGTGAAGAAATAAATGAATCCAACCAAATGTATACTTTGAACTGTGACCAGTGGAAAATAAAAAATGAAGAAATAGACATCAAGGAGGAGGAATCAGAAATAAATGAAAATAGGTAAGTATGTACCTATATATACTTTGCTTAGATGAAGTAGGTACCCTCCCAATAAACATTTTCATTTATACAATACGTATTTACCATAAATGTTATTTTCCTAAACAACTTACAGTTATATAGAGGTAGTTAGTAAGAGATATGTTTCTAAAGGTACCCTAGTAAACCCCTATAGAGCTTTAATGGGGCATTTATAAAGGTTGGAAGGAAGGAGGAAAATCACCTATTGGAAAACCTAATGATGTTTTTCTCTATTACAGCATTGATCAACATAATGATTGTAGACTCCAGAACCAACAGCAGTATCATAATCAAACCGAACTTAATGTTAAAATTGAGTACGATTCAGGGTCATACAATCACAGCCTTTGTAAGAACTCGGGTAATATTGAATTTAAATGTGGTCAACTTCAACCTAAGGATCCAGGGGAATTCAATATGTTTAAATGCGATCATTGTGATTATCAGACGAAGTATAAAAGTTATTTGAACAATCACCTTCTGCAGCATCAGGATCCAGGGAAAGTCAATATGTTTAAATGCGACCAGTGTGGCTATCAGACGAAGTATAAACGTAATTTTACCAGGCACCTTCTCCAGCATAAGTATTCAGTAGAAGCCATTACATTTAAATGCGATCAGTGTAACTACCAATCAATGTATAAACGTAATCTTAAACAACATCTTCTCCGGCATAAGGCTCCATGTGAAGTTAATAGGTTTAAATGTCATCAGTGTGACTATCAATCGAAATATAAACGTTATTTGAACCAACATCTTCTCCGTCATAAGGATCCATGTGAAGTTAATATATTTAAATGCGATCAGTGTGACTATCAGTCAAGGAATAAACATAATTTTAACAGGCATCTTCTCCAGCATAAGGATCCAGGGGAAGTCAATATGTTTAAATGCAATCAGTGTAACTATCAAACAAAGTTTAAAAGTTATTTTAACCGCCACTTTGTCCTACATAAGGATCCAGGGGAAGTCCATATGTATAAATGCGATCAGTGTGACTATCAAACAAAGTATAAACGTAATTTTAACAGGCACCTTCTTCAGCATAAGGGTCCAGGAGAAGTCAATATGTTTAAATGCGATCAGTGTGACTATCAATCAAAGAATAAACGTAATTTTAACAGGCATCTTCTCCAGCATAAGGATCCAGGGGAAGTCAATATGTTTAAATGCAATCAGTGTAACTATCAAACAAAGTTTAAAAGTTATTTTAACCGCCACTTTCTCCTACATAAGGATCCAGGGGAAGTCCTGTATAAATGCGATCAGTGTGACTATCAAACAAAGTATAAACGTAATTTTAACAGGCACCTTCTTCAGCATAAGGGTCCAGGAGAAGTCAATATGTTTAAATGCGATCAGTGTGACTATCAATCAAAGTATAAACGTTATTTTCAACAACATCTTCTCTGGCATAAGGATCCATGTGAAGTAAATATCAAGTAAATCACACATGGTCTACCTCCACAGTGTATATATTTGAAAAATTATTTAAACTTTCTTGTTGCGATATAGTTTTGACACTATGAATCAATTCTACTTTTGTTACAGCTTATCGCTTGTTGCTTAGCGCGTATGTTATCGAAACTATGAATCCAGTTTAGAAGTGTATCTCGCCAACCTTCTCTGTTTAACACACAAATAAAACTACTGTGTAATACCCTTTATATAAAACCTAATGAGAATGTGAGATAGCCAATAGTGATAAGCATTATTTTGTAATTGCCAGATGAAAATAAAAGATTTAAGAAATAAAAATATGTAGAATATGTATTTGTGATGAGACACTGTAGGAAAAATAATTTAGGGCGCTCTGCAAGCGGTATCTACTCGTTGAAAAACACGTTTCTCCTCTTTATAACATTTTTTTTGCTATAATAGTAACATAAAGAGCAGCGCATAATAGTTTATTGAAATACGAGTTTTATAAAACATATTTTTAGGGCACGTATGTACTGGGACAAATGCGCTAATTTCTTTATAACATGTAAAGTTCTTTTCACAAAAAATGATTCTGATTTAATGACAGTAGTAAACTGGGTGCCAAGTGCGGTCGTAAATTCCCAATATTAATCTTCGGGGCCGGAAGTGGAAAGTAACAATTTTTGATCTTTATAAAAAAATTAAAAGTTAAATACGATTAAACTTCAATTTTTTATTCACGGCGAGTGCTATAGGATTATTATATGTCGAACTTGCACAGATTTCAACGAAAGGTCTAATATCCGAAATAAACGCCATGTCCGGCTTTTTTTCTCGGTCACTCGTCACAAATTTTTCGGTGCGAATGATTTCGTAGTGGTAAGACAACGGATGTTAAAAAAAACGGGTTTGTTGTCAATGTCCACCTGTTTGTGAGGTTAGGTTGGCCCTTTAAAATTAAAATTTTATTCTTGAAGTCCCTTGCGTATATTTTAATGAAGGGCTATTTTGTTAAATATGGCTGAGTTTTAGCAATTGCGACCCACTAGAATAGGATTTAATTTTAAGATAAGCCTTTGGCTTCTTTGTTAAATAAGTTAACGTTAATTCATTATTTTACAATGGAGTCTTCAAGTGTAGAGGACTTCGAAAAGTCAAAGCTTGGTGGGTCTGGCAAAAATGTATCAAATTTAATTTATTTAAAGGCTATGCATGAAGTTCCAGTTGAGGACTCAAGTAATGGGGCCTTTTCCAAGTTTGCAAGTACTATAGTCAAAGAAGAATGTATGGACACGTGAGTCTTGTCTTACAACTCCTTACTTTCTTTCGAAAAACACAAAATGAATTTAGGGATAAATTTCAAGTTAAACATTACTGCATGTATTTACAATTATTACCCCTGTTTGCATTTACCTTAATTGGCCTTTTTGGTTTAGGTATTAAAAATCAAAAATGGATAAATGAGTTGCCACAAAAAATATTTTATTGCTAAGGGGTAATTATTTGGACTAGCGCATACAGCAAATTTAAGGTCGCTGATAACTAATTCGAAGTTTTTTTCGGTAAAAAAAAATTTTTTGGGAATTTTTATTCTAAAATATCACATATAATCCTTTCTTAAAAATGTATTATTTGGTTTAATGAGCCTTTGGGAAAGGATCGTGAGTTGTACAAGTGATATTTTTGTGAAAATGAGAAAATCTGAATACAAATTTTCTCAAAATTTTTTTTTCTTGGGAACAAAAAACTTTGGGTTCGTGATGAGCGACCTCAAATTAGGCTATAAGAAATTCTTTGTATGTGCTAATCCGAATAAATACCCTTCTTTATCAATATAAATCTTTCTGTGACAGTTTATATCCATACCTATATTGTTCAATAATTTAATTTATACATTATGAGATCTTTTTCTTATTTAAAAGGCAATCAAAAACGAATATTTCTTTTTTGGCCTGCCTAAGAAGGATAACTTTATATTTTACAGGGACAAACTATTTCCAGAGCAATCAGAACCAGAGCTCAAAGTTGAAGAGAGTGAAGAAATAAATGAATCCAACCAAATGTATACTTTGAACTGTGACCAGTGGAAAATAAAAAATGAAGAAATAGACATCAAGGAGGAGGAATCAGAAATAAATGAAAATAGGTAAGTAGGTACCTATATATACTTTGCTTAGATGAAGTAGGTACCCTCCCAATAAACATTTTCATTTATACAATACGTATTTACCATAAATGTTATTTTCCTAAACAACTTACAGTTATATAGAGGTAGTTAGTAAGAGATATGTTTCTAAAGGTACCCTAGTAAACCCCTATAGAGCTTTAATGGGGCATTTATAAAGGTTGGAAGGAAGGAGGAAAATCACCTATTGGAAAACCTAATGATGTTTTTCTCTATTACAGCATTGATCAACATAATGATTGTAGACTCCAGAACCAACAGCAGTATCATAATCAAACCGAACTTAATGTTAAAATTGAGTACGATTCAGGGTCATACAATCACGGCCTTTGTAAGAACTCGGGGAATATTGAATTTAAATGTGGTCAACTTCAACCTAAGGATCCAGGGGAATTCAATATGTTTAAATGCGATCATTGTGATTATCAGACGAAGTATAAACGTAATTTTACCAGGCACCTTCTCCAGCATAAGGATTCAGTAGAAGCCATTACATTTAAATGCGATCAGTGTAACTACCAATCAATGTATAAACGTAATCTTAAACAACATCTTCTCCGGCATAAGGATCCATGTGAAGTTAATAGGTTTAAATGTGATCAGTGTGACTATCAAACAAAGTATAAACGTAATTTTAGCAGGCACTTTCTCCAACATAAGGATCCAGGGGAAATCCATATGTTCAAGTGCGATCGGTGTGACTATGAAACAAAGCATAAATGTTATTTTAACAACCACCTTCTAGGGCATAAGAATCCAGAGGAAGTCAAAATGTTTAAATGCGCTAAGTGTGACTATCAAACAAAGTATAGGCGTAGTTTTAACAGGCACCTTCTTCAGCATAAGGGTCCAGGAGAAGTCAATATGTTTAAATGCGATCAGTGTGACTATCAGACAAAGTATAAGCATAGTTTTAACAATCACCTTCTAGTGCATAAGAATCCAGGAAAAGTGGATATGTTTAAGTGCGACCAGTGTGACTATGAGACAAAGTATAAACGTAATTTTAACAACCACCTTCTCCGGCATAGGGATCCACAGGAAGTCAATATGTTTAAATGCGATCAGTGTGACTATCAATCAATGTATAAACGTTATCTTATACAACATCTTCTCCGGCATAAGGATCCATGTGAAGTTAATAGGTTTAAATGCGATCAGTGTGACTATCAAACAAAGTATAAACATAATTTTAGCAGGCACTTTCTCCAGCATAAGGATCCAGGGGAAGTAAATATAATTAAATGCGATCAGTGCGATTATCAAACAAAGAATAAACGTAATTTAAATGGTCACCTTCTCCGGCATAAGGATCCAAGGGAAGTCGATATGTTTAAATGCAATCAGTGTGACTATCAAACAAAGTATAAACGCAATTTTGACAGGCACCTTCTCGTGCATAATAATCCAGGGGAAATCAATAGGTTTAAATGCGATCAGTGTGACTATCAATCGAAATATAAACGTTATTTTAACCAACATCTTCTCCGTCATAAGGATCCATGTGAAGTTATTATATTTAAATGCGATCAGTGTGACTATCAGTCAAAGAATAAACGTAATTTTAACAGGCATCTTCTCCAGCATAAGGATCCAGGGGAAGTCAATATGTTTAAATGCAATCAGTGTAACTATCAAACAAAGTTTAAAAGTTATTTTAACAGCCACTTTCTCCTGCATAAGGATCCAGGGGAAGTCCATATGTCTAAATGCGATCAGTGTGACTATCAAACAAAGTATAAACGTAATTTTAACAGGCACCTTCTTCAGCATAAGGGTCCAGGAGAAGTCAATATGTTTAAATGCGATCAGTGTGTCTATCAAACAAAGTATAAACGTTTTCTTAAACAACATCTTCTTCTACATAGAGATCCATGTGAAGTAAGTATGTTTAAATGCGATCAGTGTGAATATCAAACAAAGTATAATCGTAATTTGAACGGTCACCTTCTCCGGCATAAGGATCCAAGGGAAGTCAATATGTTTAAATGCGATCAGTGTGACTATCAAACAAAGTATAAACGTAATTTTGCCAGGCACCTTCTCCTGCATAAGGATCCAGAGGAATTCAATATGTTTAGATGCGATCGATGTGACTATCAATCAAAGTATAAACGTTATTTTCAACAACATCTTCTCCGGCATAAGGATCCATGTGAAGTAAATATCAAGTAAATCACACATGGTCTACCTCCACAGTATATATTTGAAAAATTATTTAAACTTTCTTGTTGCGATATAGTTTTGACACTATGAATCAATTCTACTTTTGTTACAGCTTATCGCTTGTTGTTTAGCGCGTATGTTATCGAAACTATGAATCCAGTTTAGAAGTGTATCTCGCCAACCTTCTCTGTTTAACACACAAATGAAACTACTGTGTAATACCCTTTATATAAAACCTAATGAGAATGTGAGATAGCCAATAGTGATAAGCATTATTTTGTAATTGCCAGATGAAAATAAAATATTTAAGAAATAAAAATATGTAGAATATGTATTTGTGATGAGACAGTGTAGGAAAAATAATTTAGGGCGCTCTGTAAGCGGTATCTACTCGTTGAAAAACACGTTTTCCCTCTATAACATTTTTTTTGCTATATAGCAACATAAAGAGCAGCGCATAATAGTTTATTGAAATCCGAGTGTTATAAAACATAATTTTAGGGCACGTATGTACTGGGACAAATGCGCTAATTTCTTTATAACATGTAAAGTTCTTTTCACAAAAAATGATTCTGATTTAATGACAGTAGTAAACTGGGTGCCAAGTGCGGTCGTAAATTCCCAATATTAATCTTCGGGGCCGGAAGTGGAAAGTACCAATTTTCGATCTTTATAAAAAAATTAAAAGTTAAATACGATTAAAATTCAATTTTTTATTCACGGCGAGTGCTATAGGATTATTATATGTCGAACATGCACAGATTTCTACGAAAGGTCTAATATCCGAAATAAACACCATGTCCGGCTTTTTTCCTCTGTCTATTCTCGGTCACTCGTCGCACATTTTTCGGTGCGAATGATTTCGTAGTGGTAAGACGACGGATGTTAAAAAAAAACGGGTTTGTTGTCAATGTCCACCTGTTTGTGAGGTTAGGTTGGCCCTTTAAAATTAAAATTTTATTCTTGAAGTCCCTTGTGTATATTTTAATAAAGGGCTATTTTGTTAAATATGGCTGAGTTTCAGCAATTGCGACCCACTAGAATAGAATTTAATTTTAAGATAAGCCTTTGGCTTCTTTGTTAAATACGTTAACGTTAATTCATTATTTTACAATGGAGTCTTCAAGTGTAGAGGACTTGGAAAAGTCAGAGCTTGGTGGGTCTGGCAAGAATGTATCCAATTTAATTTATTTAAAGGCTATGCATGAAGTTCCAGTTGAGGACTCAAGTAATGGGGCCTTTTCCAAGTTTGCAAGTACTATAGTCAAAGAAGAATGTATGGACACGTGAGTCTTGTCTTACAACTCCTTACTTTCGCAAGACAAAAAATGAATTTAGGGATAAATTTCAAGTTAAACATTACTGCATGTATTTACAATTATTACCCCTGTTTGCATTTACCTTAATTGGCCTTTTTGGTTTAGGTATTAAAAATCAAAAATGGATAAATGAGTTGCCACAAAAAATATTTTATTGCTAAGGGGTAATTATTTGGACTAGCGCATACAGCAAATTTAAGGTCGCTGATCACTAATTCGAAGTTTTTTTCGGTAAAAAAAATTTTTTTGGGAATTTTTATTCTAAAATATCACATATAATCCTTCCTTAAAAATGTATTATTTGGTTTAATGAGCCTTTGAGAAAGTATCGTGAGTTGTACAAGTGATATTTTTGTGAAAATGAGAAAATTTGAATAAATTTTTTTTTCTTGAGAACAAAAAACTTTGGGTTCGTGATGAGCGACCTCAAATTAGGCTATAAGAAATTCTTTGTATGTGCTAATCCGAATAAATACCCTTCTTTATCAATATAAATCTTTCTGTGACAGTTTATATCCATACCTATATTGTTCAACAATTTAATTTATACATTATGAGATCTTTTTCTTATTTAAAAGGCAATCAAAAACGAATATTTCTTTTTTGGCCTGCCTAAGAAGGATAACTTTATATTTTACAGGGACAAACTATTTCCAGAGCAATCAGAACCAGAGCTCAAAGTTGAAGAGAGTGAAGAAATAAATGAATCCAACCAAATGTATACTTTGAACTGTGACCAGTGGAAAATAAAAAATGAAGAAATAGACATCAAGGAGGAGGAATCAGAAATAAATGAAAATAGGTAAGTAGGTACCTATATATACTTTGCTTGAAGTAGGTACCCTCCCAATAAACATTTTCATTTATACAATACGTATTTACCATAAATGTTATTTTCCTAAACAACTTACAGTTATATAGAGGATAGAGGTAGTTAGTAAGAGATATGTTTCTAAAGGTACCCTAGTAAACCCCTATAGAGCTTTAATGGGGCATTTATAAAGGTTGGAAGGAAGGAGGAAAATCGCCTATTGGAAAACCTAATGATGTTTTTCTCTATTACAGCATTGATCAACATAATGATAGCAGACTGCAGAACCAACAGCAGTATCATAATCAAACCAAACTTAATGTTAAAATTGAGTATGATTCAGAGTCATACAATCACGGCCTCTGTAAGAACTCGGGGAATATTGAATTTAAATGTGGCCAACTTCAACTTAAGGATCCAGGGGAATTCAATATGTTTAAATGCGATCAGTGTGACTATCAGACGAAGTATAAACGTAATTGTACCAGGCACCTTCTCCAGCATAAGGATCCAGTAGAAGTCAATATGTTTAAATGTGATCAGTGTGACTATCAATCAATGTATAAACGTTATCTTAAACAACATCTTCTCCGGCATAAGGATCCATGTGAAGTTAATAGGTTTAAATGCGATCAGTGTGACTATCAAACAAAGTATAAACGTAATTTGAACGGTCACCTTCTCCAGCATAAGGATCCAAGGGAAGTCAATATGTTTAAATGCGATCAGTGTGACAATCAAACAAAGTATAAACATAATTTTGCCAGGCACCTTCTCCTGCATAAGGATCCAGAGGAATTCAATATGTTTAAATGCGATCGATGTGACTATCAATCAAAGTATAAAAGTTATTTTCAACAACATCTTCTCCGGCATAAGGATCCATGTGAAGTAAATATATTTAAATGCGATCAGTGTGACTATCAGTCAAAGAATAAACGTAATTTTAACAGGCACCTTCTTCAGCATAAGGGTCCAGGAGAAGTCAATATGTTCAAATGCGATCAGTGTGACTATCAATCAAAGTGTAAACGTTTTTTTAAACAACATCTTCTTCTACATGGAGATCCATGTGGAGTAAATATATTTAAATGCGATCAGTGTGAATATCAAACAAAGTATAAACGTAATTTGAACGGTCACCTTTTCCGGCATAAGGATCCAAGGGAAGTCAATATGTTTAAATGCGATCAGTGTGACTATCAAACAAAGTATAAACCTAATTTTGCCAGGCACCTTCTCCTGCATAAGGATCCAGAGGAATTCAATATGTTTAAATGCGATCGATGTGACTATCAATCAAAGTATAAACGTTATTTTCAACAACATCTTCTCCGGCATAAGGATCCATGTGAAGTAAATATATTTAAATGCAATCAGTGTGACTATCAAAATAGGGATAAACGTAATTTTAACAGGCACCTCCTTCAACATAAGGATATAGGGGAAGTCAATATTAAATAAAACAGATGGTTTACCTCCAGAATATGCATTTGAAAAATTATTTAAACTTTATTGTTCCGGATGCAGAAATGTCCATCATCGGGGGTATTTCGAAGAAAAAAATCACTAACGATCAGCCAGTGTAGCTCCGTTCATTATTATCTATTATCACTCTGGTCGATCGTTGGTAAGGTCATTTTACTTTTATGCTTACTTGAACTAGTTATACGAGGGTGAGCAGTTTTAAAAATAGCACACTCTTTATACCTATTAACGTAAACTTATTAACCAAATTAAAGATCACCTCTTTCGCCCCCTCCTGTGCTCAACTGGCTACGCCATTGTTTGGATTAGTTTATGGTTAAGTTTGGACCCCTCAAAATTCAATTAACGTCCAATTCATATTGCCAATATATTATGGTTTTGTAATTTTATATTCTGTAATATACCGGGCGTCCCACTAAGGGATAGTCAATCGTATGAATAGACGTGTTTAAAAATTAATTTTTGGAAAAAGTGAGTTTGCTCGTGTTATGATTTTTGAATTTATAAAATCTGTTTTTTCATTTATTCATTTATGTGGCACAAAACTTATGAGGTTAGTTCAGGTCACAGTTCAGGTTTATGACTTCCATAATATCGTGTATCTCGCCAACTTTAGTGATATAACACTATATATAACAAAAATAAAACTATTGTGTAATACTTTACTCCCTTTATGTAAAGCCTTTGACAGGGAATGATAAGAAACTTTTTTTTGGTTGGAAATAAAAAAATTTAAGAATTAAAAATATGTTTTTTTATGATCAGACACAAGCACAAGATCTCGTAGTGGTAAGATAACGGATGTTGCCTTACAACTTCTTACTTTCGCAAAACAAAAAATAAATCTAGAGATAAATCTAAATTTAAAAATTACTGAAGTGTGTTTACAATTATTATTACCCCTGTTTACATTTAACTTAATTGGCTGATTCGCCCTTTATCAATACAAATATTTTTTGTGGCAGTTTATATCCATACATATTGTTCAACAGCAGCGCACCCAGGATTTTATCTTGGGGGGGCGCCAACAGGGCCGGAAGCAAATTTTTTAAAAAACTTCAAGGTTACGCATTTTTCTAGAACTTTAGAGCTTTTCTAACAGGTACTTTTGGAAGATCTCAATATCCTAGTTCAATCGAGGTAAATACCTAAAAAAATTGGCTTTTTAAAATATCCACTGCATGGAGGCAGGATACAATAAAGAGTGTTGATGCTTATCTATATAGGTATACCAAACAAAAGTAACAAAAATTATATCGTTCTTTGTATCGCGCTGGAAATTGTAGTTTTTTTAGTGGGTTAGTAGGTATAGTTGATTGAATTCAATTTCATTTGGGGTTTTGTGGGGGGGGGCATGGTCCCCTTGCCCCCCCCCCCCTGGGTGCGCCACTGTTGTTTAATAATTTAATTTATACATTATGAGATCTTTCTCTTAAAGGCAATCAAAAACAAATTTTTCTTTTTCGACTTGCCTAAAAAGGATAACTTAAAATGCTTCACAGGGACAAAGAAATATTTTTGGACCAATCAGAACCAGCGGTCAAAGTTGAAGAGGGTGAAGAAATAAACAGATCCAAGTGCAAAATAAAAATTGAAGCAACAGACATCAAGAAGGAGGAATCAAAAATAAATGAAAATAGGTAAGTACCTATATGTTTTTGCTTAGATTGGGTACCCTTCCCTGTAACTATTTGAAAAGTAAGCGTTTATTCAATATTGTGTCCTTGCAAAGCATCCCTCTTCATTATTTTATTTTGGGCAAACAATAATGGCTGATTCATGCATGAGGGGTATTCTATGGATTCGATTTTGTGAATCAACACCAAACACTAACATAACTGTGTTTTTAAAATAATATCCAAAATTAAAATTCTTATCTCTTCAGGCTCAACAGCAAAACATTCTACTGAACCTGAATTGATTCAAGTGATTCTGCTTTACCGCTGGTTCAGTTAAAAATCACTTTGAAAAATTGTTTTCTGAATTTTTTACTGAACAGTACCTCCATGACTAAAACGTTCAGGAAGCTGTAATTATAGATATTTAACCCATTTTATCTTCCTTTAGCCATTATGCATCTTGTTTCTTTTTTTGTATTTTTTTTCCTTGGGTAAATAAACGTTTAATTATTATTATTTAATTTTCCTTTTTTTTTTTTTTTTGAAAAGTATTACCATAATTGTTGAAATTTTTGAACTCTAACATATTAAGGCACTGGAATTTGGTTATAAGTTAGGCATCCGGAGGCTTTTTACGCTATGGCCAAATCTTCATTGCAATATACTGAGTGAAATAAAAATACATTTATATTGGTTACTGA
Source organism: Polydrusus tereticollis (assembly GCA_963920685.1). Lineage (NCBI taxonomy): Eukaryota > Metazoa > Arthropoda > Insecta > Coleoptera > Curculionidae > Polydrusus > Polydrusus tereticollis. Next base: position 8,627,348 of record OY987333.1, on the reverse strand, counting down.
AAAATGTCTAAAAGTAGTTTTTTTCAAATGGACCACCCTGTGTATTATTACTGAAATAATTTATATTTATATAATTTTCACACGCTGTAGGCCCACCTGGCTTATATTGGATATAACGACTTTCTTTAGTATAAGATAAGTATTATAATATGCTTGAAGACAAGTGTTTTAATATTATTAAGTTACCTGCTAATAGTTGTAAACAGGGAAATGACCTCCCGACAACATACGATGCTCATTCTAAACGTTTTTTTGTTGTTGTACCTTTCCATGTTGCTGATGGAAAAATCACCTATTGGAAAACCTAATAATGTTTTTCTCTATTACAGCATTGATCAACATAATGATCGCAGACTCCAGAACCAACAGCACTATCATAATCTAGCCGATCACAAACTTAATGTTAAAATTGAGTATGACTCAGGGTCATATAATCACTGCCTCCTTAAGGACTCTGAGAATATTGAATTTAAATGTGATCAGTGTGACTATCAAACAAAGTTTAAATGTACTTTTAACGGACACCTTCTCCAGCATAAGGATCCAGAGGACGTCAATATGTTTAAATGCGATCGGTGTGACTATGAAACAAAGTATAAAAGGTATTTTAGCAACCACCTTCTCCGGTATAAGCCTCCACGGAAAGTATATATGTTTAAATGCGATCAGTGTGACTATCAAACAAAGTGTAAACGTAATTTTAACAGGCACCTTCTCCAGCATAAGGATCCAGAAGAAGTCAATTTGTTTAAAAGCGATAAGTGTGACTATCAAACAAAGTATAAACCTAATTTTAGAAGTCACCTCCGGCATAAGAGTCCAGAGGAAGTCTATATGTTTAAATGCGATCAGTGTGACTTTCAATCAAAGTATAAATGCAATTTTAATAGGCACCTTCTTCAGCATAAGGATCCAGGGGAAGTCGATATGTTTAAATGCGATCGGTATGACTATGAAACAAAGTATAAAAGTTATTTTAACAACCACCTTCTTCGGCATAAGAATCCAGAGGAAGTCAATATGTTTAAATGCGATCAGTGTTACTATCTAACAAAGTATAAACATGATTTTAACAAGCACCTTCTCCTGCATAAGGGTCCAGGGGAAGTCGATACCTTTAATTGCGATCAGTGTGACTATCAAACGAAGTATAAACCTAATTTTAGAAGTCACCTTCTCCGGCATAAGCCCCCAGTGAAGTTTATATGTTTAAATGCGACCAGTGTGACTATCAAACAAAGTATAAACGTAATTTTAACAGGCACCTTCTCCAGCATAGGGATCCAGGGGAAGTCAATATGTTTAAATGCGATCGGTGTGACTATGAAACAAAATATAAAAGGTATTTTAACAACCACCTTCTCCGGCATGAGGATCCAGAGGAAGTCAATATGTTTAAATGCGATCAGTGTGCCTATCAAACAAAGTATAAACATGATTTTAACAGGCACCTTCTCCTGCATAAGGATCCAGGGAAAGTCAATATCTTTAATTGCGATCAGTGTGACTATCAATCAAAGTATAAATATCATTTAAATACGCACCTTCTCCAGCATAAGAGTCCAAGTGAAGTTAATATGTCCAAGTGCGATCAGTGTGGCTATCAAACAAAGTATAGACGTAATTATAACCAGCACCTTCTCCTGCATAACGATTCAGGGGACTTCGATATGTTTAAATGCGACCAGTGTGCCTATCAATCAAAGTGTAAACGTTATTTTAAAATACATCTTCTCCGGCATAAGGATTCATGTAAAGTAAATATATTTAAATGCGATCAGTGTGACTATTAATCAAAGTATAAACCTAATTTTAATAGTCACCTTCTCCAGCATAAGGATCCAGGGAATGTTGATAAATCTCATTTAAAGACACACCTTCAGCATAAGGATTCAGAGGAAGTCGATATGTTTAAATGCGATCAGTGTGACTATCAAACAAAGTATAAACGTATTTTTAACAGGCACCTTCTTCAGCATAAGGATCCAGGGGAACTCAAAATGTTTAAGTGCGATCAGTGTGACTATCAAACTAAGTATAAATCTACTTTACATAAACACTTCAGGCGTAATGAGCATTGAAGTTAACTAATTACCATTTGAATGCGATCAGTCGATTAATTATTATTATAAGTTTAGAACAGGAACGGACCTTCAAAGCTTCAAAATATCTACAGTTCGTCCAATCTGTAAAAGCGGAGAACATTTAACGCAAAACAAATTATCGACCAATTATCAGTTCGCGTTCCAGTGCTTAGGATCCCTTGCATGGATTAACTTTACAATTACAACCACAAGAAAAATAAACAACTACAATAACATTGATAAACAAGAAATGTTCTGCCCAACTTTATATTACGAAAACCAATAAATGATTAGACTAAAATACAAAAAGTATGCATTTTTATTTTTCTCTTCAATAGGTACCTATATATATAAGTGCCAGAATTTCGGTAAATTTTGATTACAAAGTAAAACGGTTCGGAATAAAAGTCTTTATAATATTGTACTTCCAAGAATTTCCAATATGTTTATTAATTATCGAGTTATCCCTCGATTTTACCATTTTCGTTCTTTATATGCTACTTTGCTGGTTCATCCAATGGATGATGATGATTGATGATTAATACAGGCAGCAAGCCAAGGTTATTACTACCTCTACACCGCAGCCTAAAAAGACTTATTGTGACGCTTGTTGCTCGATTTCTCATTAAAAGAGGTTAGTCACCCTTATTAGGCTGAGCAGCCCCCTTATCAGAGTTTTTTCAGGGGATACCCCCTGGGGGATTTGACTCTCCAGGTGGGTTGTTCTCCAGCGTGTCAGTGCGTAGCACTCTTTGATAATGTGGTAGGCTGTTTCCTCCTCCTCATTGCAAAGCCTGCATATGGGTTCGTCGTTATATATGCCCATGGTGTGCATGTGTTTCCTTAGAGTACTATGACCGGTTAAGAGGCCTGTCACGATTCTAAGCTTGTTTCGATTTAGTTTTAGGATTTCAGAGGTCATTGCCTCTGAGGGGTTCCAATGGATAGACGAGAACATTAATTTTCTATCTGTTCACATAATAATGTAATAAACAGCCTTATGATCAAACACACAAGTTAACTCTCCATACTCTATACGTTTACTTCAAAATTAACTGTTTTTCAACCACATTGAAAAATTAACAAGTAGGCTTTTTTCGGTTGTCATGGAAACGATACGTTAAAAGTTAACTTCTGTGTTTGATCATAGGGCTACAGGCGCCTGTCAGTTGCCATTAATTATTTATCGACGTTTGATACAGACTTTATTTAAGAGAAATCTTGTTGAAAAATAGAAAATAATACATATAGGTTTACAAATCCTGACATTAAATTTATTTTTTATTCATGGCGAACACTACAGAGTTACTATAGATCAACGAAAGGTATAATACCCTTAACACCAAGGTCGGCTTTTGTGCATTCCCGGTTACTCATCATAGATTTTTCGGCATAGAAAAAAGAAAACTTTGTTTCTTTTTTCTATGTTTTTCGGTGTTAAGGATTTCGTAGTGGACTGACAAAGAATGTGAAAAAACTGGTATGTTGTCAATGTCCACCAGTTTTTGAGGTTAGGTTCTAGGTTGGCCTTTAAAAATTAAAATTTAAATTTAATAAATGAAGAAGGGACCTGTTGTGTATTTTTTGATGAAGGGTTATTCTGTTAAATTATGGCTGAATGCTGGGTTTCAGCAATTGCAACCCATTAGAACAGAATTTAATTTTAAGCAAGCCTTTGTTAAATACGTGAACCCTAATTAATTATTTTACAATGGAGTCTTCAAGTGTACAGGACTTCAAAAAGTCAGAGTTTGGTGGTTCTGACCAGAATGCATCCAATTTAATTTGTTTAAAGACTATGCAAGAAATTCCAGTTGAGGACTCGAGTAGCGGGGCCTTTTCCAAGTTTACAAGTGCTATCGTCAAAGAAGAGTGTATTGACATGTAAGTCTTGCCTTGTACCATGCGAGCAAAAATTATTTTCATCGAAGAGAGCTTGGACTAAAAAACGTAAGGCTTGGTTTAGATCACAATTATAAAGGGATGATATATCTAAACAAACTTAGGTTAAAATAGTGTCAAATGGGGTTTACTGACACTCGACAGGTATTGAGCTCTACCGCTAAACAGTAGTGCCTTAGATCTAAGTGCACTTTGATGATAATAATTTTTGCTCGCACGAACAACTACTTATTTTCGTCAAACAAAAAATAAATCTATTGAATTTAAAGAGTACTGAATGTGTTTACAATTATTACCCCTGTTTGCGTTTACCTTAATTGGCTGATTGACCTTTTATCAATATGAATATTTTCTGTTGCATGGTATATCCATACATATTGTTCAATAATTTAATTTATACATTATGAGATCTTCCTTACAAGGCAATCAAAAACAAATTTTTTTTTTTTTGGCCTGCCTAAGAAGGATAATTTTATGCTTTACAGGGACAAAGAAAAATTTTTGGATCAATCGGAACCAGCGGTCAAAGTTGAAAAGAATGAAGAAATAAACGTATCCAACCAAATGGATGATTTGAACTATGACCAGGGCAAAATAAAAAATGAAGAAATAGACATCAAGGAGGAGGAATCAGAAATAAATGAAAATAGGTAAGTAACCTATATACTTTGCTCCGATGGGGTACCCTCCCTTTAACTATTTAAAAAGTAAGGGTTTGCAGTCCTTGCAAAGCATCCCTCTTCAGTATTTTATTTTGGGTAAACAATAATGGCTGATTCATGCATGAGGGATATTCTATGGATTCGATTTTGTGAATCAAGGCGAAAGACTAATATAACTTTGTTATAAAGAATATCCAAAATTAAATCTCTTCAGGCTCAACAGCAAAACATTCTACTGAACCTGAATTGATTCAAGTGATTCTGCTTTACTGCTGGTTCAGTTAAAAATCACTTTGAAAAACTGTTTTCTGAATTTTTTAATGAATAGTACCTCCATGACTAAAACGTGCAGGAAACATTTTCTCTTCCTTTAGCCATTATGCATCTTGTTTTTTTTTTCCCCCTTGGGTAAATAAACCGTTTAATTATTATCCACCCTGTGTATTATTACTGATTTAAAACATTGCACTAAAATTTGTTCCTTATTTGTGTTATACCTAAAGAGTCTAGTTTCTGTTTTTCTTTTTGTAATTTTTAAAATAGTATTATAATTTATATTTATATAATTTTGACACGCTGTATGCCCACTTGGCTTATATTGGAACTAATAAAGAATTTCTTTAGTATAAGATAAGTATTATAATATGTTTGAAGACAAGTGTTTTAATATTATTAAGTTAGCTAATAGTTGTAAACAGGGAAATAATCTCCCGATAACACACGATGCTCATTCTAAACGTTTTTTTGTTGTTGTGTCTTTCCATGTTGCTGATGGAAAAATCACCTATTGGAAAACCTAATAATGTTTTTCTCTATTACAGCATTGATCAACATATTGATCGCAGACTCCAGAACCAACAGCAGTATCATAATCTAGCCGATCATAAACCTAATGTTAAAATTGAGTATGACTCAGGGTCATATAATCACTGCCTCCGTAAGGACTCTGGGAATATTGAATTTAAATGTGATCAGTGTGATTATCAAACAAAGTATAAATGTACTTTTAACAGGCACCTTCTCCAGCATAAGGATCCAGGGGAAGTCAATATTATTAAATGCGATCAGTGTGACTATCAAACAAACTATAAACCTAATTTTAGAAGTCACCTTCTCCGGCATAAGCCTCCAGGGGAAGTCCATATGTTTAAATGCGATCAGTGTGATTATCAAACAAAGTATAAACGTAATTTTAACAGGCACCTTCTCCAGCATAAGGATCCAGGAGAAATCCATATGTTTAAATGCGATCGGTGTGACTATGAAACAAAGCATAAATGTTATTTTAACAATCACCTTCTCCTGCATAAGGATCCAGAGGAAGTCAATATGTTTAAATGCGATCAATGTGACTATCAAACAAAGTATAAACCTAATTTTAAACATCACCTTCTCCGGCATAAGCTTCCAGGGGAAGTCTATATGTTTAAATGCGATCAGTGTGACTATCAAACAAAGTATAAACAAACTTTTACCAGGCATCTTCTCCAGCATAAGGATCCAGGGGAAGTCAATATGTTTAAATGCGATCGGTGTGACTATGAAACAAAGTATAAAAGTTGTATTAACAACCACCTTCTTCGGCATAAGGATCCAGAGGAAGTCGATATGTTTAAATGCGATCAGTGTGACTATCAATCAAAGTATAAACGTTATTTTAAACAACATCTTCTCCGGCATAAGGATCCATGTAAAGTAAATATATTTAAATGCGATCAGTGTGACTATCACACAAAGTATAAAGGTATTTTTAACAGCCATCTCCTTCTGCATAAGGATCCAGGAGAAGTTTATATGTTTAAATGCGATCAGTGTGACTTTCAATCAAAGTATAAACGTAATTTTAATAGGCACCTTCTCCAGCATAAGAATCCAGTTAAAGTCAATAAGTTTAAATGCGATCAGTGTGTCTATCAAACTAAGTTTAAATCTACTTTACATAAACACCTCAGGCGTAATAAGCATTTAAGTTAATTAATTACCATGTTTGAAAGTTTGAATGCGATCAGTCGATTAATTATTAAAAGTTTAGAACAGGAATGAACCCTCAAAGCGTCAAAACATCTACAGTTCGTCCAATCTGTAAAAGCGGAGAAGATTTAAAACAGAACACATTGTCGACCAACTATCAGTTTGCATTCCAGTGCTTAGGATCCCTTGCATGGATTAGCTTTACAATTACAACCACAAGAAGAATAATCAACTACAATAACATTGATAAACAAGAGATGTTCTGCCCAACTCTATATATTACGAAAACCAATAAATGATTAGATTAAAATACAAAAAGTATGCATTTTTACTTTTCTTTTGATTATGTGAGTGCCATTATATCCAGACATCAGGGACCTTCGACTTCTGCGCATGCTTCATAAATGCACGTTTCGTTGAAACGGGAATCCATCATCAATACCTTCATTTCGTTAATATCTAATAAATGTTCCATTAAATAGGTATATAATATTTTCATTTAGTCAATCGCAATACCTATCTATTTATACTACTTGGTACTTAGTGAGAATTTGAGATAGGTGCCCGATGATAAAGTAAAACGGTTGGGAATAAAATTCTTTATAATATTGTACTTCCAAGAATTTTCGATATTATTATTAATTATCGAGTTATTGCTCGATTTTACCATTTTCGTTCCCTATATGCTACTTTGCTGGTTCATCCATGCAATGGATAGACTCATTATTTATTTATTTATTTATTTATTTGTACTTAACAGATCTAATACAAGAATAAATCCTATTATAAAGTACAAGTAGCAGGTACAGTACATAGTAAAGTCTAGAGTCTAGAGTATAGAGTATAGACGAGAGCATTAATTTTCTATCTGTTCACATAATGTAATAAACAGCCTTATGATCAAACACAAGTTAACTCTATACGTTTACTTCAAAATTAACTGTTTTTCAACCAGTGAAAAATTAACAAGTAGGCTTTTTTCGGTTGTTGTCATGGAAACGGTACGTTAAAAGTTAACTTGTGTGTTTGATCTTAGGACTGAATATGTGTCTACAGACGCGTGTCAGTTGCAATTAATTATTTATGGACGTTTGATACGGAGTTTATTCGAGAGAAATATTGTTGAAAAATGGAAAATAATACATAGGTTTACAAATCCTGACATATTAAATTTATTTTTTATTTATGGCGAGTGCTATAGAATTATTATAAATCAACGAAAGGTGTAATACCCTAATTTAACACCAAGGTCGGTTTTTGTGCATTCCCGGTCACTCGTCATAGATTTTTCGGTGTGAAAGATTTCGTAGTGGTTAGATAAAGGATGTTAAAAACTGGTATGTTGTCAATGTCCAGCAGTTTTTAAGGTTATATTGGCCTTAAAAAATTAAAATTTTATTCTATAAATACCTATATTATGAAGAAGGGACCTGTTGTGTATTTTTTGATGAAGGGTTATTCTGTTAAATTATGGCTGAATGCTAGGTTTCAGCAATTGCAACCCATTAGAATAGAATTTAATTTTAAGATAAGCCTTTGTCTTTGTTAAATTCGTTAACCTTAATTAATTATTTGCAATGGAGTCTTCAAGTGTACAGGACTTCGAAAAGTCAGAGCTTAGTGGGTCTGGCCAGAATGTATCCAATTTATTTTGTTTAAAGGCTATGCAAGAAGTTCCAGTTGAGGACTCGAGTAGTGGGGCCTTTTCCAAGTTTGCCAGTACTATAGTCAAAGAAGAGTGTATGGACATGTGAGTCCCGTCTTATACTATATGCGAGCAAAAATTATTTTCATCGAAGAGAGCTTGGACTAAAAAACATAGTGCTTGGTTTAGATCTTAGTTATAAAGTGAAGATATATCTAACCAAACCTAGGTTAAAATTGTGTCAAATGGTATTTACTGACACCCAACACAGGTATTAGGCTCTACCGCTAAGCAGTATGGTCTTAGATGCAAAGCGCACGCACTTTCATGATAATAATTTTTGCTCACATGGACATCTACTTATTTTCGTAAAACAAAAAATAAATTAAGGGACCTGTTTGAATTTAAAGAGTACTGAATGTGTTTTACAATTATTACCCCTGTTTGCATTTACCCTAATTGGCCCATTATCAATATAAATATTTTCTGTGGCGGTTTATATCCATACCTTTTGTTCAATAATTTAATTTGTACATTATGAGATCTTTCTCTTAAAGGCAATCAAAGACAATTTTTTTTTTTTTTTTGCCTGCCTAAAGAGGATAATTTTATGCTTTACAGGGACAAAGAAATATTTGCGGACCATTCAAAGCCAGCGGTCAAAGTTGAAAAGAGTGAAGAAATAAACGGATCCAACCAAATGTATGATTTGAAGTATGACCAGTGGAAAATAAAAAATGAAGAAATAGACATCAAGGAGGAGGGATCAGAAATAAATGAGAATAGGTATGTACCTTTATACATGGCAATGAACGTTTTGTGTTGTTGTTTCTTGTCATGTAGCTAATATTAAAATCACCTATTAGGGAACCTAATAATGTTTTTCTCTATTACAGCATTGATCAACATAGTAATTGCAGACTGCAGAACCAACAGCAGTATCATAATCGACCCGAACTTAAAGTTAAAATTGAGTATTACTCAGGGTCATACAATCATTGCCTTCCTAAGAACTTAGGGAATATTGACTTTAAATGCGATCTTCTCCAGCAAAAAGGTCCATGTGAAGTAAACATATTTAAGTGCGATCAGTGTGACTATCAGACAACATATAAAAGTTATTTTAGCAGCCACCTTCTTCTGCATAAGGATCCAGGGGAGGTCAATATGTTTAAATGCGACCAGTGTGACCATCAGACAAAGTATAAACGTAATTTTAACAGCCACCTTCTCCAGCATAAGGCTCCAGGGGAAGTGAACATGTTTAAATGCGATCAGTGTGACTATAAAACAAAGTATAAATCTTGTGTAAATTCACATCTTCTCCGGCATAAGGATCCATGTGAAGTCGATATGTTTAAGTGCGATCAGTGTGACTATCAAACAAAGTATAAAAGTTGTTTTAACTTGCACGTTCTCCGGCATAAGAATCCAGGGGAAGTCACTATGTTTAAATGCGATCAGTGTGACTATAAAACAAAATATAAATCTTGTGTACATTCACATCTTCTCCGGCATAAGGATCCACGTGAAATCAACATGTTTAAATGCGATCAGTGTGACTATCAAACAAAGTTTAAACGTAGTTTTAACGTGCATCTTCTCCGGCATAAGAATCCAGGGGAAGTTAAAATATTTAAATGCGATCAGTGTGACTATAAAACAATGTATAAAAGTAATTTTAACAGCCACCTTCTCCTGCATAAGGATCCGAGGGAAGTCAATATGTTTACGTGCGACCAGTGTGACTATCAAACAAAGTATAAACGTAATTTTAACCGGCACCTTCTCCTGCATAAGGATCAAGGGGAATTTGATATGTTTAAATGCGGTCAGTGTGACTATCAGTCACAGTATAAACGTTATTTTAAACAACATCTTCTCCGGCACAAGGGTCCATGCAAAGTAAAAATATTTAAATGCGATCAGTGTGACTATCAAATAAAGTATAAAGGTAGTTTTAACAGGCATCTTCTTCTGCATAAGGATCCAGGAGAAGTTTATATGTTTAAATGCGATCAGTGTGACTATCAATCAAAGTTTAAACGTTATTTTAAACAACATCTTCTCCGGCATAAGGATCCATGTGAAGTAAATATATTTAAATGCGATCAGTGTGACTATCAAACAAAGTGTAAACGTAATTTTAATAGGCACCTTCTCCAGCATAAGAATCCAAGGAGTGTTGATATATCTCATTTAAAGACACACCTTGAGCATCAGGATCCAGGGGAAGTCAATATGTTTAAATGCGATCAGTGTGACTACCAAACTAAGTATAAATCTACTTTACATAAACACCTCAGGCGTAATAAGCATTTAAGTTAAATAATTATCATGTTTAAATGCGATCAGTCGATTAATGAGTAAGTTTAAGGCCTAATTTTCCGGGTTCGACTAAATTTTTAAACAGCCCTTTTTACCAAGGAATGCAGCTATATAACCTGATGTTACCTACAGAATTAAAGAATCAAAGCATAAATCTGTTTAAAACAAAACTAAAAAGAATCTTGAAGGATAATATATTTTATAGCGTGCAAGAGTTTAAAGACTTTTTCAACCATAATCGGATTTGTTGATGGTACCTGCAATTTTATGAATATTGCTTTTTCGTTCGAATACATTGTCTATTTACCTATTTATTTTTATTTATATTTGTTCTTCTCTCTGTCCTTTCTCTTAGTGTGTATTAATTGAAATCAATGTATTACTGTTATTTTATTTTTTTTGTATCGCAGTAATGTCTAAAGCCTATTGGCAAAAAATTACAATAAACACATTTCATTTGATTTAGAACAGGACCCTCAAAGCTTCAAAACATCTACAGTTCCTCCAATCTGTAAAAGCGGAGAACATTCGAAACAAAACAAATTATCGATCAATTATCAGTTCGCGCTCCAGTGCTTATTAGGATCCTTTGCATGGGTTCACTTCGGATGTGACAAAAATTTTAAACGGTTTTATTTTAATGCCTTTATTTATGCAATGTAATTTACAATTACAATTACAACCACAGAAAAATAAACAACTACAAGAACTGTTCTGCCCAACTCTACACTACGGAAACTAATAAATGATTAGACTAAAATACAAAAAGTATGCATTTTTACTTTTCTCTTGGATATGTGAGTGCCACCATTTCGGTAAATGTTTACATATTATATTATGTACTTATATTATAGGCTATTATACTTACCTTGAAGCAGCAATGGAGATAGAGCGGTTGAGCATCAGGGACCTTCGACTTCTGCGCATGCTCCATAAATGCACGTGTTTCGTTGAAACGAATCCATCATCAATACCTTCATTTCGGTAACATCTAATAAATATTCGATTAAATAGGTATAAATACCTATCTACTTATACTGATTACTGCTTCATGAGAATGTGAGATAGACGTGCCCGATGACAATAAATCATTTAAGAATTAAAGAGATTTTTCTTGTTTTTGTTATTTTAAGACCAGACACACACCCTACAGGAAAAATAATTTGAGGCGTTCTGTGAGAAGAATGCATATTGTACTTCTAACAATTTCAATATTTTTATTATTTATGGAGTTATTGCTCGATTTTACCATTTTCGTCTCCTATGCTACTTAATTATTTATCGACGTTTTATACCGAGATTATTCGAGAGAAATATTGTTGAAAAAAGAAATATAATACATTAGTTTACATATTAAATTTATTTTTTATTCATGGCGAGTGCTGTAGAATAAAATTATTATAGGTCAACCAAAGGTATTATAGGTATCCGAATTTAACACCAAAGCTTTTTCGGTGTGAAAGAATTCGTGGTGGTAAGATAAAGGATGTTAAAAAACTGGTATGTTGTCAATGTCCACCAGTTTTTGAGGTTAGGATGAAGAAGGTACCTGTTGTGTATTTTTTGATGAAGAGTTTTGTTACATTATGGGTGAATGCCGAGTTTCAGCATTTGTGACCCATTAGAATAGAATCTATTTTTAAGATAAGCCTTTGTCTTTGTTAAATTCGTTAACCTTAATTAATAATTTGCAATGGAGTCTTCAAGTGTACAGGACTTCGAAAAGTCGGAGCTTAGTGGGTCTGGCCAGAATGTATCCAATAATTTAAAGTCTATGCAAGAAATTCCAGTTAAGGACTCGAGTAGTGGGGCCTTTTCGAAGTTTGCCAGTACTATCGTCAAAGAAGAGTGTATGGACATGTGAGTCTTGTCCTATACTGTGTGAGCAAAAATTATTTTCATCGAAGAGAGCTTCGACTAAAAAACGTAGGGCTTGGTTTAGACCACAATTATAAAGAATATAATTATCTAACCAAATCTAGGTTAAAATTGTGTCAGATGGTATTTACTGACATCCAACGGGTATTAAGCTCTACCGCTAAGCAGTACGGCCTTAGATGCAAAGCACACTTTGATGATAATGATAATCATTTTTGCTCACATGGTACAACTACTTATTCTCGCAAAACAAAAAATAAATTTAGAGACAAATTTGAATTTAAAGAGTACTGAATGTGTTTACAATTATTATTACCCCTTTTTGCGTTTAGGTTAATTGGGTGATTAACCTTTTACCAATATAAATATTTTCTATTGCAGGTTATATCCATACATATTGTTCAATAATTTAATTTATACATTATGAGATCTTCCTCTTACAACTCTTACAAGGCAACCAAAAACAAATTTTTCTTTTTTGGCCTGCCTAAAAAGGATAATTTTATGCTTTACAGGGACAAAGAAATATTTTTGGATCAATCGGAACCAGCGGTCAAAGTTGAAGAGAGTGAAGAAATCACCGGATCCAACCAAATGTATGATTTGAACTATGACCAAGGCAAAATAAAAAATGAAGAAATAGACATTAAGGAGGAGGAATCAGAAATAATTGAGAATAGGTAAGTATACCTATATACTTTGCTTAGATGGAGTAGGTACCCTCCCAATAAACATTTTCGTTTATACAATTGGTATTTACCATAAATGTTATATCACCTATCTCAAATAACTTACAGTCATATAGAGGTAGTTAGTAAGAGATATGTTTCTAAAGCATGGCCAACTTTGTATTTTTATATGAATGACCCTTATACTTACTATTTTATTTTGAGAATCTATTAGTTTCTTAACAACTTTCCTTATTATTTATTTATGCATTTAAACCATCATACAAAATGTTTTCTGAATTTTTTTAATGGCTACAACAGCACCTGAATGATTAAAACATGCAGGAAGCTGTAATTATGGCTCTTGTAGTTTTTTTTTCCCTTGGGTTAATAAAAATACATTTGTATTGGTAACTTAAAAAATACCTAAAAGTATTCAAATGGAACACCCTGTATATTATTACTGATTTGAAACATTGCACTGAAATTTGTTCTTTATTTGTGTACATTATGTCTATACCTAAAGAATCAAGTCTCTGTCTGTAATTGTTAAAAATACTCTTAAAGAATAATATTAGTATTATATAGGATATAGGTCCTTAACTCATTTATATTAATATAATTTTGAGATGTTCTATGCCCACTTGACTTATATTAGAACTACTTAATAAAGACTTTATTTAATAATAAGATCAGTATTATTATATGTTTGAGGAAAAGTGTTTTAATATAATAATAATAATAATAAGTTTATTTCAAATAGTTATAATATAATAAATATATTAAGTTACCTAACAGGAAATGATCTTCTGGCAACACACGATGCTCATTCTGAACGTTTTTTTGTTGTTGTTTTTTCTCATGTAGCTGCTGATAGAAAAATCACCTATTGGGAGACCTAATAATGTTTTTCTCTATTACAGCATTGATCAACATAATGATCGCAGACTCCAGAATCGAGCCGAACTTAAAGTTAAAATTGAGTATGACTCACTTCTTCAGCATAAGGATTCAGAGGAAGTCAATATGATTAAATGCGATCAGTGTGACTATCAAACAAAGTTTAAAAGTTACTTTAGCAGCCACCTTCTCCTGCATAAGGATCCAGGGGAAGCCACTATGTTTAAATGCGACCAGTGTGACTATCAAACAAAGTATAAACGTAATTTTAACAGGCACCTTCTCCAGCATAAGAATCCAGGAGAAGTCAAGATATTTAAATGCGATCAGTGTGACTGTAGAACAAAATATAAAAGCTATTTTTGTAACCACCTTTTCCAGCATAAGGATCCAGGCGAAGTCAAGATATTTAAATGTGATCAGTGTGACTATGAAACAAAATTTAAAAGTTATTTTAACTGCCACCTTCTCCGGCATAAGAACCCAGGGGAAGTCAATATGTCTAAATGTGACCAGTGTGATTATCAAACAAAATATAAACGTAATTTTAACAGGCACCTTCTCCAGCATGAGGATCCAGGAGAAGTCAATATATTTAAATGCGTTCAGTGTGACTATCAGACAAAGTATAAAAGTTATATTAACAGCCACCTCCTCCTGCATAAGGATCCAGCGGAGGTCAATATGTTTACATGCGACCAGTGTGACTATCAAACAAAATATAAACGTAATTTTAACAGCCACCTTCTCCAGCATAAGGATCCAGGGGAAGTCAATATGTTTAAATGCGATCAGTGTGACTATGAATCAAGGCATCAACGCTATTTTAAACAACATCTTCTTCGGCATAAGGATCCATGTGAAGTCAATATGTTTAAGTGCGATCAGTGTGACTATCAAACAAAGTATAAACGTTGTTTTAACTTGCACCTTCTCCGGCATAAGAATCCAGGGGAAGTCACTATGTTTAAATGCGATCAGTGTGACTATAAAACAAAGTATAAATCTTGTGTAAATTCACATCTACTCCGGCATAAAGATCCACGTGAAGTCAATATGTTTAAATGCGATCAGTGTGACTATCAGACAAAGTATAAGCGTAGTTTTAACTTGCATCTTCTACGGCATAAAAATCCAGGGGAAGTTAAAATATTTAAATGCGATCAGTGTGACTATGAAACAATGTATAGAAGTTATTTTAACGGCCACCTTCTCCTGCATAAGGATCCATGTGAAGTCAATATGTTTAAGTGCGACCAGTGTGACTATCAAACAAAGTATAAACGTAATTTTAACAGGCACCTTCTTCAGCATAAGGATCCAGGGGAAGTCAATATGTTTAAATGCGATCAGTGTGACTATCAAACTAAGTATAAATGTACTTTACATAAACACCTCAGGCGTAATAAGCATATTAGTTAATTAATTGCCATGTTTAAATGCGATCAGTCGATTAATGAGTAAGTTTAGGACAGGACCCTCAACGCTTCAAAGCATCTGCAGTTCGTCCAATCTGTAAAAGAGGAAAACATTTAAAACAGAACAAATTACCGGCCAATTATCAGTTCACGTTCCAGTGGTTAGGTTCCTTTGCATGGGTTCACATCGGATGTGAGAGAAAATTTAAACGTTTTTATTTTATTGCCTTTAGTTATGCAATGTAATTTACAATAGCTTTACGATTACAACCACAAGAAGAATAAACAACAACAATAACATGATAAACAAGAAATGTTCTGCCCAATTCTACACTACGAAAATTAATAAATGATTAGACTAAAATACAAAAAGTATGCATTTTTATTTTTCTCTTGGATATGTCAGTGCCACCATTTCGGTAAATGTTTACATATATTATGTACTATATTATGGCTCTTACCTTGAAGCAGCAATGGAGATAGAACGGTTAAGCCACAGCCCCCTTTGAAGTAAAGGGGGATGTGATTAAGCATCAGGGACCTTCGACTTCTGCGCATGCTCCATAAATGCACGGGTTTCGTTGAAACGGCAATCCATCATCAATACCTTCCTTTCGGTAACATCTAATAAATATTCCATTAAATAGGTATAAATACCTAATAAATACTTATACTGCTTCATGAGAATTTGAGATAGGTGCCCGATGACAATAAATCATCTAAGAATTATAGAGATTTTTATACAGAGTTTATTCGAGAGAAATATTGTTAAAAAAAGAAACATAATCCATAGATTTACAAATCCTGACATAATAAATTTATTTTATATTCATGGTGACTTCTATAGAATATTATAGCTCAACGAAAGATAATATACGAATTTAACACCAAGGCCGGCTTTTGTGTATTCACGGTCACTCGTCATAGAATTTTTGGGTGAAATACCACGAGTGCTTTAAAATTACCGATAATTTTTTACGAATGCCTGTTTTCTTTTGTAAAAATTTGTAAAGAAAACACGTATAAGTGAAAAATTATCCGGTTAGTTTTAAAGCACGCATGGTATTTAAAGGAATATTTCACTCATGTATAAATTTTCCCATAAGAAACGTTAAAAATAAAAAAATATCAGCGGATATACAACGTTGCCTAGACAACGTTGTATATCCAACACACAACAATCGAACCTATTTGACGAGACAGTTTTTTTTTTTACCTTTTTACTGCGAACGTGATCGTTATTGTTATGAGTTCCCTTCGGGAAATTCATTGCTTTTGAAAAACAAACCCTCTCAACAGATAACGACAAAGATATAATTATGGCATAAATGAAAAAATAATATATATTTCATTCTAGAAATATTCTCCCTAAATACCGCTCGTGCATAAAAATTAACCAGATAATTTTCATTCAAGCTTGTTATACTAATTCCACTCGTTCTTCGAACTCGTGGAATTATAAATAACAAGCTTTCATGAAAATTATCGGTAATTTTTAAGCACTCGTGGTATTACCCCCGAATATTTCACGAATCCAAAAACATTCATTTTGTCAACTTTGAAATAATAAATAGAAATTTGTCAACATAGTGACACTGACAAGTGGTATTTTCGTTTTGGTGTTTTCGATTTTGTATATCCAGTAGAAATATAACTAGTGCATGAAATATTTCCGGAAATTTTTGAAAATTTTGTCTGAAACCAATTTTTTAACAAAAGCATGAGTGCATTGCACCTGAAAAAATCCCGAACCCGCAGGGTGAAGACCAAATTTTGAAAAATTTCCATTAGGAAATATTTTAAGCACGTGTTATGTTTTGATCGGAAATTTCCCGAGTTGATAAAAGTTTATTTAGGTACCTAGTTGCTAAAAAGTTGATTTTGATGTTTTGAAACTATAAATGTCAAAAATGACAATTATCCCTGTAGGATAGTTACAAAAATAGTAGTGTTACTGATTTTTATTTATTTTGTTTATTTATTTAAATATAATTAGTTACAAAATATTTAGTTTACAATTGATATCAGGTAAGTTTTCAATGGTAGGGGAGGGGGGGACACATTCGGCATGGGGGCACATTCAGCCACGTCTAATATTTCAAGACCTATTCAAATTTCGCGCGGAAAAATAATGTGACACATGTTGTTTGTCCGTTATCTATCTTACCTGTAAGTTTTGAAGAGTTAGCTCCAACTTTGATTACTAAGATAAGATTTGTGTAAAAAAGCCAATCTAAGGTAAATATTATTGTATTTTATTAACCTACATTATAAATAAATGGTTTACAATAATAAGATTTACTTCATTAGTATTGGGAGTGCCCAATATTGTGTTTTAAGTAGAAATGAAAGTAAAATCTAACCTTAAAAATTTCAGGTGTAGCCATGTTTTTATCTAAAACATACATTGGGGGCACATTCATCCACTATAGTAGGGGTTACATTGGGCCACTGGCTGAAAGTGCCCTCAATATATTTTCAATTTTCTTTATTTTTAGATGCCACGAAAACGTGTAAATAAGACGGAGAGAGCAAATTTAAACGAATCGAAAATAACAAGAGCTATGATAAGCATGTTTAATAACACATATTCAGAAAGAAGAGCTGCTGAAGTATATGAAATTAAAAGATCCACCCTTCAGAGCCGAAAAAAAAAAATTTGTCTAAAATAAGCAAGGAACAGCATTTGCTTAGGTATGGCAATGATGACTCTGGTAATGAGAGTGAAAATGACGATTCCCTTAAATACAACAATAAATACGCCGCACGCCAAATATTTACGACGGCTGAGGAGTATGAGCTGCAAAAATATATTCAAAAATGCTCTGATATTAATTATGGATTAACTTATGTCGACATAGAAAAACTCGCGTATGAGTATGCCATAGTTTTAAAAAAAGAAAATATACCTAAAGAATGGGAATCAACTTGTTCTGCTAAAAGAGGATGGAGGGATGGGTTTATGAAGCGTCACCCAAATCTCTCACTTCGAAAACCTGAGAGTACCAGTCTTAGCAGAAGTATTGCATTTAATAAGCCCAAAGTGGAGCAATTCTTTATCAATCTGAAAAATGTTATGGACAGGTATAAATTTACAGCACAAAACATATTTAACATCGATGAAACAGGTGTCACGACAGTAATGAAGCCAACGAAAATTGTATCTACGCGTGGCAAAAAGCAAGTTTCTCAAGTGGCATCAGCTGAGCGGGGTGAACTTGTTACCTTTGTAGGCATTGCAAATGCAGCTGGTCAGGCATTTCCTCCTGTTTATGTGTTTCCTCGGAAAAGAAACCTTTCTGAATTCGTGATCAATGGTCCACCGTCAAGTTTAAGCTTGGGATCCAAAACCGGCTGGATGACATCAGAGATTTTCCCAGAAGTTTTGAAACATATTGTTAAGCTTACTAACTGCAGCTTATCAAATCGTATATTAATATTACTAGACAACCATGAATCTCATGCCACTGTGACGGTAGTTAAATATTGCCGCGATAATGGAATTTGTTTACTAAGTTTTCCTCCGCACACGACACATCGCCTTCAGCCGTTGGATGTTGGAGTTTTTGGACCCTTTAAAGCCTATTGTGAGACATCTTTTAATGACTGGTTAACTTCCCATCCTGGAGAAACTATTAGCATCAAGCATATTCCTTATTTGACAAACAAGCCTTTCTTAAAAGCTTTTTCGGCCAGCAACATTGTTAACAGTTTTAAAAAAACTGGAATATACCCTTTAGATCGTTTAATTTTTACTGATGAAGATTTTGCCCCAAGTTCGGTTACAGATCGTCCTCTTCCAGAAGTTGAAAACATCCCAACATTAGATAATCACGCAGAAACTACTGAAACTGTCAAAACATCTGTAGAAGAAAAGATAAACAGTAATAACGACTCTCCTTCATGTAGTTATGCACAACTGGGTCCACTAATAACTCCGGAAGTAGTTAGACCTTACTCAAAAGCTATAAGAAAGGAAAAGAGTAAACGTAAACCGGGTCAGTCACGCATCTACACCGATACACCGGAAAAGGAAAGATTGGAGGAATTGGAAAATTTGAAAGACATAAAACGAATTAGATTGGAAGAAGTAAAAAAAAATAAAACAGCCAAAATTCTAAATTTTGAACAGCCAAAGAAGAGTAATAAAAAGAGAAATATTAAACAAATAGACACCTCTAGCGAGAGTGATTCTGATGTGTCCTTTCATGATACAGACGACGATTTCAGTGACGAAGTTGAAGACATGGTTGAACTAAAAAATTATAATGCGAAAAAGGGAGACTTTGTTTTAGTAAGATTTGTATCAGCTAAAAATGCGATGATTCACTATATCTGACAAATTATGGCTGTCAATTCTGGTATTACCAGAGTCAAATTTCTTAGACGACGTGGCCTATCAACTACATTTTACTATCCATCTATTGATGATTTGGCAGATGTCGAAATTAATGATATAATTTCAAAATTTGACGCACCATCAAAATTAGGAACAGCCAGAACTGCTTCATTTTTTAACTTTCCTTACAATTTTGGTACTCTAATTGTACAGTAAATACTAATTGTCAATAAAGCTTCTTAGAGTTACTTTGTTTTATTGTAAATTCTACTGTTAAAAATTGTTTTAGTAATAATATATTTGATGGCCGAAACTGCACCCTCAAGGGGGTACATTCGGCCACTGGTAGGGGTTTTAAAAAATCCCTATAATTTTTTTTCTAAAAATAGTAGATCAAGAATATCGTCGCAAGTACTTCATACAAACGTCAATAAAAAATAATAGTTAAGAGTGATATTATTTAAAACATTAGTTGCAAAAAAATACTAAAAAATCTCCTTATAGGCCGAATGTGTCCCCCCCTCCCCTATTGTGTTACTTTGAAGCACCTAGACGCAGAGCGTCTGTATGTGCTTCTATATTAGTTTACATCTTATCCTATATTTAAAATGTAAATATGAGTTAATGTTAAGAACTGCAACTTTTTTTTTTTATTTTATTGTTTCTAAGTTCTTAAACAGAATCTGATTTCTCCAAACGAATGCTTTCGACCTTTTTGAAAACAGTTTTGGTTTTACAACATTTTTCACATTAGCTGGCAACAAGTTGTATATTTTTGGACCAAGGAAATTAATTGAACGTCTATGGAATTCGCTATGGCATTTTGGAACCTGTAAAGGCTGACCAGTTTGACAGCAGGTGTTTTGGCAATGTGACGTAACAGGCTGCATTTTACGGTGCTTATGAATGTAACAACTCACCGAGTTGAAGAATAGCACGTTCAAACTTACGGTTATTTCATTATACAACATATTTGTAGGATACAGACGATCTTTTTTATATATGATTTTTAAAATTTTCTTTTGAACTATTTGTAACGGTCTCATTGCGTTTTCGTACATAGCACCCCAGACAGTGATACCATATGTTAATAACGATTCCACTAGACTCCGATACAGCGTAATCAACAGACTTGATGACAAGATATTTCGAAGAACATAAAACTTATATGTTAGAGATCTAATTTTTTTTGTTAGATATTCAGCGTGAACATCCCATCGCAAAAAGCAATCAATCATTATCCCAAGGTATTTCATATGAGCGACCTCCTCAATTTTTTCGTTCAGACCTATTTCTATGTTGTTAAAAGGAGGACGATTTACATCAATTTTTGTAAGCGCTAAATAATTTGTTTTTTTAACATTAAGGGTTAGTTTATGTATATTAAGCCATTTCTGAATTTTTTTAAGTCCATTTATTGTGTTTATTCTAGTTTCTTCCCATGAGGCGCCACTGAAGATGATAGCCGTGTCATCTGCGTATGACACAATTTTACCCCCAACTCCTATGTATTTTATTGAGTTTATGTAAAGATTAAACAAAATTGGTCCAAGAACTGTTCCCTGCGGAACGCCTATGTTAATCGTTTGTGCATCACTTAAAGTTTCTCGTATTTTAACCTGTTGCTGGCGTCCAGTTAAGTAGCTCTCAAAGACCTTCCACACCGTGCCCCTGACTCCACTTCGTTCAAGAACGTTCAGAAGTATTTTATGGGAAACGGTGTCGAAAGCCTTCGCAAGGTCCAGGAACACCACCAAACATTTATTAGTTTGATTAATTATATTTGTGGCTTCACTGATCAGACAACACATTGCGTCCTCGGTGTTACGGCCCTCCGTGAAGCCAAATTGAGTGTCTGACATAAAGGTATTTAATTTCATGAAATTTGCTAGTCTGAGTTTTAGAGTCTTTTTAAAAAGTTTCGCAAAATTATTAATTAAGCTTATTGGTCTATAATTATTTATAAGGTTGTGTTTTCCAGACTTGTGTATGGGGATAATAATTGATCTCTTAAATGAAGATGGCACAATACCGGTCCTGCATATCATATTAAATATATGCGTAAGGGGATTTAGAAAATAAATATGAAATTCTTTTATAGTTTTAACTGTTATTGCATCCTGACCAGGAGAACTGTTTGATTTGAGATCCTTGATGTGCTGAATGAGTTCATTTTGCGATACTGGTACAAGAAACATCGATTTATTTATTGAGTCTGACTTAAACTGATCCGAAACAAAAGGAATCTGCTTGTTCATTTCAATTGCTACACTAGCAAAATACTTATTGCAGAAATTGGACATGTCCAGATCATTTCCAAAATTTTTGTTTGCACTGTCGACTATATTTAATGATTCGCTTGATTTATTACCCTGGTTTGTTGCCTCAGCTATTAATTTATAGATTTTTTTTGTGTCGTGTTTGTTTTGTTCAATTTTTGTTTTGTAGTATTGATTTTTTGTATTATCTATCAGTTTTTTTAAAGTATTGCGATAGGCCTTATATTCGGCATCCCTTTCTACTGTGTAATGTCTTTGTAATTGTTTTTTAAGTTTATCTCTCTTTTTAATTGAAACAATTAAACCCTGACTTATCCAAGGCTTTATTTTTTTATATAATATTCGTCTCTTAATTGTACGTTTTGCATTGTGAATAATAATTTTGAAATTTATCTAAAAATTTTTGGTATGCTAATTCGGGTTCATCTATGTTAAGAATTTCATTCCAACATTCACTCCTTAAAAGATCATGAAGTTTATTTTTGTTGACTTTAGTGATTTTTTTAGTGGGTTTTGAAGGTAGGATATTATTTCTCTGACCCGATATGTTTATTACTATTGGATAGTGGTCCGTTATATCATGAGTTATTACATATGAAGAGAAAGACATACTCTTTAAATTAAGGCTAGTCCTGACAAAAATATGATCCAGACATGTTTTCGATTGTTCTCTTGTAACAGTGTTGATGTATGGTTGTAATCCATGAGAGACCAGAGTGGTATAGTAAGTCATTACATCAGTATCTGAGTTGTTCAGCAAGTCAAAGTTAAAATCGCCTACAATAATTTCAATATTTTTTGTTAGATTATTTTTAAGGAATAAATCAAAGTCATCAATGAATTCTCTTTTTGACGTTGCCGATAGGTCCTTAACTCATTTATATTTATATAATTTTGAGACGTTCTATGCCCACTTGACTTATATTAGAACTAATAAAGACTATTTAATATAACATCAATATTATTATATGTTATAATATAATAAATATGTTAAGTTACCTAACAGGAAATGATCTTCTGGCAACACACGATGCTCATTCTGAACGATTTTTTTTGTTGTTTTTTTTTCATGTAGCTAATAGAAAAATTACCTATTGGGAGACCTAATAATGTTTTTCTCTATTACAGGATTGATCAACGACATAATGATCGCAGACTCCAGAATCGAGCCGAACTTAAAGTTAAAATTGAGTATGACTCACTTCTTCAGCATAAGGATCCAGGCGAAGTCAAGATATTTAAATGCGGTCAATGTGATTATCAAACAAAGTATAAACGTAATTTTAACAGGCACCTTCTCCAGCATAAGGATCCAGGAGAAGTCAATATGTTCAAATGCGATCAATGTGACTATCAAACAAAATATAAACGTAATTTTAACAGTCACCTTCTCCAGCATAAAAATCCAGGGGAAGTCAATATATTTAAATGCGATCAGTGTGACTATGAATCAAGGCATCAACGCTATTTTAAACAACATCTTCTCCGGCATAAGGATCCATGTGAAGTCAATATGTTTAAGTGCGATCAGTGTGACTATCAGACAAAGTATAGACGTAGTTTTAACTTACATCTTCTCCGGCATAAAAATCCAGGGGAAGTCACTATGTTTAAATGCGATCAGTGCGACTATGAAACAAAGTATAAATCTTGTGTAAATTCACATCTTCTCCGGCATAACGATCCACGTGAAGTCAATATGTTTAAATGCGATCAGTGTGACTATCAGACAAAGTATAAACATAGTTTTAACTTGCATCTTCTCCGGCATAAGAATCCAGGGGAAGTTAAAATATTTAAATGCGATCAGTGTGACTATGAAACAATGTATAAAAGTTATTTTAACGGCCACCTTCTCCTGCATAAGGATCCAGGGGAAGTCAATATGTTTAAATGCGATCAGTGTGACTATGAATCAAGGCATCAACGCTATTTTAAACAGCATCTTCTCCGGCATAAGGATCCTTGTGAAGTCAATATGTTTAAGTGCGATCAGTGTGACTATCAGACAAAGTATAGACGCAGTTTTAACTTGCACCTTCTCCGGCATAAGAATCCAGGGGAAATCACTATGTTTAAATGCGATCAGTGTGACTATAAAACAAAGTATAAATCTTGTGTAAATTCACATCTTCTCCGGCATAAGGATTCACGTGAAGTCAATATGTTTAAATGCGATCAGTGTGACTATGAAACAAAGTATAAACGTAGTTTTAACTTGCATCTTCTCCGGCATAAAAATCCAGGCGAAGTTAAAATATTTAAATGCGATCAGTGTGACTATGAAACAATGTATAAAAGTTATTTTAACGGCCACCTTCTCCTGCATAAGGATCCGAGGGAAGTCAATATGTTTAAATGCGATCAGTGTGACTATCAAACTAAGTATAAATCTACTTTACATAAACACCTCGGGCGTAATAAGCATATTAGTTAATTAATTGCCATGTTTAAATGCGATCAGTCGATTAATGAGTAAGTTTAGGACAGGACCCTCAATACAAATTACCAGCCAATTATCAGTTCACGTTCCAGTGCTTAGGATCCTTTGCATGGGTTCACATCGGATGTGACAAAAAATGTGAACGTTTTTATTTTAATGTCTTTATTTATGTAATGTAATTTACAATAGCTTTACGATTACAACCACAAGAAGAATAAGCAACAAAAATAACATGATAAACAAGAAATGTTCTGCCCAACTCTAACGAAAATTAATAAATAATTAGACTAAAATACAAAAAGTATGCATTTTTACTTTTCTCTTGGATATGTGAGTGCCACTATATTTCGGTAAATGTTTACATATATTTGTACTATATTATGGCTCTTACCTTGAAGCAGCAATGGAGATAGAGTGGTTGAGCATCAGGGACCTTCGACTTCTGCGCATGTTCCATAAATGCACGTGTTTCGTTGAAACGGGAATCCATCATCAATACCTTCATTTCGGTAACATCTAATAAATATTCGATTAAATAGGTATAAATACTTATCTACTTATACTGCTTCATGATAATGTGAGATAGGTGCCCGATGACAATAAATCATTTAAGAATTATATAGATTTTTCTTGTTTTTGTTATTTTATTTTAAGTCCAGACACACACCCTACAGGAAAAATAATTTAAGGCGCTCTGTGAGAAGAATGCATATTGTAGGTACTTCTAACAATTTCAATATTTTTATTATTTATGGAGTTATTGCTTGATTTTACCATTGTCGTCCGCTATGCTACTTAATTATTTATCGACGTTTTGTTTTTTATTTTTTTTATTTGTATATACCGAGTTTATTCGAGAGGAATATTGTTGAGAAAAGAAATATAATAAATTGGTTTACATATTAAATTTATTTTTTATTCATGGCGAGTGCTGTAGAATAAAATTATTATAGTTCAACGAAAGGTAATTATATCCGAATTTAACACCAAAGCTTTTTCGGTGTGAAAGATTTCGTGGTGGTAAGATAAAGGATGCTAAAAAACTGGTATGTTGTCAATGTCCACCAGTTTTTGAGGTTAGGTTGTCCTTTAAAAATTAAAATTAGAAGGGACCTCTTTTGTGTATTTTTTGATGAAGGGTTATTAATTTTGTTACATTATGGGTGAATGCCGAGTTTCAGCAATTGTGACCCATTAGAAAAGAATTTAATTTTATGATAAGCCTTTGTCTTCTTTGTTAAATTCGTTAACTTTAATTATTTGCAATGGAATCTTCAAGTGTACAGGACTTGGAAAAGTCAGAGCTTGGTGGGTCTGGCCAGAATGTATCCAATTTAATTTGTTTAAAGGCTATGCAAGAAATTCCAGTTGAGGACTCGAGTAGTGGGGCCTTTTCCAAGTTTACAAGTACTATCGTCAAAGAAGAGTGTATGGACATGTAAGTATCTTGTCTTATACCGCGCGAGCAAAAATTATTTCCATCGAAGGGAGCTTCGACTAAAAAACGTAGGGCTTATAGTTTAGATCACAATTATACAGGGACGATATATCTAACCAAATCTAGGTTAAAATTGTGTCAAATGGTATTTACTGACACCCAACAGGTATTAAGCTCTACCGCTAAGCAGTACGGCTTTAGATGCAAAGCGCACCTTAATTGGGCGTTATCAATTAAATATTTTCTGTGGCAGTGTATCTATACCTTTTGTTTAATAATTCACATTAAACAATGAGATATTTCTCTTAAAGGCAATCAAAAACGAATATTTCTTTTTTGGCCTGCCTAAAAAGGATAACTTTATGTTTTACAGGGACAAACAAATATTTCGGGACCAATCAGAACCAGCGGTCAAAGTTGAAGAGAGTGAAAAAATAAACGGATTCAATCAAATGTATGATTTGAACTATGACCAGGGCAAAATAAAAAATGAGGAAATAGACATCAAGGAGGAGGAATCAGAAATGAATGAAAATAGGTAAGTGCCTATACCGGGTGTTGCATCGTCGAGCGGGACATAGGAAATCCCATGTAATTTTAAATGGGGTCAATTATTGGCTTCCCTAATTATTTTAGAGAAAAATTCTATTTAGGTTTATTAAAGAGCACTAAAACCCACATTCAAAAGAATAACTTTAGATAATTTTGATGAGCCAATAACAATTGTTATAACAATAAAGCACACATTTCAAAATGACAACTTTATTTGACAGTCATCTTTTACCTTGACTGGTGCCCGCAAATACGGGGCCATAAAAAGGAGAAATAGTTAAAAAGAAATCGGCGATAACCCGTAAACGGGCTCATCAAAAATATCTAAAGTTATTCTTTTGAATGTAGGTTTTAGTGCTCTTTAATAAACCTAAATAGAATTTTTCTCTAAAATAATTAGGGAAGCCAATAATTGACCCCATTTAAAATTACATGGGATTTCCTATGTCCCGCTCGACGATGCAACATCCGGTATATACTTTGCTTAGATGAAGTAGGTACCCTCCCAATAAACATTTTCATTTATACAATAGGTATTTACCATAAATGTTATACCTATATCACCTATCTTAAATAGCTTACAGTCATTATAGGTAGTTATAGTAAGAGACATGTTTCTAAAGCATGGCCAACTTTATTGTAATTTTAAATGAATTACGCTATATACTATTTTATTTTTATAATCTTCATTATAGTTTCTTAACAAGTTTCCTTATTATTTATTGATGCATTTAAACCATCAACAAAAATGTTTTCTGAATTTTTTTAATGGCTTCAACAAGCACCTGCATGATTAAAACATGCAGGAAGCTGTAATTATGGCTATTTAACCCATTTTTTCTTGCTGTAGTCTTTATTTATGTTGTTTGTTGTAGTAGTTTTTTTTCCTTGGGTTAATAAACGTTTATAGGTACTATTATTAATTCATTTTCATTTTTTAAATATGATAATTGAAATTGCTTATATTTTTGAACTCTGGCATACTTAAGGCACTGGAATTTGGTTAGAAGCTAGGCAATACCCGGAGGCTTTTTACGCTATTGGCAAATCTTCGTTACAATATACAAAGTGGTCTAAAAATACATTTCTATTGGTTACTTAAAAAATATCTAAAAGTATTTCTTTTTCAAGTGGAGCACCCTGCATATTATTACTGATTTGAAACACTGCACTGAAATTTATTTTTTATTTGTGTACATTATGTCATCTATACCTAAAGAATCAAGTTTCTGTCTTTCTGTTTTTAATTGTTAAAAATACTCTTAAAGAATAATATTAGTATTATATAGGTCCTTAACTCATTTATATTTATATAATTTTGAGACGTTCTATGCCCACTTGACTTATATTGGAACTAATAAATACTTTCTTTAATATAAGATCAGCATAATTATAATATGTTTAAAGAAAAGTGTTTTAATATAATAATAATATATTTATTTCAAATAGTTATAATATAATAAATATGTTAAGTTACCTAACAGGAAATGATCTTCTGGCAACACACGATGCTCATTCTGAACGTTTTCTTGTTGCTGTTTCTTTTCATGTAGCTAATAGAAAAATCACCTATTGAGAAACCTATATAATAATGTTTTTCTCTTTTACAGCATTGAACAACATAATGATCGCAGACTCCAGAATCGAGGCGAACTTAAAGTTAAAATTGATTGTGACTCAGGGTCATACAATCACTGCCTCCCTAAGAACTCAGGGAATATTGAATTTAAATGTGATCAGTGTGACTATCAAACAAAGTATAAAAGTAGTTTTAACAATCACCTTCTAGGAGGGCATAAGAATCCAGGAGAAGTGGATATGTTTAAATGCGACCAGTGTGACTATAAAACAAAGTATAAACGTAATATTGCCAGTCACCTTCTCCAGCATAAGGATCCAGGGGAAGTCAATATGTTTAAGTGCGATCAGTGTGACTATCAGACAACGTATACAAGTTATTTAAATAGGCACCTTCTTCTGCATAAGGATCCTGGAGAAGTATATATGTTTAAATGCGACCAGTGTGACTATGAAACAAAGTATAAACGTAATTTTAAGAGGCACCTTCTCCAGCATAAGGATCCAGGGGAAGTCGATACGTTTAAGTACGATCAGTGTGACTATCAGACAACGTATAAAAGTTATTTAAACAGCTACGTTCTCCGGCATAAGGATCCAGGGGAAGTCGATAT
This sequence comes from Polydrusus tereticollis, assembly GCA_963920685.1. NCBI lineage: Eukaryota > Metazoa > Arthropoda > Insecta > Coleoptera > Curculionidae > Polydrusus > Polydrusus tereticollis. The sequence goes on along the minus strand of OY987333.1, from coordinate 8,598,649 downwards.
GTTTAAATGCGACCAGTGTGACTATCAAACAAATTATAAACGTAATTTTAACAGGCACCTTCTTCGGCATAAGGATACAGGAGAAGTCAATATGTTTAAATGCGAGCAGTGTGACTATCAAACAAAGTATAAACGCAATTTTAAAAGTCACCTTCTCCGGCATAAGCCTCCAGGAGAAGTTAACATGTTTAAATGCGATCAGTGTGAACATCAAACAAAATTTAAAGGCAGTTTAAGAAGACACCTCCTCCAACATAAGAGTCCAGGGGAAGTCACTATGTTTAAATGCGATCAGTGTGACTATAAAACAAAGTATAAATCTTGTGTAAATTCACATCTTCTCCGGCATAAGGATCCACGTGAAGTCAATATGTTTAAATGCGATCATTGTGACTATCAGACAAAGTATAAACGTAGTTTTAACAGGCACCTTCTTCAGCATAAGAATCCAGAGGAAATTAAAATATTTAAATGCGACCAGTGTGACTATGAAACAATGTATAAAGGTTATTTTAACGGCCACCTTCTCCTGCATAAGGATCCGAGGGAAGTCAATATGTTTAAGTGCGACCAGTGTGACTATCAAACAAAGTATAAACGTAATTTTAACAGGCACCTTCTTCAGCATAAGGGTATGAATGTCAATATGTTTAAATGCGATCAATAACATTGATAAACAAGTGTTCTGCCCGACTCTACACTACGAAAACTAATAAATGATTAAGACTAAAATACAAAAAGTATGCATTTTTATTTTCCTCTTGAATAGGTATATATTATGTACTAAGTATATTGTAGCTATTACCTTGAAGCCGCAATGGAGATGAACATGAATTAAAAGATTTTTCCTTGTTTTTGTTCAAACAGTGTTGTTGCGATTATCATCTCGATTCTAGAAGGTCTGGAAGTTGTTTTCTAGTTCATAAGTAAAGTTGTACATGGTTATTTCAATAGCCTGAGACCTTACCGAAAAAGCTACGAACGTAGAACCTGGCCATGGGCCCTTCGTTGCATGAGCCATTAAAGAGCGGTAGAGAATAAGTTGTAAAGATGAGAACATAACCTATATTTCTGTTAACCCTAGTTAAAAGTGTGACATCCCTGGGTTTTGATATTTAAAAATTACATTTTTCGCCGAATTGTACAACATAATTAACTATTATTCTATAAAACAATGCATTCAACATTATCTGCTTTTTCAGTGTATCAGAAAAGGAACAAAAACAAGCGTAAAAATACTCTAGAACATAAAACCGAATTTGTCTCTCTTAAACGTGCAAAGAAAAATCCTACTGCTAGTGAAAAAAATGGATTTTCAAGTCCTAGTAATAAAGCTAAACATCTAAAGGACAAAATAAATAAGCCTAAATTAATAAAAATACCAAGTAGGGTTGTAAATGGTGATACAGAGTTGGATGATGAGATTCCCATTTTAGTGCCTATACTAAATCCAAACCCTGTGAAAAGGAACATGAAAACTAAAACTACTGATATCGGGGAAGATGCAGGAAATAGCAAATCTACAAATAAACAGAAAAAAATTTCAAAAATAAGTTCATGCATAAAAAGTAGCAATTCTTTAGGAGGTAATGAGGTGTCTGTGTTTAATCCAGTCACCCAAGGCTTAGCAATTTTTAAATGGCTCCTAGACCCAATATCTCCAAAAGAATTTTTTGAAAAGTATTGGGAAAAGGATGTTTTATATGTGGATCATTCCAATTTAAATTATTTTAAGGACATTTTTTGCACTGAAAAGTTGGATAGTATATTACGAGAATATCCCTTATATTATACCAGAAATATTGATGTTGTTGCATATGAGAATGGAAAGAAAGAGGTTGTAAACGCAGAAGGTAAGTGTCTGATCTTATTTCCAGTTTACTCCATAGGGTATTGTTATGGTTAACTTTGATCCTTAATTTAGGTTAGGTTAGGGTTGGTAACCATCCTTTAATTCAAAGGACAGCTCGGTTCCCGTTGATTTCGTGACGAAAAGTAAAGATAGTAAAATAGTTGGAAATGAAATTGTCCTTTAATTTTATATTCAACCTAAGGTTAAGTTGTGGAATGAAATTATTACCTTGAAAGTAAACTGATTCTTTACAATTGGACCTCATATCAATATTTTTACTGTACCTTTCTTTGTTTTAGGAAGAGCTGTACCTTCTCAGTTATGGGACTACTACAATAATGGATGTAGCGTAAGAGTATTAAACCCACAAACATATGACCAAAATGTCCATTCTCTAATATCAAGTTTGCAAGAATATTTTGGAACAATGGTAGGAACAAATGTGTATCTTACACCTAAAGGGAGTCAAGGGTTTGCCCCACATTTTGATGATATAGAAGCCTTTATTATTCAATTGGAAGGCAAGAAGCACTGGAAGTTATACAAACCAATGTAAGTTCAGACTGGTATTTTGTATATTTTCTGTTCATGTAACTGTTATTTATTTTTGACTTTACAATTAAGGGGTGCAGATATTCTTGCAAGAGATTCCAGTCCAAATTTCAAAGCAGAAGAACTGGGGGAGCCATTTATGGAAGTAACATTGAATGCTGGTGATTTACTTTACTTTCCAAGGGGTACCATACATGAAGGTCAGTTTAAAGTACCTTATCACATCAGCAATCCTCAATGTAGCCAATCCCTTTTTTTTAACAGGGCGTACACAAGAAGATGCCCATTCGTTACATATTACTGTTTCTGTATATCAGCACACTGCCTATGTAGATTTATTGGAGCAGCTTCTTCCAAATGCACTAAAAAAAGCTGCTAATGAGAATATTGATTACAGGTAAGCACATCAAATTCGGAGACCATTTAACATAAATAAGATCGGGATTTTAAAAGAATGTCTTTTATGTTAGAAAGGGTTTGCCATTGAATTACCTGAAACATGTGGGGGTAGTGAACAAGAATGAAGGAACCAAAAAAAGACGGATAATAATTAACAAAACGAAGTCACTTGTTGAGTCATTAGTTAATTATCTGGACGTGGATCTTGCTGCAGATAATTTGGGAAGAAAATTTATGCATGATGCCATGCCACCGTTATTTACACTGGAAGAAGCAGACCGTTCTTCTAAATTTGATGGTGATCACATGAAAGATGGGAAGGTATATAACAGGTAGCTGGATTATTCAATTTCCATTGCACAGCCACTTATACATTATAAACAAATCTTAAGTTTAAATATATTTTAGGGTAGAAATAGATCCTGTAGTAAAAGTACGTCTATTAAGGTATTATGCTATAAGAGTCGTAAAAGAGACTGAAATTACTTCAAAGTTGTACTATTGTGTTGATAATGCTAAAACGTACCATGGAGAAGAGGAACAATGGCTAGAAATTGAAAATTCTTTGATTCCTGCCTTTGAAGTATTACAGAAAAGTTATCCTGCATTTGTAGGTAAGCAATCAGTAATTATTACCTACTCAGATCATTTTGCTTTTTTTATAGTTTATAATTCTGTACCCAATTAGAAAAATGTATTTTTGTAAGTTATTCTTACGTCATTTATTTATAAATACAAACATTTGAAAAATGTTTGAAGTACAGATTGATCCAATTTTTTAAGAAGTAATCGATTTCTACTGAGGGGTTGAGTATATCAGATGCGGTGTACTTCTTGACCTCTGAAACCATCATTAGCTTAATTACTGTTATGAGTTTCTTGATTGATCTAAGCATATTGGTAGAGTCCTAAGCAACACCAACATTAAAATTTAAATTTTCACAAACAAATCTTTTCACTTCTTAAATTATATATAATCCTAACGTCGACACTGACTTTTAGAAATGCGCTCACTTTACGCTTTATTCAAACTTTTCGCGTTACCGTGCCAAGTTAATAAGTAAAGGTTTCTGCCGCCACGACGATTCTTTAATATCTCCGTGTGACTTCGTGTCAACGCACTTTCAACTTCCGAACTGAACTTTTCACCACTTCACTTGACGATTATGGCACGGTAACTTTCGATGAACGACGGTACTAACTTTGTAGGTATTTGAACATTACGACGGTTAAAAATGAATTAACTATTCCTCTAGCAATCTCACCTATTTATAGGGGAAAATTGATCAAAACAACACCTGCAAATGTTTACACAAGTGTTCCCGTTTCTGGAATCCCTTTGTCGGTATCAGAAAAACAAAATGTTTCTGGCTTTTTACAAAGGCAGTTATCTTAATTTATTTGATAGTTATTAGAAAATAGTTGCAGCTGGACGGCAGATGTTCTGCAGGTGTTACTTGTTGGCATCAACGCGATCCGTCCCCATTCCGCGACCTATCCAGATAAAACTTGTTTAAGTCGTTTTGACCAATCAGGAATCGTACTAGCGCATCCTCTCCGAGGTGGGAGAGAGATTATTTAAACTTTAGCAGCGCCTAATTTCATCAGTTTTTCGCGTACGGTACCTTTAGCTCGGTCAAATGAACAGTCGGAAAAGAAACGTGAAGTGAAAAATAAGTTAAAATTTTATTTAATTTCAGTTTATTCTGTTTGAAAATATTTTTGTGAATTTGTGATGTGTTCTGTTAATAAACCCCTTATTGGATTACTTGGTTTTATAAACGTGAGTTTTCCAAATATTTTTAACTCATTTTAATTTTCTTGAATTTCAATAAGATTATTTTAGAGTTATCTGAATTCTAATAACACTTTGTTGATCATTAACTTATAGATTTTATTTATTTAATTTATCCGAAAATATTTAAGATATTTTAATTCTCTTTACTTTATTATAATACCTATTCCGGTAAAACTTTGAAGTCCAATTTAACTTTAAAAATTTTCAAGAAAGTTTGTTATTTTATTTTGGAATTATTTTAATTTTTTAATATTTTTTCCCAAAACTTATTTTAAATAAAATATTTTTCGTTTCTTAAAGACCCCTCGCACTGAATATAAATTTATTATTTTCTTTTTTCGATTTGAATGATAATAAAAATGAATTCTTTATTTCTAAAATGACCGAAAGTTTTCCCGAGTTTTATTTAGTTATAATATTTCTAAAATGCCGTTCACTACATAAACACTAATCCAGAAAATCCTGAAAGAATTCATTGAGTGTATAGTATGCTTTAGTAATAGTAGCTCTTTACTTCTTTCCTAAATTTTCCCTCAAACCAACTGTCGCACCCTGTAACCAGTGGAAGGTGGTTAAACATTTTTTTTTGCTATTCAACACAATAGAATTCTTTGTTTGATTTGAGCTTGGCATAGGTAGGAGAAATTTATCTTGAAAGAACTCGTATCCACCGTATAATAAGCCCTGGAAATCAGCTCTAAGCCCTAAACGCTCTTCTAAGCTTTTCATCGCTGTGTATCTTTCTAATATATAATGGAAGATGGTTAAAAATCTTTTTACTATCATATATAATGAAATTTTTGGTTTGACTACAGTATGGTATTGGTGAACCTATTCTATATGTTTGGTGAATGTTATATACTGCGGCTGAATCAATCTCATTCCTAAACTTTTTAAATATCAAACAAGCCGTCTCCAACAAGAATAAACTGGGTAAGGTCAACATTTTCTGACACGGAAAGAGCAGTTTACTGGAGTCTCTTATTCTTGCTTTAAACATGTATTTTAAGGCTCTTTTTTGTAAGACAAATACTGAATTAAACAGATTCCACTAGCGAAAAATATGCGCTTCTAATCTAAGTTGTTTGATATTATTCTAATTGCATAACAGTTGTAAGCCAACCTCTTGCGTTGAGATATGAAATATGATGCTCAAACTTTAGTTATCATCCACATACACACCCAAAAATCTATTCACACCCTCACCGTTTACTATTTGATTACCAAAATTTATTTGGTTCGGAAGGAATTTGATTTTTTAAAAAATTACCAAATAATATAAAAATAATTAATTACATGTCAAAAAACTTTTAAAACAGCCATAAAAAAAATTGTTAATCAAATTGGAACCCTATTCTATTGATGACTTTTTAAATAATTAGGCAAAGGTGGACTAAACCGGTATAGGCTAGGATAATAATTGTAAGTAGGGTATTCTTTTTTTCTTTTATTTTTTTGACGCCATTTCTTTTGTATTGGGTATGATATTTAAGCTGGATTTATAAACTCGAAGCCGGCGTCGGCGCCCGCGCTGGCGTGGGCGCTGGAAGTTAAACAAGTGAATCGTAATGGAGCGATTTATAAACTTCGCCGGCGCTGGCGCTGGCGCTGGCTGGCGTTCGACATGAACCATCTTTATATTGCCAGCGCCGGCGTTCGTAGGAAATCCGTAGCGCCGCGTCATAACCAATGGGATTTTAGCATTTCTATCAAGTTATCGTTGGCATCTGCCAAAGTGTCAACGGCCAAGCGTCATTTTAATTTTTGTGTTGATGTCAGCTTGGTATTTCTAGATTATTTGTTTTTGTGGTTCTTATATTGATCTCGTTTGTGAAAAGAATTGCTCCTAAATACTGTTAAATATGAGTGAAATGGAGAGTGAGGCCCTTGGTAAGTATAAACATACTTTAAAGTTAGTTTTATTTGCTAATTTTATTTGCATCTGATTTTAGGTGAATCTGAAGTTCTCCAAGGAAAAGAAATTGATTTGGGACTCCTGATAGATACGATCCAAAACTACGAGTTTTTATACAACCTTAGCAATAGATATTACAAAGATGCTAAAAAAAGAATCTTGCGTGGGAAGAAATTTCAGTTATTCTAAATACAACTGGTTAGTAAAAAATTATACCAAAATAGAAAATGCATAAAAATATAAGTAAAAAAGTTAGGTGCTTTAATTACAATAAGGTATCTGAAGTACTATGTTTACCAATTCGTATATTTCGTTTTTAGTTGAAACATGCCAAAAGCATTGGAAGGCCCTTCGTGACAAGTTTGTTAAGGAGAAGAAGAGCAAATCTGGGTCTAGCGCCCCAGAATCTGAGTGATTATATTTTAAAAACATGTTGTTTTATACAAAGTATACAAAACCCAGAAAGTAGGTTTTTCATTTAAAATATAACTGTTTAGTTTTAAAAATATTTCATATTTTATCCATGTTGTTGAGCATTAATATAATTTTTTAATGAATCAGAAATATTTTTTGATAATATAATTTCAAAAATTTTTGCAATGGACGACAATATGTTGTTAGGTCGATAATTATTGACAGTTGATTTTTTCCATTTTTAAATATAGGTGTTATGGCTGTATATTTAGTAAATAATAAATAAATAAAATAAATAATACCATTTTTTATTATAATATACTCATTACATAAAAAACATGAACTATCTGATAATTGTTACAAATTAACAAGAACAAAAATATACAAATAAAATAGTGCAAATAAACAACACATAACACAAGACTGCCTAAAATAACTAATCCTAAAATTACTGTTGGAAAAAAGTACAAATTATGAAAAATAATATGAAAAATATACCAACATTCGTAAGGCCAACATGAAAGTTCCATGCTAGGGCTTGCATACTGCTCCCTTGAGACAAATATCTAAAATAAAAAATTAGATATATTAGAATATTAGGTATAAATATACAAAAGAACTGTAGCAGCAGTCTTCTACTGCTAACTGCACTGCGTTTACTAAAAAATATACATACTGTACATGTTATTATCACTCTTTCCTCGGGCGATATTCCATCGGATTTCATGCCTCTTTGGATTCGTAGAGAAACAAAGTTTACTAACTTATCAATGGTAGGAACAAGTCATTCGTGTATACTTAAAAAACTGCTGCTTATTCATCGCCTTAATCTTTTGAAAATATTTAAATCCACCTTCACTGCGTCTGGCTCTATTTATGGGTCTCGTTTTGAAGCGACGAGTGCGTTTCCTGAGTAATGCTACATATAAGCATAAAACTACCCCCAAGACACCGAGAAACTTCTTCCTTGCTAAATCCATTTATTTACCTCTTTTTTTTGTTCTAATAACTGCACTAAAAAAAACACCACCAACAGTACAAACTAAAATGTCAGAAGTGTCAGATTATGATTTTATTTGTCATTGTCAATACTGCGAACGCGAACGCCAAGTTTATAAATGCCTACCATGCACGTCTACGACGAGCGCTGGCGCCGACGCCAGCGCCGACGCCGGCGAGAGTTTATAAATCCAGCTTTATGGTGTATTGCTAACACAATTTGAAAATAAAGTTTATTAATATTATTATTAAGAGTTTCCGTATTTATCGACCTATCATAGGATCGTGATCAATATGTCAGAGTAAACAACCCTGTCAAGTAAAAATAGGCGTCCCATAAGGGATCGTACTTGGCCCCAGGGCCGGATTTAAAGGTGTGGGGGCCCTGGGACCATAAGCGGGTGAAGGCCCATAATTGTTTATGGAATAAGATAAAATATAATTTCTTGCAATTTTTGAATAATTTGACCGGAATCGTAAATTTGGCTGTTATTATTTATTGTAATTTATTATACGTTGATGTTGATGAATAATGGGATCTTGCAGCATTGATTAATTATTATTAATTAGATGCGCAAAGTGGCAGGTATACAGGGTCCTGCAATAGTGCGTCAGGCTTCCATAGCTCCTATACGAATTTAGTTAGGAATTTCATTCATATGCTAACTTATACTGTATCATACGGGGTACTTCAGGAAAATATTTTTTTATATACAGGGTAGCCCAAAAAAGTGTGGACATAAAAAGTTTTGATTTTTTAAATGGGATACCCCATATTTTTTTGCATATTTAGATTTATGCTATTGTCCTTTATAAATGCCTAAAATTTTGTTTGATTTGCTTTTTTAGTTTAAGAGCAATCAATTAAAAACTAAAAAAAAACATATTTTGCAGTCGTGAAAAAAATATCAAAAAAACAATCTAAAATTAGTTTTTCAACCACGGTATGAAGTGAGTTTAATGACAAGAGGTTTAAAGATACTATGAATCGAATAGTATTTATCTATTTTATACAGGGTGTTCATAATATGGTTTCAAAAATGACACATTTCAAACCTATTTTTCTCAACTTTTCCAAATGGAACACCCTGTATATTATTTCGGTATTTTATATAAAATACACAAGCAATTTTTTTTTGTAGTTGAAGCATATAAGTTATTTCCAGCCGTTTTCGAAATAAATGCAAATTTCATAAATTATGTTGATTAAACAGAGTTTATTTTTAAAATTAAGCGTGGGCGACTAGACTAATATTTAAAAACTACAGTAATTGTTCAAAATGTCTTCCATTTTGTTCTGTGCACAAGCCAACACGCTTTTCAAAAGATCTGTTTACTTCTCTTAACATTTCAGGGGAAATGCTCGCAAACACGTCTCTTATCCTTTGCTGCATATTATTAGCAGTTGTAGGTGGATCTTTGTAAACAATTTGTTTTACGTGTCCCCATAAAAAAAAATCTAGTTTTGTAAGATCCGGCGATCTAGCTGGCCAGACCGTGGGTCCATTTCTACCGATCCATTGGTTCGGAAAGGTATCATCAAGATAATTTCTTACCTCCCGTGAAAAATGTGCCGGAGCACCATCTTGCTGAAACCACATCCTATTTCTTGTATATTGCGGAACGTTTGCCAATAAACCTGGTAAATCATTTCGTAGAAAGTTTAAATACATGGGTCCATTAAGATGACCTTCAAAGATATGAGGACCTATCATAGTTTCACCAACAATTTGTCTCATATATCGCGGATTTTCCGTGGAGTAATAATGAAAGTTATGTCTATTTACACTACCGGTGTTATGGAAGGTTGCTTCGTCGGAAAATAAAACATACTTGAAAAACATTGGATCCGCTTGTATTTTAGTGCTTGCCCAGGCACAAAATTCGGATCGATTTTGAAAATCTCTATCGCTGAGCGCTTGATGCAATTGAATATGATAGGCATGGAATCGATGCTTTTTTAAAATCCGTTGCACAGATCGTTCACTTATACCTGTTGCGTTACCGATTTTATTTTGGCTTACGTGTGGATCTTCTGTGACTGTCAACAACACCGCAAGTTCATTTTCCTCGTTAGTAGCCGTCTTTGTTCTTTCTTCTTTTGTATACACAACATTTCCTGTTTCAACAAATCTTAGTAATAATCTTTTAAAACTTTTTTCTTCCGGGCGCCTTCTCTCTGGATAACGTGACGCATAAATTCTAGTTGCTAACAAGCAATTTTTTTCGCTCTCGCCAAGTACAAAAATCATATCGACCAACTCATCTTTATTAAAATTCATTTTAATTTCTTATAACTTATTCGCCCGATATTACACCTTTTTAAAATGAATTAAAGAACTTGTCAAACTAAGTATAAGAATCCATGTTTTATTTCAAAGCCTACTATGGGCTTTAGGGATAAAACTTACTAATGAACCTTTTTGCTGGTATTTCAATTGAAATGTTAAAAGGAAAGTAAACAGACCTTTTCAAAAACATGTTGGCTTCTGCACAGATCAAAATGGAAGATATTTTAAACATTTGCTATACTTTATAATTATTAGTAGGTGTAGTCGCCTACGCTTAATTTTAAAAATAAACTCTGTTTAATCAACATAATTTATGAAATTTGCATTTATTTCGAAAACGGCTGGAAATAACTTATATGCTTCAACTACAAAAAAAAATTGCTTGTGTATTTTATATAAAATACCGAAATAATATACAGGGTGTTCCATTTGGAAAAGTTGAGAAAAATAGGTTTGAAATGTGTCATTTTTGAAACCATATTATGAACACCCTGTATAAAATAGATAAATACAATTCGATTCATAGTATCTTTAAACCTCTTGTCATTAAACTCACTTCATACCGTGGTTGAAAAACTAATTTTAGATTGTTTTTTTGATATTTTTTTCACGACTGCAAAATATGTTTTTTTTTAGTTTTTAATTGATTGCTCTTAAACTAAAAAAGCAAATCAAACAAAATTTTAGGCATTTATAAAGGACAATAGCATAAATCTAAATATGCAAAAAAATATGGGGTATCCCATTTAAAAAATCAAAACTTTTTATGTCCACACTTTTTTGGGCTACCCTGTATATAAAAAAATATTTTCCTGAAGTACCCCGTATGATACAGTATAAGTTAGCATATGAATGAAATTCCTAACTAAATTCGTATAGGAGCTATGGAAGCCTGACGCACTATTGCAGGACCCTGTATATCAATCTCATTTATTTATTTTTAATAGAGGTGGAAAACCTACCAATTGAAGATGAAAGTGCCAAATTGCAGCTCGTTTCAGATCTGTGGGAAAGGGGACTATTGGTCACTAGTGAACCATTACCGACTGCTTTTGACAGTGACTCGGAGTACTCGGAAATTGTTTCCAGCTCAGATGAATAGAAATAGTTATGATATAATTATCACGTTGTAGATAATTATAATATATTTAATTAATACAAATTGTGTTTTATTAAGTACCATACTCCAAGTCCAAAATTTCTATCAGTGATTCATCATTAGCATATATAGGGATTGTCAAAAAATAATAAATGATGAAATTTCGTCGAAATTCTTTATAAATTAAATTTATTTCATCAACCTGAAGAAGTACGTACACGTTCAGAGATACCACGTTTTCTCTTTAAGATATGAAATTGATGAATGAATGATAAATGATGAAATAACATTATTTTTGAAATCCCGAATTTTCGGGATGGGGTTTTATATATTTTTACCTACTATTCAAGAGGTTATTTAGCACTTTTTAAGAACTTTTAACAAAAACTTGTCGCTTATGGTTGCAAACATTTTGACATCATAAAACGCAAAAATATTCGTCATTTATCGAGTTATGCTTGATTTGACCATTTTCAAAGGGGTTGAAAATGCTTTTCTCGTGTAACTCGGTTCCTGTTGATTTCGCGACGAAAAATAAAGATAGGAAATTGGTTGAGAATAAAATCGCTTTAATATTGTTCATTTAAGAATTTTCGATATTTGTAGTATTTTTGAGTTATTGCTCGATTTGACTATTTTCGAAGGGGTTAAAAATGCTTTTCACGTGTTGCTCGGTTCCTGTCGATTTCGCGACGAAAAATGAAGACAGTAAATTGGTTGGGAATAAGATTCTCTATAATATTGTTTATTTAGGATTTTTCGATATCTTTATTATTTATCGAGTTATTGCTTGATTTGACTATTTTCGAAGGGGTTGAAAATGCTATTCGCGTGTAGCTCGGTTCCTGTTGATTTCGCGACGAAAAATGAAGATAGTAAATAGGCTGGGAATAAAATTCTCTATAATATTGTTCATTTAAGAATTCTCGAATTTTTTATTATTTATCGAGTTATTGCTTGATTTGACTATTTTTGAAGGGGTTGAAAATGCTTTTCACGTGTAGCTCGGTTCCTGTTGATTTCGCGACGAAAAATGAAGATAGTAAATAGGCTGGGAATAAAATTCTCTATAATATTGTTCATTTAAGAATTCTCGAATTTTTTATTATTTATCGAGTTATTGCTTGATTTGACTATTTTCGAAGGGGTTGAAAATGCTTTTCGCGTGTAGCTCGGTTCCTGTTGATTTCGCGACGAAAAATGAAGATAGTAAATAGGCTGGGAATAAAATTCTCTATAATATTGTTCATTTAAGAATTCTCGAATTTTTTATTATTTATCGAGTTATTGCTTGATTTGACTATTTTTGAAGGGGTTGAAAATGCTTTTCACGTGTAGCTCGGTTCCTGTTGATTTAGCGACGAAAAATGAAGATAGAAAATAGGTTGGGAATAAAATTCTCTATGATATTGTTAATTTAAGAAATCTCGAATTTTTTATTATTTATCGAGTTATTGCTCGATTTGACTATTTTCAAAGGGGTTGAAAATGTTTTTCACGTGTAACTCGGTTCCTGTTGATTTCGCGAGGAAAAATGAAGATAGTAAATAGGTTGGGAATAAAATTCTCTATAATATTGTTTATTTAATATTTTTCGATATTTTTGTTATTTATTGAGTTATTGCTCGATATGGTTATTTTCACAGGGGTTAAAAATGCTTTTCGCCTGTACCTCGGTTCCTGTTGATTTCGCGACGAAAAGTCAAGACAGTAAAATGGTTGAGGATAAAATTTTCTAAAATATACTTTTAAAATTTTTTAATATTTTTATTATTTATCAAGTTATTGCTCGATTTGACCATTGCCTGACCATGCGCTTGTTGTTGCAAACGTTTTGCGTTATCACTCGTGAATGTCTTAGGTTTTGACATTATAAAACGCTGTCATTTGTCCCCTCCTCTAGAAACAAAATCCTGTCTACGCCCGTCTTTTTGCAATAAAGTTACTTGAGATAAAAAAAACATTTTTTTAAGATTGTTTCAATACTTTTATTACACCAACAATTATATTGTATTATTTATAACAAAAATTATTATTCCTAATTATAAAATTTAAATAAAGCTAATGAATTCCTAAAACATAAATCATGGAAGCATTTGATAATTTCGACAAATCCACATCACAAGGGCGTAAGCCGCCACGTAAACCGGAACATATACGCCCTTTTGATGTGGAAATCCCTATTTGTTTCAGCTAATTAAAAAAAATAAGAGTAAAACCCGAAAGCAAAAAGTACTACTACGAAAGTATTTACAGATAAATACAAAAGTACCCAATTAGACAGAAAAAAAAACTTTTTAAAATACTACATCCCATTATCTACGTTTGACAAACGAAATTAAACCAACTAGTAATAAATATTGCAGACTGCAGGATATAACAGACTTGTTTTATTTTTATACAACATATTAAACTTGTTAACAATAAATAATGTAATATTTTTACTCAGAAAATGTAGTATTTTAAAAACAAGACAAAATAACATAAGTTTTGTTTGTACAGTTTTTTTTCAGATTTTCCGAGTTTTTCTTACACTAAATACATTTTACAATATAAGTACATCTGCGGATATTCTGAGTATTGAGGTAATATTTTCCATTTTAAGGACTTAAAGCCCAAAGGGCGTATGCCCCATACGTATTTGTATCTTAAAAGGCGTATACGACTCTTTGGTTTAAAAGTCTTTTCATAGCTTGTAGTTTAAAAAGTATGTTGTACTGATATCAAGGCAGCTTGTTTCTTTTGGACTGATACAATCTAGAACTTTATATTTTATTTATATTACGTCAGAGGTGAGCTAAACAAACATTTAGTAATTTTGTGAAACATAATTTACCCACCACTTTCTTTTGTAAATAAAATTTGCTTATCTTGTCATCAGATTATCTAGGGAAACTGTAACGTTTTTATCATATTTTGAATGGTAAAAATTTTACATATTGTAGATCACACTGACAAGATTTATTTCAGACATATTATATTAAATAGCATTCCTTTGGTTTCAGCTTAAAAGATCTGGCCCCACTTTACCAATAACAATACAGTTTTAGTGATCTTTTTAACGTAATGTTACATTGTCTGAAAATATTTTATGGCAAGTTCTAGCGTTAGTATCATATCCTGAATGATCGAAAATAAAACGACTTTAAAATAATCGGAGTTACAAGACAGTGAGATGGAATATTGTGTACTGAAGCATTCATTCCTTTTTAACTTTTTCTTTCACCGTGATCCATCGAAAATTATGAATTAAATTCTCTTTACAGAAAAACGCCTCGACGTTGATTTTGTATTAATTTTTTTTGGCATTATACAGGATTGCTTCAAACGGCAGGCCATATGAATTAACGTAATTGTTTTTTTAATAGAACGGAACAGCGATCGTACAATCTTTAAAATTTTGTGGTTCAGATAATTTTGGACAGAGATACAATGGTGATCGCGAAATCGTGCATGAGTGTGCAGTGTCACAGAACATATAGGTACGCAAAATCCTCGAGGAGGTCGCCACTATAATCAGATTCTATATTATTTTTATTTCGCGCGTTTATGTCGCCATACTATCAAGCAAGTGTTGTTATATTTACCGCTCGAAATTCGAATAATATTTCAGATAATCGCATTAATAGGTATTTGAAGAGTTTCGACCGGCGCCGTTTTGATGATTGATCGGGTTAAGCGGCATTGGATCAAAGACGTTTATTGTCAACGTTTTTATTTTAATATTTATTTGAGGTAAATTGGGAACAGAGGCCAGTTGTAGAACATAGTTTGAAAAAAGCCGAATAATTTATATCAGGAGTCAAATGTTAGTAGTTTTAACAGAAAGTTAACTTGATTGTGAAAAACGTCATAACTTTCATGGCATTCCTGGAAGCCTTAAAACAAATAAATATAATACATGCTCCTCAAAGATTGCTTGTAGTTTATGAGCAGACTAGTTTTGTTTCCAAATTTTTTATTTTTATACAAGGTGTTGAAGGAACCATAAACTTTCGCAATCTATTTAAACGAATATTATTATATAATTGATTTGGGATGGGCTACATGCTTGGTGAAATCGATATTCCATGGTGTGTTTCGACCCAAAGGAGTACAAGACAATACTAAATTCTACGTGTAGTTACAAAGTTAATATCTAAGTAATAGTAATGGTAAACATGTCAACATGTCATTAAAATAGAATTAGGGAGATGAAGTTAATTGACAGACAGATTATGGGTTATTTTGGTCCTTAATTTTCAGGGATTGGCCAAAGGTACAGCTAAGTTACGGGTGTGATTATAGATGTATTTACATCTAAGTAATAAAATTAAGAAAATGATATTGTGTATATATTTATGGGTTTTCTAAGTTATTAGACTATTAAGTATTAGATTGGCACCTGAAGGTATTTCAATTTGATTATTAACAACATTACATCGATTTTTTTTTAAAGCAGCCATAATTATATACACAAAATCATTTTATTAATTTTATTACTTAGATGTAAATACCTCTATAATCACACCTGTAACTTAGTTGTACCTTTGGCCAATACCTGAAAATTAAGGACCAAAATAACCTATAATCTGTCTGTCAATTCACTTTATCTCCCTAATTTTTATTTTAATGACATGTTGACGTGTTTACCATTACTATTACTTAGATATTAACTTTGTAACTACACGTAGAATTTAGTATTGTCTTGTACTCCTTTGATAATGATCCAGAAGGGTCGAAACACGTGTCAGGCAACTGAATTATAATTGTGAAATATAACAAGTAAGACTTTAATTTCCTCTACCATGGAATATTATTATTATTATTATATTATTATTTTAAAAGAAGCGCCTTTAAATAAGCTTTCATTTGATATATCACTTAGCATGTCTAATATCAGCCGTTTTTCTGGAATATCAATTGAAAATTCCTTAATTACATCATGTATGGTAATAAGCATAATTTTTTACATCATGTTCCAAAAACTGATTTTGTTATATTTAATCAGTTTTAATATTTTACATCAATAATTAAAACGTCTATTTTCGGCAAGTAACACACTATGAAAGCGCTGACTCTCAGGGTGTAAGCAAGGTGTGCTTACAATTTTCGAAATACAATTTGAATCTCCACTGCTTGTAGCCACATTATAGAAAAAAAAATAAGAAAGTAAGGAAATGCGTAGGTATTTCATAATAAATTATTTGTTTTTTTTTCAAACTATGTTCTACAACTGGCATTTGTTCCCAATTTACCTCAAAGAAATGTTAAAATAAAAGCGTTGACAAAGAACGTCTTTGATCCAATGCCGCCTAACCCGATCAATAATCTAAACAAAAAGCGCCGCCGGCGCCGGTCGAAACCCTTTAAATATGTATTGGTGCGACTGTCTAAAATATCACTCGTTTTTACGAGACTCGAAATTCGAGCGGTAAGGACGATATGACAACACTTGCTTCATGGTATGGCGACATGTACGCGCGAAATATAAATAATATATAATCTGATTATAGTGGCGACCTCCTCGAGGATTTTGTAGAACGAAAAATAGAGTTTTCGCACGTTCCTCTTTTCCTATGCAATATAGTTCTGTTGCGTACCTATATTTTCTGTGGCAGTGGTTTACTATAACTATAAATATAAGTATTTTTCAAAATAATAATGAAAATAATAACTCGAGTACATAAGCGCGGCGAGACGAAAAATTGGGTACATCTAATCCGTACCTATAATTTTTGTTAAGGGTTTTTTTGTCCGAGATGAAAAGGTAGTAAACTGCCTTTTCCCACACCTTTACCGCCGCGGTGCCGAGGGTTGCGTCACGATGGGACGCGACACAGTGAGTTTTCCTGGCAGTACTTATTGAAATGCACAATCTACTGATTCTTTTATGTGTCCGGAAAAAAAGGCAGATGTTAAAAAAAACGCGTCTGGTTATTAATTAATTATTATCATTATTTCTGGCACGACTTGCCGCCCTGATGTGACGTCACTAGTATAGGAAACAAATAGGGATGGCAACGATATATTATTACTTTAAAAACATCGATATATCGAACATAAAATTCGATGTTGTTCCATTCTTTGTTTCGATTTCGATGTATTGATGCATCGATGTAACAACTGGAACCCATTTAACACACAAGAGCACCTGACGCTCGTGTGGCGTTACTTCAGATTGGGTGGTTGTAAATAAACAACTTTTCTGATGATTTTATACCTACTTGTACATCCGCAAGTCGGCACCACACAGCAACGATAGAGATTGTATCTAATAAGCAATTTAAATTAATATTAATAAAATATGGGTAATACCATGTAAAGTGTATCTACCTGCCTTTGATTTGTTTACTATACTAGTGTCGTCACACGTCACGCCAAAACAAGCATGGTAGCTAGGGGCTGGCTATTAAAAAAATTTATTTTTGATTCATCATTTCTATCATATAAGACAAGAAACAGTATAATACCCTATTGGAAAACTATTAATTTTAAGTAAGTATAAATTAGACCTGGTAAAAAAACTCATGTCTTCCTTTTCGAGCGACCCTGTATAGCACAGAGGTATGTGTCTCAGCGTTTTTCCTTAAAGCGAACTGTTTCTGAAACAAATTAATTTATTTTTCATAGATTTTGACCGTTCTGAGCCTAAAATGTTACAACGTTTATGAAAATAGAAGTATGTACTTACTCGTATGATCTTCTATATCCCTGAGATTTTATTTAGACTCAGAATTTAAATGGTGCCCAATGCAGTAAAGTTGAAACGGCACAGGACATAATGTATCGGGGTATAAATGTACATTTTTATTAAAATCACATACATCTAATGAAACTATACTTCACGCCATATTTTTTTGTAACAAAATCTAAATTATTTAAAACATTTTAGTTCGAAGAAATTTTATATAAATGTATATTTATAGGTTTTCTTTTTATATTATTTAAAATATCTTAAATTTTTGCTACCTCTTTTGTAGGTACCTTTTTAATACTGTTATAGTAATTCCTTGATATACTTACTTTCCGACTTATTTTTTTTTTTTTAGTAAATATGCTTGGCATGAACATAGATATGCTTGTTTTTTTTCTAAGAATAACGAGCAACGCTTAATCGTAAAAACCTACTTCTAACAACTTATTTTTATAATAATGAAAATGTTTTTACACAAAACAAATTGGGGACAACCTATACATTTTAAATTAGTTCCGTATACATTCGCTATAAAAAAAAATCTGTTTATCTTCACCCTTTATTAATTAGCTAAGTATAGGTACACAGTTCGTCAAAAATCGTAATTTTTATGGACACTGCGTCTCTTACAAAAAACAGCAAGAAGCGTTCCCTTTTTAAGGTCCAGATTATCAATCTCCTGGTGACTCTAACTACAAGATAACTGCTTTTTGGACAGTTCAACGATTTCGGTAATTATTTGGAACACCAAAAACAGCGCATTTTTTGCTAAAATTTTGAATAAAAGTCTCTGATCACATTTTCTCGTATGCCTTGTCTCCGAAAACGCCTTTTTTGAAAAAAAAAATGTTAAAATTTTTTCAATTACAGGAGAGGTTTCTTTTTTCTTTTAATTTCCTGGAGTTTGTTGTTTTCCAGTGGCGTAGCTATCATAAGGCAGTTCGATGCGGCGCACAGGGGCCCCCAAGGTTTGGGTTAGTTTCTACGCCACTGTGGGTTTCTCTTCAAAATCAGTGATTAAACTTGTACCAAACCATGTGCCCATAGAATAAGAACAATGTTTTATCATACGTAAAACCACAAGAGCATATTTTTTTATCGGATAATCTTTTATTTTTTACGAAAACTAGATTGCTTAGAAATTTAACGAGAACGAACGAAATGATATCTATTACCGTTTGTTCGAGTTTAAATTGCTAAAAAGTGATCTAGTTTAGGTTGAGTTTAAAAAATAAAAGTTTATCCGATCTTAAAAAAAAGATCGAGTGATTTTTAGCTATATTTTCACGAATTTTGGCATGAATAGATACTAAAAGAAAATAATACTTCACTAAAAAAACGTTTGACAGCATCAAATTAATTTGTAACAATATGTCAGGTTGCCGAGCAATGAAAAAGAAAAGCTACCCGATTTTGAGCTAGAGAGGTTTTTACCATTTAATTTTTAGCTGGAGAGGGTTTTATCGCGATAAAAAAGGATGCACCTTTTTTATCGATGTCAAAGTGATAAAAATGGAAATGTCAAATGGACATTTTATTGTAGGAGTGAATTTATCAAAAAAACAACGGAAAAACTGCAAATTTAATTCAAATCCTTAAAATGCAAACAATTGTAAAGAAATAAATAATCACATTAATTTGACGTGTGGTTTAAACGTTGCAGTGTTGCCGTGGTTCTTTTTATAGCTGAAATTTAGGATATTCGAACTACAGCTTGCCCAACTTAGTCAACAACATTTTTATAGAAACGATTAGTAATTTAATTTATTACAATGATGCTGTCTTTGTACAGTAGACTTATATGGGTTACAAGGGTGCTAACCGGTTTCTAATCCGTCTTTTTGTTTCAAATTCGCGATATAGTTAGGTATAGTAGTATGGTAAACGTAGCTGAATATTATACATAAGGGTGAAAAAAATAGTAACCAACTGATCTCAGCGGGAATGTTTAGGCAATGATCTCCTATTTAACCTCTTAAAAGTCCCATTCGGTCTCAGTGGGGGAAGTTTGAAAAAAATCGCCGCCATCTTGGATTTCTTGTTTTTTTTTCAAATATCTTCGTTTGCATAATTTTTTTCAAAAAAACTTTAGTCATATTTTTTGTAGGAAATTATATTTCAAACATTTAACCTTATATCATTTTTTCTCTGAAGTAAATAGTAACAGAGATGGAGCTATTTTTTACTCTATGTTGTACAGAATTTCCAATTTTAATATTATTTTGAACAAAATAGGAACTATATTTACTTTAACATCTGCCTAATATTATATGTATGTACACCTTTACCGAACGAAAATTAGTTAAAAATGTCTATAATAAACTTTGCTTCAATGAATAGAAGCATTAAACTAAACAACACGTATAATTTGTTCAACTAAAACACCAGAAGAAATTAAACATTGCTTCAAATTTGAACTATGGCCATACCCTTTGTAACTTTTCAAAGATGGAATTTTGAGAAGAGGAACAAAATGTCAACTTCTTCAGGAATTTGATAAGATTCATAATCTAGAGTCTAGACAGTAGCCCTCAGTCAGATACTGTTTATGTTATCGATGGAGGATTTCTTCTACACAAAGTCTCATGGTAAAGATCAGCGACATATAATGATATCTTTCTGCAATATGTTAATTATGTAATTCACAATTATAATAAGAGTTGTGTCATAGTCTTCGACGACTATTGTGAAGAGAATATATCTACTAAAGACAGTCTACAAAGATGCAGATCAAAGGGCAGCTTAGAAGTTTCCATACATGCCCAGGCTTCAGCAATTGTACCACAAGGAGATTTCCTAAAGAATAGTCACAATAAAATGCAATTTATAAAGATCCTTCGAACCTATTTTGAAGACGTAGGTATAACTGTGCATGAAGCGACGAGGGATGCTGATTTACTTATTGCCCCAAGAGCTGTGAAATTATCCATGTCGCAGTTGTTTCAGAGGACACTGATGTAATGGTTTTGCTTATACATCATTCGAAAAATAAAAATATATTCATGCTTCGTCCGGGGAAAGCAGAAAAAGGTGACAAAATATCAAAGATATCTGACATACAAGGAAAACTGGGTAGTCTGAAAAAACACATATTGTTTTTACATGCTATATTAGGCTGCGATACTACATCTTTTTTATTTAATAAATCAAAAATAAATATGCCTGTCGCTACTAAAAAAAAGATAACGATTTTTGTCAATAGTTTTAGACAATAATGCTAACAAAAATGACTTCCTTCAGTCAGGATTAAATTTTCTTTTGAAGCTGTATCACTAACCAAGCCATATTAAAGATATTAATCATCTGAGATACACTTTATATAATAGAATCGCATTAAGACGAGGCCTTTAAGTCTACGTTTAATTTAATTACTTTGCCTCCGACTGAAAACTCTGCTCAACAACATCTACTCAGGACATACTTTCAGGTAATTGTAAATATACTGTAGAAAACTGGGCCTCAAATGTTCTTCCAAGTGTGGTCAGTGTTATGGAATGAGTTGCACAAACTTTTGTTTTTTGGCGGAGGTGAATGACGCTCATGATGACGTCATGGAAGAATTTTTTTAATAGTATTTATATAAATTTAAGGCTTAAATCTATACTTATTTTCCCTATATTCACATTACACAGTCAAAGTAAATATTATAGTTCATATTTGTATATTAAAAGTGGAAATTCTGTAAAATGTGTAGAAAAAATAGCTCTATCTCTGTTAATATTTATTTTAGAGAAAAGATGGTAAATGGTAAAATGTTTCAAATTTAATTCTCTACAAAAAATTTGTCTTTAGTTTTTTTGAAAAAAATTATGCGAACTGAGATATTTGAAAAAAAAAAAACAAGAAATCTAAGATGTCGGCGATTTTCTTTAAACTTCCCCCACTGGGACCGAATGGGACTTTAGACTTAGAAGATAATTATCTAAACATTCTCGGTGAGATCAGTTGGTTACTAATTTTTTCCACCTCGAACTCCAGATTTACTGCGCTATAGGTAAACATGGCAACAGCATCTTGGCCAGCCCATGAACGGTCGTCGCCGGGTTTTTGTCAGAGTCAGACAATCTACATTTTCCTGTTTTCTTACTACGTTTCAGCATTCTTCCAGAGTTTTCTTGTGACATTTTTCGTTTAGTTTAACAAAGAAGTGTATATTATGAGTCCTACAAGTGATATTTTATTGGAAATAATAACAATTTTAGGACTGCATTTCACTGTTTCCCGTGTTCCAAATAATTACCGGGATTTCTTATGCCCATATCTTCGGAACCAATAGACCTATGCTGCTTCTTCAAACAGGTTTTGTTATTGTTGTGATGCCGTTATGCTTGTTTATCTGTGTCTGTTTCCAATCCGAACTAACCTGTTTGAAAAACAGTCCCTGTTTAAAAACAGACATAGGAACAGAACGCCAGCACAAAAATAAAATAGACCTGGTTGAAGAAGCAGCGTAGGTCTGTTGATTCCGGAGATATGGCCATAAGAAATCCCTCGGAAAATTAACATTGGAGGGTCTATGACGCAGAAGTGTCCTATACCCTCTACTGGTACCATTGTTGGAAGAATTAATTGTTATCATGTAGCTGTTATTAGCAGGATATTGATAATTTGGACCTTAAGGGTGAAAATTATATAATTAGTATAGGTTAACGAATGACGGTTGTAAACAAAACTTGTATGTAACAACAAAAAAAAATAATAACTCAGCAGCATTTCAGAAAATACTAAAAATATTACCCATAAGACTGAAAAATTCAATGGCACGTTTTTTTTCTTTTATAAAAGTATATTTTTGATTTTGCAAAAAAAAATTTAATTCAAAAAACGTCTTTGGTTGGGCCATATCACAAAATAAAATAAATAAATTTTTAACCTAATCAGACGACAATTTTTTATCCCAAATATTTTGTAAATATTAATAAAGTCACAGCACTAAAGATACAGTCATATAAATGTATGCTCAACGGTTTTATCTCAAAGTTAACCGTACCGACTTAATTCAGATCAAAAATTACATTTTAACCAATAATACAGAACAATAATTTTATCCATAGTCCATGGTTTTTCTTGGGTTCATTATGGTTAACAAGTACTGTCCAAAAACCAAAAAGGACGAAAAGATCAGTCAAGGCACCAGACAGCTGATGCAAGAGAGAAGGGATATGAGAAGTCGAAAATCGGTCACCAGCGTAGAAATCAAAGAAATGAACAAGCAAGCCCTAAGAAAAGATATCAGAACTTACAATAAAAACGTAATTGAACAAACTATAGAGAAAAGAACAAAGAGAAATAACAAAAATTAGAAACAAACAAGGAAATATAACAGCAAACAGGGAAGAAATACTAAAGGTTGTAGAGGACTTTTACCGGCTGCTGTATAAAAGCCAGAGGGAGGAAAGTGTAAATGTGGATTTGGAACCTGACATGCTATCAGTAAGGAAAGGCGTTGTAAATCAAGGCTCCGAGGAACTACCTGATATCTCCTTAGAAGAAATCGAATTTGCTTTAAGGAGGACCAAAAACAACAAAGCACCTGGAGAAGACTAGAAGTGGTCGCAGATGCACTAGACTTCTACCAGCCGCTGGAGCAGGCGGGCTTCCGGACTGGTTTTGGAACCAATGATCATCTCCAAGCCGTGAGGGTACTGATTGAAAAGTATAGAGTACAATAGACCGCTAGCTCTGGCTTTTGTAGACTTCCATAAAGCCTTCGATACGGTTAAGCTATACACCGTTCTGAAAACACTACAAGAATGTCGCGTCGATTATCGTTACACAAAATTAATCCACAACATCTACAAAAACGCGACCATGGTAGTAAAGCTACACGAGAATACTGAACATATCCCAACTGGTAGAGGGATAAGGCAGGGAGACACGATGTCTCCAAAACTTTTCACTGCAGTTCTGGAATGCGCATTTAAGAAGCTCAACTGGGTGGAAAAAGGCATAAATATAGACGGCACGAGACTAACAAACCTGCGATTTGCGGATGACATAGGGCTGGCGGCTGATAACCTGGGGAACGTTGGGGTGATGCTGCAGGAACTCCGACAGGTGTGCGCTGGATTCGGTCTGAATCTGAATATCAATATCTCCAAAACAAAATTTAAACTAAAGAGAAGAACAAACTTAGCATGGGCAGTATTTGGAAAACTTAGAGACGTATTTAAAGGCGACCTACTAATATGTCTAAAAAGAAAGGTTTTTAATTAGTGCGTGTTACCGGTCATGACCTATGGAGCCGAGACACTAACCCTGACCACAGCAACACAGCGCAAAATGGAGATATCAATGGTGGGCGTGTCGCCGAGAGACCATGTCAGAAACGATGAACATACGCCGAAAAACTGGTGTCACTGACTTTGTTGCACGTTGTGCCAGACTCAAATGGAACTGGGCTGGGCACTTGGCTCGAACGACAGACGGAAGGTGGGCAAAAAGGCTGCTGGAGTGGAGACCTCGAGCTGACAAACGAAGCAGGGGAAGACCCCCAACGCGCTGGACAGATGATATAAAAATAATTACGACCAACTGGATCCAGACTGCTCAGGACAGAAAAGAGTGGACAGTGAAAGGGGAGGCCTATGTTCAGCTGTGGACGCAAAGAGGCTAGTTGATGATGATGATGATTATGGTTAATATTTAAATTTCTGTATTAAAGGTTAACACGAAATTTTACGTATTAATTCACCTACTTATTCTCGAGCGTGTTTTAACCTAAATTTTAAAAAATCACAGAAATTTCCATAAAATATCAAAAATAACAATTCCTAACAAAATTATTACTACACACAATAATAAAAATAACCACATAAATAATCACAAAGTTCAAACGCCCCAATTTTACAACATAATTTTGTTTCGACCTTTCGACGCTTAAACCCGGCCCGAAAATATGTAGGCAAAAATGTCGGCATACATAATTTTATATTGACTTAAAAGTATAATATTAAATATAATTAATTATATTAGTGTAAAGGTAGTTAACCAAAATTTAATAAAAAAATTGGCACATTTTTCTTATTTACAAAGATATTTAACCCTGGAAAGATATGTTGGTTAAGGACTTCTTTAACACTAATGCGAACAGAGGGGGCGTTTCGTCAATAATAGCTATGATTTGCACCACAAAGCAAGATCCTTAAAATTTCCATGCTTTAATAAGAGTGTGATCTGATATGGACCTAAAAGTTTTAGCTTAGCCTACATTATATCATGGTAGAGGAAATTAAAGTCGTACTTCTTATATTTCACAATTTAATTCAGTTTCCTGACACGTGTTTCAACCCTTGCGGATCATTATCAAAGGCATATAAGACAATACTAAATTCTACATGTCATTAAAATAAAAATTGACAGATGATGGGTTATTTTGGTCCTTAATTTACAGGTATTGGCCAAAGGTACAACTAAATTACAGGTACATCTAAGTAATAAAATTAAGAAAATGATATTGTGTATATAATTATGGGTTTTTTCGTTCGTAACTATTGACAGTGTTTATTGCATATTTATCTTAAGTTATTAGGCTATTAAGTATTAGATTGGCACCTGAAGGTATTTCAATTTGATTATTAACAACATTACATCGATTTTTTAAGGCTTTTTTGATTGCTATACTATAATGTTTCTAATAGGTTGAGTTTTCTACCCTTGTGTTAAGTATGTATCGGTTTTATTTTGTTGGATATTGAGTGGTTGTTTATTATACAGTGGTCCACTATTCCTGTTTTATTTTGTTTTTTTAAAACGGATGTTTTATGTTCTTTAAGCCTAGTTTTAAAGTTTCTACCTGTTTGACCTATATAGATTGCATCACGGTCATCACATTGTATTTCGTATAATAAATAACCACTCAATATCCAACAAAATAAAACCGATATATATACTCAACACAAGGGTAGAAAACTCAACCTATTAGAAACATTATAGCAATCAAAAAAGCCTTAAAAAATCGATGTAATGTTGTTAATAATCAAATTGAAATACCTTCAGGTGCCAACCTAATACTTAATAGCCTAATAACTTAAGATAAATATACAATAAACACTGTCAATAATTACGAACGAAAAAACCCATAATTATATACACAATATCATTTTCTTAATTTTATTACTTAGATGTAAATACCTCTATAATCACACCTGTAATTTAGAAGGACCACAATAACCCATCACCTGTCAATTTTTATTTTAATGACATGTAGAATTTTGTATTGTCTTATATGCCTTTGATAATGATCCGCAAGGGTTGAAACACGTGGCAGGAAACTGAATTAAATTGTGAAATATAACAAGTACTACTTTAATTTCCTCTACCATGGAATATCCATTTCACCAAGCATGTAGCCCATCACAAATCAATTAGACAATTTATCATTGACGTTTTCTAGAAATTGCTTTATTTTGAAAGATCATTGATATTATCGCCAGGATACCTGATCCATCCGCAGTTACTGTTGAAGGCGTTCAAGTGTGAAAGATATTCACTAATAGAGTCAAAAAACGACAAGTCAAAAACATAATTTTTAACATAAGTTACGTACATATACAATTATGTTTAACACTAATTTATATTATTCCTACATTTTAAAGTAGGTTTTCTTTAACCTACTGTGTGTTGCTTGTAAATAAATTGTTTTATGTATGAGCAATTTTCCTTAAGTATGTATCGCAACAAAATAGTTTTTTTACTAAGTCGTGTTTCATTGTGACAAATACGAAGGTTTCAAGTTTTGGCCACATTCAAAACACAAAAATTATTAATCACAGAAACACTGAACAGGAATGCTTGTCTTTTGTGTGCACATAAAGTGATTGATGATACACCTAGAAATACCTTGAAGATAGTTTTTATTATGATATGGATAAGATATGTCAATTTAATAATTTAAATATCCTGGGTATAGGTCTTGATATTTCGGTGGTCACTTTGATCGGTAACCTAACTTTTTAATGTACGATTCACATTTACTTATTTGGGGATTGTTTATTTCTTTTTGTGCAGGTAATAACTTCATATTGTTAGGGGGTCTGCTATTTTTACTAGTGATAAAAAATTTATTTGAATATACAATTAGGTATTATTATATTTAAATGGTTATGATATGCCAAAAAAGTATATAAAAACTACAACTTTGTATGTTTCTAATTGTATTTTGTACTTTCTTCGAGGCTATAGGCCGTCACTTGAGGCAGTGACTTTAAGACTTAAAGAATATCTTAATACATAAGTTTTTGTAGTAAGAAAGGCGAATATAAACGTATCACAGCAGAAGGTTTTTGTTTTTGTTACATTTTACCTTGACCACTTAAACTTTCTCTTCTTACTTCAAAAACTCACCATAAAAGAAAATATTTTATTAAAGGTGAACCATCTCAACCCTACTGCGGACGCTGTCCGCCCTGAGGAGGGCTTACACTGGCAGCCACCCCAAGAACACTCTTAATCGCTGTAGTTTTCAATAGTCTTTTTAACATACCGCTCGAGCCCCTGTGCTGTAGACTTTTGTGCGTGGTCAAGGAATTTTTCGTCCTATATCTTCTGTGGCAAAACTCGCATACATACAAAGTGTCCGACTGCTCGTGCTTGTCCTGGAAATGCCTCTTCAGCGAATAGTAACAGCTAAAGGTTCTTCTACAGTAAGGACACTCTTGAGGCTCGTTTATTCCCCCGCTGGTCGGTGGCGGCATTCGAATGGGTCCTGGAATAGTTATGGTGGGTTGTAGAGTAAGGGGACTGAGCATGCGTAGAGGCGTGCAGGAGCGCTCACAAGACGAAGACAAGCGGGCATCAAGCGAAGGGGCGGAATTGGCAACACTGCAGGACGCTAGGGAGCAGTACAAAAGCATTTTCAAGGTGTTTTTTCGGGGCGATTTTTTTTTACTTTTCGCTTCACGTACATGTTTATACAGGGTGTTTCAATACACACACACATTTTTTCAGGTTTTCCAAAATATTCCAAAACGTCTTTTTCCGTTTTAATGAAATTTGGGTTGTAAAAGGTACTAACCTGAATTTGAATCGGTCAAAAATCAGACAAAAATGGTTACAACTTGCAAGGAATGAATTATTACCCAAAATAAGAAAGTATTATGAACATTATTTGGATGTACGCTTTTTTGTGAATACTTAATTACTAAACTTCACGAGGAAGGCAATGTCACAGCCCCCTTTACTAGAAGCCACGCATTTTTTGTCCGGTTTTAATTGATATCTAACAAATAGCTGAATTGAACCGATTGCTAAGAACCCCTACTAAATATTAGCGATTATTTTTGGTGCGGATTTTCTGTAATATCATTAATAAAGTGATAAATCCAGTCTTTTTACCATTCTCTTTTAGGCGGCAGAATTGTGGATGTTTTTTTTTTTTATTTAAACGCTGTGTTTTTCGTATTTTCTAGCTATTTGTGATGAAGTGCCTTTTTGTGAATTTATTATATTCTATGCATGTGTTGTTTACTTGGTTGTTGATTTAGCTCGAAGGTATAAGTGCATTAAGTCAAAAATTACTAGTTTAAAAGCAGGGAAAGAGAATATATCAGATTTCGAGTTCCCAAAAAATGAGAATCTGAAAGTTGAATGGCTAAAAGTGATTCCAAGAACTGATTGATCACCCACACAACATTCTGCAGTTTGTGCTAAACAGTTCGTCGCAAGTGACATTATTCGTGTAGATATTTTTCTTTGAAAATTAGAATTTCTGAATTTTGGGAAGCAAAATTTGTGGCTCAAAAATATATTT
The DNA here is from genome assembly GCA_963920685.1 of Polydrusus tereticollis. Lineage (NCBI taxonomy): Eukaryota > Metazoa > Arthropoda > Insecta > Coleoptera > Curculionidae > Polydrusus > Polydrusus tereticollis. The sequence goes on along the minus strand of OY987333.1, from coordinate 8,569,904 downwards.
GTATAGTTTAGATATGACTTCAAAAGTTATTTAGAAACAAAGATTTCCAGGGGCGTATCTTCGTAGGGGGGGGGGGGCGCGTAGAAATAAAGATGTATAGGAATTTGTCAAATTATGTGTTCTATCTGAATCCGGGAGATGCCTACATATTCTGGGACACCCTATTGGCTTTTGATATTCAAAAATTGTATCTTCATGCTTCTGCAGATCCATGTCGATTAAAACACCCTGTATAATTAGTGTGTGAACAGATTTATTCTTTGCAACTTACCACTAAATATAATTTCTGACCGTATAAAATTTATCGGACATTAAATGAGAGTAAAATTTTGTATCGTTTAAACGTGTAATTTATTATTTTAGTTTGAAAATGTTGTATGAGCTAATAAATATTTTAGGTACATTAATGGAATAAAAGAACACCTTATCTCCCTTACAGCCGTAAAACAAAAGTAAAAATATGAAAATGTACTTCAAATAAATTAAATTCTTCCAACCTTGGGAATTCTCACCCTATACAGGGTGTTACTTAATGATGGGCCGTAACTCCAAGGGCGCATTCCCGAACCAAATTAAAGTAGAAACGTTCGTATAAACATGTGTCCTAAAAAGTCTGGTTTTCAAGATACCTGAGTAATAGTTTATTACAATACAAGTACGGTAGGTACGTCTTTTCCGCATGTGCGTGATGTTTAACAAAACGAGCCTAAGGCGAGTTTGGTAAATCACGCAAATGCGGTAAAGACACCTACCGTAAGTGTATTGTACGATATTTTCTCTACAAGCATGTTTTAGGGCACCAATATTAAAAACTCTAAAAGAGCACTGTTTTAATTTACCCCGTAGGTGCCTCGTAAGTCGTTATCAACAATGCATTAACATCAGGTTGCTAGGGAAATAAATTATAGAAATTTAATGGTTGGCTTTTATATGACAGATGTAAAAGTTGACTACGGAATAAACGATAATTACTTTTGTAACAATTTCGTGAAAGTGTGTTTTACGTCCTTTAAATGGAAGTCAGTAGCAGCAGTGATGATGAAATTCCGAAGGAAGTTCTGGACATTGCTAAAGCAGCTACCCTTAATTTATTGCCGGATAAATCACGGCATAGATATGAGAAGGAATATGGGCTCTTCATGGACTGGTGTTCATCAAAGAAAGTTAAAGCAATTAGTGAAGATGTGATGTTTGCCTATTTTGTGGATAAATTTAAGGACAGTAAATTATCCTCTTTATGGAGTTATTACTCAATGCTCAGATCTACTATAAGTATCAAAAATAATGTCGACATAAGCAGGTATGCAAAACTGATGGCATATTTAAAAAGGAAGTCTGTGGGATACAAAGCTAAGAAATCAAAGGTATTCTCCAAGAATGATGTTGTAAAGTTCCTTGTTACGGCACCAGATGAGGAGTTTTTATTAATGAAGGTACTTAATTGCGATTTTTTTAAAATCTACTTTTAAATAACAACTTATTTGCTTGTTTCAGGTGGTACTCATTGTGGGCATCGCTGGGGCATGTCGCCGAGTGGAGTTATGTAAAATGAAAATTGAAGATATTAAGGAATTTGAAACCCACCTTGTTGTAACTGTCCCGGATACAAAGACACATGTAGATCGACAGTTCGTGGTTTACTTGGAAGGATTTTCATCAGAAATTAATAATATTTCAATTTTCAAGAAGTATAGAGCCCTTAGACCCGATCATACTGCCCATACACGGTTATTTATTGCATATAAAAAAGGAAGATGCACTATCCAACCACTGGGTATAAATACTTTTGGAAAAATACCTTCTTAAATTGCATCATATTTAAAGTTGTCCAGTCCCAAAGAATATACGGGACATTGTTATCGAAGGACGTCAGCTACATTATTAGTAGATACTGGCGGGGATATCATGAGTTTAAAAATACATGGTGGATGGAAGTCCTCCAGTGTTGCGGAGGGCTATATTGAAAATTCGGTGCAAAATAAAATAGGAATTGCAAAGCAAATAAATGGTGTAGAAGAATATGCAGAGAGAACCTCATGTTTTAGTAAATCTGTAAATTTCAATTCTTGTGTCTCATTGGATAGTAAAATACTTCCTTCATCGATATCGTTTGGAAATGTTACAAATTCTACAATTAATATTAATATTTCTTAATTTATAAGTTTGGATTAGTTTAGAAATTTAAATATGTAAGTATTTGTTATACATATGATGTTTAATAGAGTTTATTTTAAAAATAAAAAATACACTTGAATAATATAAAAACTTGATTTTATAGTATGTAATTACTTACAGCACTAGTGCGGTAAAGTGATACTTACTGCACGCTTGTAGATAAAGTTTAAAAAAAATCGTTTTTTATTAATATCTCAAGGATTCTTTTGCCGATTTTGGTGAAATTTGGCAGTGTTGTTCGTTGTGATAAGACGCTAAGTTAGCTTTAATTAGGTGATAATTATGAGTTCCCGGGGCGTCTCACGAATAATATTGACAAAAAAATTGTACGCCACAGACTTTTTTTATTTATATTAAAATTTTATACTATTTTCGGGTTCAGCAGCTAAAAATACAACTTTTTTGTTTCTTGATATTTTTTCGTATCTTACTTCTTATTCGAGAAAAAAAAATTCAACATGCAATAAAGTGGCTTTTATTTTTTTTCTCGAAAACGAAGTAAGATATGAAAAAATATCAAGAGACAAAAAAGTTGTATTTTTAGCTGCTTAAACCGAAAATAGTATAAAATTTTAATATACATAAAACAAGTCTGTGGCGTACAATTTTTTTGTCAATATTATTCGTCAGACGCCACTGGATCTCATAATTATCACCTAATTAAAGCTAACTTAGCGTCTTATCACAACGAACAACACTGCCGAGTTTCACCAAAATCGGCAAAAGAATATTTGAGATATTAATAAAAAACCGATTTTATTTTTTGTTTTGACACCCTATATCTTGAAAACCAGACTTTTTAGGACACATATTTATTTAAATGAACTTTTCCTACTTGAATTTGGAATGCGCCCTTGAAATTACGGCCTATTATTAAGTAACACCCTGTATAAAAGTATTTGTTAATTTTTTAAAATGTGTGATGGATTAATGAAACCTCTGTAAAGAAAATCGAAAGTTCTTTTGATTCCACCTATTATGTAAATGATAAAAATTTGTATACCTGCAATAGTGGTTGAAGGCAGTGCGAAGTGTTCTGGCTAAAAAAATTTAATGTCGATATCTCCAGGTCTGGACTTATGATAAGTGTAGATATGAGTCATTAGGGAATTCCTCGAGCAGTAAACGCGTTCGCAAATAACGCACCTATACTCTTCTTGTCTCTCTGCATGTTTGTCCGCGATATGTCTCTTCAGAGAGGCTTTTGAACACAGCACTTTGCCACAAAGTTGACAAGTGAACACCTTCTTGGGCGAAACCCCTGCAAAAGTAAAGACTTCGTTCGTTCTATGGGACCCTATTCTTAACCACCGAAGTAATATCTTAAAATTAACCGAATATTATTTGAGGAACATAGGAAAAGTTCTAAAAACGAGAGTAAAGCGGTCAAGAATAGGCTCTCTGGTCTGGTACCTCCGCGCGTGTCACCACCAAGTCTGGAATGTATCTGGCAAGACTTTATAAAGAGATTGCCGTTGCCGCATAGCCATATCAATGACCGCACACTCGCGATCCATATTTAACACTTTAAATAGGGTCCACTATACTGTCCACACACTTTTTTTTTATAGTTAGGCAGGTACTTGTTCCTTCAACTACGTTCAATTCCTTTTAGTGACTCGCACAAAGTTGTTTTGTGCAAGTCACCAATGCTTATGGATAAACTAAGTCCTTTTCCAGTCTTATAAGGAATAAGCAATTTTTTATATGCACCTAAGCAATTGGGTTACAGACTGGTGGGACCAAAATGCGTACGTTAGAACGAACAACGAAATTACTCGCTTCACGAGGTATTCCCAAGAAGGTGTTGTTTAAGTTCAGGAAGTCTTCGGAAAAACCTTTATTAATATTTAAGTATTAATTCCTAAACCATTATAGCTTACAAAGGGTTGCCACCTAACTTTTTCAAACCTAAGGAAGTAAATATGTCAATTATACAAATTAAACAAGTTGCCTTTAATAGTTAAGTAAATAATTATAATAAAATGGTGTGATGAAACTTACAAAAGAGACATAATGAACAAATAAAACAAATAAATGTCATTCATACGTTTTTTGTAAAAACGGTATGCAATTTCATAATGAACATAAACCCTCCAGAAAGTGTAAACTTAATTTTCCATAATTGGTGACAATGTAAAAACTTTATTATTAACATTTAAATTTAATTAAAAGGAAATATCGTTCGTTTTAATTTTACTCCAAAAATTAACCATGGAAAACAAAGTATAGTTCAGTCTATTTTATACGTTTCCAACTAACCTGAACTAAAACTAGGTGGCAACCTTGTAATTGCGTATACTGCGCATGGCATCAACTAACACTTGAACAAAAAAGCAGATGTAGATTTGGCAACTATGAAATTTTGAGTGTGCGGTTTTAAAAAATGGCTGGCGACGTATAATCACTCCCGATAAAATAGTTTTTGTGGTGGCAACACTCGTCGTGTTGGGAGCCGTTTGTATACCATGCACAACTAACAACAAAAGCACATTTTTTTTTGTAGTTGTTTCGTGGTATATAAAAGGCTCTGATATTTTAATGGAACACACATCAGGCATACACATACACGCACTTAAAAGAGACGGTAATGTACAATTTAAAATAGGTTTTTTTTTTTTTTAATAATTGTAATAAGTAAAAATATTTAAATATAATAACTCTAAACCTTTAAAACTGGTACATTACTGAAGGCAGTTTCGTCTAAAAGCACAAAAATAAAACCCAAGCTATTGCTTTTGCAAATGTAAAAATATATTTAAACATAAATAAAGGTTATACAACAGTTACATAAAATATAATAAAAATATTGCATCAAACAACATTTAAACATGCCTATAATGCAAAAAAAACTAAAAAAAAACATAACTACACAGGACCAATAATTTTAAAAACGAAATACATAGGATTTTTTCAACCTGCTAAGCAAAAACCTTATGTTTCCGTAAAATTCTTCCTCAAAACCAAAAAAAAAAAACGGGGTTGCCAATGTTATAAAGCTTTCAAATATCAAAAATTAATAAATATAAAATTTTAAAAATTGAAAATCAGTCGAAATTATTCAGATTCAGTCTTAATAAATACCTCAAGTCTCAAACAATAATTAAATTTCAGTCTTTCCGTATAACTCAAGTCCTGTCCTCTCCATTAAAAAAAAGTATAAACACATTTTTAATATAAAATTAACATAGCCTATATACCTAAAAGGACTTAATTTAAATAGAATAAGTATAATAATTCGAAATTATGCAAAATCTCAAAAATCTAAGAATGTTTAAAACTCGTATTTGGATAATATTCATTTCTTGAAATTCACAACCCCAATTTTAAAAATACAATAAAAAGAAAGATGCCCCTTTATCTTTTGTTTTAAGTAACAGTTGCATTTTTATTAAGATGAATAAGTTCAAAGTTTTCGAATTTTTGAGATGCTGGTGTAGTACATATTATGTATAAAACTTACAAACCTATAGTGGTAAAGCCTCTTACACTAAAATATATATTATTATGTTTCCTAATATTTCATTTAATGTAGTACATAAAAGATACTTTTCAAATATATACACACTTTCGAAAATATTTGACTAGAAAAGCTTCTTTTTTATTTTGTTGATTTTCCACCATTATTTTTATTGCACAATTTTTAATTTTTTTATGTACTACATTTCCTATAAGCCCTATGAAGTAATTTAATATATATTTATGTATAATATTTAATTTTTTACCCTAAATGCAAAATATATTATTATATCTATCACCCTTGTACCCATTATAAAAAAATGCAGTTAAATACTTTATATATATATATATCATTACCAAATATTTAAATCCGTTCCACTATACAATGTGAATAATATACAAAAATAAAACAACGTTACATTATAAATTATAAAATCTTTAGCAGTAAACAACAAAGTATATCACAGAGACTAAAGTAACGTCGAATTAGTAATAATATTTGCCTATCTTACTAGTAAGAAAATTGTACACACGTTATCAGAGCAAAACTAATGAACCACCGAAAATAAAAAAAAATTCATTTGGAATGTAAGAATTTCGTGAAACATTTTGGTCAAATATATTTTAATACCTTTAGTCACAGCCCCAATAACACGTTCATCGTAACTTAATTTTGATTAATATTAGCCCACATTTCATTTTTTCATTGTCAACTTAATTCAGTCTTTCGCATTCTCTTGATTTTTAATTCAAATTCGTAGTGATGATATTGAAATTATTATGTTTTGTACAAACCTGCTGTTATTTATTGTTCACTAGTTTTGTTCCGTTGACGTAAAAGCTATACATTTCTGCTACTTTTAGTTACAAGATTTAATAATGAAAATCGCGGAAATAAAAATGTTTCAAAAATGATAATTTAAAAAAATCGAAATGATACTACTAGTGTTCCAGAGTCAATTATGTTTTGGGCAGCAAACGGTTTTTGATATGAAAATTCCCGAAACATAAAACTTATTATACTGAACGGTAAAATGATTGTCTAATGTCTAAACAATTTCTATTGATTCAATTTCAAATTTGTTTAGTTTCTGATTTCTATTTTTGTTATTTTTTCACTAAAATTAAACCACCTTTTCAAATTGTTTTTTTAATCATCTATTAGGTATATTCTTTTTAGCTTGTCTTGCTAATTACTTTAGCAACGCCGCGCACGATGGTCGATAGTTTGCAAACAAACATGTTCGATTTCGGAATTTTCTAGAGTTTCTCACTGTGATTGCAGAGCACATGGTAGGCAATATTAAATCATATAACCTTAATGGCAATTGAGCCATTGGTTTCCATAGTTAAATATGATTGTTGTTTGCCTGTCACTGTCAAACAGATAAAATCATTATATCTCAGTCGGAAACAACGAATTTTATTCTACATATTCACCATTTAAGCTCGATTTATAAACACCCGAAAAGTTTACGAGGTTGAAGTTATGTTCAAGTTGGTGAGGTTCGATATTCGACAGTCCAGAATATGGCATTTATAAAGCAGTGGCGGATCCACGGGGGGGGGGGGGGGAATTAGGGAACTCCCCCCCCCTCGGACCTCAGAATTCATAGATTTTGTCAGTATAGTAGAAAAATGTTACACCCAAAAATAAAAGTCAACTCTAATCCCCTCCCCCAAAGAAAGGTCTCTGGATCCGCCACTGTATAGAGTCAATAGCGAAGTTCGAAAAGTTGTTGTTTCATTGATCGAAATTTTTGTCCAATAGAGTGATAGTGTTGTAGATAAATTCATAATTTTGGATTTACTCGAGTAACATTAAATTAGTGACATCATTCTCTATACTGTCCATTTCTAGTTTTCCAATTTCTGGCACAAAACACAATACTAAGCTTACAACAAACAGAAAATCCAAATACAAATGACAGAAGGGTGACGTAAACAACGAAAAGACATTTGACATTTCGCTGTAACCACATGACTTTAAAATAGCGTCTTTATTGACCGAAACGAACCTCTCGAACTCCGAATATAAAAATTGGTTATCTCAAACTACTCGGGATTTTTTCAAAACTTACGAACTGAGTTTATAAATGGAACTGAGTGTTCCCTTTAGTTTAAATTGAACTCTTATTTTCAACGCCAACTGAACCTCAACCTGGCCAACTTTTCGAGTTTATAAATCCAGCTTAAGAGAAGAAGTTCTGCAATAATTTGAACAGCATTTGAAAATTGTGGTAATAAATAATAATTGATTTAGTTAATTTAAAAGCGTGTACTTGAATATTGTAATTTTAAGTGACAACTTGTCAAAAATCGAAAGTAAACAGTCATTGTTTCCAAATCAAAACATGGTTGCTAGGCAACATATTACGGTATCCGATACGGTAATGTTCGTACTAGACAGGACGAAATAGTTATTTATGTATCTAGGGAATTATAATGGTCTTAATTACCGAGGGCAAAGTTTACGTCCCGAGGGCCTTTGGCCCGAGGGACAGCAATTGCCCGAGGTAATTGAGACCCTTATAATTCCAGTGATACATAGATAATTTTATTTCTGACCGATTTTAGTAACATTTTGCTCATTTTTAAAGTGGAATAAATGTTTCAATAGATGACAATCAAATTGACATTAGATGTCAATCGTTTGATTTTATGTCAAATTTTTCTTAATATCCTAAGGGAGTTATGACCCTTATAATTCCCGCGTAACTAAGACGTTATAAGCTAATAATATACCGGTCAGAAATAATAAAAATATATGCCACCGTGTAAGCTCCTTGAATATGTCGCATATTGCAATTTGGCTAGCTCTCATAATCCTAGATTTTTCATTATTTTTTTTACCGTTTAGCATATAAAAATTAATTGCATAAAGATTTTAAAATTGGGGCTTATCAAACCTGTATAATTTTCTTATTATCGACTTTTAAGGCTATACTTGTTTAAAAAATATCGAGGTAATATTTTTTAAAATAGTTTTAACTTAAATTTAGTAAAAGGTACTACTAAAGTTCTGCCTTGCGACGAGTGACTGGTCAATTTGACTTGGTTTGACGTGTCATGCATAACTAACCCTAATTGTTCGTGGTTCCGTGTTGCTGTCCGTCTATTTTTTTAACAAAAACTCCAGATCTTTTCATTAATAGCATTAAAAACTGTTCTATTAAGAGAAACAAAAGTGCACATACATATCTCTGTCGATTACGTTGTTTACTATTTGTGAAAAATGCCGAAGCATTTAAACAGTCGGTGCAAAGAGCTAATAGCTTCTTTACGAAGCTATTTTCAGAAAGAACTTAACAACAATGTCCTATTGTTACTCTTGAGCAGTACAAAGAAGTAAACTATTTATGGAATGTACGATACAAGTAAGTAGTACTATCTAAAAATTATAATATTTTACATCGATTATTCATAAGCTGTAACTTTTTTTAGAACATCATGCAACTTTGACAACTTTAACTTAGAAATTAAAAGACAGAGAACTGTTTGATGGTTGTCTCAACTCTCTTTAGGAAAATAGGCTTCGGATGGTAAAAAGATGAACTGAGGCGAGGGCTTATGGAACTTTCCCATGTTGCTTTCAAACGAGTGATATTTTTGAAAGAATATACAAAAGAAAAAGAAGCATTCTTGTACTAATTCGTTTTCTTGGATGAAACATGGCAAGATGAAAATAAAAGAAGTGTTAGATCTTCTAAAGTTGAAAACTATGGGAAATTTTTGTATATTTATCTTGTTTTTATGAAATAAAAACTGTGTAATTCCTTCACTCGGATATTTTGTTACAAGCTGGCAACACTGTCGATAACTGACGTCACTTGGTGAATCGGGTTTTGTTTTGCATTAAGTATATATCCGCAATTTTATTTTTATATTTTGACCTAGTTCGACGTCAAAATGACTAGTCATTTGAAGCAAAGCACAACTCTAGAACAATATTTTTGTCATTTAGATACTAACACTTCAATAGTTCATTGATTGTATGTGCTTTACAAAATTTGGCACTTCGAACTGTGCCAAATTTGTAGTGCCTTGCGGTGGCCTAATGGGAACTGTTTTCTTTGCTTTAATAAATTTTACTCAATTCGAAATAAGTTCACTTTTGCCTGCGGTGGTATATGCTCCGGTGGTTGTTTAACGAGTTAAGCGTTCGGAATACTTTTTGGCACAGTTGGCACACGGCGTTGTTCAACGGTTGGAGATGTTGCTGTTCCTTGTGCCGCTTCAATGTTAGTTTGGTGCTGAGCAGCTTGCCGCAGAGATCGCATCGATGGTTTGCCGCGGTGCCAAGTGGCAATGGGAGTGCTCTCCTGGCTCCAATAGCTGTGGACCACCGAGAACATATAACATCCTATTAGGCCTCCGCTTGGTTAGGTTATACTTATTTTTAATACTAAAGGCGTTTGGTGAATTCTTTAACCGGGAAAGTGAAAGAGATCCATAAAAGCTACATTTTCCTTAAATTTCTTTAGAACGGTTTGCTTTTTCGATTTTTGGCACGAAAGCGTGTAATAAAAGGGTGTTTTTTTTTTGAGGGGCCAATTACATTGCAAAAGGTTGGTACCGGGTGATCTGTTATATTTTGACCACCCACCTAACTAACTCATTTACAGAGATATCAAAAAAACTTTAAGCACTAAAGTTGTAGGATCTGTCATGCATTTTTAAGAAATGATATAGGACGAAACAAATGAATATCAAAAATGGCAAGTATTTTACAATTAAATGTTTTTTTAAATGGAACACGCTGTATATTAATTATACGCTCTTCTGGTGAAAAATTTTATTTTGGTTTCAAATATACAGGGCTGCCCAGAATTCTGGAACAAAATTAATATAGCCTTAACCTGTAACTTTACACGTCAATTTAGTTTTATATATGCTCACATTTTGACGTTATTCGTTTGTTTTTTTATAAACATTTGTCAAAGATATGACGACATCGATCTTTTTTTTAAATGGAAACATACAGTTTGTGATACTCATTTGAAAGCTAATATCTCGTACAGTATGCTCATAAATTTTGGCGCGATTCTGTCAAGCTATTTTAAAATGGCGACTGTTAAAAGTTTTAAAAAAATTTGAATAAGCGGAAATGATAAATCATTGATGTTTTTTTACCTTTCAAGGTAAGAAATCCTCATTGTTTCACGTTCTGACATTTTGTGACAGTGTGAACTTGTAAAATTAATTTAGGTATTTCCGAAGTATTATTTTACAATTTTCTAAGCAAAAATGGTTTTTTCGGAAAGGCAGCGTATCGAAGTCTTGATACTGTTAGGATGTGGAGATAAAATAAGAAGTCAAAGTGAAGTATGCACTTTAATTTGATGAACATGGCACAGTAAAGGACTTGCCTAGGAATGGACGGCCACTTGTTTTAGGCGACGATGAAAAATTGGATATTGCATTATCTCTGCAGGATAATCCGCATGTTTCAACAGTTTCATTGGCTCAAAATCATGATACATCTAGAGGTACTATTGGAAGATTTTTGAAAGCAAAAAAATACCACCCTTATAAAGTATGTCTTGTCCAAGAGTTTTTAGAAGATGACTATGATAGGCGTTTGCAATTTTGCGAAGAAATGACGAGACGGTGCCGGTGTGACGAGAATAATAGGTTTCCACAGAACATATTATTTTCGGATGAAGCTACTTTCTATTTAAACGGGGTGGTTAACAGACATAATTATCGTTTCTGGAGTCAAGAAAATTCACGACGGATATTTGAAGCGCATACTCAGCGGCCCCAGAAAGTAAATGTATGGGCAGGTATCATTAATAACCGAATATTAGGGCCATTCTTTTTGGAAGGAAACCTCACAGCTGAACGGTACCTGGATTTCTTAACCTTCGAGTTGAAGCCTGCTCTAGCTGTAATTTTTCCCAACGAAGTAGATCCACATATACCTAATGAAACAATTTGGTTTCAGCAAGATGGTGCTCCCCCGCATTTTGGTGTCAATGTGAGAAGATATTTCCAGGTCGCTGGATTGAACGACGTGGTACAATTGAATGGCCACCGCGGTCCCTAGACTTAACGCCTCTAGACTATTTTCTTTGGGGATATTTAAAAGAAAAAGTTTACCAAAATAGGCCAAATAATATTGAAGATTTGAAAAACAAAATTAGATCGGAGACACATAACATACCGGCTGAAGCCATTCGAAATTCCGTCGACGGATTTTACCATCGTCTGGAAGCATGCCAAGGAGAGGGTGGAGGATGTTTCCAGCATTTGCCACGTTTAACCACCTTTTTGATGTGTTTTGTTTTGCTTCGTTACATTTTTATTTTTTTTGACAAAATAAATAACAAATAAACCATAACCATTGTTAAGTCACAATGTCACAAAATGTCAGAACGTGAAACAATGAAGATTTCTTAACTTAAAAGGTAAAAAAAACATCAATGATTTATCATTTCCGCTTATTTAAATGGGGATTTTTTTTTAAACTTATATCTAGTAGACAAACAAAGACGTAATAACAATTGCCGCATATTTAATACGACATTATTATTATTTTGTTCACGCCTACTAATGTTATGTATTAAAATTGTAATTATTAACACAACCCTTTAAGATAGACCATATAAACCATATATATTTGAAATCAGAATAAAATTTCCCATCAGAGGAGCGTATAATATATAGGGTGTTCCATTTAAGAAAACATGAAATTGTAAAACATTTACCATTTTTGATGTTTATTTGTTTCTTCTTATATTATTTCCTAAAAATTCATGAAAGGCCCTACAACTTTAGTTCTTAAAGTTTTTTGATATTTCTTTAAATAAATGAGATAGGTTGGTGGTCAAAATATAACAGATCACCCGGTATGTCATTGGGGAAAAAAAATGTTGTGATTTTTACGAGTTCTCTTTAACTAAATTTGTTTTCCTGATATCGTTGTCTCACGAAAAGGAGTTTTATGTGACGGCCTGCCATTTTTGGGAAGAGAAGAAAACTATTAGGGACGTTAAAAAGGTTCAAATTCAAAATTATCAGTTGCAGACATTTTTCCAAATCGTTTTTTATAGCAGATATGTAAAAAAATAAAGAAAGGCTTGAAAAGCATTCATTTTTCTGAATAAAATATTTTTTGAGGTGCAAAAAGTAGTCCATTCTCTCAGTGGTTAAAGTTTTAGATGGTAGGAATAAAAGTCTGTCTAAACCACAAATACATTTAATAATAGAAGGGGGAAAGGAGATCTTTACATGACAGCAACTGATCTAGGACATGTTTCGACTTTAGAGAAGGTCATCTTTAGCAATAATAATAGATTTTTTCAAATTATAGTCATGGTTCGGTGATTAAGCCTCGGCACAAACAAATTGAAAAAAATTAAAAGCAAATATAGAGCATAGGACTGTCAAGTTCCCAAGGATACCTTTGTTACAACTTTGATTACACAACTGCGCAATTGGAATGATTGATGTATAAAATTAAGAGACTTCACCAAATTCTTCCTCTTATGTTAACCTACTTTATATTCTGTTAAAGATACAAATTATGTTCCTGCCACCCTTTCTTTAATATGTTAAAACTATAATTAGTCTTCAATTTGTTTGTGCCAAAGCTGAATCCCCGAACCATTACTATAATTTGAAAAAATGTATTATTAGTGCTGAAGATGACCTTCTCTAAGGTTGACACATGTCCTAGATCAGTTACTATCATGTATAAATCTCCTTTCCCCCTTTTATCATTAAATGTATTTGTGGTTTAGACGGACTTTTATTCCTACCATTTAAAAATTTCCTTTTTTTAGGCGCACACATTTTTATTTGTATTAGGTTAAAAAAATATGATTGGTCTTTGAGAAAAGATTTTTTTTTAAATTTTAGGAGACCGCACACAAAATTTCAATATGTTAGGGTTGACCCCCATCAGTCTTAGCATAAATAGGACTGCAGCTAGAGAGATCCCAATTCATCGTCGTTGGCTTGCAATTGTTAAAAAACTGGCAAATAAATAAATAAAGCAGTGATCCTTAAATAATGAAAAACATTTCAAACGGCGTTTCTTTGTTGAAAATTTATATAAAATCCTTTTTTCAAACGAAATATACAGTGTGGCCTAAATTGGGCTTACATGTATAGGGCTCTTATAGAAAATGGAGAAACTGTTAAATGGCAAAAGTTTAGACGAATATATTTGCAACTTAAAGCCACTTAGCACGCGATTCTATCTTTTTTTGTTTTTAAGATATTTTAAAACCAAAAGGTTGCCTATTCGAACATATGTTGTAGCTTTTTTATTTTTCACCGTGACAATAAAAACATTTTTAAAGCGACTTTTTAAGTATATTTTAGTTCTGCAATTGAATTTTGAACACGAAGTTTCAGTTATTTTATACCATCATCAGGTTAATTTTTTCTTATAGACCCCATATTGTATTTTATACTTAAAAGGTAGACATTGATGTCAACTTTACAACGATGCATCATTTATTGGTAAATAAGCTAAATTGACGAGTAAAATTAATAATAACGATTAATTTCTGTATTTTAAATTAAAAAAAAAATGGCATTGCGTTTTTCTCACGAATAAAAATTTGATTTGCTGGAATGTTATATTCATTGCAACAGAAATGTAAATCTTGCACTAGAAAGATATACAACAGATAAGACTTTTTCCAAAAATTGTTATGAACCTTAGAAACTATGGAAGTTTTGAATAATCGCGGGCCAAGAATTACGAAAAATAAAACAATAACGAGCGTAATGAAAATGTGAGGGCATATTTCAATGTCGCTCCGACATCGTCTACAAGAGCGGCGGCAAGAGACTTACCAACCCAGAAGTACCACACAAAGGGTCAATAAAGAAAAAAAAATCGACTGTATAAGCCAACTATAATTCAGGGTTTACGAGAAATGGATTATCCAAGAAGAATCCAATTTTCAAATTTGTATGTGAAACAATGCGAACAAAATTCCGATTTTAGTCGTCTTGTAATTTGAGCAGACAAAGTACATTTTACCAACTGCGGGGTGTTTAATAGACACAACTATCACTTTTGGGCTACAGAAAACCCTCACCAATTGGCGCAACAAAGACTGCTTAATGTATGGTAAGTAATGTCATCTAGCTTGCTAAATACATAGCAGGTATTAAGTCAACGTTACGTTTCTTCCTTTTTTTTAGAAAACCGACTTATTGAACTATTCTTTTATAATCATACGTTGAATGGCCAAAGATACTTGGAGCTGTTAGAAAGGTCAACTATTACCGGAAATTAGAGCAAGAGTTTCTCAAGACTCAACTAGGTTGTTCCGCACATAATGTTCGGGAAGGTCAAACTCTCTTAACACAGACGTTTGATGATGAAGTGATTTCAAACGGCGAACCAGTGAATTGGCCTGCTAGATCCCCCGATATAACCCCTCTAGATTTTTATTTATGGGGGTATGAAAAAAATGAAGTCTATGCGCTTGAACCTTTTGAACCTTCTAAAACCGTACAAGAATTAGAAAAGAGAGTGAGGTTATACCAATACTGTGTTGAAAAGTGTCAAAAATGTACTAATGAAACGGCCAACAGTTCGAATTAGTATAGCAAGTTACATATTTTTTCTTACGATTTTTTAAACAATAATTATTATTCGTATTGTTTTTTTAATTTTCTTTAATTTTTTATTTTATTATTTGAGTTATTAACATGAAGTACAGACAGTACTAAACTAATATAATATAGAAAATTAAACATGTTATTTAGACATTTTTTTTAGTTTCTCTGTAAAATGTAAACATTAGAATTTTAACTATTACTTTTACCATTTAAGGAATTTGTTAAAAATGTATTGTTATTATATATATAGGCCTCATTACCAGATTTATCTGTTTCGAGGTCAGTAATAAATAAATAAAAAAAAAAAAAT
The DNA here is from genome assembly GCA_963920685.1 of Polydrusus tereticollis. Classification (NCBI taxonomy): domain Eukaryota; kingdom Metazoa; phylum Arthropoda; class Insecta; order Coleoptera; family Curculionidae; genus Polydrusus; species Polydrusus tereticollis. The sequence goes on along the minus strand of OY987333.1, from coordinate 8,554,372 downwards.
CTTAAAAAAAAATAAAATATGGTATTATAACGTTTTTTCTTAAACAAATTTGAAATCTAATTAACCTTGCCGTTGACGTGTTACGAAAATTAAGTTTCTTGTTTTTTCAAGTCAGTTTCATTTATGTACGAATAACTGGTACATTGTCGTAAGAAAAAATTAACCTGATGATGGTATAAAATAGCTGAAACGTAGTATTCAAAATACAATTGCAGAACTGAAAGTTGAAAAAAGGATTGCAAAAAAACTGAAAAATAAAAAAACAACAGCATATTTTCAAAAATGCAACTTTTTGTTTTTTTTTAAATGTTTCGAAAACAAAAAAAAAATAGAATCGCGTACTAAGCGGCTTTAAGTTCTAAATATATTCGTCTATGCCCAATTGAGCCATATTGTATTCCTTTATATTTTGCATAATGTGAAAAAGCTTTTGCTGCAGTATAACCAAAATCTGAAGTATTAAAAATAAGTTCATTTGTTTTTCTGTCAGTATCTTACTATTTACTAATGTTAGTGTTTTATGTATGTATGTTATACTACAGACGAAAATTATATTATTATTCATTCTTACGATACACTATAAAATCCCAGAACCGTATTGAACAATCGTCGAAACACACTTACTGTGTAATTTTCTTATGGTATTATGATTTTTAAAATACAATTTATCAGTCTTTGATGTTCTTTTTCAAAATGAGATTAATATAATAAGAATTATTAGGAGTATATTTTAAATAAATATAATTTATAGAAAAATTATATAATATTAATATACTTTGTACGATATTAGTTACAATATATGCATATCATATACATACATATTAGGTAAACATATTTTTTTAAGGATACATTTAATATTAAATATCTTGAGGAATACTCTTCGACTAAAATATGAATTTCAGAAAATAACCATATCATCACGTACTTTACTTGAAAGGGCTAAAAGGTGTTTAGTTTAGAATTGGTAAATGACAGAAATATTTTAACTTCTAAGCTTCAGCCGAAAATTATTTCTTAAAACAGAAAATATTCTAATAATCTGATGTTTCTAGCGAGAACCTTAAAAAGCTAAAAGTTTTAAACGCGAGCCTTGAATATGAAAAAAAAACAACACATTTTGGCTAAGTTTGCCGTTTTATACATTACAACACAAATTTTAAGTGAAAAATGTTTAAACAATACGAAATAATCCCAATTAATGTATTCACAAACTGCTTAAAAAATCGTGAAAAACGGGTTAAAAATAGAAAATTTATAAAACAACAAACTTTGGGTTGTGCAGTTATGACTTAATATACAGAGTGTCCATTAAGTACCTCCTAATTTCTGGGGAGCCTACAGAGGAGGTAAAAATAATCCTAATTTGTCATAGAAAAAAAATTCCTAAAGTTCCCCTTAACGAAGATACAGAGCCCCATACCAGTACCTAGCGATTCAGGAACGGATTTGCCACTACACTCGTTGGTCCAAAATTTTGACCGGTGTCATTTGACATAGCTGAAAACTGATTTCTTAACTACTCTGGTCATTCCTCTTCAAAAAAGGTACTCTTAATATAAGACTGACGGTTTTCGAAATAAATCGGTTTTTATGCGTGTGGGAATCAAGTTGTATTTTTAACTCCCAACATTAAACTGTGAGGCTTTGGATTTTCCTCGGGTTTAGGTTATTTCACTGGTTGGTTTTTTATACTTGACTAAGTGAATTAGACAGTTAGATCACATTTAATTTGGCGTTTATTCATCCAATTCTGCACTTGTTCACAAAATAACTCTTTAATACATGATTAATTACTAACTTTAGTGCATGACAACTTTTATAACGTTACGTCACTTATTACTTGTTGCTTTTTTGTTAAGCTTTGCAATTTGTCATGTCCGACGGACGATGACCCACGTTAATTTTGACGTACGTATTGACCTTTCCAAGGTTTAATTCGCAGTGTCTGTCGAGGAACTGTCGGCTTGCTTTGTCGCTAGAAAATCACGCCCCGCTGTCAGACTGTTCATCAATCACAAGGTAACATATTTCGCGCCCTGTCTTCTCATTAGCTATTTATTGTTCCGCCGTGTTTTCTTAGGATCAATTGTTATTCTCCCGTCTTTGTCTACCGTGATGGACTTAATTTTCTAGCAGCAAGATGTGTCAAATATTATACGTTTTTACAACTTCTAAAATAGACGTTTTAAGACTGAATTGTGTTTAGAACACTTTTTTGCTTTAATAACCGTAGCGACAGGCCGCTGTTTTAGGATATTATCTGCAAATTTGGTTGCTTGTCTGGGCGACAATATTATTCGTTCTGAAAACATTAAATGCATTTTGTTTCTCTGTTTCTCTGACCGTTGAGGAATTGTGTTGCTAATGGAATATTTGAAAAGCAGTTATTTTATCTAGACAAAAAGTAGTATTGATTCTAAAAACATTGGTCGCATTTAATTTCATTATTTTTATTGCATTTGAGCAATCGTTTCCCCAACAATGCGAAACACTCGAAAGTTAACTATGCCAAACACAAACAGGTAAAAATAAAATACGCAGGGTATGCTGATGTGAATTTAATTTTTGGGAAGGCAAGACGAATTTTTGCTGAAAGATTTCCAGTTCAGACGTCATTTTCAAGTCCAAAAACCTTTCGAAGGTTTGATTGGAGCCCAAGGGAAACAGGTAAGAGATTATTAGAGTAAACGAATTAATTTTTGAAATTTTTTATTCAGTGTCATATTTGCCGCGACGTGGTGGAGAGGGACCTCCCAGGAGAACACGAGGCCCTCACGTAGAGGAACACATTTTGCAAGATATTGCTGACAACCCTTCAAACAGCATAAGAAAGATCGCGACACAAAACAATGTTACAAAATGGGTTGTACATAAAACTCTAAAAGAACAGGTACTTCACCCTTACCATGTTCAAAAAGTACACTCTATGTCTCCGGATGATTATCCAGCAAGACTTCAATACTCCAACTAGTTTATTCAGCAACATAACGCAAATCTAAATGTTTCTAACCTTATTTTGTTTACCGATGAAGCCGATTTTACAAGAGATGGCATAATAAATCACCTCGCAATCCTTCAAGGAATTTACGACGTAATAGAACTTGAGATCATCCGCTTATAAAAGACATTTGCATTTTTGAAAGTTGATAGTAACATCGTTGACAAAGAGCAGGAATAGTATAGGTCCCAAATGTGATCCCTGGGGTACTCCGGATTTAACCACGATCTCTCTTGATGTTACACCATTAATCCCGACATATTGCTTTCGTTCAGTCGCTTAAAGGATTCAAATATTTCGTCTGTTAATATAGCCTCAAATATTTTGGGTATTACAGATAACAAGGAAATCCCTCTATAATTCCCAACATCGGACTTTAAACCAGACTTGAAAATGGGGAACAGGATAGATTTTTTCTTTTTTGTTGTTGTTTCTAGCTACGAAAGTACTACTTTCGGTGCCAGGATAAAAAACACGAATACTCACAGGAAATTTTTATTGTATTTATTCAAGCGAATTTTGGAGGTAACAGTGAGGCACATGCCAACTCGGCCGCCTTTTGAAGAGCAACGTTTTGGTCTTAGGAGAACATTTTAGCGAAATTAAAAAATTCGAACTGACAGACTCTGACAGTACTAAACTAGTTGTCATGGATTATTTTACAGGTGGAAAAACCTTATTTTATCATTATAATTTGAATAAAATCAAACTTCATTACTTAATAATATATTGATCAGAGAACAGTAGTAGAAAAAATTTAATACATTACTCGGCTTCGCCTCGGCTATTTAAAAACCTCCTCACACCATAAAACTAACTTTCGCATCTAGTAATGTAAATTATTGTAGCCTAGTGGGAAAATATTCGAATACTAAGATTTGAGGTACGTAGAGCCCATATTGAACATTTTGCCAAAAGCAAAATCGCTCCTAATTAGCACGCAATTTAAATCATGGACTAAACGCAAGAAATTTACTTACGAGTCTATAAACAACAATATTTTTGAAGAGAATGATAAGGAGAGAGTTACCGGTGTATTTCACAAAATTTTTGATGCAATTAAATTTTTGAAAATAACAAAAAATGATAATATTACAGCCAAAGAGATATATTCAAAATTAATAGAACCTACTGTTGTAATCCCACATATTGAACAAAAATATGCGAACCTAAATTGGAGGGAAATATGGGGTTCTCTTACGATCCAAATTATACCTACAAAGTGGAAGTCAGCACTATATAAAGCTATAAATAATGTGTACTCCACAGGAGGAAAATTGAAATTTCATAAGTTTACGTACGATCCACGTTGTAAAAAGTGTAATGCGGATGAAGATAACTTAATTCATAGAATTAAAAACTGTGCGAAAGTAAAAGAGTCGTGGGTATTTGTTGAAAAGATGTTTGAAAAAAAATTTAAATTCAATATTAATGCGTGCAAAGTGATATACGAAATGCTTGACCTCAAAATACAAAGTAGAAAGGACAAGGGCATGGCAAAATGGTTCTTAGCGGCTATTATTTTTTATAATCTGGAGTACAAAAGAAGTAATAGTTTGGAGGAATTTAAGCAAATTCTTAGGGTTAATAGATTAAATTTGGTAAAAAATAATTTAAAAATTAGTAGAAAAATATTTTGTTTTTAACGCAGCATGTAGGTGGACATATATTGGTGGACGTGTGTAAATATAGTTATGTAAGTACAAATACAGGGAAGAGCTGTGGAGTGTTGAATTGTTGCATTGTGCTTGAAGGGCTGAAACAAAGGTCTAGCAATATTTCATTTAAGTTTTATAACCTGTTTAGTTAGTTAGTAGATAAGTAGATAAGTAGATACGTATTGTATCACATGCTGGATAAATAAAGATTTTATTAAAAAAAAAAATAAATAAAAAAAATAACATTTAAATGTTTTCATTATATTTGTATTTTAATAACATTGTAAAATAATTAAGCTGGAAATCTTTCAGCATAGAGTCTTCTTACCTTCCAAAAGTTGGAAAGCGTTTCCCAAAAATTAAATGCACATCAGCATATTCTGCGTATTTTATTTTTACCTGTTTGTGTTTAGCATTAGCAAAGAAAATTATATGTAATTTTCCATGGCATTAGTAACTTTTGAGTGTTTCGAATAAAAACCGCATGTTTTATCGAAATACATTAAGAGAACCTTTTTTGAAAAGGAATGACCAGAGTATCTAAAGAATCTGTTTTCAGTGGTGGCAAGTGCGTTCCTGGCTTCCCTGACGATGTAAAACATTTACTGTAGTATGGTTTTATATGTCTTTATGACCTCTATAGAATATGAAAATTTCTTTAAATTATACAACTCGGTTCAAAGATTAGAGTCAAAAAAGTAAATCGCTGGGTACCCCGTGACAAATTAGGATTATTTTGACCTCCTCTGTAGGCTCCCGAGAAATTAGGAGGTACTCACCGGACTACCTGTAATTTCTCAAATTCACAATTTTTTAAAAAAACGTATGTAAAATATTTCTCGATTTAAACATCAAAATCACTTCGTATTATGAACATCAGTTCTTTCGCGATCTCACAAATAGAATGAATGATGCGGCGGCACTAGATCGTCTCCTTTAATATTTTTAACGTTTCTGTGATAGATACTCTTGTGATTTCTCAATGAATTAAGGCTGCTATATACTCTCTTGCAAATGTTACACACGGGCTCTCTGGAGGGTCGCATATGCACATTCTGAATATGCCTTTTCAGTCTTGTTAGGGAACTTAGGCTTTTGTTGCACGGTTGGCAGCGAAAATCTTCCATACCTATGGGCAAGAAGCCCCTCTTAGCTCAATCGTGCTAGTACTAGTACTAGTTTAGTACGTATTGGATGTTGGAAAGCTATGTACAGGCGTATTAGTCACGGGGATATTTTTAAATACATTTTGGTAGTCATTCTCTCACTCTGAATGTCTTGTAGATTGGGTGGAAAATTGCTCGAAAAAATAAACGCGAGCACGCTCCTAATTTAGGAGTTTATTTACCGTAACAGTAACAGGCTGCCGTCATTTAAACGTCACAACAAGGTGATTGTTCGTCACTGACGTGAATATGACGTAAATTTATCAACTAACTAATAAATCCGAGGCGTTGTTGTTAGATAGATTTTTTGTCTAATTATGCTGGCGAACAAGTTAACGGACCGTTCCAGAAAATTGTTTCTTTGCTTAACCGCCATGCTCTATCCAACTAACAGTGCAGTGTTGCCCCTTCCACTAGAAACTAGTAGTAACTTTGATATTTTAAACAGAACGCCTCGCCTCATATACAGGATGTTTCAAGAAACATGTTCCATCGCTCGTGTAGTGATTGCTTACTTTAAAATAAGAGAAAAAATTCCTAGCAACAAAGGTCCTCAACCGCTTTATTTTTGAGATATAGGGTGTTACAATTTTTAAGCGGAGCAAATAATATGTACGCCACTGCCGTTTTCTCTTTTGATGACACTGTTATGTAGGCAGTTTAATGACGAATGCGAAGTACCCTTTGATAGTTTTTTGATACCGGCTTTGTTTAGGAGATAAATGCAATTTTATTAAACTCTGATATGGGCATAGCGATATGCAAATAAATGTCTTTTATTTTTTTATTCTTAAACCCTTTGTCACACGAAGAAAAGTCTAGGGATCATTTGTGGTAAGTGTTAAAGCGCAATTTTCAAAAATCAATTTATTTTGAAGAAAAACAGTGGCGTATCATTTTTTTCGTTAAACATATCAAAATACTTGTTAGTGCGGACGCCACTGGTAGCAGTAGAGAAAATCTTTTTTATGAGATAAATGTGTTTTTATGCCTAGTTAGTATCTACTAAATTATATCTGAGGCGGTCTCAAAAATATTAAGAAATACCGTTTTTTTTTTTTTTTCCAACGTCCTTTATCTGTTGATAGGAACTATTTGTTTTATTTTTGGGTAAGTAATCACCACACGAGCAATATCACATGATTTTAGAAACACACTGTATAAATTAATTTAATGACTTTTTTTAGAGCTTTTCTTATTACTTTCCAATACCTATTTTCTACCATTTTCGAGATATTAATTAATTAAAATTTTTTTTTTCGAAAAACACGACCCGCAACAAATGCTTATATATTTATTTATTTATTCGTACATTTGTACATTATACACTACGGAACAGTTGTTTCAAATAGTACAATACAAAAAAGGAAAGAAAAGAGAAGAATAACCAATAATCAGATATAACGATCAATAATATAGAACATAACACAAACAAGAATAATAAAAGAAATCCTTAAGGGAGTAGAAGCAAGCTGCGGTCATAGCAGAAAGCTCTTTAGAGCTGTCAGGGATTTTAGAGAAATATTGTATTATAATTTTTTGAAGAGGCCGATATAATAAACCCATGTACCAAGTTTGGATACATTTTAATAAGCCAATCCTAACTTATTCAATTAAATGTGATGGCAAAATTACGAAATTTTCATAGTATAGGTAATACAGCAAACATCAGTAAATTATATTATTTGGCATTGACAAAACGAAAAGTAGAGTCCCTGACAAAATTTTTATTGAAGGCGCCTTAATTATGGCTGAATATGAGCTATTTCATTAAAGAAAAAGTAACTATGATTAAGTGGTATTATACAAGAAACAGTTTAAGAGAATACCTCGTTACTTCGACCACTGGCTATAGGACAAGGGTTTCTACGTTTACAAAAAAACTGTGGATGATGCCGTTAGTTGCAGTATACAGGACGGTTTAAAAATACAGGTCATTTGATTGGAGGAGTGGATTTTCTAAATATGACACCCTGTATAATATTACTGACTTGAAAACCTGCTGAAATTTGTACAATTATGCATACCATACCTATAGTTAATTAGTCAAGTTTCTGATGTAGGTACAGGAGGAATGTATTTGTAAAAGTTTTTTAAATTCGGGTGAGTTTTTGCAGTCATTGTGTCATATGTCACTGTGGTTATTGTTTGGATATTCTAGTACTTTTTGTAAATACTTATAAGTACTATTCAAACGCACTTCTAGGTTATTTATCTATTTTGTTTGGACAATGTGTTAAAATTATAAATAGGCCATTTAAAAAGCTTAATATTGAGCTACTTTACATGGTTATTCACATTATTCGACACGAAAGATTATAGCTGTATCATTTGGTTTAAAGAAAGTTTTACTTTCGCGTTGGATATTGACCAGTGGCGGTTTTTTAATAAGAGCTGCAGAGCTGCAGCATTGCCCAAAATAATTAATATTCTATTAAATTAACATTCCATAATAATTAATATATTATTTTAATACTTCTGTACGTACGAGCTCATCGACTATGTTAATTCAAACATCTCGTTGTCGTTGCACCGTCATGTCACACGATCGGTCGCAGCCGAAACTTCAACGTTGTCCCTAATAAAACTCAGCGGCGGTATGGCCAATCAGAGTGCCCTAAGTTTTTGAGATTTGTGCTGTACAGGGTATTCCACTATAAATAGAGCCCTCTTTAACTTTAATATCCGATGGTACAAGCAAAAATATTAAAGGTAAAAGTTGTAGGGCACAATATAATGTTTTCTAAGAAATAGTTTTAGTATATATATATATATTTAGTCTAGCAAAAAGGCGTAGTAAACAAAAATAGTATTTTGTGAAAATGTGTTTTGAGTGCCTCACTTGTGACAAATTAGCTTACTCAAAAAGTAAGACTATGTAGTTACAACATTGATACGGTCATAACTTGTTAAACTTATATACAATAATACCTTGTAGTAGCAGATGTAGAATTTAATTCTCTATCGAACGACAGTTACCTGTTCGCGTTTTCAAGAAGAACTCAAATGTTCATGTTGTAAACTGATATTAACCCAAACTTAATATTTATCAAGTTATCTATAGCATTTTGACAAGTCGTATTATATCATGACATTCTAAAATCGATAGATTGAAAGAAATTGACCTCCAAAATAGCCACCAAGATCACCCAACTTGACTTGACCGGATTTTTTTTAATGGGACACATAAAAGGAGGCATAGGCACATAGTTTATAACAAACCTTCAACAACACCATGAAATAATATGAAGGAGCGCATCGTGCCTGCGTATCAGAGAAGCTCGGAAATGTTGTCAAAATGTTGCTGCTTTTTTTTTTTTAAAGAGAATACGTTTATGTTGGTGGCATTTTCAATACTTTCTAAAAGCAATTATTTGTTGTATTATCACCATTTTTTTATTTTCTTCATTAGGTACCTACTTTTGTTTACAAGTAATTCTGACTTATTTACTGATAAATTCACTCCTACAATAAAATGGTTTTATCACTTTGACATCGATAAAAAAGGTGCATCCTTTTTGATCGCGATAAAATCGAGTAGCTTCTCTTTTTCATTGCTCGGCAACCTGACATATTGTTACAAATTAATTTGATGCTGTTAAACATTTTTTTAGTGAAATATTATTTTTTTTTAGTATCTATTCATGCCAAAATTCGTGAATTTCTCTTGCTAAAAATCACTCGATTTTTTTTTAAGATCGGATAAACTTTTATTTTTTAAACTTAAACTTTTGAGCAATTTAAACTCGAACAAACGGTAATAGATAAAAACGCTCTCGCGTTTTTATTATTTCGTTTGTTCTCGTTAAATTTCTAAGCAATCTAGTTTTCGTAAAAAATAAAAGTGTATGCGATAAAAAAAAGCTTTTGTGGTTTTACGTATGATAAACATTAGTTTCGGTTAAAATCCGTCTACATTATGAAAACTTAAATTTTTTATAAAAACTTAAACAATTAGCTATAGGGAAGTAATATGCCGTTCGATGAAGAATTACATTTTACATCTGCTGTTGACATAAAACATACTGTATTTAAATTAAACAAGTTAAGACCGTTTAAAACTTCTAAGGTTAAGTTTTTCAGATTTTTAAATCTCAAAAATAAAGCTGGCCTAGTAATCATCCATTAAGTAACATCCTGTATATGATAACTTATCAGAACCAACCTCTGAACTAATCTTATTACGGTGTTAATAAGTAATTGAAGAAAAATAATTTGTGTCATTACTCAAAGATGCTGAGTGATAACACAATATTTTCAAACCATTTAACCATATACCTGACTCTAACGCCAATTTTATACGAATTAGTTACTTAGCTATGTTTCAATTATAAATGAAAAACACATTTCAGCAGCTTTTCAAATCAATAATATTATACATTATGAAAAATATGCTTTTTTTTTTGGCGATGTTTTAAAGATACCTGTATTTTAAAACTATATTGCAAGTAAGATTCAGCCACAGTGTAAACTTCCAACAAAATTTCAGTGCCATAGCAGTAAGTACCTCAGGAAATATTGCAGGCCGTGTTTTTTAAAAAGAAAAATATATTTAAATTATATCTCGAAAACGGTAACAATTAGATATCATAGGAAACTAATAGAAATTCCAAAAATAAGCTTACATTCAGGGTCTCTCGTTAAAAATATTAAAGTTGTCACTTTTCTAGCATTCACCACATTGTTGAAAACATTTTAGCTGGGCAAAGCAAAAAGAATTTTTGTAGCCGTACCGCTGGTTTTGCCAGAAACGAGTTGACGTCAGCCTGTTACTGGTGTAGATCAAGTAGAAGGGTAACCAGTTTTGTTGTTCTGTCGAATGTTTCAACTTAAAATATTTGAAAAACAAAATAGAAAAGTGAATTGTGTGCGAATTCAAAAAAAAAATAAAAGTTCTGCTACTGTTAAGCACAAAAATTTTTCGAGCATTTTTTTTTGTATCAAACCAAACTTTGAATTTTCTGATTCCTTTTTGCAGTATTATTTGATGAAACCTATTTATCCTTCCTGTCAACCGAAAAGTTTTGCATCTAAATATAATACTTTTATTATATCTATTTACTTAAATAATATGCTATTTTTTACCTAGGCCTATAATGTATTTATACAAAAAAAAATATATATTTTTTAAAATACTCTTATTGGCTTCCCCAAAAATCAATCAGAAAACAAAACAAATCACAAGAAACACACGCAGAAAATAAACCAGACCAGAAAAACAAATAAAAACACACGTAAAAACATCTCAAAAACAAAACAATGCACATTAAAAAAACACTTGCTTGGACACAAAAAGAAGCGCTTGGACACAAAAAGAAGCTTTTGGACACGACGACAGTTTATTTTATTAAATTTAATGTTTGATGAAGTGTAGAATCCAAAAGATTCTTTTATTCTGACGATGGAGAACAGTGTCATTATATTGGTTAATATTCGCTCTTTATATTTGAACCATTTCAGTACTTACAGAATATTTAATTGTAATTTATGATGTTTTAATATTTTATTTAAAAGAGATTTTGAATTTTTGCACACTATAAAAATTTTCAAAATTCTAAATGCACATTTTACGTCTTTTGAAGAGCAAGAAAAACCAAAATCTAGTGATTAATACAGGGGGCACCAAATAAAGCGGTATATTAAAAGTATCTCGACAACTAGTTTAGTTTTATTTTGAAAATTTGACTGTGGCTATAAAAGATTGGTTTTTACGTTTTTAAAAACTTTTAACAGTAATATTTACTTGTTCGGCAACCAATGTGGCTTGTTGTTATGTACCCTAAATATACTGAAAAAATTGCTATCAATAATTTAAAAAAGATCTTTTGTGAATTCGTATGGTTTTTTGAAGGATAATCCGGATAATAAAATTGTTAAATATTTCTCTTGTACCTATTTGTTAAACCCTTGAAAAGTAATTGACTTTTTAACATCTCGTTTCAGTTACTTGTGACACTGGTATTAAAAGTAACTCAATTGAGTTAGGTACTTTTATTACTGGTGCCATTAAATGTGATTTTAGACACAGAGCAAACTTTAAAAAGGCTAAATTAATAGTTAAAAAAATAATAAAGGCTATCACCGATGTCTTAAACTTTAAAATTTATAAAAGAACATCACTTTTTCTACGAGCTTTTTATGCTTAGTTTGTTTATCTGTTTTGTAAATGTGAAAACATCTTCTAAAACGCTAAATTTTTTCGGTAAAACTAGATTTTCTTTTATGTAACAGATATTATTCGAATTTTTCTTATTCAGATTTAATTTAAAGGACGTACTTACAAGACTCGCTATTTATTTAAAAGAACAAATTAAGACGCGCACATAGATACCTACTTAACAGTAAAAGATGTCCGCAAATATTAACCAATATATTCAATTTTAATACAGTATGTGACCTTTTGTTTTTATTAAAAAAAAATCGCTTACCTTGTGATGTGCCCGCCAGTGTGTCGTTCCCTTGGAGCGATTGATTTAGACCTGGAACAAACAGATCTACGTTTATTATTGCAGTTAACTTTCCAGTTAACTGCCCATATATATTTACAAAAGAAAGAAAAACAAAAATTTACTATTACATAATTTCTAACTGCACAAGAAAAAAAACCTATGCGGGAAAAGAGAATTAAAAAAAGTCAATTTTGTTTATCGGCCTAAATTGATTCGTTTTTTTAAATGTATACAGGGTGTTTATTAAACATACGTCAAAAATTGAAGGAGTTATTCCCTGGACTATTCTAAGAATAGTATGTATGTGTCAAGAAACGAATTGCAGACGTTTTGTTGTTTGACGTGTATTTTCTTTGTTTAACTTTTGTGCCAAATTACGATTATTTTTTTGCTTTAAATATTCCGGGATCCTAAATCCCTCTAAACACATGCCCGGCTCGAAGGCTTCTAGTCACTACAAGCTACTAGTAATAAACACACAAAAAGAACTAACCAAACTTACTTCCTAGGGCTGCGGGATCGGCTGCAAGGGCGGCCATACTAAAATTAAAACTACCAGCTGCTGTGGCGAACAATTTGCTCTCCGACGGCGTCAAGTACGGGCCGATGGGGCTGTCATGGTCGTCGTGGTCCCCTCCCGAGCTCCCTCCCGAGTGCGGACCGTGGGGTAGATTGCTAGGTCCGTTTTCGTTTATCGTCGCTTCACCCGAGTCGTTGCTGAAATAAAGGAAAGCAATATTGAAATCGATGGATGATAAAGTATCTAAATATCAGAGAAAACTAGTCGATTTTTGCTGGAAAAGAATTGTGTGGACAAGAATTATTATCATTAAAGAGTAATACCTGTTAGTTTATTGTCAAAAGAACTTTACCTACGTGGCATTTAACTTTGCCAACTTAGCTTACAGAAAGTATACAGATATGAAAAAGTTGCTTAATATTTAATTTTAAATATACTATAATACCTGGAACAATTCTCATATGAAATGTAAAACGTTTAATAATTTAAAATTGCATTTATTGGGGTCTCACCAACAGTGGCGTGCAGTGACGTTGGAAACAGGGTAGGCAAAAACGATAAAGTAAAATTTATTACTTAAGAAATGTCTTTTTAGGTTTCGAATTAAACATAATAGTTTTTATAAATCAGTTCATACGATACGACGGTCTTTCTTTAAAAATGCATTTAACACGTCATCATAAAAAATACAAGTAAGTAGCTACTATGTAAAATATACGGGACAATTAATTGTGAATTAATTAAATTCTATTGATAAGCAAGATAAAAATATTATAAACAATAAACCCGTAAAAGCCCTGTAACCCGCGACACGAGACCTAACACAATGACGAATTACGCTAAGACATCTTCCAATCGCTCCATCTCGTTTTAACACACGACGCTACATCCGTGCCTTTAAATTCGTACTTTAATCAGAATTGTAGGTGCTGCCTTCAAAAGAAGCTAAAGCGTCCATGCAAAGATTTAAAACACCTTCGCTGTGGTCATATGGGCCACCTACATGGGAAATATTAATGCTGATTTCAGTAGTTTCGATCGCTTAAAATGTCTTGGTTGTGTTGGATGATTGATGTTTTGTTTTGTTATATTTATTACTTTGATATGGTACAATATAATGTTTTAAGAATAAGCAAATAAGAAAAACGCATAATAATATTATGGATTTCTGTAAAAATTAAATTGAGACATCTTTAAATTATTTCCTTGGGACTTTTTCGCCAGGGTAGGCAATGCCTTTTTGCCTACATTGTCTGCACGCCACTGCTCACCAAAGACATTATAACTAATAGACCAAATTGTTTACATTTTTATGCGGCAAATCATCATTTCCTCTTTATTATTCATTTCTGTCGCTCAAAATTGGACTTTAGCCGGCTTTATCTGTCTGTTAGAAATATTAGGGAGAACTGTTTTTAAAAGATTGAATTAGAAATTGCAGTAACTTCCAGAACCTAATTTACAAAAAATTTAAGGTGTGCGTATCAAATTATGCATTCATGCAATGCGAATATTTTATAAAAACTGTTAAGCTTTAAGAATTATTAACATTATTGTTAAATATATCTCAGGCACTACGGCAACATTGTAAGACGATTTTACAACCGGAGAGATTTTAAGAATGACGATAGCGATTGCGACGTTGGCAGTCTGTCATAACAGCTAGTTCGTGCTTTTGTGCCCTTTTTGATTTCTTTGTGTATTCGTGTAAACATTAGTGTAGAAATAAACAATCATGGTTCATGCCTGTGTAGTGTGTAAAAAAGTGGATCATTTTAATCAAAGTTTATCATTTCATCGGTAAGTATGGTTAGGTTATTGTTTTACAGAAAGCATTGGTGTAGTGTATAGGTTCGTTTAGTAATGCTGTGGTAGCATCATTTTTATTAAAGCTTCTATAAACAATGAAAAAAGTTTTGTTATACTTAGAAACAGGCCCGTATCCAGAAATTCGTTTCGGGGGGGGGGGGCTCAAAGACGAAAATCATTCAAAAATGTGGACTTATTTTAATTAATTTAGAGCAAAGCGAATAACACATTAACACTTAAATCATTATTTCCAAATTCGGGGGCGGGGGCCCGGGCCTCCCCCTGGATACGTGCTTGCTTAGAAACAATTAAGAAAATGAAAATATATTGATAGATAACTCATGGTAGCTACTTAACAGTAAACGAGTAAAAATTATTGTACTATTTTCATACATTGTTGTTAGGTTTTAACCTCTACACCACTGGCGAGCAAAACCAAGAACCAAGGGACGGTTTACAATATTGCCGATCGGGTCTAAGAGATCTGCCTTTCTCTCTCGCACTCGCCAATTGTTTTGAAACAATAATAGTCGATACTTTTATAAGAATTATGAATGAATCGTTTCGTCTATTAGTTCTAATGTCTTTGGGTCTCACACTATATTTCAATATCCTAAAGACTTTCAACAGTATATGTCTCGGTATTTTGGACTTGATTATGGTGACTTTGCCATAAATCAGCTGACTGAGACTTACCTGTTTTCATCGGGTTGATTTGTACTACAAAGTAATTCCATTGGTTCGTTTTTAACGTTGTTTTCATTGCTATCGCTGTGGCATCTGGACAGAGGATGCGTAGGCGACGGTGAACAAGGTGAATTTTCTCGATCTGTACTGCTTATTCCATTCCCTGAAAAGAAGACACTCTTTAGAATAACTGAAGTAGCGCTTTCTACTACATAATATCTTCATAGAGATATAGTATAGCTGTTTATACAACAAGTTACGAAATAAGGGTTTTTTAGGCGCGCGACGTGAAAGTTGTCCTTCGAGGCAAGGCCGAGTTGAACAACACGTCAGAGTGACTAAAAGACATTGTTTCGTAATGAATGGTATACAATATTTTATCTACGGGCCTTTTATAACAAAAAAACTTAATTTATTTTACCAAACATTTTATTACCTGTGTTTCATTAACACCTTTCATGTCAAAAAAATTGTTACTTTTTTTGTCAAAAACTGCCGCAAATATTAAGTGAAAGATGAGTGATTTAGAAGACTCAAACATTGAAAATGCCGCAAATGAGGCAATGGTGAACCTTGTTCCCAAAAAATCAAGGAGTTTGTATGAGGGCACATACGAAAAATTCAAAAACTGGCGTGAAGAAAAAAATATTAAAAACTTATCAGAAAAAGTCGTTTTGGCATATTTCTCACGATTATCCGATGCCTCTAAGCGCTCTAAGCCATAAACTTTGTGGAGTATTTACTAAATGCTTTGAACGATGGTTTATTTAAATAAAAATGTTGATATAAAAACATTTACAAACCTAATCGCATTTTTGAAAAGGAAATCTACCGGATATAAGCCTAAAAAGTCGAAAGTTTTTTCCAAGGAACAAATAGAAAAATTTATCAAAGAAGCAGACGATAAGAACTATTTATTGGACAAAGTCATTCTTATTATGGGAATCTCTGAAGTATGTCGCAGAGAAGAACTTACATATTTACGGAACCATTCCAAACACTAAAACAAATGTTGCAAGAAGCTTTGTAATTAACGAAGGCTCTATTGACGGCATCAGCTTCCTGAATATTGTCCGAAAGTACGCTCAATTACGTCCAGCACACATAATCCATGAAAGATTTTTTATCACGTACAGAAACTCCAAATGTTCCAGACTTCCAGTGGGCATTAATACCATTGGAGCAACACCAAAGAAAATTGCTGAGTTCTTGGGGCTCCCAAAGGCAAATGAATATACAGGCCACTGCTTTCGAATATCTTCAGCAACTTTTTTAGCGGACTCTGGAGCGGATATATTGATGCTAAAGCGACATGGAGTTTGGCGGTCACTGTTCAATCCTCCTCAACCGCGAAGAACAGCAAAACTGAGGAAGGAATTCATTTTTCAAATTTTTCAAATTGTACTATTAATGTAAGTGTAAATAAATAAAATAGAAATGTTTTTTGACTGTTTTTTGAAAAAATTGACATTTTACTTTTAACGCTAGTGCCTTAAAATAGGTATTTTAAGGCACTAGTGTCTTACAGTAACATTTTTAAGGCTATAGGTCTACAGTAAATTGTTTATGTCATACCTTCTATAATTTCCGATTTCGGAATGGTCGAATTCATATTTAAATTCAGCGCATTATGTTTCATGGCACTCGGTGAAAAATCGGCTGGCTGCGTCTGCGGAGGATTATGAGATAAATTCAATTCGTTATTATTATTGTTTCCTATGATGTGCTCCGCCCTTGCTCTTTTATGGTCGTTTTCCGGATCTATTGATATCCTCCTGAAATAAAATAAATATTTATTAAACGCGTCTGTCCCGCATGTATTTGGTCGCATTGACATAAGCATGTGATACCGGAAAAAAGTCAACCTTACCTCTCTCTTCTATATTGCATCGCTGCTCGCCTTAACAATTGATTGACTGTAGCGCCATGGGGCGGTGAAGATGGGGAAGTAAATAAGGCATCTTCTACAAGCTTATCCGTGTAGTTACTATGGTGATTTGGGATGGGAGGCGTGGGTGCTTGTTGCTGCTGTTGTTGCTGTTGTTGTTGAGATCTAATCAGACTTTGTACTTGGGCCAACTAAAAATATAAAATTTACAAATAAAATATGTATTTAGGTAGGTAAGCAGGGACGCGCCGTCCATATATAAGATCGTGCGGCGCACGACGGCGCCAAGGCCTTAAAGGCGCCAGGCCTTCAACACAAATTAACATAAAACTAAAAAAATTATCTATGAATACCGGTGATGAAAATGCATTATCCACCAACACCGACCGCCGGTCGGCGACCAGTACCAGTGTTGAAATTCTACTACTCTTCCTGTGGGGGCGCGATAATCCGCGTGCGTTCGGTGCGCTGGTTTAAACTTGCAAAATTTTGCGTGCTCGTAATCCATCTAACAAGTTAATTTTTCATTCTTGTCTTGATCAGCGTATAAGACGTATAGAGTGTCTTATTTGCTATTACGTATCTACCGCAATTGTGAAAAATAATTACAAATAAGGTAAGTAGGTGATTAAGTAAATTAATTAACAGGGATGCAAAAAAAATTTTCTCCTTTTTAATAACTTTTGTTTACGAAACAAATAAGGCCTAGTGTTTAATATTTTTTATCTATTTTATTTAGATGGCCAGAGAAGAAAAAAAGAAATTGTCTGGTTACCAAAACTTGCTTAACAAGCAGAAACGGGAGGAAGACTTGGAGAAAACCAATTTCAAAATTAGTAACTTTTTTTGAAAGACCAAACCAGACACTACTTCTGATAACAGTGATTTTCTACATTCAACAACCAAAGCGAGTAAGCAAGACGAATTTTCCGAAGCGCTCCCTTCTAACGATCCAGGTCTTTGGGCGAGTGTATTGTCTCCAATCCAGGTGCAAGAACTTGTCGAAAAAGGTCCAATGTATTATCAAAATAAAAGTATGTATCCTAAAGACAAAAGTGGACGTAAGTTTTCCGATATATATTTTACTCGAATTTTGTTAAATGGTGAAAAGGTTCAACGTCTTTGGCTGCTATATATGTTGATAATGTCACGTTTTGTTACAGGGGGGGACGGGGGGGGGGGGATAAAGTAACGTGACAAATCGATATTGCTTGCCCATCAGTAAAGAAGAATTCTTAACGCAGAGTTTGCAAAAAATGTGGTCTCTATTTAGCCTGTTTAAACAAATTAGAGAAACATAAAAAAACCTGTGGACAACAAATGTTAACATCAAAAATCCGACCTGTGAGAATAGCAGCAAAACGTCAGAGGGAGTTACTGGATGTGATTATTGAAAATGAAAACGAAGAAACATGTGAATGGATAGATGAAGATTTGGTTGAAAAGAACGGCGTCGAAATTTTGCAGAGAGAAGATATCGCTCAAGCTCCTTTCATAACGATTGCAGATCACTTACGCACTCCGTGGATATGAATTTCTATTTCAAATTATTCCTCGCATTTTCTTGACCATTTTCTAAACCTTCTTTTTTGTACAGTTGAGTTCGCAAAAATAAAATAAAAAGTTTGAGAATAAATTGTGATGTATTTCATTTTTGGGTTATAAAGGATTTGTCATGTGTTTTTCAGAGGGGGGGGGGGGTTCAACAAATGTCATGGAGTGTCACACGGGGGAGGGGGGGTCATTTTGCCTGAATATTTGCGTCTCGAGGTTTATGAACGGCCCCATAGCAAAATTTGATCCAGTCATGTCTGCACATATTAATAGATCTCAAAAGAATATTCCACTCTACCTTGGTGTATGGTAGTTTTGTGGTACAAAATTCTAAGTGAAGTGGATGTTGCTACTAAGATTCTGCAATCAAAAACATTTTCTTACGACGGTGACGACCACCCGGTTGAAAATCAAGAAATGAGATTTAAAGTAAACTGCCTTTTCGGAATGCTAGACATTACTTTTTCATCCGTACATGAAATATTTAAACTGCTATCGTGTCATTCTGATGTCTTTAATTTTTTGTGGAATGTTGAGGATTTCGGCAAATATTCTGACCAAGATCAATTTTATTTTTGTAAAAAACTGGAAGAAACCTTAACTGGCAAAGATCGAGACGAGAAAGATATAGACGGAACAGAACTTTTACACGAATTACAATGTCTGCAAAATGGCGACAAAAACGCGACGTCTGTAGTAGAAACACTTAATTACATTGCAATAAATAACCTAACCCATGAGTGCACTCATTTCCAAACATGACGATTGCATTGCGCATGTTATTAACCATTCCAGTTTCTGTAGCTACAGCCGCGAGAGGTCATTCTCTATTAAAGTTGATTAAGAATTATTTACGATGTAGAATGGGCCAAGAGCGGTTAGAAAATCTTGCTATCATTTCTATAGAGTCTGACTTTTTAAAGCTTGAAGTCGAAAATCTTGTTAATGAATTTGCAGAAAGTAAAGCTAGAAAAGTCCAATTTTTGTAAGACGTCTCCATCATGTATCATTATGTATCATCATGATCATATATTATCTGTTTCAAAACAATCTACTATGACCCATAGTAGCCGACAAGCCAACGTTAAGAACACTTCGTCCACTACCACATCGGAAACTTTGAGAATGTCTATCGCAGATATAGACGAAACGTCAGTAAGAAATATGAACAGACCACGGCCATCAAGCCCGGAAACCAATACTGAATCAGACTCCGGCCGTGAAAGCCTACATAAACTTATTAATCGCAATTTTATTTCTTTATTTTTTTTTTAATATTTTGAATTAATGTTTTCTAATTTTGATACTGTTTTTGTTTTGCTACTGTTGTTTCGTATTCTATTAATATTTTTGTGTACTTTCTGCTTGTCATAAATAAATATAGACATTAGTACTAAAAAGTGTAGAGTTTTCTTAAAAAATTTCAACGATCAACTATGAGAGAATGGTGGTAATTTTAGCTTAATATTATAATATTGGTTAAAGACGCCTATCATTATTTCGCAGGACGGCGCCGAAAATACTTGGCGCGTCCCTGTAGGTAAGTCAGTTTAATATAAAATGTCGGACTTTTACTATAATTGGAAAGCTCATCAAAAATTAGGTGTACATTCTTACCTGTTCTCTGCCGTCGCCATGCTGTTGCGTGAGACCACTAACCCTTAGGACTTCCGCGGTTTTGAGAAAGGAAGAAAGAGATCGTTGATGGACGTTAACTTCGCCATGGTAGATGAACTCCACCAGAGCGTGGAGGTCGGTCCAAGCTACGTCTTGGAGTACTATCACAGGGTGCTTACAAGGGGTAGACTGCAAAGAAATAGTTGTTGTATTGATGTATTTAATTTCTGCCCCCACGTGTTTTTTCTCTCTCCGTGTTTATGATTTAATTGTTACCCAATACTTTAATCTTCAACTGCGGAAACTAATCGTTAAATCAAATCTAAAATGACTTTTTAAAATTCATTTAGTTAATTTATTTTTAATGCCGCTTTATGTTAAATAATAGAATAACTGCTATAAAATTTCTCGCAATAGATTTTTTATTAGTTCCAGTTTTAATTTTCAATTGTATTGTTTGGGCAATTATTTTAAAATTTTATTTGTTTTACTATATTATAAAATTGAGTAACCATAGCCAGTCAATGTATCTGAATTTTTAAGGACTAATTTTAATTATAGGTACACTTAGCTTATGTAGAACTTATGATTATTGAACGTCACTATTACTAAGTATTCTTTATCGTAAAAGTATTTCCTTATTTAAGATTTACATACAAAATTTAGTCGGGTAATATTCATGTTTTATGAAACTAGCTAATAATAATGCATATGCTTTTTTCACATACTTATTTAGTTATAACATTTTTAGGCAAATTCTAGAACACCCCAAGCAGCATTATAAAAACTGTAAGAACGTTCTTACAGCCAGTATAGGTATTCTATAAATATAAAATGGGCACCGCTGCATGTATAAAGCAAAATTGCTTTATATGTTCTCTTTTAAATGTTGTGTTAGTGTACCAGTAAAAATAATAAGTCATATTTATAAACATTAATAAAACTCTCATACAGCTAATAATTCCCAAAAAGGTTTCGTACGTAACAATTATAGCATCTTGAGCAACTATTGTCAACACACTAATAAAACTGTTTTATAAAGGTTACTCTGTGAGGGAGATTTGGTATACAGGGTAAGTCGGGCCTAACTCTAAGGGTGTAATTTATGCATCAAAATAATAAAAAAAAACTCAAATGTTGTTATCCAATATTCATTTGTTTTCAAGTTATAAGTCAAAAACAAAATAATGCATTAGTTTAGATTTCCTGTAATAAATGTTATTATTGTTTGCTTTTGATTGTTGTGCTGTCACTATCCTATTAGTGTCAGTATAAAATGTTACATTGATTCACCGTTAACTTTTGGATTTGTATTATTTTAATTTTATAAAATGCCACACATTTATTCACATCTCAAATACGCCAATATGGTTTTTATTTATGGTTTATGTAATGGGAATGCTACAACGGCTCCTGAGGAATATCGTGAACGATTTCCACATAAAAGGACACCGAACAGAAAGGCCTTTATCAGAGTTTTCAACAAACTCTGCGAGACCGGAACGCTTCCAAGTGCTAATGTAACATCCGAACGAGCCATTCAATAGGATTTAGAAGAAAATGTTCTAGCTTTAGTAGAAGAAGATGCGACGATAAGCTCACGAAGAATTGGAATTCAGTTGGGGATTCCTCAAAGAAGAGTTATCAATACGCTTCACGACCAAGGCTTATACCCGTACCATATACAGCGTATACAGAATCTTCAACCTAGAGACTACGCCAAGCGTAGGCAATTTTGTGAGTGGATAATTAATAATCATCTTTTACCGCACATACTTTTTACTGACGAAGCTACATTTACCCGTGACGGCATCAATAATAATCGAAACTCCCATGTATGGTCGGACGAAAATCCTCACGTAATAGTCGAAAGTAGATTTCAACACAGGTTTTCCATAAACGTGTGGTGCGGCATGATCGATAATAATTTAATTGGCCCTTTTCATTTGGAAAATCGCCTTACATGGGATTACTACTTAAGTTGTTTACAAAATGAATTGCAAGGACTACTGGAGGAGATTCCTTTAAACGTCAGAATTGAAATATATTATCAACACGACGGAGCGCCTGCCCATTTCGATCGTCGGGTCAAGCAATATTTAGACCAAAGGTTTCCAGGGGCTTGGATTGGTCCGCGGTGGTCCTATTAGTTGGCCTCCTAGATCGCCAGACCTCACGCCGTTGGACTACAATTTATAGGGTTGGTTGAAAACTGAGGTTTACAAAGTAAATAGATACTAGGGATGCATTAATTAGACGGATTAGAAATGATGTACCTACTCAATATTAAAGAAAGGCACGAATCAATTAGAAGATCCACGCGCGTCCTTCGTAAACGAAGCAGGAAATGTTTGGAAGTCAATGGCGGTATTTTTGAAAATTTACTAAACCAAATGTTAATGTTGGATATTTTGGTTTAACAATATTAATTACTTTATTTAACGCTGTAACTTGAAAACAAATGAATATTGGATAACAACATTTGAGTTTCTTGTTATTATTTTGATGCATAGATTACACCCTTAGAGTTAGGCCCATTCCTTCCGACTCACCCTGTATAGGATTTGTATGTATAAAAGAGGTAGAAGCTCTTGCCATTTGATTTAAGAACCAATTATTCTTGAAATAGTAGTCGGAAATAGCAAAATTGTTCTATTTTTATTTTCTTGTAGTTATATAATATAGCTTCCTCCATGTAGCTTTCAAAGTTTTAAAATGGATAATTAGTGTTAGCATTATCATATTGTATTATTCTATTTAAGTAACGAAACACTTCGTATATTAAATCGTATCGTATCGTATATAAATTTTTTTAACGTGTGAAATTCGGTACTTTACCCAACAAACAGATGAATTGATTCGGCTGTTACTTGGTGGAAATTCATTATCACTTTATAATGATAATATGATACATGGATTAGTAACATTACTCCTAAACAAAAATAATTTTCAAAAAGAATTCGACATCATTAAACAAATTGCAGCAAATAATAAGTATTCAACGAGAGAAAAGACTATAAATTTAGTTTTCCCAACACTAAGAGAGAATAAAAACAATTATAAAGTTATGTACATTGGCCACATAAGTACTAAAATAAAAAACTTTTTCAAAAATCTTAATATTAATATCGCCTTCAAAACAAATAATACTTTTAGGGAAACACATTAAAAATAATAAACTAAACTAAATAAAGGAAAGAAGTCTGGTGTTTATTAATTAAAATGTAACGATTGCACCAAAGCTTACATATTATATATATGGCAAACTGGCAGAAATTTTGAAAAACGTGTCAACGAACATTACTCTAGTTTCATAAAAAACAAAACTGATTCAAATTATTCTAACCATTTGAAAGAAGAAAACCATACATAAATTATTAACTACGATATTTTACATACTGAAAACAAAAGTTTAAAATTAAATCGGCTTGAATCCTTGGAAATAAACAAACTTAAATTCACAATAATCTACTTAATGATTAATTAGACTTAAACTCATCACCTCTTTTGAATCCATTTAATTAGTTTGTAAATATAGGTTTTCCCTCGGTTAAACTTGTATACCTGCTTACTTTAAAATTTACACCCTATATAGTTTTTAAAATATCACTCTCTTGTACTCCTTTAAAGAAGCAACAGTATTGCGAAACATGCCGCGCTAAAAAATGGAACTTGTATATTTGTGGAAAGTGTAAAATTATTTTTTACCGCTAACAAATAGAGATGTGCGATTCGGGAAAACCTTAGTCAATTCGCGAAAAGAATCGATTGGAAACGATCAATCAAATTGCTTATTATAGATATCGATTAAAGCACAATTTGCGATTTTATATGAAGTTAGATTGCCATAAGTGAATCGCATATAAGTGGTTGAAAATAAAATAATAAAACTGTTTTATTAATAGTATATTATTAACCAAGGTTTAGACAGCCATCATTATTGCCCGAGCGGCAAGTTTAAATCACGAGGAGCGGAGCGACGAGGGATTTAAGACGCGAGGGCTATAAGCTGTCTAAACCGTGGTTAATATAATATTTTTTCCACTACTACAAACTTTTATTAGACATTTATCTTTATAGTATTAATAATTATAAAAAATGATAGGTAGGTATAAGTATATTTTTTAATCAAGTTACCTGCGCTTTGGAATTGGCAAAATATTTTGTTGTTTTGTCAGGTGGCTTTGTTAATGTCATTTTTTGTTCATTTATGTCATCAGATTTCACGAGTTTTCCGTTTTTTTAAAAAATGAACGAAGAAAATGTTAGTGATTTCATTATGTGTACACCTCCAGAATTAAGGATGGAAGCAGAAAAAATGTTGATTGTATCGATATTTTACAATATCAAGTAATCTAATATGTATTGATAATTATCTGGTTGCCTAACCACATTCGTGTTTATGAATTCATGTTGTAGAATCAAAAAATCAAGTTACCTGCATTCAAATAGATTCTTGAAGATCGGTCAATAATGGATTTCAATGCCTTATTATTGACCATGGTCAATAATAACTTATAAGGTAGAGAAAAACGATTTCTAACGTTAATAATCGGTCAATAAATGGTGATGTTATAGGTTAGTAGTGGAAAAAGTTCTTTAGTAGCAATTTTAACACTGTTTTGCACTAGAAGGCAGACATTTATCTTCTGTTGTACAGAACATCGTTTTGCTACCAACAGTACACCAGAATATCAGTAATTATTGACAGAGTTTTCCTGATATTATTATTCCTTATTCTCTATAAAAGTTTTGTAGTTGCATAATATATGAACTATTAGAAATAAATTACAAAGTAAAAGTGCTTATAAAGCAATTTTGCTACCTGTTGAGAAAATTCTAGAGATGTTCTTACACCAACTAAAAAAGCATTTATAAAACAGATTTATGATTTGGTTATTACAATATTCTTACATCATATTCTCTCAGTAGTTTTGCCTCCAAAAACAAAAATGAGTAATGGGAAACATAGAACCATAATTCCTTCTTATCGAAATTATTATAAAAGTTCTGATTCCGTTAGAAGAAAAATACTATGGTTGGTTGAAAATCCTAATTACTTCAGCGGCGTTCTGATACAGTGTCCTTTAAGTCTTGTAATGTGGACTTACCTTAAGTAATTCTCGGAAATACGGACTACATGCCGACAGAACGACTCGATGAGCTTTCAAACTTTTGCCGTCGCACGCCAGTGTGACGTCAACGAAATCCTCATCGTCCCGCAAATTTTCAAAGGCAGAAGTGATGCTGCTTTGATAATTATTCCAGCGAAGACAGAAGTGTTGAGTGTCGACCATGGTAAATTGCGTTCAGCTAAAACAACAAAAATAAAACTTTTATATTATGTTATTTAAAGTATGTACTAGTTATTTGTCACGCCACTGTCGGATCAAATTAATAAGGACTGCACTATATACCCATAAAATTATTTACAAAAGTTTAGCCTGGGTTTAGCCTTCAGACAACAAAATAAACGGCTGATGTTTTCGTTTAAAACCGCAAGTGCATTAGTGTCAAAAAACCCATGGCTGATATTTCGCAAATGACTTCATCACCATAATATTTGGGTTTATGTGTTGTCTAGTAGTTTAGCAAAATGGAGGTGTAAAAGCATAGAGCGAAACTACTTAATTAAAATCCCAAGAACGCCACTACATATTTTTTTTTAATTACCGTGATTTGCAAATATTAATAACTCTTATTGAAATGACGTGAGCACGCACATTTGTAGGTGTCGTATATCCCGTAATAACTCAGCATTTTATTAAGTATATATTATCATATACATACACACTATCAATATGAATGCCATATATATCTCAACCATCCCGACCTCAAACATAATTGTAGTACCCATGAACAAGAGGTTAGAAAATTGTAAATATCCGTTGACAAAATCAGTGCTTTGGATCAAGAATTAATAGTTGTTGGCCGCCGAGGTATGCGAGATACTTCTTTAATGAAATCTAGGACTAATTTTAAGCAAAAATGGTTCTATTCACTTTTCCCGAATTCCTAATGGTTCTTGGTGGTGGTCCCATTGATTGGCCACCGCGATCTCCGGATCCCAACCCACTAGACTTTTTCATATGGGGACATGTGAAGACATATTCAATGGGAAAACCTAAGCCCTCTAGTAATTTAGTTCAACCTCAAACCCCGTTAGGAATTCGGAAAAAGTGAATAGAATCATTTTTGCTTAACATTAGTAATAGAACTCATATATAGCACATTATGGTGAAGCTTCTTGCACAAATTTATTAACGTAAATAATAATTAGACTGTAAGTATAAGAGATACTAATGAGTGCCTTCTTAGTTATAAAACTCACTTACTCATGTTGGAACGATAAATACTCCAGAAGAGGTATAATAAAATAAGAAAACATATTCCAGTGTGACTAATATAACGTTATAGAAATGTATTACATATTGTATATTGATCGGCTGACAGACAGAGACACACATCATGTGTCTAAGGAACGCAAACCAAGGGAATCAAGTATTCCGCCATGACTATATCCATTCTTCAACATTAACTATGTTAGATAAAACTGCCGCCTGTGTTCTTAGCGTTAACTACTTGGTTACTGTCACCCCAAGACAGAATTTCTTCCATGTCCTTGTTGAGATATGAGACCTCTTGTTGCCTACAGAGATGTGCATTGGCAATCGATGATCGAGCATCCAAAGTAAAAGATGAAACAAGTGTGCTATCATCCGCGGAGCTATATATAGGATTTTTAGTTCTTTCCAAAAGATCTTTAATGTAAAGTAAAAAGAGGGTGGGCGACAAAATAGAACCTTGAGGAACTCCGGCGTTGATGTTAAATGTGTCTGAAAGAAATCCCTACATCGCCAGTGACAGACAACGGTCTATAAGAAAGTTTGACAGCCATGCATGAACAAAATCAAACCGGCATTCCGTATGCTCTTACTTTAGTTTGGAGCCCCTCATGTCATACTCGATCAAAGGCCTTGGAAATGTCCAGTGCTACCGCCCGGGACTCCCCGTGATGTTATGCTGCGTTGTTCCAAACGTGAGTAACATAAGCGAGAAGGTCTTCTGTTGATCTAGACTTACGAAATCCATACTGGCGGTCATTAATAATGTTGAAGCCTTCCAGGTACTTTAATAATTTTTCGTTGATAGCCTTCTCCATAACTTTTGATATAAGCGAAAGCAATGCTACTGGACGATAGTTGTTTGGCAAGGTATGGGTATGGTTATGGGTTATGGGCTGATCTCGCGCAGCAAGAAGGAAATATCACTTTTTTGTAAGTGGAGTTAAAAAGCCTACAAAATTCCGGTGTCAATTCATCAGCGCATATCTTAATTGCGATGACTGGAATTTCATCAGGACCAAAAGCTTTTTTGGTGTCAAGACTTCTTAAGATGTGTTTAACATTCTCGATTCTACAGGGGAATGTTCTGCGCAGTTTTTCCCTAAAAATTAACCATTGAATGTTAATAATGAGTGATTCCAATAGTTTCCAGCAAATTTATAGGTACTCGGGATTTATTTATTTTTGGAGCAAGATACAATTCTTGCTTGGTGCTTAACAGACAAAATTGAAACCAACCATGAGTCATTGAAGTGATAAATATTCATTCAAAAATATTTGTGGGGATTTTTCTATTTCACCGGAATTAATGTCATGATTAGTGAATGGAAAAAATCGGAGAATCTCGTAAAATATGTCTTGTATATTCACTGAAATGTAAAAAAGTCTTTTAAAACAAACGTAGAGAATGGAAAATTTAACGACCATACTAACTCTAAACGCATAAAATATATTTTTTATATTTTCCAACTCTTCATTTAGATCCCCCTTACATTTCTTTGCCTTTAGGGCTGATCATTAAAAATGGTTAAACATAAAATCCTGATATAAAGGAATATTGGGGGTACTTGACGCGCCAAATAGAATTTTTTCATTGCATATTTTTATATGTATGTAAACTTTCACAAAAATGTCGCCATCTTTCTATAAATATTGGCATAATATACCATAATCCTGGTTCTTTAAAAGCAATAAGTCTAGATATCATAACCCATCCGCAGAAATACACCTATTTAACTTCTAAAGTATGTCTCCTCCATAACTCTTGAACTTTTCCCCTAGATACGCTCACATTTTCTCTGCCTCCAGGCTCCGATCATTAAAAAAGTTCATTATAAAAAATTTGATTGGACAGACGCGACTCGGCGGTGGGGGAAGAAAGAAAAACTGGGAGACGCGAAAACGAGGGGAAATCGGGAGAAATAGAAGAACACGGAAAATAGAGCTCCGGCAAAAAATTCCGGACGCACCAGTTACGCATCCTAGAATGAAAGGGAAAGGAACAGGCGCGATAAAGTTGCGGGTAATTCTTTGAGAAAGGGTCGAATTTCAGTTAACTTTTAGTTCAATTTATTATCTCTAGGTTTAGACGACATCACCATTTTCTAGCGTAGGCACATGTCATAAACTTTATTATCGCATAAGTTCTTTTCTAAATGCTTTGCAAGTAGGCTGTAGCTATTTCGTTGACGGAATGGCCACCTCTTAGTCCTGATTTAAACCTCTCTAATCCTGGAGATTATGAAGTACAGAACATTGACAATTTGGCGTTCTTTAAGGATTTTGAGAAATCTTTAAATCTATAATTGAGAGTGATATTTGAGCTCTTCAAATTATCCATTTTTTGAAAATTCAAAATATCAAGTTTTGAAATTTAATAACTCGAAAATGAAAGGTTCGATCAAATTGCAGTTTAGACTCTCGGATAGATCATATCTTTATTATTATATTACATCCCTATACCTTCAACTTTTAGAAATTCTAGATTTTCGAGAAAAACTGAATAGGTATGACAATTTTTAAAGAGGGTTTAAATTTTTTCTTTTGCTTTAGGTTAAAAATTTTGTTATTTATTAAAATTCCGAATAAGTCATCGGAAGGCGCTCCTCAAAAGACGTAAAATATATATTTAGAATTTTGAAAATTTTTATAGTGTGCAAAAAATTTAGATCTCTTTAAAATGAAATATTTTAGAGGCATTTTTTACATTTATATGGGTTTATATTATGGGTTAAGTTTAACTATTCTCTAAAAAAATCTGCTTTGGAAAATATCAAAGGTCCGCCTTTGATCCTTTGGGACGAAGTCAAAGTGCGTTTATGGAAGTGTGGAAGTATATTAGAGTAGGTATATACAATTTGGTTCAAATTTCTAAAATTTTTAGTTTTAACTAAAAAATTGTTAGGTATGTGCTGTTCTTTCATGACCAGGTACAAGTACTGCAGCAGAAATCCTCCATGGCGCTCTGCGAGCGGTGCATTTGCAAAGGAAGCTATTCCTGTTGGAGGCTGCTAAGAGAGACTTTGGTACTTGAAGCTGCTTGAACTTTCTAGAGCTGAAGAGGGCTCAATAGGACTTTCACTTTAAAATTGCACCATATATACCATTTCCTATGCGTATTGTGTCAAGGTTGAGTCTACAAGTTAGCGAAAAAAAAAAGTGAAGCAAACAACGAAAAATATTTTTTTTTTTAAATTTGCAACTATACTGTAAACATGAGTTTTTGCAATATCTTCGTTTTACATTTTTGGCACTTTCTTGTTTATAGTATGGTCAGTATGCCTTCGGAAGACGTGTAATCTTGAGTCTCACCTTAGAGATATTAGATAACAGAAAATATACAAACACGGTTACTGTCACTGTTATCAAAGATACCTTAGATATTGTCAAAAATAAATATGGGTTTTATACGGTTATAATTTACATCTGTTTTAAAAATGTCGCTGACTCCTGTCCTGCTTTTTGAAGCCACCCTGTATAGTACAATTTTTTTTAGCAACAGCCACAAAAATTCTAGCAAAGAACCTCCGAAAGGTCGTACCGTGATCACGTTCTTGAAATGAAAGTCTTATGTTTAGGAGCATAGTCCAAATATGTGAGCTCGAATTTGGCTTTTATTGTTGTTCAGGTGTATTATACAGGTTCTTGTTTTGGAAAAACTAAATGTGGGGGCACAGTCTTTAAGTTACCTAGGTACTTCCAATGCGGGTGAAAATTTATGTTTAGTACTATTGGCTAAAAAAGGTAAATTTAGGTGTCTGCCTATGTTTTAGAAAACAATACCACCTACTTTTTAATTAATTTTTAACGCTTTTTTTCAGTGAAGTCTGCCGCTTTACAAAACAGGAGTTAGTTTATGTCTAGAGCAAGCAATTAACATTTTTAATTAACAGTTTAAAGGTTTTTGTTTAACCCTTTTTTTTTTAGATATTGACAATTTTTTTTGTGCCCTTTTAGTTTGATTATCTACATATTATATTTTCATGCCAATATACTTATTTATCGAATCTTGAAAATAAAATAACCGGAACTATGTGAAAAAAATGAAAGCTCTCTTCAAAGAAGTGCCCATTTTTCTACCCGGTCATGGCCAGCATTCATTATTTGTTGTCAAATAGAGCCACCCCAGATCTCACATCGAGAAGCGAATACAACTACCTTGAAACAGCAGAAACAAACCACAGACCGCAGGAACAACATCATGTGGCAGGAATCACCGGCTTAGTATTAAGAAAACGTCATTCAACCGTCACGTCTGGTCTCTGGTCTACGCTAAACCAAAGTCATTGAATAAACAATGCCTGAATCTCGAAATCTACATGTTGCATTTAGAAAAACGTGCCCGATTTCTAATATTGGATGTTTATTGCTGGTTCCTGACTGTCTTTGTTGTTGTTAAAAATGTTAAGTGAATGTAAATCTTGTCAGGTAGGAGGCCCTCCATGTAAAATAGTTTAGTAGATAATTTAAAAACAATTTTTTGCTGGTGAATTTTTGCAGTTTACCTACTTTATACACTAAAAAATATTAGTCCACCTGTAGAATGGTCAATTTTATAGTAATAGTAAGTATTAAATATGCACAAAATATATTTAGTAATATGGAACATGATAAGAGGTAAATCCTTATTTATTTTATAAAAATGTCACAAAAATATAGAAAATAAATTTGCCGGTCATTTATTTTTTTCTTAAAATGTTATTCATGCAACCAGTAAAAGCTACCCCTATTTTGTAAATAACACCCCCAATTTAAAAACGCCGGTAAATAACATTACACGTTACCTTGTTAAAATCGAAAAGTCCTGAAGTCATTTAAAACCACACCATATTCTCAAAAATGTTTCCATTCTGTACTTTTTTATGTTCGTCCGAAATCACTGTTTTCCCTCTTGCGACTTTTTTTTAGTCCCTCACGTGTTCACTCACCAACAAAGTCCAGAAACGTCAAAAAGCGAAAGGCACTGTCACAGATAACCCGCCAAAAATTTTGAAATTCAAATTGTGTCAAGACGGAAGCTAAAAGTAAGGTTTAAAACTATCTGACGAAATGTACGTTAACTTGGTCACTTTGGTTGAATTTTTTTGGATAATTGTATGTAAATTTAAGTTTTTTAAATAGACTGATGTCGAACGGATAACAACGGATTCAAAAACAAACTATTCGCAAAAATATAAAAATATCCATGAAGTTCGCGCGACGATTGGTAGACGGTGAATATTAAAATTTGGACCGCGCAAAAAATGACGAGGACCACGCTTATTCTTTATTGGGACATCGCCATGAGACATCTGCTGTAATAAGCCGGCACTAAAAAATAGTGCGTGCAGCAGCAAAAGGGGGGAGGCCACCCCGCCTATTCGCGAATGAAAATGCGCAGAATATAACGAGTACAGACCCGCAATTAAAAATATCAAAATAAAAAATCGAACTGTGTGCTCTACTCTTCGCTACTGCATGGCCCGCGCAAACGATTTTTTAAAAGTAAAAGCGATTCTGCCACATTTTTGCAGGAATAGGCCGGGAGTGAGCTTTAAGCTCACATTTCCTGCTGGATGGCGGTCGCACACTTTCTCTCGCACCCCCAGTTTTTATGCCAACCTGCTAGCTTCGCTAGTTTCTTCTTGATTATGAAAATATGAAACGAGCAGGGGCGGCGCACAACTTTTCAAAAATTTTCTCCTGCATGTTTTTTTTTTATTCTCAAGTTGTCAGTACATAATGAATGTGAACTAATTATTAACGCTGCATGTTAATTACATTCCGGACAACACTCTGCATGGGTGTCTGCAGTGTCCCCTATGAAAATTATAATGTGATAAATTATAATCTGCTTTGAAATAATATATAATTTTTTTTTTATATAATTTAGTCTTTTATTATATCAATAAATGTTAAAGTAGTGGGTGGCTCTTTCAATCTCACTGAGGTTTAGTTGTTCTAAACACTGAACTGCTCGCTGACGCAGCTCTTCTTTGGTCCGAAGTAGTGTCACGTACACCCTTTCCTAAAAGGTACCCCATAAATAAAAATCCAGTGGTGTGAGATCGGTCGATCTCGCTGGCCAATCCTAAAGTCATAAACGTCTAAATCAACGGTCAGCATATGTTTTGTTTAGTTCCTGGGACACTACCTAGGTGTAATGAGCTGAGGCTCCATCCAGTTTCGAAATTCATAGTGTTAAGTTTTCCAGAAAATCGTTTACAACTGTTCTTAAAATTTGGGGCTATCTTTCAAATTAATGACTCATCATAAATTAAAAAGCTAATTTTGTTCGTCTTCAATAAACAAAAAATATTGAAACTAGACTTTTCTTTAAGCCTCATTTCTTTTGTAACATGTGGATTTTGATTAGCCCAAAAATGTTTGTTCCTTCTGTTAAAAATCCCATCCTTGGAAAATTTTGGCTTGTCAGTCCAAATAACTTTTGATAAAAGTGTTTCACCTTCGTTGATACTCTTCCGGTTTTAGAGCTTGACCTTTTATAAATTTAAATGGATGTATGTCGTGACTTACTAAAACTCGTTGGAGTATGGTATGCCCAAATCTACTTCTACACTTCGTATGGAAGCCTGTGGATACGCATGGAAGTATCCCAAGACATTTATAATATAATCTTCGTCCGAATTTATAGGATTTGGTAAACTGATCGACGCCTTTATGTTTGAGCCATTCTTTATTAAATTCTTGTGTATTCGTACAAACTTTCTCCGGTTCATTTGTGGTAAATCAGGATACATTACATTAACATTTCTGCAAGTTCTGGCTATAATTTGATTAAATTGTCCATGTAAAATAAATAACATCATTACTAGAATAGTTATTTCCATCCATTGTGGAGAGTTCTTTAATAAAGCGTTATTGCCAGTCTTGTCAAACTTTTAGGACTGTCATAATATCTATTTAAATTTGATAATTATTAAAAGTGGCTTCATTGACGCAACCTAAAGGTTAAGAATAAAGAAACTATATACCATTTGAAAGCAAATTTAATGACTTTTGTATTTTTGGAATAATATAAAAAATAAATGTTTTGACCATTTTTAGCAGCAAGAGAAATAAAATAATTTTAACCCCCATTGTATAATATTAAATCGATGTCGATATGGGGATTGAATCTATTGGTTTTCGCTAAATTATAACCAACATTTTAACTCTCCGTGAATTTAGAGCAAGAATTTGCCAATTTTTAAATAAGGTCATGTTTTGTACATTACCATCCAAATGTAATAAGAACCAATACCTTAGTGTGATGATTTGAAACAATTCTCTTAAATAGCATTTTGCTAAAAACTTAAGAATAAGGGTACTTTACTCTTGTAAAAATTTTGATTAAACTTTAAACTTTTTGGACACTCTGCCTGCATACAATCTTTTTTTTTTTATCGATAATCGTATTTTTTCAGCAAGCAAAAATTTTTATAAACAATGACTTTTTCTCGAAAAATGGAATTTTTGGTTCGTTTGTGTACCACATCGCCAGACATACTGTATATTACATCGAAATCCAAGCATTTGTCCAGGAATGACCCATTAATATAAGTACATAATATTGAGTAACACACAAACAGATCATCCCTCAACCAACACTAGATAATAGAAAATGCACTAATCCTCCCCGCCATCTAACACAACCCAGTTCTATTTTTGACGATGCGGCTTTTTTCTTCTGTATGACGTCATTCTTGAAATTGAAAATGGTGTTACTAATTCTCACTTATCACATTGTACTTTAAGTCTCAAAGAACCAACATTTATTATCAACATTTCATTTTAGGCGCGAGTGTTTTTATTTTACCAACATTTTTCACCTGTGACGCTGTTTTTTTGCTTTTTTCGCATATTCCTAATAAATTTTTGTTGCTCAAAAGAATTTCCACTTACAGTTCATGGAAAATTAATTTGCCTCCCCCCAAACTGACTGCGAAATGACACTTTTGATTTTTCTCTCCCCTTGTAAAAAATTCTGCAGGAGCTCAAGGAACCTTGTAATTTTGTAAATATTACTTTTCTTCTCGTATATTATTTACGTTCAGCTTGTGAATATTAATAAGTACACCTTAATATCTTTATAAGTGTTTTTGTTTAATTTTTGAATAATCTGTATTCATTTAATACCTAATTGTCAGACTAATTTAATTATTTTAATAAGATTCAAAATTTACGGTTGGACCTTAGAAGTGTTAAAACTTACCGTAAAGGTCTAATGGGTATTACGTTGTGGCTGTCACATGGCTTACCTTTTGCTTGTTGTCGTAATACCACTAGATTCGCTCGCAAGTGTACAGGGTCGAGGCAAAAACACATGCATAACAAAACCAAAGCAACAATTTTTATGGGATTGGATGTTTCTTATTCACGCTCCTTATCAAATACTCAGTATTTGCTATAAAAACTATTAATTCGCAAGTAGGTCGGAAACATTGGCGCCGGAGGAAATATTGTTTTGTAGAGATTTTACATAACAACTTTTTTTTGCAGAACAGGACGCTGGGTAGTTTATTCTAAAAATATAGGTGAATTGCAAAAAAACTGTGGATTGGAAGCAGTAGGATATAGTGGAGGTAATTTGTGATATTTTTCTAAATTTGTACTAGTCCGAAAATGCTTAGTTTTATAGTTATTTTAAATTTTGTGTTATGTCTACCTTCCTATCTAATTTACTGGACTTTAAACAAATTAATTTACATCTTGTTTAATTTTGTTAATATTTTGCAAACTACACCTAAAATTAGCAATACTTTCTTTTCACCAATACGAAAACCACATGCTTAAGTTTAAATACAGTTTTTATTGATTTAAATATAACATATTTGACTGTGCTAGAATGGAACTTTCAAGAAATCCACTCATTTGGCGGGGGCACATCGCACTGTAAGAGGAAGCAGTCTTGAATGCTGTAAAAAACGAACCAGATACAAATACAAGAAAAATTGCGGCAACTTCATCTGTACTAGTTTTGAAATTTTGATGGGTAATTTGATGTATCCTTACCATATTATCCAGAAAGTTCAAGCTCTTTTCCCACGCGATTTTTCACCCTGATTAAATTTTTGTCAGTGGTTGATTCAAATGTTGGAATAAAATCGATTGTTCGCAAATAAAACTTTATTTATTTCCGAAAAATGTCATCAGAAATTTTCAATGACAATCTATTTGGGCAGAAGAGAATCCTCATACGATAGTCGACAGTCATTTTCAGTATCAGTACAGTAAATGTGTGGGCTGGCATTATTGAACACTATTTGGTGGGGCCCTTTTTCCTGCCAAAAAGATTAAATGGGCATAATTATCGTCAATTTTTAGACGAGGAACTCCCGATGCTTTAGAAGAGGTACCACTTGAACTAAGTTTGTGGTTTATGCATGATGGTGCACCGAGTTTTTAAATTAACACTACAACCGTTGGTTAGGTCGAGGTGGACCTTAGCGATGGCCCCCTAGGTCTCCCGATTTAGATTGTCTAGATTATTTTTTCTGGGGACATTTAAAATCGTTGGCGTATCAGACTCCTATCCAGACAGAGGAAGATTTGAGGAACAGAACTATAGCTTCATTTGAAATAATTCGCAATGCTCTTAGGATATTTGGGTCTGTGAGACAGGTATATGCATATTAGAAAGACAAGGTCATTTTGCGCAGTTCTTATATTTTTTTTTAGTTTGTGGTGTAACATCAGAATTAAGGTGGCGTATATTTCCCTATTTTTGGGCAAACTTGGATCTGAAAACATCGAAAAATCTGTCCTTTGAAAAATTGAGAATAAAAATGTGGTAAATTTGCACTATATTTGTTTGTTTCCATACTAAAGAGAAATAAATAACGATAACAGATACAAAAAAAATGTTGGGGATCAAAAAGAATGAGAAAATAATAGGGAGTTCCTATTTTGACGAGTAATATCACTCCCTTAAATATCCTATATTCATTATCATTTATTAATATACCTTTTTTAAAAATAGGAATCAAATGAAATTTTTTTTTTAACTTTCTTTGACTTGGTAATTTTTAATTTTTGTAAAATTTACCGTTTGAAAATAAGATTAATTATTACATATTAGTCGACGTTAACAAAGCTAAAAAGGCCATTAGCTAAACTAGACAGTGAGATTGCATGGTGCAAAATATTCATGAACTTTACATATTTGCTTAAAATGTTTGGACCCTTCGAACTTCTGCGGGCGCTCATGGTTAGAATTCCCCCAATGAGTTATAAAGATTAATTTTATTATTAAAATACTTAGTTTTCTGGGTCTATGTGATACGTTGGCAAATATTCTAAAAATATAGTTGTATAATCCTGATAACCTAGTTTCGGATTTAACCTAGAAAATTTAAGTTGTTGAAACTAATTTCTCCTCCTATTATTTAACTTATAATTTTTTACTAATTATCTGCTTGCGCTTCTCAAATTGTTCTTATGTGCGTCCCAGCAAAATCCAGCGCGGGAAAGCCGTTTTCTCTCTAAATAGGACAGAAAACGACGAAGTGCAGTCAAATACATAATATCAGTCCGTTAGGAATACTATAGTGCTGCTTTGTAATATCAGTGAAATTATTATAAAAGCAATAATCGTAAACCATCGGGCATATACCGATTCTTTGGCGCACCGCGAGACAATGCGACTTGGGTACTTTAAAATTTACGGATTATATGGAGTTAGTATAAATTCAAGAACTAGAAAAGTAAAGTAAATAGAAGCAAATTTTAAGAAGAATCTAAAAGATAAAGGAATAAACGAACTTTCTTTAGTTTTACTGGCTATTTTACACAAGCACTATTTTCACCATTACTGCATAACTCTTCATCAGGAATTGAATTAATTTTGCTTTTATCAGTTTAAGGTCAACCGGAACACTTTACACCTCAAAAAAACATCCCTGGTCGGTTAATACCTGCTGTGAGATTGATTCATGGGACCATCTGATTTTAATCGTCACCTAAATGGAGAAATTTACAATATATTTTTAAGGAACGATTTAACACAACTTCTGGATTATCATGCAAATCAGCAAGAACTACGCCATACTTTACGCGACAAGCTCGAGATACACTTAATGAAATGTTTTGAAATACATAGATGGATTGGTCGTGGTGGTTCTGGAAACTGGCCTGTAAGGTCACCGGATTCAACTCCATTGGATATTTTCTTGTGGGGGTTCATAAAAGATAGAGTTATGACTATACTGTGTAATTTAGTAACTTCTCAAATGTTAAATTGCGTGCGCTATTTCGGTCTAAAAATAATTACAACATGTTTAGAAGTAGATGGGGGACATTTCGAACATTTTTTGAAGCGCGATTGTCGTTAAATTTAAGGTAGTATGAACTTTTAGGTGTTCTAATTTTGTTTATTCAAGAATTCGTAACTTTTTGCTTACTTACGTAGTTGTTGAGGGATAATTGAATTATCGAAGAAAATAAACACCTTTGCATTCGACATTTTAAGGTTGTTACCAGTTCCAGATGAAATTTGGAAGGGGGCTAAATGTCAAAATTATTGTAACACTTTAAAATCCTGACCCTGTATAAAATTTACATATAAACAAAAAGTAACTTAAAATTAAGATTCGAAAAATGAATATCAAATAGATTTTTTGTTGTATAAATAATAAAAATTAAGTTTTTCAAAAAGGATCAATATGAGATAAGTCTGTGCGTTTTAAGAAGTTCGCTAAGCCATAAAACCTCTTGAGCATTATGTCGGTGGCTCTCAAACAATAAATTATATTGAAGGTAATTTTGGATGTTGATGAATTACATTTTCTAAATAAAATAATTTAAAGTAAATAAAAAATTAGTTTAGGTAAAGAAAAATAATATTTTTTTAGCTTTTGTAGTATTCAGACAAATTAGTTTTACGAATTCTTTTTTATAAAGTTTTGGTTCTAAAAAGAACCGATTTTGTAGTCTTGCGACAGAACGTACCTACTTGTAGATGGGTACTACTAAAAGTAGTCTTCCTCTGCATTTGAAATTTCACCCATGCTTTCAGACTCATCAGAATCAACATCATCGTCATCATCATCATCATTCGTAATAATTAACGGTCTTACTTCGTCTATAACCTGTTCTGTCTCAAAAGAGTCAAAAATAATTTTTTTCTGTGTGTTCAATGCATTTCCGCCATTCTTCTTTGCCCGCTTGGCTAAGCGCCTCCTCCCATAACTTTATAACGCTAGGCTTACCGATATTTTTACAGGCATGTTTGTCATAATAGTTCTTGCTAATACCCCATACCAATTCAATTGCGTTGTAATGACAATGGTAGGGCGGCAATCTCAAAACTTGATGTCCATATTTGAGGGCTCATTCGTCAACAACATAATTTTTTTTAAATGACTGCTCTTTACACTTGCTTAAAAGTTCACTTTTTAAATATAAATTTTCATGGTTTATGTTTTTCTTTGACAACCACTCTTTTATTTCTTCCTTTTTCCAGCTGCTTGTAGGGAATTTCTCTTCGAGTCTCGTATGGTAAGAGGCATTGTCTAAAACAATTAAGGAACGTTTTTCTAAACTTTTTAAAAGTTTTTCCTCGAACCAATGCTCAAAAATTTCAGCATCCATATTGCCGTGATAATCATCAGTTTTTTTTGTTGATGAAAATTTCAAACTGGCATTTAAAACAAAACCTTCTTCATTACCAGCATGTAATATAATATACCTTTTTCCATTACTTTCACGGGTACTTGAATAATAATGCTTTGAGTCATCCTGCCAAGACGTTTTTGTTGAAGTTCCGTTTGCAAATACCCATGTTTCGTCAAGAAAAACAACTTGTCTTGACAATTCCGATTTTTTGTTGTTTAAATAATCCCTTAAAAATTGCCATCTTTTCGAAACAACATTGGACAGCTCGCAAAGCAGTTTTCTGTTGTTCGTTTTTTTATATTTGAAACCCATATGTTTTAAGATGATGGACAAACTGTTAGTTCCAATATCGCAAAGTTTTTTCTGCTTTATCTTTTCAAGAATAGCTTTGAGGGTAACATATTCCTTGGCTTTATACATATCATAAACAATATTCCTAATAGAGAGTTTTATCCCTTGGGATAAATCCAAGGTTTTTGAATGGAGTCGAACCCTTTTATATGGTCTGTCCAAATCCTCTTCACTCTTTTTTCGAAGTATTCTTAAGGTCTTCTCTGAAATGCCGCAAGCATCAGACGTTCCTTTTTGCACTGCCAAAACAGACTCTAACGGGCCCGAGTTATCTTTTTCTAAAGTAAAATAACGTTCCACTTGTAATACCAAACGGCGTTCACCTGGAGATAAATGCCTTCTAGGCGATGTGCCACCTTGCTGAACATTTTCTATAACTTTGCTTAATAACTGATTTTAATTCACACACAATGAGAAACAAACTAAAAGTGAAAAGCACAACTACTTATTTAAAATAAAGTAGAACATACCATCCCGCACTTCAGCAAATTTTAATTATTTCTTGGAAAATAGTAATTATTATGAAGATTTAATTATAATAATCCCAAAATAATGTCATTATCGGAAAAGTATATACCTGACAAAATCTTTAACATATTTAACCATCCCGCACTTGAGCAAATTTTAATTGGTTCTTGGAAAATAGCGATT
This sequence comes from Polydrusus tereticollis, assembly GCA_963920685.1. Lineage (NCBI taxonomy): Eukaryota > Metazoa > Arthropoda > Insecta > Coleoptera > Curculionidae > Polydrusus > Polydrusus tereticollis. The sequence continues at coordinate 8,514,086 of OY987333.1, read as the reverse complement.
ATTATATAGATTTAACTATAATAATAGCAAAATAATTTAATTATCTATTTAATTATTATTTATGCTCAACGCGTAATTCTAAGATAATTTTGTTTTGAAACCGCTGATTTCGCCCAGTAATAGAATACAGTAAACCAGTGGGATGTTCGGTGTGATCAAGTATAGCGAAGGTGCGAAGATATTGTAACTTAACCGACTTACTGTTTTAAAAGCGATAACATCCCTTAGTGATTTAATCCGATATCGGACTTCTTAAAACGCACCTATGTATTATACTTTGGCATAATGCTATAGGTGTAAGGATTATTTAGTGCTCATCTTAGCAATATTACAATACAACGATTCTCTCTCTATAATTTGAGACGTACATTTTCAATGTACAAAAATCATGATCAAAACCTATCAGAGGCGGAGTAGATGGGATAAGATGTAGGTAATGAAAACAAATATATACCGGGTAACGCAAGGCTTAGTTAAGCATACGAAATGCCATGTAAATTTTAAGGTGGCTAAATATTGGCTTCCCTATACATTTTAGAGAAAAATTGTATTATAATTTTTTGAAGAGGCGTTTGAACTTATTCAATTAAATGTGATGGCAAAATTACGAAATTTTCATAGTTAAGGTAATACAGCAAACACCAGCAAATAATTTCTATGGCGCTATTGACATTAAGCTGGACATAACGAATAAAGATTATTTTAAATCAAAAACATATTTTCGTTTCGTTCAATCCACTTAGCCTCAATTCTACTGATTGTAGATTGACACACAGGTTCTCTGTTCGGATGTTTATTGTTGAACATTATTCGAACTTCGTTGTGTGTTCTAGTTTTCTCACCACAGTTAAGCATAGTTAATATTTCGACTAACAATACAGTGACATTTTGTCAAAATTTGACACTTTGTCAAATATTCACAAACTTGTCTAGAATTTTCCGGAGAATCCGAAAATGCAATAATATACGGGGATTTCCATTTAAGAAAGAAATATTTTTTCTGCCACACTCTTGTGGGACATCCTGTATCCCTACATTTTATGTAAAAGTATGTGCAATCCAAAAACAAAATCGACGTGTTCGAGCGTTTTTCCGAACACGCCCCCCTTTAATTTGTATTGAATTTATCCGTTATTAAATCACAACCCTGTATATATTTTTTAGTTTTTTATTGTGGTCAGTGGGTTCTGTGAATCAACTACAAATAATTTGTTGCAAATCCTTTAAGAACTGGACGTCACTGGACCTTGCAAAACTATGAGTGAATTAAATACTTCAATTTGAGGAAAATGCTATTTGGATACCTCCAAAACTGCTAAATGAGTTATCCTAACTTTAAATTAAACTATGTAGGTATGCGATGCAAATCAGTGGATGTCTGCTCAAATATTGCTTTTTTAAATAAATATTTACGAAATTAGAAATATATGGCTATTTGTCTTTTTGTTTTTTTGACTTTTGAAAACTATCCAAGATACTGAATGCAAAAATAGATTTTTTTCTAGATTGCATTATTTTGTTTGGCAAGGTCATGGTTTTTAAAATAAAACTAATAAGTAGTGGGTAATAAAATTTAAAAATATCCTGTCTGATGTCGTGTCTGATATTTCAAAAATACAAAATGCATCATAGAGATAGACTTATTTTTTAGTTTGTTTTATTTAAAACATACATACAGCCTGGGTAAATACATAAATGGAAATTCTACAACGACATCTAATTCTGGTGTTTTAGGAGGTTTACTGTTTCTCCTTTGAATAATGTTGTTGTGTGGTTCCTGATTTATTCTCTGTCTTTTTGAGGCTACTATATTTTGACTTGCTATTTGGTTCTTACTCTGATCGAAAGAAGCGTCCATTATTTTCAAAGAGACATGTGTAAATAACACATAAAGCAATACAAACACTATGTCTCAGAAAATATATTTTTTCATTTAAATATCAGACCTAATTAAATATCTATAGATAACAAAATGAATTAAAACAAGTAAAGTTATGCTGAATTTTTCATTTTTAGGCAGAAGAGAATCCTCACGCAATAGCCGAAAGCCATTTCTAGTATCAGTTTACAGTAAATGTGTGGGCCGGCATTTCTAATACAAAAATACTTAAAATTGAAATTCAAATGTTTTGGCAGTTCAAGGATAATTATTATTACATTACATACATACAGAGTGGCAAGAAAGTCGCGCATAATGCCTGTAACTTTTGAATTACGAAAAAGTGACCTTTATAAAAGTTGTTCAGTAAATTATTCCCCACATTTCTACCTGCATGAATTTTTTCTGTCATTTCTGGTTTGGTTGCCATTGCAACTTACTTTTTTTAAAATGGAATACCCTGCATATAATTGCATATTTGGATTCTACTGGGAAAACTCTGAATTTTTTGTATTTCAAATTTTTATTTGTTTAAAATTGTAACAAACTTTATAATAACAAAATAACTAGCCTAAAAAATTGGACAACTTAACATCGGAATAATAAACAAGTGAAACTTTTTCAGTGGATCAGGTATTCAAAATGATCACGATTTTCTGCTAAGCAGAGCGCCTGTCGATCCCTGAACCCGTCTACAACGTTTACAAGGAAGTCCTCTGGAATGGCCCGAGTTTCAGCACTAATTCTGACTTTTAAAGATTCTAAGTCATTTGGACGGTTAACGTAGACTTTGTCCTTTAAGTGTCCCCACGAAATGAAGTCGAGCGGGGTTAAGTCCGGGGATCGCGCTGGCCAGTCAATAGTACCTCTTCTGCCAATCCAACGTCCTGGAAATTGTTCGCTTATGTATTGTCTAACATTTGCCGCATAATGCGCAGGTGCTCCATCTTTCTGTAAGCATTCCTGTTCATCTATGCCATTATTTACACCCGGTAAAACCATTCTGCAAGAAGGAATTATGTGATTCCTGAGGAGGTCCAGATATTTTTCGCCATCAAATTACTACCTATGAAAAAGGGTCCCACAATATGTCTACCAACTATGCCCGCCCAAACATTAACTTTTTCGGGCCTCTGAGTATTACCTTCCTAGAACCAGTGAGTATTTTCAGCAGACCAATAACGATAATTGTGTTTATTAACAATGCCATTTAAACGGAAAGTAGCTTCATCCGAGAAAATGATTTTTGTTGCGAAGTTATTATCCTTATTGCATCTTTCCATCATCAGCTCACACCTCGCTTAACTAGTGCACAAACTTTATCTTGTAGGGATGCAACTTCTCCTGCTTAAACAAATTTTTCACTGACTGATGAGGCACATTTAAATTCATTGCCATTGGCCTGGATGATTGTGTTGGATTTTCATGTATTGAGAGCATGATATCCAAAGCTTTGTCTCCCCCGGTTGCTGTTTTAGGTCGAGCTGATCTAGCCGCTTCCCTAACACTGCCTGTTTCTCGAAATTTCTTTACCATTCGACACACCGTTGACTGATTTATTGGAGGCCTATTTGGATATAATTCATTGAAAAGTTGACAAACCTGATCTTGCGATCTCTTCATAATTCCGTAACCGCTCATTAAAAAAATTTCAACTCGTTGTTTCTCATTCAGATGAACCATAGTGTAAACAAATTAGAAATCAGACAACAGATAATTAAACAGGAACTTAAAATTGACACCTCTTAGGTCACTGTCATGAAAACACAATAAAAATTCATGCAGGTAGAAATGTGGGAAGTAATTTACTGAATAACTTTCGTAAAGGTCACTTTTTCGTATACATGCATTATGCGCGACATTTTTGCCACTCTGTATTATAACAGTAAAATTCAGCTTTGGCTGGCTGTGATTCTCATTTGTATAGAACGCAACAGGCAGTGACATGTGAGTATAGAGCAGAGCTTCCCTTAAATTTAAGACAGGTAAATGCGTCTCTCAAACAAATAAAATTCATGAAACCATTATCTACCCTGTATATGGAAATAAAACATCCCGGGGTTTATTTTTCTCGAGAACAACATCTCATAATAATCAGGGGGGAGATCACCACCACCCCGACCCCCTCGAGCGTGTTTTAATACCGGCAGCAGTCGCCCAGGTAACAAAAAGCGCGGGGAGTAAACAGATACTAGTAGAGTATCGCGTATGCGGACACAAAAAGTACGAGTATAGCTGGAGAGGGATGCTGGGGGAAATAAAGATGAAAACATTGCAGGTTTTATTGCGGTATTGATTATAAAATCAATAAAATATGGCCCAGGCAGTCGGCGAAACGAAACGGGAAAAATATAGCTGTTTCGCACAAAAGTTTATCATCCACCGAAAGCTGCGTTGCGTTTATTAAGGGAGAGAAGGAGAAGGGAGGAATTGGAACGGTTTTGTTTCTAGTTGTATCTGGAAGCTTAACGAAGGGGGGCACAGCCTTAACACTTTTAACAGTTCAGCATTGCACACCTCGCATAAGGCTGAATAGGTATAGTATTTTACTAATTTATTGCAGGGAAAATTACTAATGTTTGATATCTTTTTTACTATCTGTTATATTGGCTCTGAATCACAGCACAGTAAAGCGATTGATATCTAGAGTTACATTTCGAAAAGAATTCTTATCCTAAAGTCACTGCTAAAACTAAGCAGGAATTAGCTATATACTGGACAGAAGCCACCTGAACAACATAGACTATGAGGCAACAATGAATATAAATATACTTCAGTGTCAGCCAGCTCTCTTGCTTTAATTGGTATTGACATGTACCACCCTACACTCGAGGGAACATTCGACTTTCAGTGTGTCCCTCCTCTTAAGAACAAACTGAGGTAAAAGTTTATCAGTTCTTTCAGGCTGATTTCAATAACATAAATCAGTATCTAAACCAAATGGACTGGTCTTTCTGACTTTAGAAACAGATGTAAACCAGATTCCAGGGCACAGACATGTATGTACCTCGGAAGACGATTGAAGATCATAAGTACCCGAAATGGTTAGACGGTCCTTTACGAAAATTAATTGCGCACAACAACAAATTGTGAAGTTAAATACAGAATAGATATGTGTTCTTTGCTATATACAGGGCTGCCCAGACGTCCGGAATAAAATTAATATAGCCTTAACCTGTAATTTTTGGGGAAAATGCTCGGACACGTCAATTTAGTTTTATATATGCTCACATTTTGACGTTATCGATTTTTTTTTTAAATGGAAACATACAGCTTGTGATACATTATTTGAAAGCTAATATCTCGTACAGTATGCTCATAAATTTTGACGCGATTCAATCAAGCTATTTTAAAATGGCGACTGTTAAAAGTTAAAAAAAAATCCATATTTAAATAAGCGGAAATGATAAATCATTAATGTTTTTTTTACCTTTCAAGGTAAGAAATCTTCATTGTTTCACGTTCTGATATTTTGTGACATTGTGAACTTGTAAAATTAATTTAGGTATTTCCGAAGTATTATTTTACAATTTTCTAAACAAAAATGGTTTTGTCGGAAAGGCAGCGTATGGAAGTCTTGATATTGTTAGGATGTGGAGATAAAATAAGAAGTCAAAGTGAAGTGTGCACTTTATTAAATGCTAAATATCCGGAAAACCAAATTTCACAGGGCACTGTTACTAAAATATTCCACAAATTTGTTGAACATGGCACAGTAAAGGACTTGCCCAGGAATGGACGGCCACGCGTTTTAAGCTTCCATGAAAAATTGGATATTGCATTATCTCTGCAGGATAATCCGCACGTTTCAACAGTTTCATTGGCTCAAAATCATGATACATCTAGAGGTACTATTGAAAGATTTTTGAAAGCAGAAAAATACCACCCTTATAAAGTATGTATTGTCCAAGAGCTTTTAGAAGATGACTATGATAGGCGTTTGCAATTTTGCGAAGAAATGATGAGACGATGTGACGAGAATAATAGGTTTCCACAGAACATATTATTTTCGGATGAAGCTACTTTCTATTTAAACGGGATGGTTAACAGACATAATTATCGTTTCTGGAGTCAAGAAAATCCACGATGGATATTTGAAGCGCATACTCAGCGGCCCCAGAAAGTAAATGTATGGGCAGGTATTATTAATAACCGAATTTTGGGGCCATTCTTTTTGAAGGAAAACCTCACAGCTGAACGGTGCCTGGATTTCTTAACCTTCGAGCTGAGGCCTGCTCTAGCTGTAATGTTTCCCAACGAAGTAGAACCAGATATACCTAATGAAACAATTTGGTTTCAGCAAGATGGTGCTTCCCCGCATTTTGGTGTAAATGTGAGAAGATACCTACTTAGATCAGATATTTCCAGGTCGCTGGATTGGACGACGTGGTACAATTGAATAGCCACCGAGGTCCTCAGACTTAACGCCTCTAGACTATTTTCTTTGGGGATATTTTTTTTTTGTTTTGCTTCGTTACATTTTTATTTTTTTTTTATTATTCCACTCATCATAATTTGAACCAATGAAAATGTAGCAATTTTAGATATTTACCTGTTTTTAATCGGAAAAACCACTACCTTCATAATTTTGCCGACCCCACTGACCAATCAGAATTTCAGAAAATAGCTAGCAACATAGTTTTTAATCGGCAAAATTTTGTTACCTTAGTTACATTTACTGTTAAGATTGGTAATTAATGACTGATAGTAGATTGTCACTGTTACTTTTGAAAGGTTGATTCACCCATATACCTAGTTTTAATATTATTCGTGAAATAGTCTTGACGAATACCACTCAAGAAAAAATTTTTTAGGTAAAATTTTCCTCTTTTATATTCAAGTTTGTTGCTTTTTGGCAATTTTGCTCGTGGTTTTGTAACAAATATGTCAATCGCGAAATTGCCAAGCAACAAACTTTCATAACAATCGGAAAATTTTGCCGGCAAAATTTTCTCTCTTGTGGTTATTATATACGACAAAATAAATAACAAATAAACCATAACTATTGTTACAATGTAACAAAATGTCAGAACGTGAAACAATGAAGATTTCTTGCCTTGAAAGGTAAAAAAAAACATCAATGATTAATCATTTCCGCTTATTTAAATAGGGATTCTTTTAAAACTTTTAACAGTCGCCATTTTGAAATAGCTTGACAGAATCTCGTCAAAATTTATGAGCATACTGAACGAGATATTAGCTTTCAAATGATGTATCATAAGCTGTATGTTTCCATTAAAAAAAAAGATCGATGTCGTCATATCTTTGACAAATGTCTATAAAAAAATAAACGAATAACGTCAAAATGTGAGCACATATAAAACTAAATTGACGTGTCCGAGCATTTTCCCCAAAAGTAACAGGTTAAGGCTATATTAATTTTATTCCGGACTTCTGGGCAGCCGTGTATGACAGAGCACCTGAACTTTCATAAACAATCTCAGAAGGGATTCTAGTTTCCCTCGTGCATGACAGCGTTGATATCAGAAATGTACGTCCTGATGGAGTTCACCCAATTTTGTTAAAGAACTGCAGTATTTTTCCAGATTTTTGGAAATACTCAAGCCTGGTTCCAGTTTTCAAGGCCGGAGACAAGGGAAACACTGAAAACTATCGTGGGATTTCTCTACTTTTCATTTTGCCTAAAATATTCGAAGCAATTTTAAGCGACAAAATTTTCATTTTTCAGTGCATACAAACATTACATAATAGCTGAACAGCATGTATTCTAAACACTGAACATCTACTAATTTAGCTAGCAGTTTATCTAGTGTCCACTCTAGAGGCAGGAAAGCCGGCTGACGTTATCTAAACCGATCTATCAAAGGCATTTGATAGTGTCTGTCACCAACTGTTTCTGAGAAAACTTTCTAATATTGGTATCTATCCAAAACTACATGTATGATAATGACATTTATTTTCAGGAAGATTGCACCAAAAAAAAATTAATTAATTGAGGTTTTACTAAGTTTAAAGCTACAAAAGGAATACTTCTGTGATAATTATACAAAAAATCTAGGGCATACAGTTTTAAGGCTTCAACCATACCATTGTATATTTAATCCCATCGAACATGTTTGGCACCAACTGAAATCTGCCATTCGTCGTAACAATATTTGCCCTACTATTAACTCCAGTGTACTTGAGCTTATAGAAACTGAAGTTTTTAACATCCCTTCACAAAGTTGGGCAGATTCTGTTACACATGTTAAAAAAGTGGAAAAATCCTATGTCCATATAAACAATATACCAAAAATAATACATAGAACAGATGATGATAGCGATAGTGATATTGATATATTAAGTGAATAGTTATTATAAGTACCGAATAATTTGTATATTTTTGTAATCATAAATATAATTTTTAATAATAAAATAACTTGTAATTTCACATCTCAGCATAAATAAAATATTATTTAATGTCTTATTTATTTTTATTACAAACCATGATTAAATTCTAAGCAAAATACGGACCTGTTCGACCATATTTCAATTTTACAGCTGGCCCGAGCCTTTTCTAATAGGGATCAGTTAGTCACTTTCTTATATCTCTGAACAGACTTTAACTGCTTAATGCAAGAATCGATTTCGACTGGCTACAAAGACCATGTGAACAAGATGAGGTGCGATGTTCTCAGACTCTGTGGTAGTAAAAGAGGCCGACAACACATCTGCTACGACAAGTCTCTGGACAGAAGAAGTCTTAATTAGTCATCGAATAATATGGATTATTATAGTAGGTTTGCTAGGGCTCTTAAAAGAATAATGCTAGGATTGTCTAATGAACTCAATTCAGGTTCTGCCAGGAAGAGACAGCAGACTAAGCAATGCGCTTTAAAGATATGTGGCAACTAATCCAGAGGTTTCAAGATACACAAAGAAGTCAGTGTCACAGTCGGGTGGCATACTCTAAACACGAAGAGAGATGATACAGATCTTACTTTAACTAATAGGTGAACAAAACTAAAACCAGTTGAAACTATTAAGGGTATAATAAACCTAGAGCTGGCTCTCTTTTCCTCTTCGAATAAAGTTTGAATGAACCCAAGGAGCAAAAATAAATCCTCCTCACAAACCGATAAAATGTTACTCATATAATCATATTTCTGCGAACCAAGTGACACTTTAGAGGAAATTCGTTTTAATTTACCACTGATAGTGACGATATTATATTGATACTACCTCTACTAAGAACAGACACTGATAAAAAAAAATCTAAATATTGGCTTAGTCAGATAAGTCTCGCGCTAGACATTTTTTCAAAATGTAAAAAAGTACTATAAAAGATTCACGACATTTTTTTATGTTTGTTTAAAGTGTGCAAAGCAACGGGCTTATCTGGATAAAAGATATGCCAGAATATTACCAATCGGTAAAATTATGATATACGTTGACATATTATGAAGAGAGTAGGTACCTAAACATAATATATTAATTTGTCAAGAGAATAATGAAATTGAAATTTCTAAATGACAACATACTGATTAGTGAGAGGAAGTCCAATATCTCCGTTCATGTTTAAACGATTTATTTAGTATACATTTACAATTTACAATTTACAATTTTACAATATTAGATTATGTCTGCTTAAGTTTAGTAGTGCAACATAAAATTCTAATTCTTAATTTCTATCAATCTTAAATTAATTTTTTCTAATTTTGACATATAAAGTGACACTTTTTAAAACTGATTGACATTATGAAAGGTCTTACTTTTTGTAACTAGTTGCATAAAGTAAAATTTTATGCAATTGGTGACGAAAAATGTATTTCAAAATTAGTGACAAAAAGAATTATTCTATTTATTAAACTGTTCTAATACAAGTTAAAAACATAAATTATAAATTAATTAATTATTATAAATATTGATAACACAATTATTGCAATTATTCAAATTAATTCCCGACGACATATTTTTTTCATTGCTCGAACTTGCTGTTATTTGGGAAGCGACGCACATTGCATTAGATGTTTCACCAAATATTTCTTGCGCTATAAGTTTTTTATTATTCATGGAATTTTCAACATATCCCTCCGCAACAGAGCTAGATTTCCAACCTCCGTGCCTCTTTAATTTTAAAAGATCAGCGCCACTGTCTGCTAGGAAAGTGGCAGAGCTTCTTCTGAAGCAGTGGCCAGTATATAGAACAGGATTTGAAAGACCAAGAAATTGTGCAATAACTTTTGGCAGACTGCTAAATGTGTTAATTCCCACAGGATTTCTGGTACATTTTCCATTCGCATATTTTACAAAAAATCTGTTGTGTTTAAGAATCTGGGGACGCTACTTAATAAATTTTCTTAATATTTCAACAAGATTCGTATTTTCAATGTCTCCAGTGGTAATTGCACACTGCCGTATAACTTTTGTTTTTGAAGGTGGGATATCAACACGAAAATGGCTTCCTTCGTCTATAACATTTTCAACTGGAAGAAATGTTAATTCTGCTTTTCTGCATGCTCCTGCCATTCCAATTATCATTGCAACCTTAGCCATTAAGTATTCTTTGTCATCAGCTTCCAATAAAAATTTGGCAAAATCTTTTTTAATAAAAACTTTTGACTTTTTAGCACTGTACCCGTCCGCTTGCCTTTTAATATATGCTACCAAATTTGTATATTTTTTAATATCAATATTCCTTTTCAGATTTAGTTCAGACCTTAACATTGAGTAAAGTGTCCATAATGTGGAAACTTTTAGATCTTTCTTACCCTCAAAATATGCAAGTAAAACTTTCTCATTAACATGTTTAATTTTCTTCTCATCACACCACGTAACAAATTTTTCGTATGCCAAATCATAAACTGCCTTTGACTTTTTGGGAATTACTGATAATAGAGCATTACCTGCTGCCTCTTCAATATCGCTTGGTAGCTCTTCAGAACTTGAATGACTCATTTTTTAAAAATAAAACTAAAAATATATCAATCTCGATAAAAACCTTCCGTCTAGACTTTTTTACAAAATGTCAAACTGACAACTAACATGAAGTAACAGCAACAATAGCTATTTATGCCATCAGTTATATGTCAAAATTAGAAAAACTAAATTTATGTTTTCCAAATTTTTATCAATTATATTAAATTTTATTTTTTTATTACTTTCTTCAAAATTAGAAAAAATCTTGTATGCAATACGTTACGAAATGAAATTTTGTGTAACTTGTGAGTTTTTGCGAAACTCACTTCGTTCGTTCCGCAAAAATCTCACGCGTTACACAAAATTAGGCATTTCGTAACTGATGGCATAAATAGCTATTTTCTACAAATGTGTTAAAAATGGAACTTTTAACACTGTCTACTAGCCTTAAAAATGTTACTTTAAGGCACTAGTGTTAAAAGTAAAATGTCAATTTTTTCAAAAAAACGTCAAAAAACATTTCTATTTTATTTATTTACACTTATATTAATTGTACAATTTGAAAAATTTGAAAAATGAATTCCTTCCTCAGTTCTGCTGTTCTTCGCGGTTGAAGAGGATTAAACAGAAACAGCAGCATGTCCACTTGATGTTGAAGCATCTGCTGAAGCTGATGTCGTACTGTAAGCAATTTTCGAGCAATAGAATTTTTATTTTCCAAGGAATCCACTATGTACCCTTCCGCAACGGTTGAGGATTTCCATCCCTAATGCCGCTTAATTGTCGTCAAATTTGCTCCACCATCGACAAGTAAGCTCCCAGAGGAACGGCAAAATAGTATATAGTGTTGAATTTGGAAGTTGCAGAAATCTTGCTATAACAGCAGGAAAATTTCCGAACGTATTAATTCCGACCAGATTTCTGGTACATTTGCCTTTTACATATTTTAAGACGAGCCGCCGATGTACGACATCTGCTGGACGAAGATCAGTATATTTTCGATAAAAATCCAAATAAAATTTTTTAACGATAGTGAGATTTCGTGGTACCTTGGTTTTGGTATCTGATATTTTAATAACTAATGAAGTCTCCATATCTTCCACGTTGTCAAGAGTCAACTGACAAAGCTCCTCCCTGCGGCAGGCACCAAATACTCCTACAACCGTAGCTACTTTCATCAGAAGGTATTCATCATCCGGTGCGCACTTCAGAAACTGTTCAATTTGGTCTCTAGTAAAAATTTTTGATTTTTTGGCCTGGTAACCCTCTCCTTGACGCTTCAAGTAGGCAATCAATTTAAAATGTTTGCTGATATCTACGTCGTTATTTACACGTAGCATAGCTTTGATCAATGAATAATGGGACCAAAAAAAGGTGACTTCCATACCTTTGCCTTTTCCTCAGAAAATGTTTTCGGAATACTTTTCAGAAACGCCTTTGTTTTCACGACATTTTATCAATTTATTATGAGCAATCTCATATTGAATTCTTGATTTTTGTGGCAGTAAATCCAAGGTAGCTCTGTTAGCAGCTTCTTCTATGTCTTTAAGTGGATCGATTTCTTGTATTTCTTTCCGAGAAAATTTTAGGAAAAATTGAATAATTTGGCAGCGTCGCATAAATCGCCGTACTATTTAAAAAAAATTACTTTCATTATGTTCCGCTTTGTTGGCGCTATTGTATATCCAAAAATATTTTTAAAATGTACACCTTATATTTAATTATTTTTGATATTTTTAACAACAGCGGAAATATTGGGCTTCCTTTGCCCTGTATATGCCAGTTTTTTGTATTTTACCTTTTAAGTTTAGGCTATATTCAAAAGATTATGTTTGGTTTGTCATTTTTTGAGCAGTCCCTCTTTCAGGGTTTAATTCAGTTTGACTGTAACTTTACCAACATTATTATATTTTCAAACCACATTTGGCATCCCCCGTACGAAATTCAAACGAAATGAAAGAAGAGTATAAAATAGAATTAAAATGTTATAGCATTGCGCAACTACACTGGGAATAGCCCGCGAAGAATTTAATGATTTTTTGGGACCCAATTGGCGGGGGGGTCGGAGGGGAGCCCTCATTAGCATAGGCGGAGCAATTAAAAATATTTCGCGAACGACGCGGTCGCCTCTAGGAAAAATGGGAGAGCGGACGCGATGCTTTCCCTCTATCGCGACCTTGAGCTCTGGAGCGGGGAGATTTGAGTCGCCAGTGGCGCGCGTTTCAGTAGCGGCTCTAGGAATTACGAGGCTTTTTTTCAGACAGCCGCATTTGAGAACGTTAATACTGCAGTTTACAAAAGCTGCAAGCTGCCGAATATCTGAGGAAAGTAGCAGAAGTCAGAAGACAAAATAAGAAATGAAGATACCGCAACTGAACTTTAAAAGAAAAAGAAACTCAGATGGACACCCAAGCAGCATTTTTCAACTAACCTTTATGAAACATGTAAGAATGTTCTTACGGCAAATAAGAATTAAAGTTGTATAAATTGCACTCCGGAACGTTCTTACAACCATCTCATAGCTATTCTATAGGTGTAAAATGGGCACCACTATACAGGGCGTTACTTAAATTCTAATTTAATTAATTTCTAAACCAAATTTAAGTAGAAAAGTTCATATAAACATGTGCCTCTATTATACCTAAGCAGGCCAGTCTCTGAAGACTTCCTAGCTTCAGTATTAAGGTCTTCTGCAGAACTTTTGGACACCAGATCACAGATGCGTAAGTTATTGAGGGTATCACCACTCTGGTGTATAGCTAGTGCACCATCTTGGACGATAAACCCCATTTCTTTCCGTACATTCTCTGTGTTACTGCAAGAGTAATTTCAGATTTACGGTTAATTTTTTCCATGTGGCTCTTCCAAGTAAGTCTAGAGTTCAGGATGACCCCAGATATTTTACTTCTCCAGCCAGCTGTAACGTATCTCCTTGGAGGTTAAGGGGTCCTAATCCCTCTTTTTTTCTTCGCTTTGTGAGGGGGATTCTTATTGGGATACTTGAGAAGTAAAGTATACGTAAATCGCCCAGCCCCGGTGCTCAACTCGAACAATTTTTCTTTAAATTTTGTTATGTAACCACTACCTTTATTTACCTTGCTGTATGAAAAAAATGTGCTCTTTTAATTCTGCAATAAAAAAATTAGGGTTTCCATTAAAAAAAAACGAAGATGTCATATCTCTTTTTTGATATACCCTGTATATTTCGCTGCAACGTTAAAAAATTCTGAACTGAAATTACGAATCGACGGGTCTGAACGCTTTTTACAAACGCCCCTCTTAATCTTTATTAAATTTATTCGCTATTTTACGGATGAACTGTATATTTTTTTTAAGTTAATTTTTCATGCGTGCTTGCTTATTTATTGGTCATTTTATTATTATTATAAAACATTTTTAAAACGTGTGAAAAAAAATCCACTTCGAAATTACACCAACTAAAAAAGCATTTATAAAACAGATTTATATTCCGACGTGTCATAATGACATTATTATGGATTTCATTTTCAGTGTCAAAATGACATACTTTATAGGACTGAGTACTATAATGATTTCATTATAGGACTGAGTACTATAATGAAAAATAGACGCAAAAATGAAAAAATTTATTTAAAACAAAATTAAAAGTAACATTATTACAATTCGTTAAATTGATGTTGGACATAGGAGTTAAAATTATTGCATTGTTGTGATTTTTAATTTCTATGGTTTCTGTTTCTTCTGAGGGAACGACAGTCGATGAAACACTCGATGATGATTTCTTCCCGAGAATGGCTGCTGAAATTATTTTCTTGTTTTCGCAAGAGTTCTCTATATATCCTTCATGTCACTTTTCCAGCCACCATGGCGTTTAACAGTGTAAAGATCGACTCCTGAATCAGCCAGCAGTGAAGCTGAAGACCTCCGGAAACAGTGACCTGTGTATTCGGCGGAATGGGGTAACTTTAAAAAAGCAGCGATCGTTTTGCACATATTTCCGAAAGTATGGATACCCACTGGTTGCTTTGTACATTTGTTGTTTCTAAATGATGGAAAAAAACGAGAAACTTCGGCATCGGGGGGTCTCATTGCTACATAGGTCCGAACAAGCTGCACCATATTTATTCCTTCGACATCGCCGGGCGTTACGTAAAATTCTCGGGGAACGTTTGTTTTTGTACTAGATATGAAAATTCGAAAAACAACCCCCTCATCGTGTACATCTTCTATCCTTAAGTTTTTTAACTTAACTCTTCGACATGCTCCACTTATACCTATTATCATTGACACTTTTAATAGCAAGTATGTTTCGTTGTCTGCCTCTTGTAAAAACTTTGCAATATTTTCTTTAGTCAAAATCCTGGATTTTTTGGGTGTGTAAGAATCAGATTTTCGTTTTAAAAAAGCTATCAATTGATTGAACTTACTTATGTCGACGTTTTTCTTAAGTACATAATAGTGTACTTCTTAACATAGAGTAATAATTCCATAAACTCGAAGACTTTTTCTTCATTGATTCTTCCTTGAAATATGCCAAAAGTACCTTTTCGTGTACGATATTGACAACCTTTTTCTGGGAACACCAAGTTTTGTAATTGGCATAAGTTTTTTCATAAATGCCTTTAGACTTTTCGGGCAACAAACCAACAACTGCTTTATTGGCCAATTCTTCGATTTCTGATGGCAAATTATCCATATTATATTATATAAACGTTAAAATTAAAAATTCAATTCTGACAATGACAATACAAACAAATATTTCTATAGTTACCTGGTTTTATTAAAATCAAGCTATTAGTTTACTGACGAAAACTTAAAATTCATCAAAAAAAAACACAAAAATCGTCGGAATATAAAATATTGTAAGAAATTCGGATCATAAACAATCATTATGGTACACGCCGTGTTATTAGACTCGGCTGACGCCTCGTCCAATAATACTCACAGCTAGTACCATAATGATCGTTATTATGATCCTTATAACATAAATATCTATTATAATTTTGTTATTAGAATACTCTTACAGCATATTGTTAGAAGTACATATAGTGTGCTACATCTTCCCAAGTTTGAAAAATAAAATCAAGACTCTAAATTGCTTACATAATTAGAGTAGAGAAATTAAATATTTACAGTAAATTGGTACTCTCAAAGCATTTCAAGATATTTTAAATCATAGATGCTCCTAAATTTATAAATTAAGTAAATTAAACTACCAACATCCTTATCTTAAGTTTTTTTTTATCGCGGAGGATTATGCATGTAACACCTATAAATATTAGATACTGTAGCTTTTATCTAAGATGTAAACTACAGAGTGATAATGGATTGTAAAGTATGTATCCTCGTTACAGTACCGATGTAAATAAAGACAGACCTATCTGTTTCCTATAAAGCTTATTTGTAAAACTATCTTTTTCTATTAAATTCTGTTATCGAAATGAGTACGGACGTTGATATGATCAACTAATCAAATACCTCCACCAATAAGATTAATATGCTTTTTGTGGCACCTCCCTCCCGCCATTTCTATTTTTTTTTGTTTATTTAAGGAAAAGGTGACATTTACGTTTGATTACTCAACCCCATAACCAGTAGCGGATCCCGAAAAATGTTTTAAGGGGGGCTTGATAAAATAAAAAAAATATTTAAACAATGCACCACGTCTTCTTTCTTTGCTTCAAATACATACATTTATTTCTTGAAGGAAATAATTGGGCTCCCCCCCTGCCCTCAACAAGATCCGTCCCCGCTTCCATACCCTAAGAATTTCTTGGTGAATTAATTCATCAGGTCTTATTAATTAACTAATAAAAATTGGTGAACTTGCATGTTCTCCGCGTACCTTTGTTTTTGCTGGGTCTTAATGCTTTGAGTTTTCTTTAGTTATATATAAATATATTTATTTAAATTTTTTAAATTAATATTTGTAAAGTACTAAAATAGATTCGTAGTACCTATATGGCTTACACTGGTCAGCGAAGAACTCAGGAATAATTCAGGAAGAAATTTTCAATACATCATATTAACGCCGTATTATCAGAATATTATTACTTATTTGTAATGGCCCGATGATCTGGAAATACATATTTAAAAAATTCTTCTTTTGATCAATTAAATATTCACGGTCAACTAATATAGTTAACTTTGAAATGAACATGCAAATCGTGGCTGTCATAAATACTGCCTCATAATCTTATAAAATCTATTCTCTAATGATAATTAACCTCAACCAACAAGTTACTATCTATGCCTTAGAAAATTATTCTACCCAGTATCAGATAAAAATAAAAGTGCAAAAATTGTTGCAAACTATTTATTTACTTTAATTTTTATGTTATACTCGTTATTACTGATAAAAATTAAAATAATTAAAATAACCAGATAAAAATGTTAAATGCATTATTAGAGCGCTTATCTTTTATTATGTTCCAAGTTTAGAAAAGATTAGAAAACATTTTTATCTCAAAGGACGCACTTTTTGATCTTTTTGACCTTCCCGGTCCAATTGGTTAAAGTTTTGTGCTTTAGAAATTTATTGCAAATGCTTAAAGAATTATTAATTTATCAAAAACTAATTATTGGAGTGTATTTTGACTTTGACTGGATATCTACAAATGAAACATATTAAGTTGGACAGAGAACAGTAGAATTTTAGATAAGTTTTGATGAAAATATAGATTGGATAACATCAACATTGTTTGGCAAAAGAACTCAGTTTGATGTAAAGTAACTTGTGTGTGAGTGAGACCACCGTGTCACTGAAAAGACCCTAACTTGAAAACAAATATTCCCACGTATTTAAAAAAAATAGTTGTATTATTTTATGTTGATGCCGCAATAAAAAAAAAACGAGAAAGTATCATCTACCACACCTTTAACTCAACAAACACTAAAAATATAAAAAAACTAAGAAAGTAAAAACTTACATAAAAATCAAAACAAATAACTCGAAATCAAATAAACAAACACGAGCGCGCGATCTTCGAAGAAAAATCATTAAACTCCAGTGGACACCATCGCCGTAGCTCAGTTCACCACTTCCCAGAGCACAGCACTAGCAACGTCTAACCAACCGCTTGTAGAGTCTAGCAATACTCTAACAACCTCATGATTTTGGTACTCCCAAACCCCTAAGTTGTAGGACCACTTTTTATTTGGCATCCGCAAATTCATAGGTACCTGCCGTGCACACACCTCGGCGGGGGGAGAGGTGGACGGATTGGCCCCCTCTTAAGCCATTCTGCAGTACAGTTAGCGAAAATCAAGATTTGCAACAGCGAGTTTTCAGCCATCCCAAATTTAAGCGAGATGGACCCTATATTGGCCAGGACCGGTTTCCGAATATTTTCAATTTAACAAGCGGTATATATTTGATACAGTTGCGCTTACGTTATTCATCGTCCTCCGTGTTTGCCAGACTTTGAACCTTGCGATATAAAAAATTTCCTCACATGCTAACGGCTATAATTAATTTATGATATTGATTTTCGATTTAATTGGGACTACTGTTATTGTTGTCGCGAGGTGGTACAACACAACTACTTTTAATCAATCGAGATACTCTTAAAAGCTCGCCAATTTCCGCCCATCTTCATTAATACGCATAGCGAGCCTAGAGTGGGCGACATATTTTATTTTTTATTTACATTGGCGAAGCGACCTTCCTGGGGTCGTGTTTTCAACGAATAACAATCTCACAACAATAGCGGATACAGGGGGGGGGGGGGCATTGCCCTATTAGATTTTAAACTAAATACTAAATAGGTCAATAGGTAAAATAAGAGAAATATTTTAATTTAATTTTTACAAAGATAAGCACTGCAGCTGAAGAAATAGATTTGGAAATGAAACTACCAAGGGTTACCACAAGATAAACCCATAGAGCAAATTATGAAGCAAATGATGTTAAACAATATCACATACTACAGCCATCTTCATACTGTTTTTAGATTTTCTTAATTCAGAATTTAAGTTCAGATTTTCTGAGAAATGTATCTTCCAAAGTTTAATGACAAAACATTTTTTAGTACCATTAAGTTTTATGAAGATCAGATCAGAAGAAGACTAATGGAAACTTGGAGGCGAATTAAAACTAAGGGAACTTTACGGGAGTTCAAAAACTGATAAGTCTGCAACAGTAATTCAAACTATGACGGAATCAGAAACTTTCTTTCCGCAAATTCAAAAATTGTTACATTTTCTTGCCACAATATCTGTAACGAGTTGTACTGTAAAAATGTCCTTTTTGTTTTTAACAATATTTAAAAGCTACCTACAATCCACAATGGCCAACTTTAGGTTAAATGCTTTGCTTAATATTCATAAAAGGCAAATCTTTGTAACCCTTGAGGAAGTTTTGGAAGAATTTGCCAAAAAAAAATAAGTGAAAACTACAGCTGTCTATTTCCTAACGTCAGACTGGTTTTTATTATTTTTAATAATTTTAAACACTAATGAATAATTATCTTGAGTTCCTTAATTTGCACCCTCTTTTGATAGCTCATAACTTTTGTATGTATGAACCCATTTTGATAATTTTTAGATATGTTTAGAAGCTACGTATTCTAAAGCAATTGATGCATTAATAACTTAAAAAAAATCATGCAGGGATGGATTTATGAAATTTCACGTAATAACACATTTGAAATATTCTCATGTAATTTTCTTGTCATTGATCAATAGAAACTTGATTAAACATTTTCCAGCTTCCAATAATTATGTTTGTTAATTGTGCAACCAAAGGTATCATATTCTTCCTTGAGTGCCGTGCTTGGGTTCAGGCGTTGGCTATCATCATGCTGACCATTCCGTGAAACCTATCCCTGTCTGCCGCTATTCTGAAAAGATCTTCCACTTGTAGACCTGTCCAATGTCTGATATATTGCATAGCCAGGATAGCTTCTTTCGGCCAATCCATCTCCTTCCCTCCACCTTACCCTGTATTATGAGATGAGTTGGAGCAAGTGATATTTTGAACCTCTAATATTATGGCCAAAGTACTCAGTCTTTCTTAGTTTAATTGTGTTCAAGAGCTCCCGTTCTGTGTCAATCATTTTGAGCATATCCTCATTGGAAATGTGTGTGATCCAGGGTATTTTAGGGATTCTACGATAGCACCACAATTCAAAAGCCTCCAGTTTATTAATGGTATAGCCTTCAAGGTCCAGGTCTCGCAGGCGTAGAGCAATGTCGACCAAATATAGCACCTGAGGATTCTCTTCCGAAGATGCATGGACAGGTCCTTATTGCACAGAACTGGTTTCCATGATATAAATGCTTCACGAGCTATTTAGATAATGTAAGGTATAAGATAAGATTCTTATTAAGTCTTTAAGAGGGAAGAATTTTGGTGCAATAAAGATAATAAAAATGTTTTCTGCTCGCAATTGGTGTTTGTGAAAAATAAACTTATTTTTAAAGCATTTAGGAGAAACGGGTGGTTCACTAAATATCAAACCAGGACGCGGAAGAAAGAAAAGCGCAAGAACAAAACAAAACATTGCCCGTCTTAGAGAGATTCTTGAAACCGTAAACGATGATAAAATAGGAAGTAGAAGAAAAATAATGAAAGTTGCGAACATAACAACAAACATCAGTTAGAAGAATAATTAAGAAAGATCTTAGACAATCCACATAAATAGCATCCTCGGTGATACACAAGGCAGCTATCAAAAAGCTCTCAAAGAGCTACCAAAAGCCATCAGCTGATAGTCGATAGTAGCTCGATAGCTCCGTGGTTGTCACCCAAGTAATTTCATCTCCGCGACTCCAAGGGCACATCGAGTCACAATGTAAACTTAGACTAAGTTAAGTGTTCCTGTCAAGTGTTCATGGTAAGAGTGAAGAGCTTTGTTTTGTAGACCTGTGTCCTTTAATTCGTGCCACACCTTTAAAACCCCCTTTTGACCAATATCAATTTTAGACGTGACATAATGCGCTGCTTAAAAAAAATATATCGCCAAAAACTAAGATTTCCTAAAAACTCACAAAACAACCGAATTTATTTCACAGCTCGAGAAAAATCACATAATTCTTCAAACTCGCTTCTTATTCCTAGAGACCACTTTTCAAAATCTGTAACAGTTTCGTTGGCCAATAGGAAATGCAAGATTAATTTTTGTTGAATCTGGAGTTAAAATAAACTCGGAAAATTATCAACACGATATTCTAAGCAATATGCTTTCGGCAATTGAGCAGTTATCAGATAATTATACCTTTTAACAAGATTGTGCCCCATCCCACACCTCTGTGAGTACATTAAGGTGCCTACAGGAATGTTGGAATGTAACCCGATGTTCTTGGCCACAAAATAGTCTGGACTTAAATCCGGTTGGCTGTTTCATTTGGGGGCCACTGGAAGCTATATTTTATAGAGACAATAATATTCCTAGTGTCGAACAATTAAAAACTAGGATTATTGAATGTTGGGAAAATTTTAGTCAACTGTCCATTAATAATGCCATTAACCAATGGCGAAGAAGGCTCCAAGCCGTTGTCATGAATATTGGTGGTCATATTCACAATAAGTTCCTTAAACTGTTTAAGCACTGTAAGTTTCGTTATTAAAGTTCTCTTTTTTTGTAAGATATGTTTCCAATATAAAATAATTTCATTCGAAGTTTTTTATTTCGATTTTCAAAGGATGTTTCCTGTTATACCGAGTATTTAGTCATACAAATTACATGAGGATTTTTCAAATGTGATCGAGTTTAAAGTTTTACATGAAATTTCATAAACCCGTCCGTGAATTTTTTAAATTTAGAAAACATATACAAAAATGATCAAAATCGGTTCATAGAGTTGATGCAAAACAAAAACCGATGCACAATCAGCTGATAATTGTAAATCCGTAAAAAAACACGAGGAAATTAAATTTGGGCAAAAAGTATTAAAACCTTATGCGATATTAGACACTTAAAGCACGGCCAGTTATAAACACGTATACCTATACGTATCAATCTGCGACTGCGCACAAAGGATACGGATAGGTATACGTGATACGTCGAACGTATCGCTACGGGATCCTGCGTTCACATATCTCGTTAACGCAACGTGTATTTCATCTGAAAAATAGATGTAAACATGGAGAGACATAACCTAAAACAAAAAGTGTCGATCAACAAACGAATACATTTTCGTAATGATGACGATTTATATTTATTAAGAGAGGTTGCGGGACAAAACCCCTATGAGGAGTCCTCAAGATTGAAACCAATTTGTTCAGGCAACCCCAGGGCTATTCTCAGCGGCTGTACATACCAATGTTCTTTTTTAAATCGAAACAGAGATAAGCTCTGTTACCCAGGAGTGCTTAATCATGTAATATATGATTTACAATCAGTCATCCAAATCAATTCAATATCATCATCGTTATCAAAAATTATATCATTAATTATTACATCCATTTTATAAAAACCACGATCAAAACACAGAAAATAATACAAGAAAAAGTTTGGTTAGAAACCACTGCAAAGTTGACGTTGCGTTTACGTTTGTAAAAGAAGCAGTGCTTTAAGACTTTTTTGCGGAACAACTTTTCTAGACGTAACCATGATTGTTAAGGTATACGTGGTTGAGATACGTTTTTGTTGTGTGTTGGCTTTAAGTGTCTATTAAATTTACCACAAACTTAAAGTATTCTTCTTTGATACGAACCGACTTATAGCAAATATTTTGTTTATTGTACATATTAATATAATTTGAATTTTATTGGCCGATAGTTGGCAACACAACTGTAAACGGTGTGGCGGCGCCAGCTCGTTCGTTGGCTTTGTTTAATGTTTTATGCAAAACTAACCTTAATTATTCGAGGTTCCGTGTTGCTGTGGGTCTATTTTTTAACAAAAACTCCAGATCTCTGCATAAGTAGCATTAAAAAACTGTTTTATTAAGCGAAACAAAAGTGCACATACATATCTCTGTCGATTACGTTGTTCGCTATTTGTGAAAAATGCCGAAGCATTTAAATAGTGGGCGCAAAGAGCTAATAGCTTCTCTAAGAAGCTATTTTCAGGAAGAACTTAACAACAATGGCCTATTGTTACCCTTGACAGCAGTACAAAGAAGTAAGTTTAAAGTGTATGTTAAGGTCTAGATATTTTATTTCTACTTTACTAATTTTTAGCGTATAGCAGCTGCCCTAAATTTGAATATCTCCACTGTAAGCGCAATTTCAACAACAGTTAAGGAAAATTCAAAGAGAGTTGTAAATGTATAAAGGTTGGATATAAGTTCTATCCGTGACACTGTTTATGGAATGTACGAAACAAGTAAGTTGTATTATTTAAAAATTATAATATTTTACATCGGTTATTTATAAGCTGTAACTTTTTTTAGAACATCATGTAACTTTAACAACTTTAAGTTAGAAATTAAAAGAGAGAACTGTTTGATATTGTTTTAACTCTTTAAGAAGCCTCTTAAAGGAAATAGGCTTCGGATGGAAAACAGATGAACCGAGGCGAGGGCTTATGGAACTTACCTATGTAGCTTTTAAACGATTGGTATTTTTGAAAGAATATATTAAAAAAAAAGAACATCCTTGTACCAATTCGTTTTCCTGGATGAGGCATGGATTTTTCAGAATGGTACCATTGGTCGATCTTGGCAAGATGAAAATAAAAGAAGTGTTAGATCTACTAAAGTTGATGGTAAAGGGTATTATGCAGTAAACAAATATATCAACTATGGGAAATTTTTGTATATTTAACTTGTTTTTGTGAAAAGATAACTGTGTAATTCCCTCACTCGGATATTTTGGTTACAAGCTGGCAACACTGTCGATAACTGACGTCACTTGAAGGGTATGACGTGCATCAATTTTTGTTTTGCATTAAGTATACATATAGAAGTTATGAAGTACCAAAGAAGGGTGCACGTTAATTTCGCCCACTGTGTATATCTGAAATCGCCTAACGAAATATGAGACAAAACTTACACAAATATTAACTTGACTGACAACGATGTAGGTAACCATTTTTGTTTATTTCAATTGAACTTATTCATTCTAACTCTACAACATGTTTCATTGACATAAGGGGGACTTACAATAAAATAAATATTTGCTTGCATTTTTGCAAATATTGGTTTTTCTCCAAATAAAACGTTATATAGGCGACAAATACATCAAGGAAATAAGAGCTAACCTGTGATGACAATGATAAAAAAAAAATAGAAAATTATCGTTGTATACGTCTCTGCTGAATATTAATTTTTACTAGATCAAAATAGTCACAATATGAGTCAATACTCACAACCAAATTTGAAATTAACCACAATCACAAAAGATATGGGCGTGTAAATTACTATAGTGTGACACATTAGATATGTAAATTAATATTTAAAAAAGGCTGCTTAATAGGTTTTCCGATGTTATTGAACTCAAGTTAACTAACAGTACTAACACATGTCCTAGGAAAAACCACAGGAGCCCATTAAAAATAACAATTTTTATTACGACCCTGTCCATCAGAATTTCTCTATCTGCCTCTATAACCAAAAGCCAAAATAGTACCCTCTCTCTCGTGCAAATTTTGATTTGCACATTGGCCCCCTTTAAAAAGGGTTCCGTGCGAAAGAATCTTTCTGGTTTCACCTGATCTTTTCGCATAATGTCTTTGTTCAATAAAGAACGACGATGGTAAACTACTAGTGAGCAAAAGAGAGATAGACTTTGTCCTGGGTGGATCAGGAGTTGTAAAAAAATATTCTGAGGTTTATGCATGAGCTATTTTGGAGGTCAAGATACTTTTATTGCGTGTATTCCTACTTTGGTTTCGTGTGGGTTGATAATTTGTCATATATGTCTAGAAAACTCATATAAATCTCTCTACCACTAACTACAAACTCAAACTCAATTTAATTAGGCATGCATGTCCAAAAATATTACACTAAGTTACAGTTTTTCTTAAATATCTTTAAAATGGTTTGCTCTTTATTTTTCTTATGCAACCCTATAAGAGCGCAAAGTTAAGATATAACATACCCCCTATCTTATTTTTTTCCCGGCATGGAAAAATATACTTTATTAGAAAACTTAATGATTTGTGTCTTATTTGAAAATATGCCTGCACTTAATTATTTTTATAAAACAGAAGAAATTTTACAAAATCCGCAGTAATTTGGCTTATCCATTGGTTGGTAAAGTTTTCGATGATATAACAATGATAGGTATTGGTAAGTCAAGTCTACTCGAACTTTGAATTTCTTTTTCCTTTTGCTTAATTTCTTCTAGTACCCCCTGATTCCCTGATGATGGATGTTTAAACATCCGAAACATGTAGGGATAAACCTTTAAATCAATAAATCTATTTTGTGGAGGAAGACTTCAAGTATTTTATTTCCTAGCAATGATAGGTATGATATAACAATATCATAATTCATCGATGTTCATAAAAAATACGAACAAGAGATTTCGAGAACTATTATTTACATCATCAAATTCACTTATCAGATATCATACTTTTGAAATAAGTAAATATGTAAAACTTACTTCTAATCAGTCAACTACCTCGATTAAGATTAATCTACGAAACCCATAAAATAGATAAAACTATTTTAATTAAACAAATTTAAATTTACTTGAGAATGATGGGTTTGTAAATGACCAACAAAAGTATTTATACATCTGTCCTCCTAAAACCTTAACGAACATTTGAAAATTTTAATTTTTAATGGTTTCCAAAATATTCTTTAAATCGAATCATTGCTTTTTGAGATGACATAAGGGGTGCTTTTTTCGGGTCATGGAAAAGGATATTTTATCAAAAAACTAATGATTTCTTTAACATCATGTGTCCCTTATTCGTTGTCGTTTCCCAACAAAAAGGATTTGAAAATATGCTTGCACTTGAAACAGACTCTATCCATTAAAACAGTAAACAATTTGGTAATAGTAATTTTAGGTTTGCCATAACAGGGATGTTTCTATTGTGTTGGTAAAGTTTTCGATGATATAACAATGATATGATATAACAATATCATAATTTATCGATGTTCTTAAAAAAATACGAACAAAAGATTTCGAGAACTATTATTTACATCATCAAATTCACTTATCAGATGTCACTCTTTTGAAATGAGTAAATATGT
Organism: Polydrusus tereticollis; assembly: GCA_963920685.1. Lineage (NCBI taxonomy): Eukaryota > Metazoa > Arthropoda > Insecta > Coleoptera > Curculionidae > Polydrusus > Polydrusus tereticollis. The sequence continues at coordinate 8,488,276 of OY987333.1, read as the reverse complement.
AAAAGTTTCTTGTAATCAGTCAACTACATCGATTAAAATTAATCTATGAAACCTATTTTAATTAAGAGAAAGATGGGTTTGCAAATGGCCAGCAACAGTATTTAGACAGCTTACCCTCCTAAAACCTCGACGAATTATTTTAGTTTTTTTTGGTTTCCAAAATATTCTTTAAATCGAATCATTGCTTTTCGAGATGTCTTACAAATTGTCGTAGATGCGAATTTAGGGACAATGCGTGGGGAGAATTTAACAAAAATTAAGTGAAAAATTAATAAAAATATTATTTTTTTTATGGGTGTAGGGGGTTTCTTTGAGTCCCCCTCCACTATAGATCCGTTACTGATATTCTTAACCAGCCAGTACTACGTTGATACTTTTACATTTATAACCATCAAACAATCCATATCCACAATTATTTCCGTGAAACTTTAATAAATAACTTCATTTAACAAAAAAAGTTCTGCCGAAAATCAAGCGATATTCAAAAACCAGATGTTCTATCCGGGATAATAAAACTTTCCTTTACGCAAATTTCATAAAACTCCGCCCGAATCTCCCTAATGAAAGTGAAAAACCCAAGGGCACGTCGAGCCTCCTCCCCCCCTTTACCCCCGATTTTAAAGCGCAGGGTCGGCGCGGCATCCGTGAAGTGTTAATGATAAGAAAATACTTTGGATATATCTATCGGTGAAATAATTCTTTTAATTAATTCAAACACTCAAATTGTAGACACTACTTAAACACATTACAAAAATATTACTAACGTTCCAAAGTAGCTTACGGCTGGCTTAAAGCCTCATTTTAATGTTCGGGGTTAACTGCATAATATATGTGTTGTTGTAGTATAAATTTAGATTACTATATTTACTTGATTATTTCGTCATGAAACTTTCTAATCATATTTAATTCACAATAAAAATCTAAACTTTTGAAGACAGTTAGTTATCTTCAAAAATAAATACGGACTTAAAAGAACTGTTTCAAAAAGGAAAACAAGAAGCAAAGTCAGGTGAACAAATTTTAACAGAGGGACAGCTTCGTAAGCTGAAAACTGGCAAGCAAATCCATTGGACCATTGAGGATATCACCTCAGCAATATCTTTAGAGAATATAAATTTAAATTGTATATTATTATATATAATAAGTCATTATTTATTATTAATATTTATTTAAGTAAATTGTGTTGCTTACCTACATTGCATTAAAAGCTAGCTTCCCTAAATATATCGTCATACATTCTTGTCACGCTGTGACGTCATGCGCTAACCGGTCATAGTTTTAGTTTCATGGTATCTATCTGATTATTGTTTTTGTGTTAGTGATGTATATATTTTTTATTAGTTTCTATTATATAATTTTTTTTAATGACATTTAGGCAAGGTTCGGTTAGTAGAAAACTTTACGTAATCTACCTAGGTAGAAAACAGTAGAAAATTGGTTTAGATCACAATAAGGACGACATATCTAACCAAATCTAGGTTAAAATTGTGTCAAATTCATATTATGACATGATATGCCAAACGGATGAATATTAAAATAAGTAAACAAATACAATATTAATTTTGTTGTTTACAAAATTAACAAGGTAATAATATAGAGAGAGGAAAATAAAAATTATAGATGTTGCTGAAAATGGCCACCGTCATGCTCCAAGCATAAACTCACATGTCTTTCCATATTTTCAAAAGCGTTGCTTCTCTGTAGAAATGTTACCACATTCTTGGATAATCTTTTCTTGTATCTGTTCTAAATTTTCCACTGGTGTTCTAAAAATATTGTTCTTCAAATGAGGAGGAATGATGTAATCCATAACCGCCAAACAAGGTGATCCTGATGGGAATTCAATGTATGTTCGGAAACTGATCAATCTGTCTTTATGAAAATTGCTAAGATTACCAAAAAAAGTAGTTAATAGTTTCGGTGGATGTATGGGCGGTTTCACCGTGCTGTTCAAAATAACCAATACTTGCAACTTTTCGACAGATTTGTTGGTTTTTAGTGTAAAAGTACCGAAAAATGCAATGCATTATGTGTTTAAATAGTGTAATAAATCATTTTAATATGTCGTAATTAGCTAAATAAACCAGTATTTGTTCAAATTTGAAAGAAGTTTTTCGCATTGCCCGTACTTACATCTAGAATTAACCATAAATTGCTTTTCCATTTTCTCAAAGCAATAATATTTCGTTTAGAGGCATATCAGATATACAGTTTTTTGTGTACTGATAATAATGCAATTAATGAAAAAGCTATGTCAAATTTTTCAACAAACAAGGAACTTAATATGAGTTACAAGGCCTTTTTGTACCACTGTCAATAAATGCCTTTATTATAGGTATGTTCAATAAATCATTGTCAAGTTAATGCTCCACAAATGGATTCAAAATATTGTGTCTATACCGCTGTGCTGACATGAAAAAAAATAGGAGCAATAATTCTTCTTCGGGAATCAGCCAACCCGACACGAATAGTAGAATACTTGCATTTTATAAGCAAATAAATTTACCTGTTTTTAAAGAACAGTCCTGCATTTTCCACAAGATCTTCTCACTTCTTAAGACAGGCGTCTTACACATTTTGTTGGCGTATTTTGCATTATTTCATGAACGTTTGCAAGAAGTTCTTTCGTTCTTACAGATGGTCTTCCAGCCAGCTACTTTCTTATGTTGTATAGAACCTGATTCCCTAAGCAAAGCCACGGTGCTTCTCAGGCAATGATAAAAATCCCTAGCAGTAAAACCGACGATGGGAATATTGTCGCGAAAATCGTCCATGCACAAACGCCGATTGTATTGCCACTTACCATTTATTCTAACCCACTTTCAAAAATACGCTTTAACCATGAATGCCTTGTGTTGTTTCGTAAAACTGATGCGTGAATTAATCAAGAAATTGGATAAATTAGCAACGACTGTTAAAGATAACAGAACTACTGATTGATTGATATTGCTGGTATTTATTGACACCCAACAGGTATTTCTGTATTCTCTTCAGTGTCTTTAAAAGCAGCAAAATAGCGGCGAAACGTGGTACAGAAAAATTGTGTTTTATTTAAGCCCCTCCCGCATCCGTTAACATGTAGTACTACTAATTTAGAAATTTGGAAACGACAGAAACCTATTAATAATATTCGTTTTCAATTTTTATTTAGTTATTAGTTTTAAAACTTAATGTAACAATTTTTGTTCTGGGTTCTGGTACCTATTTTATCTTCGTTTTGCATGTATGCATGTAGATATTATGTAATATGTAGGATTGTCAATATTTCGAGGCTCTTTGTCTTTTGGTATTCAACCTTGTACCTACTAGTAATTTATCGAAAGCAATATTATCTCTACTAAAAAATATTATTCAACCGTCCCTGTCCTTACGCACTTTTCCCTCATTTTCTTTGCATTTCCCGGGCCCAGCTAGCGCGCGGTGCTTAGTTTTAAAACTTAAATTTTGTAGGGAAGAATGTCTTAGTTACATAAAATCAATAAGGCTAGAGAGCTCTCAAGGAACGAACTACATTTTAAAATACTCTCCTTGCCAGAAAGAATCTTTACGAGCTTTCTGCGGAGACGTTTTATGTTAGAGGAGCGACAAAAGATTAGAAGGCGTATTTCTGCCAAATATGGTAAGTTCAGATCTAATTGGAAGGAATTATAAAAAAGCTTAAATTCCATTAGTTTTTCCTGGTAATAAGGGGGGAATTACCCCCATTGCCTTCCCCCCTATCGAAGCTCTTGACATTTTTTTTTACGTTTCCGCATTGTATTGACGATGCTTTGGATTGCTTGCCTAACTGTTACACCATTTTTTCACTGGGTACCATACTACGCCATGCCCATTTATTTTTTTTTATATTTATATTTGTCTCTAAGAAATTTAACCTTTTTGGGTCAATAAAAATCTATAAATATTTAAATAGATTAGGTTTTTATGCAGTTGCTTTTACTGTGCGATTTGTTTGAAACAGAAAAATAACATTTTTATCTTTGGAGGTCAAAAGAACATCTCTAAGGAGGGTATAATATTATAAATTGTTAGAGTTTAATTATTTAGTCTATACGAGCCGAAATTGGTAATTAAGTTTCTTTTGATTTTACGACTATTAGTTTATATGTACCAGGTGGCCGCCGAGGTATGCAAAATACTTCGTATATGAATTATATGGCTAATTTTAAGCGAAAATTATTCTATTCACTTTCCCCGAATTCCTAACGGTTCTTCAAATATAGGGGTTTGAAGTTGAACTTACTTGGGATCTTCTCTGGGTTTTTAAGCCAGGAACGTTCCTTTGACCTCTATTGGTTTATCGAAAACTGTCTAGGTTTTGTCACTTGTAGAATGTTGGAAATCGAATCTTGCCTTGATTATTATGGTTCGTGCGTATTCGATTTAAAAATTCTGTTCTGCATAATTTTGGCGCCTTTTTTCTTAATTTCATTATTGATAGTGCCTCTTTACTATTAGTGCCGCACAACTATGGGTTTGGATCGACAGGGAGTCAGTCTTTCGGTAGTATGTAGCGCTTTGTCTAGATCTCAAATATAAGTCCCAGGTATTTCACCTCCTGGCATCAATTCACTTGGACTCCATTGACCCGAAGCCTTGTTTTAGGCCTGCGAACAGACGAATCTTCCAAGCCAAAGCCATTTTTCCAGCTCGATTACGTGACGCTGCATCCGGATGACGACAATGCGCGGTGATTTAGAAGTCGAAGTAATGGCTGGTTCGTCAGCGAAAAGATAGAGCTGCGTAAATCTATCTCCGGAATATCATGAGTATCAATGTTATGTAACATCGAAGAGAGAGGTGAGCCTTGCGGCACTCCCGCCCTAATGCGTTTATTTAAAGAGAGTGCAGTCTCTGACGAGACCGCGAAACTTCTATTTTTCAATGGTTTATTTTAATAAAAGCGGAATGGCATTGCAATTATTAAAGCTGCTCAATGTGACCACCACCTTGTGCAATGCATAACTCAAGTTCTCGTTCCCAGTATATTGTTATACGCCTCATAAAACGCTGCGTGAATATTCTATATGAGTTAGTTGCTCGTTGTTATTAGGCTTTCCCATTGAATAGGTTAGTGTCTTCACATGTCCCCACATGAATAAGTTTAGTGGGTTGAGATCCGCAGATCGCGGTGGCCAAGCAATGGAACCACCACAACCTATCTATCTATTTGGATACTGTTCATTGAGTAAATCAGTGACACCTCTTCCATAATGGGCCAAATGTAAAAAAAACACATTGTCCTTCTGATTTGAAGAGGAATGTCCTCAACTAGTGGAGGTAGATTGTGTTCGCTGTTCAAATTTTCGCCGAAGAAATGTTGTCCGATAATTACTCCAGTCCAAATGTTTACTGATAATGTTCGTTGTGAAATTATTGACTCCATCTCTTGTAAATGTAGCTTCGTCACAAGAAAGGGTTCTGGAAAGAGTATCTAAGTAATTGCTCCACCATTCACAAAGACGAACTCTTCCCCAGATCCGTGGGGAGACGTTCTTGTACCGGTTGGTAATGATAGGGATGCAGTCCGTTTTCTTGCAAAGCCGTCCCACTGGGCTTTGTGGTACCGGTCACTACCGACTGCCGATTTAATATCGTCTAGCCATCCTCTTTGTGGTCGTCTTCGGCTCCTTTTCGTTTCTCTTGGCCGCCAGTTGATGACTCTAACTGTCCATCTATCGTTGTCCTGCCTTGCGACATGTCCCACCCAAGTATTGTTCGTTCCATCGCTCTTTGTCTTGTTCTTAATCTACTTATGCTCTTTTTTGTAAGGCTCATTGTTTCCAGACCGTACGTAGCCACTGGCAAAATGCATGAGTCGTATACTTTTTTCTTCAGGTTTATAGGTATACTACTGTTTTCCAGGATGTATCGAAGTTTACCAAATGCCGCCCATGTGAGGCCTATACGTCTAGTGATTTCCGCTGTTAGGTATAGTGGTTTACGCACTTGATAGCTACGCTGTCTAGTGATATATGGGGGTCAATCTGACTCAATATCTTCGTTTTCTTGGTATTCATTGTGAGTCCGACTTCTTTGGCTGCTTGGCTGAGTTGCTGCAGCATCTCCATTAGCTCCATTGGGTCACTCGAGGTTAAGACGATATCGTCAGCAAAACGTAGATGGCTAAGATATACCCCATCGATTTTTATACCTTTAGAGTCCCATTCAAGTTTTTTGAAAACTTCCTCCAGTCGTACTCCTCTGCCCATTTTTATTTTGTTGGTGACACGTTCTTCGTCGATTCTGACTTGGAAAGTCGCATTCTTATAAATATTTTCGAGTATGGCAGAATACCTTAAGTCTATTTTTGCATTTTCCAGAGATCTTAAGATTGACCATGATTCGACAGTGTCGAAGGCCTTATGGAAATCGATAAACGCCAGATGGATCCCTATCCATATATTGTATTCAGTGGTTTTTTCTATTAGGGTTCGCAGTGCTTGCAGGTGGTCGATGGTACTATATCCGCTACGGAAGCCTGCTTGTTCTGGTAAAAGTCCAGTTTTTTTATGCGGTTGTATATGATCTTGGTAAACAGCTTATATAGTTGTGAAAGCAGACTGATAGGTCGATAGTTTTCAATGTCTGTGGTGTCACCTTTTTTAAACAGGATCACTACCTTTGCATCTCGCCATTCTGTGGGGACTATACTCTCCTGCAGGCATTTGTTTAATACAATTTGGATAGGTTTTTCCACCGTACTTCCCCCAAGCCTCAGCATCTCTGCTGTAATATAGTCCTCTCCTGGATATTTATTATACTACTACCAGGATCATTTTCAATAAGCTCAAGCAATTCTGCAGGATTGTTTCTTCGCATAAGTTCTTTTTCACCAGTCGGTTTAGTGAATGGACCTATTAATTGAAGAGCTGTGAAGGTTCTACTGAACGTTTGCTTGTCTGGAAATACACGAAAATCATATCCGCCTATTCTTCGTGTGAATAAATTAAAGGCATGATTTTAACACAAATGGCGCAAAAAATTAGAAAAGTCAATAACGATAATTAATGAACTGACAATCAACAATTTTTTGTTAGTACCAGCAAAGTTGTTAATTATTAAATTTCCTAGCCCTTTAGTCACAAACTTCACACCCCGATACTTCAAGAACTGTTAGGAATTCGGGAAAAGTGAATAAAATCATTCTTGCCTAAAATTAGTCATATAATTCATATACGAAGTATCTCGCATACCTCGGCAGCCACCAGCGAAAGAAGCAAACAAACTTATAGGCTTGACTTAGTTGTACAGGTATAGGTGCCATAAGTGGAATCGAACCTAAGAACTTCCATCTACCATACCAACCGCTTCGATAAAGTATTGGCCCCCTTAAATTCCAGAAAAAAGAATACAACAATAAACTGTTTCGCAACTTAAAAAATCTAGACAAAGTACATGGCCCCATTTTTATTTATAATTTTTAATGACAGATATTATTCCACGTCCGTCGTATCTTTATTTATGTGCAGAATAATGTTGTTATTTGCCTATTTTGTCTTAGATAACCTTCAAACTATTGTGCTGTTAATTGTATGTGTATATGTGACCGATTTTTTTCCACTATCAATTAAGAATAACATTTAAACAGGGGACGGTAATGCTCATTTGTCACTGGGATTATTGAAAACTACTGATAAATTTAAAAGTGACATTGACTAAAATTGTAAGCGTACCTGTAACAGCTTGTCGCGGATGGTTTGCATTCTGCTGCAAGCATCCTCAATTTTACGACCATAATTATCATATTATTATGTACGAGCTTCCCCTACTGTAATATAATAAAAATATTTTTTTGCTTCTTAAAGTTGCATTTGACTTGTAATTAAATTTCCTGTTATCTGCATATGACATGTGTATATACTCTGCAAGAGATACAGTTTCATGTGCTCAGTTTTAAGAGTTTTGTGTTCACGGCACTGCAAATATTTTTGGTACTTTTCCCAAATATCCAGAAAATTCATGTATAAATTAAAAAAAAAAGAAAGTATTCATTTATTATTTATTTATTTATTGACGGCCAGTGCCATTTTTTACAAATAACATACAAAATTAAATAGTAAGGACTACCTATATCTAAGACTACGACTAGAAATAAAACGTTAACTAAAGATAGCATGCATAGTTCGTTAATGTGTGAATAGGTTCTATAATAACAACTTTACTACCACTAAACTACAGTATGAAAAAAAAGACTTGACATCAACGCCCACCCATTCGCATTCCAACAGCGTTCACCTCATATAGCTGTTTAATAAAATTTTTAAGGGGGCAAAAGAAGTTTAAGCGTTGTAGCTGATTCTGGTGCGGTGATATGGTTGGTAGAAAGTTTGAACGTTTCTTGTGTTGACAGGGGGTACATGCAAAGTAACACTAGAGGTTAGGTATGGACAGTCGACAATAGAGTTAATGATTTTAAAGAAAAGGAGAAGATCATCAAGGGCCTAGCGACACTTAAAGCACCGGTTCCCGTCACTGTGATACAAAAAACTTTCACTGGGTTTTTTTCGAGTTTTCCCAGAATGCTCTGCTATTGGCATACAATTGACCGCTTTACTATTTCTGCAAATTTTAATATAATACTCTTCGGAGTAATACTCTGTATAGCACCCGGAAAGGCACCGTGCCGGAACGCGAGTGGAGTGATGTAAAAATTTAAAATAGATTAGGCAACCACGGGCCATAATATCGGCCGCCAGGCTTAAGGCCCGGTTTTTTGGGCGCATTTCGGGCCGTATGCTTGCGGTCCGTATGCGCCCAATTCTGTAATTAGTCTTAGGTTAATTTTAGTACTATGTATTAGGTTAGTCTGGGCTAAGTTAGTTGCTAAAGATTTATTTATAAAGAGAAATAGGCAATAAAGAGAGATTTAAAATGGGGTTCCCGTCAGATCACCGAAGTTAAACATTGTCGAGCGCGGTTAGTACTTGGATGGGTGACCGCTTGGGAAACGCCGCGTGCTCTTGTCTTAGGGAAAAGTGTAAAATGAATCGACATCAAAACCATCCTATTCACGCCGAACAGGCCGGATGAGATCGGATATCTCGTAGGATGAAGGTGCCGTTTCACACTCCCCAGTCGGTAGACCGCACGATTAAAAACCGTACGGTCGATGACCGGTTCAAGATGGCCTCTGATACGCCGACGACCGTAAAAAATAGTAAATAAAAAAAAAAAAGATCATGGAGACTTCTTCTATCATGAAGTGGTGACATATTCAGTCTCTGACACATTGTCTCGTAGTTATATTCAGTGTCTCTGAAAAATCTAAAAGTGGATATGGTGCATAAACTTCCTCTGCACGTGCTCAATTCTGTTAACATGACATCAGAAAAAGATGTCAGGTCCAATAAATTATTTATTTCAAATAAATGTTGAGTAAACTACCGACAGTAATTCCTGCGTCTATCAAACTCTGCAGCTCGTATTTCTTGGAATACTTGCACTCTATAAGGAAACAAATTTAACTGTTCTTTAAGAATAGTCCTGGATGTTCCATAAGATCTTCTCACTTCTTGAGAAAGGCGTCTTACACATTTTGTTGTCGTATTTTGCATTATTTCATGAACGTTTGCAGTTCTTCCGTTCTTACACATGGTTTTCCAGCCAGCTCTTTTTTTATGTTGTATAGATGTTTTCCTAAACAGAGCCTCAGGGCAATGATAGTCCATCACCAGCAGTAAAAGCGAGGTTAGGAAAATTTTCGCGAAAATCGTCCATGCACAGACGCTGATTGTATTGCCACTCACTATTTAGTCTAACCCCGTTTCGAAAATACACGTCAACCGTGAATTGTTTAATCATTCAAGGAATTGTATAAATTAGTGAAGAATAAAATTACTTATAACCACTGTTAAAGATGACGGAATAACTGATTGATTAATAATGCTGGTATTTACTGACACCCAACAGGTATTAAGCTCTACCGCTAAACATTAGATGCAAAGATACCTTGGTGATCATGTAAGATTGATGGAGTAATTGAGGTGATTTAAAAAGGAACATTAAAAATGATCCCAGGTGCCTAAATGTATACTATGAGTAATGATTTTAGAATTAATATTTCTCAAAGATTATAATAGGTTAATACAGACGAACGGACGTTACGACGAACATACTAATATTACTGGGGAACAAATTTCAACTTTTTTTTTGCTTCCCGAACAAAACCTATTTTTTTTTATTGAACTACACCCAAGGAACTAAAAAATACCTATCAAAGATTTTAGTTAGTTGGTTCATAAATAGCAATTAAATAGCACATTTTTATCAGTGAGTCTAAAGTTTAGACACTCATTTTACGCTTCTTAGCCTGTCTTTTGAAAGCAGCCTCGGGGGCATCTCTCGTAATACTCCAACAGTAGTCGGCTAACATCTCACAGTTCCATTTTCCCTGATACCTTCTTTCCATGTTTGAAATATCCTGGTGGAACCTCTCACCGTGCTCGTCACTTACAGCACCACAATTTTCCGGAAAGTAATCCAGATGAGAATCCAGGAAATGAATTTTCAACGATATATTACACCCTAGGTTTTGGTAACATAAAAGAAGTTGGGCAACCAGGTCTTTATAGTTTTCTGCTTTTATGTTTCCCAAAAAATTTGTTGCAACTATTTAGGCATTCCAAGCGTCCTTTTCCTTGCCTTCAAGTATGGAATCGAATTGCGCATCTCCGAAAAGTTTCCTAATCTGGGGACCCACAAATATTCCCTCTATAATTTTAGTGTCACTGATTCTAGGGAACTTTTCTTTTAAATAACTAAAGCACGGCCTTCTTTCTCCATGGCCTTTACAAAATTTTTTATAAGTCCCAATTCTATATGTAGTGGCGGTAGTAAAATCTTTTCTGTAGGAAAACTAATGGCGCGCTGGCTAGATGTTTCTTTTCTGGCTCTGGGCCAAATTTTTCTTATGTAGTGATCCGATCGTGGTCGACTGTAACACTCGCAGAGGAAGTAGCAGTATTTCGTATAACCTAGCTGCATTCCAAGCAAAATCGCCACAACTTTTAAATCTCCACAAATTTACCAATTATATCTTTTATATTGTATGGTCTCCAGTAACAATTTCAAATTGCTATACATTTCTTTCATGTGAACTGCATGACCAATTGGGACTGAAGGCAACTTGTTTCCATTATGGAGTAACACAGCTTTAAGACTTACTTTTGAGGAATCAATGAAGTCTCCAGGCTTTTGGATCATAGTCGAGATTTAAAGCTGCCATTAAATCCTCAATGTCCCTACAGGCTACCAAATTATTTTCCATGTTAAAAAATGGTGGTAGGTTTTTCTGACGGCTTCGGTACACAGAAACTTTTACTTCATTTGAAGTAACTTGCATTGTCGCAATCGAGAGGCCAATAGTTCAGGTTAGTTTTTACTGGGCAGTTAACAGACAAAATCGAAGTCTTGCGAGGTTGATGGGCCGGCGACATTTTCCAGTATACTACCGTTTGAATCCATTGGATCATCATCAGAATCAAGGCTATATTCCTGAGGTGGATAAGGTACAGGCAACTCGTCACTATGAGGCACCGGGCGTATGGCGGATTGTAAATTTGGATACTATTCGCAGACCTTCTTTTCTCCGACAAGCATTTCTTGATGGGAGGTGTCAAGCAAAAGTAGCAGTCAGTAACGTGGTCTTTCGGTTCTCGCCAGATCATAGGAACAGCAAAGGGCATCTTACGCTTTTGTAGCAGCAGATATGGTGAGCCCAATGTTTATCCTGGTCTCCAACTTTACAGCCAAAATACAAGTAGCAAGCTTTTTGTATTAAAGGGCTAAGTTTCGCTGAAAACTCTCTAATTTCTCGAATACGAACAATGAACTGGTGGTTGAAATACAACTAACTAACAATTTAGGATTTATGTTATATGTGTTTAAACTCATTATAAAGTACACCTCGTATAATAAATCCAGGTACTTCTCACTTAATAGTCGAATTATCCCATACATTGCGGGCAAGCATACCATGGATCTATAAAACCGGAGCCAATTGAGACTATTGCAAGACAGATTGTTAGTTAGTATAATAAAATAAGTAAGATTTTGCTATTTTGGTCTCGGAAACATTTTTGCTGTTCCTCAGTATAACAGACCCATACAAGAGCCAGATCAGACTCAACCTTTAAGCTACCTAGAGATTGGGTCTCTATGTAGCCCAATCAGTGAAAAGGCATTATACAACACCGTCTAAAAGACGGTTAAAAGCACCAAAGCTAGCAGCCCCAAAAAAAATCCAAAGAAACACACACGACACACCAACCAACAAAGGCTCTTGCCGAGTCAAAACCTCCGAATTTCAATGGAAATGCTGAGAAAGCAAGCGAGGAGGGAAGAATAAACGTCAAAGATTTTACCTGACATAAAAACTCCCTCAAATGTAAAATGTCTATTGTAGAACTTAATAAAATTTCATATAGAAAACAATGCTGACTGATGTTATATCATACCGACCAATCATTGCATTCCAAGTTCGAATACTGTTCTGTGTTCAGGAATTTCATTTTTGTTTTCGTTTGAAATTTTGTTAAATATATAATTATTATGCTTAATATTTTGCTGTTGGCGTAGGTCAGTGGTCGCCAACATTTTCAATGTGTTGAGCTTCTTCGATAATTTTGGTATAAGCACTGAGCTACCTAGTCGAAAGCGACGTAAGCCAACCCAAATGAAATTGTCGACAGTTGTATTCGACATACATGTATTTATTTTACTAACTAACAATTACAATTACATACATAACAGAATAGGCAATATTGCTAATTATTAGTAAAAATTTATTAAATAAAATTTTTATGCAGCCACAATGGCATGTCACATACCATTTAATAAGAGAGAATCCCGGAAAATAGTATCAAATTTTTAATAAAACACGAGTTATTTCGAAAGAAAACTGTCATAATCGAAAATGTCAACACGACAACAAATTTTCTACAAACTGACTGACATTTAAAATCGCATTTCTATAGTTTTCTTTTACCAGGCTATTGGATTAGTGACGGCTGTATACATTTTTATTATCCTGCACACTTCAGGAAAAGGAAGGCAACATATTATTACGAAATTATAAGTTTCTTGTTTTTGAACTAATATCCCTCAGTTCAGAGAAAATGATTCTCCTCTGATAATAACCTCAGAAATATTTTAAGGTTTTAGGCTGACCTGCATCATTTTTACCGAAACAGACAAGGGTTATTTTTTTGCACACGGGCTTTATATCTACAGAACCTGCCTCTAAAAGTCATGCATTACGAAAATCCTACCTTATCTTTATAATATTTTATAATGTATTTCCGCATATTAATGAGATCATTTTAAAGTAAACAATTAAATCGTTAATAAACGATCAATAAAGGTAATTCAAAAATTTTTTAATAACAATAACACCAAATTCATCTAGGTTCTTATAATTAATGTAATGTTGTTAAAGAAGATATTGCCCTTCCCCAAGTTCAATCTTCGCCTCTAAAAAAACATTTTTTGAAACCTACCTTGTGTCTTAGATTTTTCTAGAGAAATTTAAAAAGCAAAAAAATCTGAAAACCATTACACATTGTTAACTCTTATCAGCACAACATTAAATTAAAATTTAAAATTTCGTTCGTCTATGTTTATCTAAACAACCCGAACCATACTATCTCACAAAATTCGGATGATTTTTTTTTGGTGGAACTTATTTGAAATAAGATTAGGGAATTGTTGTAAATATCGCGTCTATATGGGATTGGGCCTGAACTGATAAAAGTATGCACCAAATCATATTCTGGATGGGAGTACATAAGCACAATGTTGTCCTAGGTTCAGAAAGTCAAACTCGATTTTTTTTATGTTGGCTAAATCTACAGGGTGACGAAATATTTGATACTGTGTCTCATAATGTTTCAATACTATTTATATTTGTAGCAATATATGAACAACCTCTATTTTAGGCAAGAGGTCATTTGAAAAACTACATTAGTTGAAATTTATTAGCATATTTGATAAAGCCAAGATAACAATGTTTACCTAGACTTATTGCAAAAAATTCGCCGCGCATTTTTTTTTATATTTGCCAAAATTATCAGCTAGTGTTTGAATTATTATAAAAATTATCTCCTATACAAATAAAAAACTAGAGTTTGATGTGACCTTCGTTTCGATAAAAGTGCGATAGTATTACACATAGTAACAGAAAAAAATGTGCCAACTTTTGAATGCTGAAAGATAAAAATTGCATGATCTTGTTTCAAGGAGATAGACAGTGGCGGGAATAGGAAATAGTTTAGTTTTGTGGATTGTATATCTATATATATATCCTAGTAAGTGCCTATTAGTGATGATTACTTGGCGAACCAGATGCATCCTAAAGCAATAACTCCGAAACCTATTTCGCCCTCATCAGAAAGCCTTTCTCTACAAGTCCTTAGGTCAGCTTAACTTAGAAGCTCTAACACACGAACACACAACAGTCTCATATCATTAAAGAATCTGTAAGAGTTGCCAAAGCAGAATTATGGAGCCTTAAAAAAATCACACACATCATGTAATGCCACTGGAGGTTCTTATAAATATTATTCACTGATAACGAAAACTACATATTTTTTCTTAAATTATAAAGATTATTTTTATAACGTCGATAATAAGCACATAGATGGTAATGCACACTCCTGCGAACACTTTTTTAGATACCTAGTAAAGGAATTAGGATTGGATAAAGGTTATTAATTTTGTCATCGTTATCTCGCTAAGCTAACAACATTTTTTAAACGTTGACGAATTTAAATTAATTTCTGATTAAAAAAAAAACGTTCTTGACCTACGAATTCAGCCAGTCTTCAAGAGGGGTTCTTAAAAATGTTTCTAAGAAAATCTATGCAATTTTTTTTTCGTGGCACAAAATTGCAAGGTAACCGGTTCTATTCAAAGTGTCGACCACCGGTAAATTTCTATAGGCCTGACTATAGACAGGATTTTATGCTCTAGACCCCTTTTTAAATTCGCAAAAGGGAGGCAGTCTAAAATGATCTTTTGTCTAATAGACATGAATTACAATGTTGTCGCGGTTCCTATCACTTTAAGATGTTTTAGGGAATTTGGGCTGTAAATTTTCGTACTGTATAGTCCTAAATCATGCCTTGTTTAGTACAGATGAGTAATAAAGCGATTATAAACTTAAAAAGAAACAAAAATTTGAAAAAAATATAGTTTTTAATGAAAATTTAATGACGAACATTACTCAATGTCACGGACCAAAACATTCTCTACAAAAACAAGAACAAGGTCAAGATCGCTGATTTGAGGTCCATGTGAGATTTTACAGAATCATTTTTACCAAATTCCTTTTACAGAAGGTCTCAGTTAATTAATTAATTAGAGTCAAATTGAAAAAAAAGAAAAGGATGGTACACAAAATATAATTTTTTTTCAGGTTTTCTCTGTCTCCTGGAAAACTTGAACGCAGATAAGGAAAGGTGAGTGGACAAACCAACAGATTGTTATAATTTTTTGACAATTTTTTTGTTTCAGGATTTTCAAACTAGACTATCTAGTGAGCCTCTTAACTTTATTAATCATACAAGAGACGCGTTAAAGCATTACACCACACATAATGACAAAATTTATTTATTTTTTTATAATTAAAGAAAAATGGCTACAAAACAAACTTATTTTCTAAGAGGCAGTAAAGAACATTACCTTCTCATTGTAAAATTAGAGATTTTTCTTTCAAATACTTAAAAATAAAATATTAAAACAGTTTTTTAATGGTATAAAGTTTGCCAAAAGAACTGAAATTTGTCAACGTGGCCTATATTCCCAATTCAAATACCTTTGCTATTGAAATACCTGTTTTATTTGCGATGTGCGTGCAAAAAATATTAGCAAACCTTTATAACCCTCTTCTATAAAGCAACAGGTTTGATATAAAGTGATATTCAAACTCAAACCGGTATAAAAAAAATGTGTAGTAAATTCTCTATATACTATGTGTAGTAACTGAGATGAGAGAAACGCAATATTATTTTTAAACCTCATCGGCAAATTAAAAATTATTAAAAATACATACAGTTTGTCACATATAGTTGATGCAAAACAAAAACCGATGCACGTTATTAATCAGCTGATAAGTATTTTAAATCCGTAAGAAAACACGAGGAAATTAAATTTGCGCAAAAAGTATTAAAACTTGCGATATTGAATTTACCACAAACTTAAAGTATTCTTCTTTGATACGAACCCACTTATAGCAAATATTTTGTTTATTTAAGCTTGTAAAAATTAATATAATTTGAATTTTGTTGACCGATAGTTGGCAACACAACTGTAAACGGTGTGGTGGCGCCAGCTCGTTAGTTTGCTTGGTTTGACGTTTCATGCAAAACTAGTCTTAATTGTTCATGGTTCCGTGTTTCTGTGTGTCTATTTTTTAACAAAAACTTCAGATCTTTTCATAAATAGCATTAAAAAACTGTTGTATTAAGAGAAACAAAAGTGCACATACATATCTCTGTCGATTAGGTTGTTTACTATTTGTGAAAAATGCCGAAGCATTTAAATAGTCGGTGCAAAGAGCTAAATAGCTTCTCTAAGAAGCTATTTTCAGGAAGAACTTAACAACAATGGCCTATTGTTACCCTGGACAGCAGTACAGAGAACTAAATTTAAAGAGTATGTTAAGTAGAGGAAATTAAAGTAGTACTTGTTATATTTCACAATATATTTCAGTTTCCTGACACGTGTTTCAACCCTTGCGGGTCATTATCAAACGCATTGTAAGATTGTAAGACAGTTAAAAATTTTACATGTCATTAAAATAAAAATTGACAGATGAGATAGGTTCTTTTGGTCCTTAATTTACAGGTATTGGCCAAATTAAATTAAGGACCAATTTCTGTATATTTGTCTTGTTTTTATGAAAAAAAAGTGGGTAATTCCCTCACTCGGATTATCAGGTTACAAGCTGGCAACACTGTCGATAACTGACGTCACTAGAAGGGTATGACGTGCATCGGTTTTTGTTTTGCATTAAGTATACTTTTTTGTGGGGACAACTTAGGCAACAATGTAAGCCCTATAGTAACACTGCGCAAACATTTTTTTTTATTGTAACATAAGGATGAATAGGTCTGTTCCAACCATCGATCTCTGACAGTTTCCAACTGTCAATTACTATCAATCAGTTGTAGGACTGAACAAGGCATCCTGGGGTCTACATTCAATATGCATCTGGTAGACGCTATTTCTGATTAAAGACTAGTCCTGGATTGCTGGTTGGAACAAGCCTATTATTGTAGTAGACTAAATATGAAAATGGTCACATCTTCTCTCTTCAAAAACCAACAGCAATCACCTGTCATGGCTGGATCCCGTCGCCCTTGGTACCGAGTTTTCATTGTCCTGATATCTTAATAGAACCTTTTATCCTGATCGTCGCTGACAGCGCCCAAATTTTCAGGAAAAAAAATGATAAATGGGAATGGGGAAAGTGAATTTTAAATGGCATTCGGCAATCAAGCGATTCTAAAAGTTTATGATCTAGTTTCCGTATAGTTTGCATCCATATTATTGCTTGAAAATCCCCTCACTACACTTAAAAATGAGTTCCAAGCTATAAGTTCTTACGTGGTGAGCACAAGGCAGTGGCGTATTTAGGGGGGGGGGGGGGGGTTCGTGGGGTCTGGATCCCCCCGGTGGGCTCAGTTTGCAATAAACAACACGAAACATTATTTCAAATTTTTCAGATCGTTGTACTACATACCTTTAAAAAACTAATATTTAAAGTAGAAATATTGGCGTTTATATTTGTAAATGTGCTTATTTCTACGTTTTCTCGGGTCGGGCTATCGAGACGTAGAATTTCTAAGTTTTGATAGCCCAAAAAAGTGCGTGGCGCCTAAAAAATTTTTGCCTACGGCACATTTTTAGATTAAATTGCTAAGATAGGCCTCCCCCTAAACACTGTCACAATCCTAAATACGCCACTGCTCACAAGGAGAATGCTCGGTTATAAGTTCTTGCAATAAACCATAGTATGCATATATCAAATTTTCCATATTGAAAAATGCAGAAAACGTAGCATTTCTTTTCCTATAAGTCGTGATTTTTGTTTCTTTGGCTAGTAAGTTCCTCCCTAAGACAGGAACCAAGAATAGCAATCGTTAAAATGATTGGTGGGTTCTCGGCATACCATTGGAACTGCAAGAGGCATACTTTTTCTCTTCCCTTTTATTCACTGCACCAAGAACACGCTACAGCTGACACAGCACACATGGGGAGCTCATTGCTTGTCTTGATTACTCTTGATCGCCGATTAAAACACCAAAATATATTGCATAAGATTTTTTCACAGTTTCAGAAAATGGTCTGGCTTGTGACTTCAACAGAAATTCTCCACAAATATAACAAAACTTGTCAGGAGAAATGTTACAATTGCGATGAGTTTCACTTGACGTTGTCGTCGTTAAAAAAAACTTTCTTAACTACATAGAACCACTTAATTCGGAACTCAGCAGAAAACTGAATGAGATAATAAGTTTAATGTTATAAACAGTCCACTTTAGGTTATCTTTCTGTTTTAAAATGCAACTCTCTTAAATGACCCGTCATAAAATGCACTACCTACCAACATAGAAGGATCTAATGATCCCATTAAATAGTAGTGCGTATTAGGGCTTTATGAACATTTTTTATTATTAGAAAGGTATTAGCATTGTGAAAATCATGAGATAAACTGTGTTACAAAAATCGTGTCGCCCAGTGTAATATGTCGAGTTGTACTGTATATTAACCACGTTTTTTTAATTGTACAATTATTAAAGAATGTTCCAAAAAACATTTTTTTGACGCGACGCAAAGCCCCCACTGTCCAAAAATCCTTAACGTCAGGAAAAATTCGCGAATTCAGCTAAAGCCTTCAATGTAAACATTTCACTTTTATTTGTTTATGTTGGTTATTTTTTTATCGTCTGGCAAATGTATGCATTTTGTTTCTATTCCACAGTTCAAAGAACTTTAATTCTTAAAAAATTAGTCAGAAGAATTGGGTGCATCGGTCGAGTTGCTGGTGTAATCAAAATAAATGCATTTTAACCAAGTCGAGCTTTTTTTAATAAACAGCAAGAATACGTAGAGATTGTAATGATTTTTCAGGCTCAGTACACGTTTAAAAGCTTTTTTGACTTGTTTTTCGTTTGAAACATTTTATTAAACACATTTAAATTGAAAATATGGGTCTCGAATCATCCATGAAATTTTTGGTAATACTCGCACACAGAAAGTTGTAATTAAAACATTAAAATTTAAGCAGCTGCTAAAACACTAATTCAAAGTAAATGGCTACAAAACAACCTTTGCAAATTCATCGATCTAAACCTTGTAAACCTGTAATTGTCAAGGATGAAAATATTTGCAAGAAAAATTATATTTAAATGAAACATTATCTTTTTTTGTCAGTGGCGTATATATTACTGTTTCTAATGGGGTTTGGTTCAAATACCTGGTGCAGGGACACAACCATTCATGACGGTCGATATTTACTCTCGATATTGACTGGTTTTTAAGAAATTGCTTTTGCTCTTTTTGGCCTGATATAAGCTGTCATAACCCTCTTTCTTCATGTGCGTCGATATCGTTCAAAAAACGAGGTGTGGTGAAACCAAAAGTAACTAAATATTGACATGAATTTGTGTTATGTATTCACATAATTAACTGTAGTTCCAATTACTACAAGCGCTCTGAAACTCATAGTATTTTAAAGTTCTTCTCTATCTTCTGTCTTTAAAGTTGTAAAGTTAATGCTCTAAATAGAAATATGACCTCTGGAAATGGAAACGTGGAAATTTTTCAAAAGCTTAGGGTTTAAAGCTATTGGAAATAATTCTTAAACACTCGTGAAGGGAGGGACATTGTTCAATAACATTACGTATCTCAACCAGCCACTGAGTGCAGGTTTATAGCAATTATAATTATACTAAATAGCTAAGATCATGACAGCACAAAGACCCTATATAAGAAAGGACTGGGATACCAGGAAAAGAGACAACAAAGAAAACCCCACTGGTGGGATGAAGATATCGAGAGGAATATTAAGGAAAAAAGAGATAAATACAGAACCTTCCTGAACTCAAAGTCAAATAAAGACAAAATAAAATACTCAGAAGCTCAAGCAAAGGTTAGGAGAAGGATAACCTAAAAAAAAAACGAAGCATGGGAAGCAAAATGTAACAGAATCAATACCTTTATAGGAGGGCAGAAGAGCACAGAGCGCTGGAGAACTATAAGATCCTTAAGACAAGAGAAGAAAAGAGACATAATAGAGTCAATCTCGCTTGAACAGTGGGACAAACACTTCTCTAAACTACTAAAGGAAGACAGGGCCGAATTTCAAGAAAAACAAGATCAAAAGGTTCAAATACTAGCATCACCTATTAGAATAACCACAAACGAAGTAACAAGAATTTGCAAAGCCCTAAAAAATAGAAAGGCACCAGGTCCTGGAAACATAGCTGCGGAACTAATTAAAAATGGAACAAATAAGCTTTACCAACACCTCACAAATCTATACAAAGAAATATAAATGAAGTGACGGTACCCAAAGAATGAAGAACATCATTAATATCCACCATCCACAAGAAGGGAAAGCGGGATGACTGGGATAACTACAGAGGCATTGCCGTCACTAGTATCCTAAGTCGAGTTTATGGGAAGACCATAGAGGAAAAGGTTTCAAAACAGATAAAGCACTTAAACAAGGGTGTTGCATTTCACCCACATTATTTTAAAATATACTTGGAACAAGCACTTCAACCGTGGGAAAGAAAATGTAGTACAATGGGCATCCCACTAAACGAGACTTGTATACCCTATACTTCGCAGACGACCAGATAGTGGTGGCTCAAGAGTACGACGATCCAGAGTATATGACAAGAAAGCTAATAGAAGGTTATAAAAAGTGGGACTTGGAAGTAAATATAAATAAAACTGAGTACATGTGTATTGCTTATTATGCTAGAAGATAGACAATGTATAAAAAGATGCCAAAACTATTCATACTTAGGAATAAAAATCACAAACGATGGTACACTGGACAGAGCAATAAAAAAAGGAACATGACGAAACAAACAAAGAATATTTGATACAAGATACAATCATCAAAAGTATTGTCACCTATAGTAGTAAAGTATAGCAAATCAAAGAAACAACCGAAGGACAAGTAAGAGATACGGAGATGGACTACTGGAGACGAGCAGCGGGCATATCAAGGATGGGGAGAGTTATTAACGAGAGGATTAAAGAGATTATAGGAGTCACACATGGCATAATGGATGATATTAGGGTTAAACAACTGAAGTGAGATAGACATGTAGAACGGATGAACGAGGAACAACTCCCAAAGCAGATACTGAAATGGACTCCACAAGGAGGACGAAAACGTAGGAGACCCAGGAAAAGTTGGAAAGAGGGGATAGACAAGGAGATCAGGTTGAGAGAGCTGGGGGAAGACCTCTGGCCTCTGGCAAGACCGGGATTAATGGAGACTGAAAATCGGAAGACGTCGGAGAACGTTGTAATATATAATATATATATACAAAATTATATTACGTAGTTCTATTCGTTCTTGTTTCTATTAAAACATATTTTCACTATCGTCTATTTCCTTTCCGTTGAAAACAAAATTAAATTAACACAGTAATTGCATGCTGACGTAAGTTGTAAACAAAAGCCAACGACCGGTCTAACAACTGTCTAGCCATGGTCTAGGTCAACTAGTTTCTAGGTTGCGCATAAAATTGTTATTGTTTGTAAACAAAAAGTAGACTTGCATTTCTTAGATGGTTGGCTGGGACGTTCTCAGAATTAAGTTTAGGTTAGAAGATGGCGCAAGGTATCTTGTATATTTTTCTATAAATTTATGTTAATGAATTCAAAAGGAATTATGGAAGAAATTACAAATTTGTTGGATTGAGTTATGAGATACAAATAAATTGGGAAAGATTAATATTATATTTAAAAAAATATTTATTGTAATTATTATCCTGACTATGAATTATTTGTTGACACAATAACTGGGTTAGGTATTCGAATTAGTAAAAACAACAACATATTTATAAACTTGCAAGTTTGAAAAACGATTATTTGTTTCTAAAATTAATCTATTCTTGACCGCTGATAGTTAACCTCATCTTATTTTCAACAATATATGTAATTATTTATTTGACATTCAATGTTGGATGAGTGACATCATTTAAATTGTAAAAATGCATCTTTCTCCTTTAAAAAATCCTCGTTTTTATATTTATCTTCCCATTCTCATTGGAAAAAAGTGTTCAATGTGCTAAAAGACAAATATTATTCCAACTGGCGATAATACAAAGTATAAAAGAATAAGTTAAATGAACTTTAGGCCAGCCAGACAAACCAGTTACCAGAAATTTTCGAGTGATTGAATCAGCTTTGGCAAAGCAAATGCTTTTTTGAATATAAGTTTATTGTTGGCCTCCAAACTGCCGGCTTTAGTACCATTTTTATAACTACTCCTTTACTAAGCAAGTTGTCAGAAAACGCCTTGACCTATTATCGACTTAGGACAAAGAATATAACGCTTTCTCTTTGATTCTTGATGGTTTTAAGAGTCCCAGTACTCGACCATCTATTTTTCGTAGGATATGTTCTGATGCGGTACTATCGACACATACCCCAGAAAAAAGTTATAAAAGGTCAAAGTCAAAAGAAAAAAATTACACGGCTCACGTCCCAAGTAACAATTTAAATGCCAACAAGTATTTATAGGGTTTTATCACAGGTTTAAGAAGGTAAAAAAGCCGTAGTGGGTTTTATTATTTTTTTTGTGCATACCAATTTATCTGCAGATAATATGTACTTAAAAAAGGGCCTTCAAGTTATCTTTAAAGCAAGTTGTTAAATATTTTTGCTCTTTAAGACCTATTGGTTATATAACGACTTAATTGCTGCATTAATCAAAACCACAATAAACTCATTAGGGTTTATAGAGGATTTTAAGTCTTTTAAGTTTTGTGGTAGACATCTATAAATCTTTGGGTTTTAAGTACTCCTTACGATCAAGCAATAAAACAAATTACTCTTAAGTAGTCTTACCCTTAACAAGTTATCATAAATACTACATACTTTGGACAATAGTTGGTAGAGGCTCCTTGAAACCTAATAGTTTTTTGGTAGCTTTAGTAAGCTAAGTTAAAACCTTGTGGTTTATACAAACATTTCACAAACCCACAAACTCTTAATAGGGCATTCCATTAAAATAAACGGTTTTATTAATTTTCCAGCCATGTCTTTTTCCGTTAACTACGGCAGACATGTTTGGTTATATTTTTATTTATCTAACTGTTTACATTTAGCCTGCAATTATCAAAAACACGTTAATATGTCATATAAACCCCTAAATAGCCCAAAATCATACTGATTAAGCTAAAACTAGGGTTACAATTATTTTTATTAATTGTAAATATTAATTAATAAGCTAACAAATGAAAGGCGCGTGATTTTTTTAAAAGTTTTTTATATACTTTATCAATAAAGTGACCGGGCTTGACGATTTTTTATTACTAGGTTGTTTATTAATATCAAATTATAAAATGTTAGCACATGCAGATATTTCAATCAAGGCAGACATATTTAACTATACTTGGTGACATTTTTTGATATTGACAATTTAAGTGCAACAAGTCTTTGACAAAGAATTATTGAAGACACAATAATAATAAAATTATTTATGATGGTTTCAAATCACGCATAAAATTTGATTGCAAGTACGAACGGTTTTAAGAAGGCTTTATAAAATGTTTTGTGGTAGACTTAAAAACATCGTGCAGATTTGGGTTCAAAGGTACTGTTGGTTTTATTGACAGTTTCAAGGAAGATATTTATAACCTTTACAAAAGGTCCTTTTTGGTTTTATGCCGGGTTTATTGAAGAGTTATCTAGTATAAACAGTTTTAGGATCAGTTTTATTATATAGACTTAATAACCTCATGTAGATTGTGATAAAACTTAAAATGTTACTTGGGGTGGCGGTTGAACCACTTGGTATAATAAATTGAAATTTTCTGATGTTCTGAAGAACGCCGACCTTCAGAACCCTATTGTTTTTTGGTACGATCAGAAAATGGAAAGCATTTTTTTTCATTGATTGAAAATCAAAACCGGCCCCTATTTTGTACTTAATAGCTTGAAAACGAAACGTCGAATCAAAATGCGGTTTAGACAGTTAGATAGTGTATCTCAAATATTTTTTTTCTACAATACATCTTCCAAGTTTAGAAATTGTAGATTTTCTAGAAGAACAAAAAATGGCAATTTTTTAAAACGGTTTTTATTTTTTTTTAGTTTAAAGAACATTTTAATCAGAATTTTGAAAACCTCATCAGAAAGCCCTTCCCAAAATACGTAAAATGTATATTTAGAATTTTAAAAATTTTATATGAAGTGTGCAAGAAATTAAGTAAATCAAAATTTTTCTTTAAACTGAAATCTTTATAGGAAATGTATTTATTTTTACATCCATATTGGGTTTAATCGATTCCCCCGGCATTCCTAAACAACTTGCAATAAATAGATTTTATGTCCTACTCGAATATTATTGTTTCATAATACCATAGTTACCAGACACTTTAAATGCTATATAATACCCTATAGGGCATTAAGGAAGTTTCTAATGCCCTCGGGCATTAAGAGAAATAAATAGGAAAAATCAAAGTAACAACTTTTTATTCACGAAAAAACTTATTTATCATTTATAATCAATGAACAGTTATGAAAAGACCTAGCAAAAACGAATTTACCGGCTTTTGATAAGTCAATATTTTCTATTATTTCGTGATTTTCACTAACAGAAATTGACGATGATTGAACGTTTTTTGATGTTGATGGTCTCGTTGATGATACTCAAGCTATCAATTTCAACAGCATTTTTAACATACCAATTCCTGGAAATATCCGAGTAGCACCGTCTCGTTGATAATTTTTACATCATTATTTTTTATCCAATCCCCAAACCTTTGATATTCCTCATCATAGGCGTCTTTAGACTTCTTTGGGACAAGATTATCCAAAGCTTTGGCAGAATTCACAGCAATTCTATCCGGAATCAACGGAAAATCCATTATTTTATATGAATTTCAGTTTTGACTTTAACACAGCACAACAATGAACACTTATTACCCTTGTTTATTTAGCAACTATATAGGTAAATAACCTTTCGTGATTTTGAATTTTCTTTTAATTTAACTTAGAATTATCTGAAGTAGGACATAAAATATTGTTATACCACGGGTATTACTTGATGTCTATACCCTCGGGCCAGAGGCCGGCTTTGTAAGATTGCTGCCCTCGGAGGCATAAACATCTTCATAATGCCCTTAATACATAAATAACTATAAAAGTTTCTCACTAATTAATTAAAGTTTTTATGCCACAAAAAATGCCAAAAGAGGGTTAACCCTGACTGAAACAGGTGCTTCTATTTGGCAAAGCATTTACTAGAGACGTCAAGGTGGAGGAAAATTGGTGTTTTAATTACATTTTTGTGGGATTATTATGTTGTGCTTAGCTTAAAAAATGTAATATGTGTGTTTTAAAAAATCTTTTCTTTCAGTAGACACAGTAATGTTCCTACAAATAGCCATATTTATTTCATAATATTCAACATGCAAAAGTCATTTGTAATATGTCTAATAACCAAGTATTATAGCTGAAGAGTGATGACAGTTTTTATCCAAGTACGTTGTTTTTCAGTGATTCTGTATGAGTTTTTTTAAACATCTATTTACGATTCTGACTTTTATTGTTTGTCCATATAATAATATAATTGTTAAGTAATATTTATCTTTCTTTAAATTGTAGATTTTTAATTTCTTGAAGCTACTTCTTAACTGAAATGAATGAGGATTCCGTATTTGAAAAGTGCGTTATTCTGAGTTGTGTTTAGACAATACGGCTAATTTCTATATGTTTATTATATACAGGATAAAAAATAAGTCAGGTACAAATTTAAAACCTTTAACCAACCAACTTTGGCGATGTTATTAATTAAAGAAAGATGTTTGTCCCTTTTCTTTCCGTCATTAATTATTTCGTAATGTATTTGTCCGGGTTTAGTGTACCGGGTGTCCCAATAAATTATGTTTAACTTCAACAAAATTCATATTATAAATGGGAAAATATAAAAAACTTTTTTTTTGCATTTTAATAATGAAAAAGATTATCTATGGAAATGTGTTGGTAGAGAAAGGTAAATTCTGCTGAAATACGAAATTCACAAGCAGGATGTCCCAAGAGTACGTTTTTTTTTTAAATTTACGTAGCTTACAACAAGTTTTCCAGGTTTAAAAAGATTGTAATTCTTACATTTCTTTAGTCTTTTGTCTCATTGTTGTGTGTTGATTTTATATAGGGGTTGAAAAAAGTCATGTAAAAATTAAAAACCTTTAACCTAGCCAAACACAGTTACGCTAGTTAATAACAAGAGCTTAAGACCATGCTACAAGAACTACATCAAACTGCTGCAAATAGAAGGACGTGGAAAGATTCGGAAGAGTCTATCCAGGAATGGATTGATGCAGGCTGAGAAGAAGATCTAGTTTCCTTACCTTGTCAATCTGTCCCTCGATTCAGGTTAGTTCATGAAAATTGGCTTTCAATGTTAATCTTGTTGATTAAATGAATAAGGAGCCTTAACTTACTTCGATTTAAAAGAACTGACGAAATACCAAAACAAATAACAAATAAAATGCATCTTGCAACAAAAAAATCTGCAGCTTTCTTAATTTAAATTAAATTTGCTTCTGTCATTGCCGTGACAGAAAAGTGCTTTAACATTTTTTTCCTCTGATCCGTTTAAGTTAAAGGAATGTTTAAATTATACTTAAATAAGAATTCCTTTTTAATGTTTATTAAGATAATTAATTGCATGTTATCTTCACTCATTGATTTCACAACTTTTTATAGACTTATTGAGAGCATTTGACAATGTAGAGTAACACGAATAGCGGTGCCTACAACATACATATTTAAGCCCTTTTAACATAAAGACCTAACAAGTTACCAGTTACCAGCAAATCACTTTATCATAGTAGGCGTTTTCTTCCTGCAGCCACTCAGACCCAGGCCTACTTGTTACATCGAAACGCATTCCTGCAGCGGTCGCGGATTTTTAAGACCGAAGGCTGCCACGTTAGTATATCAAAATTCTTGGATACACTATGCTAGTACCTATTGATCATTTTCATATGACGTCACATTGGCCGCCATTTTGCTTGGAGGGCAAACAAAGAAAATAAATACAAGCGTTTGGGTTATAAATTCAAGTTTTCTTTGCAGTTTGCTTTGAAATTTAGGATCTGTGTTCGTTGTGCTAATAATTAAAGTGCCCTAAAAAAAATGCAGTCCTTTTGTTTAGTGATTGAGGGAAAATAGGAACAATATACGATCCTTTGGAATTCCTGCAGTTCTTCAAAATACTACAGAAAACCTTAATCGACTAATAAGAACGACATGAAATGTGGATAAGAGCTTTAAAAAGGGGCCTTTTAAGTAACAGCCAACGAAAGTATGGAAGAATTTGCTCCAGACATTTTATGAGTGGTAATATTTGATTTTATGTATGATGATCTCATGTAAACATTTCTAGAAGCTCCAACAGAATTAGCAAACAAAGATAACTCTGACTGGATCCCTAATTAAAATATGGGACACTTTCTTCCAAAGGAAGCTACTTAGGCCCAAAAAAGCAGAAATAAGAGCGTGCAGAAATGCAAACGAGCAAAGTATGAGATAGGTGTATTATTGTAAATAAAGTAGGTATAGTAGTACGATTAATTGTATTATGAAGTAGACATAGCGTTGATTTAGGTTGAAGTTTTTTTCTATTCAAATCAAATCAAATCAAATCAAAAAATCCTTTATTGTCCAAAGAATATCTATCTTGTTGACCAAGGTATAATGTACAAGGGTAGCTAGGTGATAACAAACAGAACACTAGAGTAAAACAACATTAAATGAAATGAGACATGGTTAAATCGTTAAAGTCAAAACAACATAAAATTAATAAATATATTAGAAAACAAGTAAAGAATAATAAAAAAAAAATTTTCAAAATTTAAATAGTCGAGTTAGCTTACGTGATCATTTTTCATCTCAAGATGTCGTCAAAATACTCATCAAGAGTGTAATATACTTTTTCTAGTAATAGTTTTTTGGTTAGTCTCCTAAACCTCCCCAGGCACTGTTGCCTTCTCAAATGAAGTGGTGAGTGATTAAAGATTTTTTTACCGCCATAAATTGAAGATCTTTTAATTAGGCTAGATCGTGGAATTGGTAAGTTTAGGAGAAATGATTGACGTGTATTATAATGGGTGGGGATAGACAGCTCATTTTGATATTTTTTAAACATTAAGCAGACAGTTTCAAGGATAAATATACAACAAAGAGGTAAAATTGAGTTATTAAGAAACAAAGGGCGACAAGAATCACGAACCTTAGCACCACACACAGATTCGAACAAGTACTGCGCACAAGATCCCCAAAAACAAATACCATAACGAAGATGAGATTCAATCAGAGCATAATATGTGTCTTTTGCCAAAGAAAAACCCAGATTGTTTGAGATAATCCTAATGGCATAGCAACCAGAAGATAGCTTTTGACACAAATTAAATATGTGGTTCTCAAATTTGAGATTGGTGTCCATGTACAGTCCCAAAAACTTGCTAACATCAGGCATAGAGATCGCCTCGTCCTTCAGATAAACATTATCCAGACCACAGCGAAATCCCAATATGTTAGTCTTTGAAATATTAAAGGATAGCAAATTCGCAACGCACCACTCCTTGACTTTGCACAAATCATTCTTTACATTCAAAGAAAGCCTATCGGCAACCGTGTCATGCCAAAGGGTGGTCGTGTCATCGGCGAACATGGTGAACGTCCCCGCTATATCAAGATGGGGCATATCGTTAATATAGATAAGGAAAAGGAGAGGGCCAAGTACGGATCCCTGAGGAACTTCTATCTAGACTCGATTCTCCAGAGCTACTGTTATTAAAGACAACCGTCTGAACACGACTCGCCAAATACGACCGAAACCACTCCAATTAATTAAGTAATGCATTCTTGTAAATAGAACAGCAAATAGAAGCACCTGACGAAGATACTTCGGGAAGTAGTAGAGAGGAAGATAATGTTGAAATTAGTGCAAAACTCCATCTACCTATTGTGATTTTTTTTATTTATTCATGATTATATCTCTCTCTAAGACAGTACAGGATCTATCAATGAAGTAGTACAAGGAAAGAGTGAAACATTTTCTGGCGTCAAAAGCTTGCTACTCGTCTAACAAAAATTTTTTTGCCCTATGATGAACTTGATTTTATATAACATTTTAAGTTTGTTAAATTGTTATTGTGGGTTTAGGCCCCAATGAAATGGAACAGAGTTATCCAAAACGCAAACCTTATTAAAACTTAATCTTACCTTGCCGACTACAAGGTAAGCATTGGAATTTACTTCCTTGATAAAACTTGTATGCTTGCAAGCCTTTATACGCCTTCAGCTGCTGGCTAGTGTAAAAACTATGTGTTAATATAAGGTAGTTTGCCAAGTCCATCCTTGCTACTTCTGGCAGACATTAAGTTTCCAAAATCAGTCTCTCCGAGCAGATAAGGATCAATATTACTAATAATTTTAGGTTCTGCATCGTAGTAATGTATCGTAACTGGTCAATACCGTTCTGGAGTCTGCCTTCAAAGAAAGAACTAAACTGGGAAGAGAAGGGTATAAACATAGATGGTCAAAGCCTAACAAACCTACGTTTTGCAGACGACATAATCCTAATATCAGATAATCTGAAAGATATTAAACAGATGTTACAGGAACTTAGGGTAGCATGTTCTGAAGTCGGTCTGAACATCAACTTTTCTAAAACGAAATATATTATTATGACAAACCTGGTTCCCAGTGAAAGTTAGGTTGTAGACTATGTAGACGGTCACGTGGTGGAACTCATGGATAGTTTCGTATACTTAGGCCATGAAATAAGAATAACAAGAAACAACCAAACTTGTGAACTAATGAGAAGAATAACACTCTCCTGGGCTGCCTACGGAAGACTGAAAGATGTATTTTCAACCAAGATACCAATATCACTAAAACGAAAAGTTTTTAATCAGTGCGTTCTGCCGGTTATGACATGCGGTGCGGACATTCTAACCATGACCACCGCATCTGCAAAGAAGTTAAGAACAACCCAAAGAAAAATGGAGAGATCTATGCTTGGGGTGTCGTTGAGGGATCATATCTGAAACGAAGATCTGCGAAGGAGAACTGGTGTCACTGATGTCATATCACGGATCGCTGGGCTTAAGGGGAACTTGGCTGGGTATGTTGCTGGATCACATGCAATTGGATACGTAACGCTCAGGACAGGAGACAGTGGAAAAGAATGGGGGAGGCCTATATCCAGCAGTGGATGCAGAGGGCTGATTGATGATGATGATGATCGTGTCTACACTTAACATCGCCACTGAGAGTCTTTAAATATTCACTTCTTTCCATGTTTTGAAATTTTTAATTGGACACTACAGAATGTAAACAAAAGATCGAAGCACACACTAGGAAGTCCAAATAAGTATTACGATAGGAATACAGTTGGGACACGAAAAATTATTTAAGTCCAGGTAGCACAGGTAAAGATACATCTTAGAAATGATCATAAATGAATCCTAAAATGACTTTGAAGCTTATTAAATTAAACCAAAAGAGTCTAATAAGCCATTAGCATAAACGGTTATGTACCTTTGTTTGCCTCCAGGCAAAATGGCCGACCTGTCAAAGCCACGTGTTTGAAAATGGTCAATAGTACCTAACTCGCAATATTATGCAACTGAAAACGGCAAAAAAAGTTGATTTTCTTTACTGTGATAAGGAGTTACGTGACAAAGCAACACGACTAGCATTATACATGATGATATCAAGGATTCTCAACTAATTAGATCTCTCTAGGGTCCTAGGGACAGAACCTCCTGCTCTAACGGCCTGAACTTCAAATACACCAACCGCGTACTCCGTTAACTAAAAGTACATAAATGCAGCAGTAATCGCAGTAATCCTTTTCCTGTATAACACAGTCTAACCTATAAACTAGTTGACCTAGACCCCTAGACCATGGCTAGACAGTTACTAGACGGGTCATTAAATGGCGTTGGTATATTTGTTTACAACTTACGTCACCGTCACTACGAAGGCAGGATCCGACTTTCTATTTTATTTGACGATAGACGAGCTTTTGGCGTAGGTTAGTTATAAATAGAGATATTTAAATTTTAAATAGAATATTAGAGTATCGGGATCGCGTTTCGTTGTTTATGCGGAGAGATGATCCTTATCTTTATCTGCAGGATGATGTAAAGGGTTGAAGGGTATAAATATAAATGCAATATAGACGTTTTAAAAGGTTTTTGTACTAACCACAGCCGTATCTTACTTTATGTATGTGTAGTTCAAAATATTGAAGCTTTCTTGTAGATTGAAATACAATCTTAATGGTTTTAACCCTATTTTTTTTAAGGGACACTTTATAATCTTGATATAAATTCTACTATAATCATTTTATATTATAGCGTTACAGCAATTACTTAATTGCAATAAATGGTTATTATTGAACTATAGGGCTTGCGAGTAATGATGGTACCTAGCAGTGTCGGCTCTTCCGAAAGGGCTGCAGGACTGCAACCTTCCAGCGCAATGAACAAACAACGGGAAAATAAAATGTACATCTCTATTTAGAAATATATAAATTATTGTCCATATTTTGCTTAAACTCGGTTGTTTTATATTTGTAACAATCATAATTTGTCCGTCAATGGCGACCACTCTACGTAGGCGATTTTCGCAAAGGAATAGAGCCTTATGAGATGAGGGCTCAACTTATTTCAGCCATGAATTTATTATATGTAACAAGCGCCAGATCGTGCGGTGTCGGTCACGCTCGCTGCGGCTCCCTACATGCAATTTTAATGCTGCTGAAGGCTGTGGAAATTTCAGCCGAGAGTCGGCGGTCGATTGTTTCGCGCCATCTACGTATAACAGTGGTGGTATTGGTTAATAATTTTGGCAAATTATTACATATATGCTTAGCAAAAATGGTTTAAGAAGTTCTAAAAAATTTTATATGCCTATTTTATCGACATTCTGAAAATAGCTTCCGGTAACCCACCTGTAGAATGAGCCACGAGCCGCCACTGGTACCTAGTTGAAATTGGATATATTATATTGTTGAAGTATGCATTGCAAATAATGATGGTGGCTGGAGTTAGATAATAATATCGATTATTGAACCAAAGGTTGTAAATAATGATAGTAGTTGGGGTACGAGGGATATGGCAATTGCGTGATTTTAGTAGTTGTAATTAATGATGGTAGTTAAGTAGTTAAAGTAAGATATAGATTATTGAATTAGAGGTTGCAAATAATGATAGTAGTTAAAGTTTTGATAAAAAACAAGGGGTTACAGTGGGGATTGGAGAAGATATAAAATAACTGAATTTTGTAGACCCAGAAGTTTTAATTTCTTAACTCAAATTTAAATAGACTTGGAAGAGTGTAAAAACTCTTACAAAATAGAATTAAGGGATTGATTTAGGGACTACAGAAAATATTATTTTAGAGAGAAGTATGTAACAGACCTAGATCTATATATCTCTATCGATTACGTTGTTTACTATTTGTAAAAAATGCCGAAGTATTTAAATAGTCGGTGCAAAGAGCTAATAGCATCTCTGAGAAGCTATTTTCAGGAAGAACTTAGCAACAATGACCCATTGTTACCCTTGACAGCAGTACAGAGAAGTAAATTTAAAGAGAATGTTAAGGTCTAGATATTTTATTTCTATTTTACTAACTTTTAGCGTTTAGCAGCTGCCCTGAATTTGAATATCTCCACTGTAAGCGCAATTTCAATAACAGTTAAGGAAAATTAATTATTAGAATAACCTTAAAACAAACATTCTAATTCAAAGAGAGTTGTAAATGTGTGAAGATGGGATATAAGTTCTATCCGTGACACTATTTATAGAATGTACGAAACAAGTAAGTTGTACTATTTGAAAATTATAATATTTTACATCGGTTATTCATAAGCTGTAACTTTTTTTAGAACATCATGTAACTTAGAAAAGACAGAGAACTGTTTGATGATTGTCTTAACTTTTTAAGAAGCCTCTTCAAAAAAATAGGCTTCGGATGGTAAAAAGATGAACTGAAGCGAGGGCTTATGGAATTTTCCCATGTAGCTTTCAAACGACTGGTATTTTTGGAAGAATATATTAAAGAAAACGAAGCATTCTTGTACCAATTCGTTTTCTTGGATGAAACATGGATTTTTCAGAATGGTACTATTGGTCGATCTTGGCAAGATAAAAATAAAAGAAGACTTAGATCTACTAAGCTTGATGGTAAAAGGTAAAAAAATATATAAACTATGGGAGTTTTTGTATATTTATCGTGTTTTTATGAAAAAAAACGGTGTAATTCCCTCACTCGGATATTTTGGTTACAAGCTGGCAACACTGTCGATAACTGACGTCACTAGAAGGGTATAACGTGCATCGGTTTTTATTTTGCATCAACTATAATTTTCTGATTTTACTTACTATTTAAGATATTAATATGTTGTGGTAGGACGAAATATGTTAATTTGCTTTTAAAACATATAATACGGAAAAATGGTCGCGGATAAACAATCACGACCTCGAACAAACTACGTCCAAGATCATTTGATCAAAATACAACGAAACACAAAAGGTTTAGATGATTTTTTTTAGGAGGGAACAATAACCATTAGTGGTGCAGTAGACATTCTAATTTACTATTGTTGTTTTTTAAGCGGCCAATTGAGAGTTCCATGACTTAAGCCAAGGTCAAATGACAAACAAAGTTGTGAATGCCATAGAACATTTGCATTTTTGCATTGACGACGGCTTGCAGTAGCTAGTTTAATTTGTTTTGCATCATTATAACCATATGAAGTACACCACATGTAAAAATAATTTGGTTAAGTGAGGGTCTGGCCTCGCATCACTGTATAGGATACAGATGACGTGTATTTGCTTGAGTAATCGGATTTAGATCAATATTGAGCTATGGAAATTAGCAAGAGTAAAATATAGATAAATATTTTGAAAATGTATAGACAGGGCAGGGCATAGTGCAGACATCAATGTTATTCAAATTTAGATCATAAATAAATACGTAAATTGACAAATATACATTGATAATTTTGAAATAAATGTTATTCGAATTTAAATAGTTTTTCGAAAATCCTGACCTGGGGAGCATGGAAAAAGTAAGAATGGCATGTGGGATTTAGATAATTGAATATCCGAAGTAATTAGAAAAGTACACAAATCTCAACGAATAAGTCTTGATTTTATTTTAAGTCAGAAATAAGTATAAGCAATATGTCTTTACTCTGATATGCATATTGCATATTAAAATTCGAGTTTTTGGAAGGCTGCAACACTAATATGCAAACACCGAAAGTACATTGTACCCGACAGCGATAAAAATAAATTTAAAAATAGCAAAGCCTGCTTAGAGTGCACATAACATATTTTTAAAACGCATTTGGAATTTTAAAATTAGTTTTTAGCCAAACAATTTATATGAGCTTCGTTCGAGAATGTTATCTTTAGGCTGATCTACTTATATAGAAAAATTGTATCCCCATTTATTTTTAGGTACAAAGAAATGGCGAAACATGTAGCCTGCTAAGGTAGTAAATAAAAATTTTATATTGAGACCGTAACTTTGAGTTACAATTTCCCTAGTTTTAATTATGTTTAGGTACTTATATAGATCTACAGGCGCCATCTCCAGGATAGGTAGGCTGTAGTCAATGAACTAAACAAACTTTTAGTTCAATGGGTGTAGTGACATTAACTGTCTTTAAACGGGATGTTTAATATCTTAGTAAATGATGTCCAATTTCCATTTAACCTGGAAAGTGCAATGGCCAAAAGTAATATTAATATTTACATTAAACAAATTTATTGTGAAAAGAAATATAAAGCTTAAAAAAAATTGAAACTATAAAAAAGGAAATAAAATTTAGCATAAAAAAAATATAGATATAAGTAGATAAAAAAAATTAATTAATATATATACTAATAGGTACCTAGTAGCTACCTACAAATAAACAAAAATTGCTCTAAAATAATAGGGTAATACAATAGCAGGAATAGAACTAAGTACCTACTTAGGATTATTTATAGGTAAATTATTGTAAAATAAGTCTCAGTAAATTTTATGGAGAAAAAAATCTTGTCTCTGTAATTATGTACGAAGGGAGATGCCTGTCAATTGTATTAACAAGCAAAAATAAACACAATGCATATTACAATAAACAGTTAAAAATCTAGTTACAGATGAATTCATTGTCTGGTTATTGCTTCTGAAA
This sequence comes from Polydrusus tereticollis, assembly GCA_963920685.1. NCBI lineage: Eukaryota > Metazoa > Arthropoda > Insecta > Coleoptera > Curculionidae > Polydrusus > Polydrusus tereticollis. Next base: position 8,452,806 of record OY987333.1, on the reverse strand, counting down.
AAGTCTTAATCAACAGTTAAACATCCATAATTTCAAGAATTTCATGCTCTATTGAAGTTGTCGTTAAACTATTGAGTCTCTTATTTGACATCGTGGATTTTAGATGGTTCTTTAACAATTTAGGCTTACTGAAGGATTCTTCTCCTTCTGCAACCGACACTGGTAATGTTAGGTATATTCGAATAGCTATTGTCAAACTAAGAAAATTTTAATATAAGCCATCTGCTACCATTTCAATTCAATTTTTTGATAAGTTAAAGAGTAACTGAAATACAGGGGGTGGTCGAAAAGGCAACATTTTCGAAAACACCCTGTAGCTTAAAAACTAAGAAAGCTATGACAATTCTGTTTGCGATATCTTTTGTTTCACGAAAAAGTAGCGCGCAGTAATGTAAAAACCGCAAGTCTCTTACCGACTACCTAAACCTAACCTAACTAACCTGAACTAACCTGAACTAACCTGCAATTACATCGAAAAATGGGCACCCTGTACTTACATGCAAAAAAGTGGTTTTTATTTTATCTCTCGAAAACGAAGTAAAATACAATTCAAGGAACAAAAAAGTTGTACTATTAGTTCAGGTTAGTAAATCCGAAAAAAAAATATCAAAATTAGGAAAAAGTCAGTGGAGTACATTTTCTTGTAAATAATTATCGTTCAGGTGCTCCCCGGGACGCCACTGGATTTAATAAATTTAATCTAGGCTAACTAAGCCTCTTATCATTATGAATAACGGTACCAAATTTTAATAAAATTGGGAAAAGGATATTTAAAAGAATTATAAAAAATTGATTCTTTAAAAAAAAAAAATTACACACCCTGTATATCAAAACGGGGTAACTCCGGACTCATGTTCATATGAACTTTTTCTCTTAGAATATCATAGGGAATCATCCCCTGAAGTTACGTACCGTACTTCTGAAACACCCTGTACAATATTTAAAATAGTTAGTACTATTTGCATTTGTTTTAAAATAGGTTATGTTACCACTGTAGACCGACCAGATAGATACAGAACCATCTCAATAATTTGAAAACTCAGCTGTAACTGACTTATCTAGATTTTTAGTGATACACTTTTGTACTCTTATCATCAGGAAATTGAAAAATTATTTTTGAAAGGTCGTAGCATCAAAAAATATTATTAACTTATGCTGTCACTTTACTAAACGTGTGTGTTCTTTGATCACTAAAATTAGTTGTTTCTTTCCAATTTTCATAATTAAATTTACTAATAACAGTAAATATTTTGTAAAGATTATAAGATAATAATTCAAGAATGTAGTGTCACATAGAAACCAAAGTGCAGAAATAAAAAACGAAAGTTAGATCTGCAGCCAGAAAATGCTGTTTTGTTTTGTTTTTTAAACATATGTTAAAAATATAATCTCAGGACCGATGCACTAGCGAATTTATTTTAGCGGGAAAAGCATTAACCCATTTTTACATTAAAATAATTGCTTTAAATTTGGAAAAAGTTATTTTTACAGAAACAGAATTCTAGAAATATTCGGCGGCTTCGAATATGCTTTATTCACAGAATGCAAAGCGTTATAATCTTCAGACAATTTGCAGACTCTCCAGAACTAATGCAAAATTGTCTTAGGAGTATATATAAAATGTCGCTTATACAGTGGCCGCCAAAGGTCTTGGATAAATTCGATATTAATTCAAGAAAAAAAATTACTGACTTGTCAATCCTTATTTGTACTTCTATACGTAAGTTCTCTTTTGAACGCTGTTTAGCTTTGTTTTGGTTCGGTAGTTTACAAGAAGGTACCTGTAAAATACAGAGTATGTGAAAAAATAGGCATACTGTTTCGTTAAGGTAAAATTTGAATAAAATAAGAGTACAAAACACACATTTACTGTTCTTTTAAGTTATACAGGGTGTTTTAAAGAACATGTGCAATTCCTGGAGTGGTGATTTCTTACCCAAAGATAAGACAAATAGTTCCGATCAACATAGGTCGCAACCGCTTTTTTCTTGAGATACAGGGTGTTACAATTTTTAAGCGGAGCAAATAATGTGTACGCCACTGCCATTTTCTCTTTTGATAACACTGTTATGTAGGCAATTTAATGGTTAATGCGACGTACCTTTTTATAGTATTTTGATTTCGGCTTTGTTTAGAAGATAAATGCAACTTTATGAAACTCTGATATGGGCATAAGGCAAATAAGTGTCATTTATTTTATAAATCTAAAACCGCTGGTCACACGAAGAAAACTGTAGGGTCCACTTTTGCTAAGTGATAAAGCACAATTTTGAAAATAATATTTACTCTGAAGAAAAACAGTGGCGTGCCATTTTTTTCGTGTAAATTATCAAAATACATGTTAGTGCGGACGGCACTGGTAGAAGTAGAGCAAACCTTTTTCATGAAATAAATGCGTCTTTATGCCTAGCTGCTGCCTACTAAAATTCGAAATGATATCTATAGCGCTCTCGAAAATATTAAGGAAATACCGATTTTTTTTCAAATTTTCAAATCTCAAACCGATTTATTATGTAATCTTTAATAATGTCCTCCACCAACTGTTCTGCAGTAGATCAATTGATCTAGAAATTCCTGTTGTACATTTAGTACTACTTGTGGAGATATTTCTCTTATTACTCGTCGAATAGACTCCTTCAGTGTATCTACCGAGAAGGGTTTAGATTTATAAACTAAAACTTATAAGATTTATAAACTAAAAATTTATAAAGCCCAGTGGATTAAGATCAGGCGATCTGGGTGGCCACTCTATTGACCCCCGTCTACCTATCCACCGCCCCGGAAAAATTGTATTTAAATACTCCCTTACATGAACAGCATAATGTGGGGGAGCACCATCCTGTTGAAACCATAAAGTTAAACTTGGTACCTCAGGATCATTATCATCTGGAAACAGAGTGGCAAGAGCTGGAACCAGATCACTTTGAAGGAAATTTAGATATCTTTCTCCAGTGAGACTCTCATCAAAAAATAATGGTCCAATTATCCTATTTTCAACAATGGCCAAACATTAACCTTTTCATTATACTGGGTGTGATTTTCTATGGACCAGTGAGAATTTTCGTGTGCCCAGTATCTGTAGTTTTGTCTATGAACCTGACCATTTAAACAAAACGTAGCTTCATCTGAAAAACAAATTCTTTGGACAAATCTTGCGTTATTATCTGTTAGCTCAATCATTATTTCACAAAATTGGTCACGCCTATCAGGATCATTGTCCAATAACTCTTGTACAAATACTGGTTTGTATGGATTAAACTTCTCTTATTGTAAAAATTTAGATACGGTGGTTTTGGTGAATATCGTAGTCCCGTGCAAGTTGTGTGCTTGAGCTATGAGAATCTTCCTGTAGTGATAATAATATGTTTATTTCTTTCTCCTCGGATATACCAAGACGACCACTTTTAACACTATCTTTAACAGTACGGGAAGTTCTCCACTTACTTACTACCCTAGACACTGTTGATTGGCCAATAGGCGGGCGATTTGGGTATTTTTCATTAAACATATCACGGACTTCTCTATGACTTCTACTTTTATCTCCACAACCCAACATAATCAAAATTTCAATGCGCTCATCTTCGGCGAGGCGCATTTTGATGAAATATCAGCAGAGCAAAATTCAAATTTGATTAACATTCACGGTCATTTTTTGACGTCTCAAACTTAAATAAGAAATTGTCATAGCCAAAAGATTGTGACTTAAGTTTAGAACGTTGCTATGTCGAGAAACATACCAATGGTGCATACCAGCATAGAAGTGTTAATATTTCGTAAACGGCTAAAGATAAGTACCTATAGGGCATGATTAATGAAAAATGTCTAGAATGGATTGTAGAATATAAAAATGTAAAAATATACAATATGTTTCATTAAAAAAATTAAAGTTGACACATGTAGCACTTTTATGATCTACCCTGTACAACATCTTTAAAAAAAAAAATGCATTTCAAAAAAATAAATTCGACGGGTCCGAGCAATTTTTATTAAGTGGGCGGTTTTCCGATTCTTTATCATAACCCTGTATAATGCATGTATTCCTGTGTTTGTTGATTCTTTACTCTAAAAGCCATGTGATAAGTGTTTAGCAGATAATTTATTTAAATAAGGTTAATTATTGAATAACTTGAAAAACATTAGAAGAATTTGCTTTAATTGACATTTTTTCCATAGAAACATGTTTACCGGATCTAATATGTTTATCATTAATCGATCTTAAAACGAAATGCGGGTAGTCAGGCTTGTGTCTCTAATACCTGGTCCTGTTTAATCATTTTAATTTATAGCAATCGTCATAAAAATAGACAGAAGGTATAGTAGTCTAAAAAGTGAGTGGATGCACCTTTCATGTACCTATGTTACTTATATGCTTGTTATCTTTGCGATGATGAAGTCACAAATGCAAAAAAGTTTAGTGTGTAATCCTTCATTTGAAAAAACTTAAGAAGGCTAGAATTATGATCGCTATCCCGCATAGCGTAGTGTTAAAGACGGAAAAAGCTAAATTTGTATGTAATTTGGCAATTATAATTATGGCTGAGGATTCTACTTTATTTATTTATACAGAGGAGGCGTCGCAAGTACGTGCAGACTTTTGTTAAATGTGGGTTAACGAAGCAGATGTAATGCAACTAAAACGTCTATTCTTAGTCTATGGCAAGGTGGCAGAGTCTAGAGTTAATTTTTTCTAGATCAAAATTGCTTTGTATTAAGGTGTGGTTTCCTTTTGAGAGACTATGAATTTAATTACTATAATGAACGTTTTTCGTATTTTTTTAGTAGGTACGCCATATTTTTTTAATATATAGAGTGTGTGTGTTTTCCCTCCTGACGTAGACTGAAATTTCTTTACGTGGATCTATTTGCTGCTGATGGAGGTCGCATATGTCTCAATAACATCATGTAAATACAAAATAGGGAATTGCCATTGAAAAAAAGGAAATATGCTAATTTCAGGTACTACCACCACTATGTTGTATTCTTCAATGCAATTTATTGGCAAGAGTCATGCGACATGATGTTATAAGGGATAATAAAAATATGAATACATGGGGGCGTGCCCGAAAAAACGCTCGGACACGTCGATTGGTATTTCTAGTTGCGCATTTTTTTCAATAAAAACTTTTTATACAGGGTGTGTCATGTAACAGTGGTCAATACTAACTTTCTTATTTTAAATAGAACATCCTGTATATTATTCAATTTTTGGATTCTTCAGAAAATTCTAGACATATTTCATGTACAATATCCTATACCTATCTTCAAGTGTTTCGGAGATATTAAGTGTTTCAGATTTATTGCAAAAATCAACAACACACTAAAAAACTAATAAGTAATACTGTTTATTTCTTGATAATGTAAAAAACAAAAAAAAACATTTTTAGTATTATACAGGATTGCTCAAGAAGTCGCACACGTCATCTTTAGGTTTTTAAATGAAATACCCCAAATTTTATTCGATTTTTGAATTCTACTTAAAATTCTGAATATGTTTCATGTAACATACCCTATTTCGATATTCAGCTGTTTTCGATATATCACAATCTAAACAATAAAGCTGGATTTATAAACTCTCGTCAGCGTCGGCGCTGGCGTCGGCGCCAGCGTTCGTCATAGACAAACATAGTGGGCATTTATAAACTTGGCGTTCGCGTTCGCAGTGTTGACAAACAAAAACATAATCTGACACTTCTGACATTTTAGTTCAGGTGGTATTTTCTCTAGCCAGTTATTACAACAAAAAGAAAGAGTTAAATAAATGGATTTAGCAAGGAAGAAGAAGTTACTTGATGTCTTAGCGGTAGTAAAATTAAAATGACAATTGGCCACTGACAGATTGGCAGATGCCAAACATGACTTGATAGAAATGCTAAAATACCATTGGTTATGACGCGGCACTACGGATTTTTCACGAACGCCGGCGCTGGAAGAATAAAGAGGTTTATGTCGAACGCCAGTCGGTGCCGGCGCCAGCGCGAACGCCGGCGAAGTTTATAAATCACTCAATTACGATTCACTTGTTTAACTTCCAGCGCCCACGCCAGCGCGAGCGCCGACGCCGGCTTCGAGTTTATAAATCCAGCTTTATGATGGCAATTTTCATGGAATTAATGAATAGGGAAGAAAATACAGAAACCTATTACCTTTATTGTAGTAACCCTGGTAACCACGCAGATTATTGTCCTTTTTCGCCACTGTCATTTTATTTTAATTGACAGTATTGCCAAAAAAAGTTACGTTGTATTGTTAGAACGACACGTTTTAAGTAAAATGCACTTAAGTGAAAGAGATTTCATAGAAATCCTCATGATGGTTGGTTATGGCGATAGAAAGAGATCTACATTTGAAGTATGTAAACTTTTTAATAATATTCATCGAGAGCGAACGCCGATATCAAGGTCTACAGTAAGTAAGATAGTTTTTTTTTTATTTATAGAAATTACAGAAACTGGATCTGTGCGCAATAAACTAAAAAGTGGCCGTCCCAAAATTTGTGATGAAACTAGATTAAATATTTTACTGTCGTATCAAGACGATCCCCATTCCAGCACTCGTCAAGTGGGTCGGGTTCAAAATATTGGTTATAAATCTGTACAAAATATTCTTCATAAGGAAAAATATCATTCTTACAAAATTTGTCCACGAGCTAAATGGGGATAATTTCGATCGACGCCTTCAGTTTTAAAAGAATATGCAAAACATCTGCAATAATGACGAAAATTTTGCGCAGAATATTTTATTTACTGATGAGGCTACATTCTGCCTTAATGGAACAGTCAACCGACATAGTTGTAGGTATTGGATGCAAGAGGCCCATACACAGCACCCACAGAAGCAAAACGTATGGGCCGAAATTTTACGTAACAGAATATTAGAACCTTTCTTTTTCGAAGAAACGTTAAACGGAGAGAGGTATTTGGAGTTTTTACAGTTTGAATTAGTTCCTGCTTTAGCTGGCCTATATCCAGATCGCGATGAACAAGATAGTCCTGAAAGAATCATTTGGCTACAACAAGACGGTGCACCGCCTCATTACGCCGCACGGTTACGAGAATACCTAAACGAGGTTTTCCAACCTAGATGGATAGGTACAAGGAGAGAAATAGAATGGCCAGCTCGCTCACCCGATTTAACACCCCTAGATTTCTTTTTGTGGGGATATTTGAAAGAAAGAGTGTACAAGAACAACCAACGGATTTAGAGACATTAAAACTGATAATACAACATAAAATTCGACAAATTCCTGAACAGGTTATTGGGAACGTTCAAAACTTCACAATTTGTTTTACGTTTAGGACACTGCCAAATTGTCAATGGCCATCAATTTGAACATTTAATTAAGTACTCTATTCATTATAATCAGATTTAAAAGCTGTTGTTTTTACCTAATGAATTTACCACTTAAATTTTGTTAATGATTATTGTTTAGATTGTGATATATCGAAAACAGCTGAATATCGAAATAGGGTATGTTACATGAAAAATATTCAGAATTTTAGGTAAAATTCAAAAATCGAATAAAATCTAGGGTATTTCATTTGAAAAATTAAAGTTGACGTGTGCCCCGACTTCTTGAGCAATCCTGTATAATACTAAAAATTCTCAAAATTTGTAAAAATGATAAATAAAACCGACGGGTCCGAGCGTCTTTCGAAAATATACATGGTTATGAAAATATATCTAATATAAATAGACCCACAACCGTCAGAATTTTTTAAATAAGTATAGATTCTAATAACTCTCGACTACAAAAGCCCCGAAAGGGCCATTAGCAACATTGCAACCTCTATATTTTACCTATACATTGTAAAACAAAATTACTTGAATATATAATAAGTTTCCAGTTAATATTCCAAAAAGAATTAAACGAATAGAATCTTATAAATTCGGCATAAGGAATGCAGTACTCGGTACTGCAACAGCGTATAGTTCTCTCTCCGCGAGGAACCACTACGTACCAACATCCGCCAAAAACATAGTAGGCCGGTCCAAAACGCGGTTTCTCTATAAGGGGGCCATCGGTGGGGCCAAGGGGGGTCTCGACCGCAAGTTCATGGACCCCGGGCTGGTGCAATTCGGCTGTCTGCTAGGAACGCATGGGTGCACTTTCGCCACAGCTACACTGCCTATGCAACTCGTTGCCCTCCCTTCTCCGTCCCACCGGCCAGGGCCAAGCCTTCCTGCCGAAATTGCGAGGTCGCGGGTCCCCCCTCTTCCCCCATGGTACCATCGATAGTTGACTAGAGTGCATTCGTGGGGCAAGAAAAACAGTGGAGTAGTCGTCAAGTATTGTGCAGTAAAAAGAAAGAAAAATTAATATGGAAGATAGTTCCGTGACAGTAACGATATCTCTATTTCTTAGTATTTACTAGTCCAGGTTCAATCTCAAGCAAAATCGTTTCCAAGTATTTTATGCCTCATCCCGCACAGTTTTGTATTTGTACTGGCATTTCTTGCTTCCCCTGTTACCGAGAAGTCATAGTTCTACATTGTATATTACCTTCAAGCGAGCAGCTAACTCCTATCACCCTTTCAGTGTGAAATAGTTTAAAAGAACATACCTATTATTTAAATCAGTGGTCGCCAAGGCATTCTGGTAGCTCACAACACATTTTAAGGTGTTAGAAATCATAAAAGCTTCTGTAAATTGTAAATTTCGCAAATTCTTATAATAAACACAAGCAGCGGCAACACTGCAGTGAGCGATCTGCCGCCTACCTCCCCATGCTAGAATCGGCTAGAACTGACTAGCGCACTAGGATTCAAGAACGATCTGGGTTGCTTTGAACGGGATAAAATAAATACGCAAACTGAACGGCATAATCAACGTTCAACGGTTGGGTTAGTAGAGAGCAATAAAAAATATGAAGGCAAGCAGTAGTAAGAAGGTAAAGACATACCATTTCCATTCGGAATGGGAGGAACAATACTTCTTCGATGGGAAAACTCAACAAAGGGCGCATGGACAAGAGAACTGATACCAAATATTGAAGCATGGGTGAAATGAAAACACAGAAATCTGGAATATTTCCTAACACAGGCCTGACGGGACGTGGATGCTTTCGCAAATATACACACAAATTAGGGAAAACAATTATCACATGTCATTACTATGAGGAGGAGGACGATGCAGCACACACCTTAGTGAAGTGCCCCAGATGGCAAAACCAAAGAGATTTATTACACCAAAAAGAAAACCATAGGGAAGGAGAGACTCTAACGATGAGCAGAATAATTGGAGAAATAATTGAAAGGCAAGAGGTATGGGTGGCAAGGCACGCACAGATTATAGAGATAATGAGGATATAAACCAAAGAAGAACATACGGAACAGCCAATATACATAGGATAAGACCAACGACAAACAGAGCCTGAAACGACGTATGTTCGAAGAGGACGATTCCGTTTTAGGCAAAGGAAAGAGAGGAAAGGGTTCTTAGTCGGTCGGAGGTCCCAAGAAGGGACTCCAACCAAACCCGAATTCTGAAAATTATTCCCATTATATGCTGCCACCAGAAAGGAAAAACTGAAACAATTAAAAAACACTTAATTGAGCAACAGTCAATATTTTTAAAAACAGTCGACAAAAATTAGGATGCAACTGAAGCATCATACCGTGTGTCCCAAATGATCGCAAAGAAGAAGAAACCTTATGAAGAGGGGAAAATGATAGCTTACCATTTATGTGCCTCAATTAAGATTTAGTGTGGAAAACACAAAGATGGAGAAAGATTCTCCAAAGGGTCTGACCAGTCGTTAGAATTTGGTTTGACCGAATTACACCGATTTCCGTCAAATCCAAGAACTTACCCAAAAAGGTCACAGAGTGCGGTATTGCGCACTAAGGTAGATCTACGGACTTGCGGTTCAACGACACAAAATATAACATAACCAGAACAACCTGAAAGTAACAACGTTACACGATATTGAATAGCATTATAGCATTTACACTCACGATATTCCGCAAGATAGACAGAATCAGATCTATCTATTCACGGACGATACTGCAATGACTTAGACTTCTAAACGGCCATGGCTAGTCGTCATACGCATGCAACTCCAAATAAAAAGAAAAGAAAAATGGTTTTCGGATAGGAAGATTCGTTTGATTCCCACCAAAACATAGGTTATTTGTTATTCGAAAAGTCGTGTCAGAAAACCTGAAACAAGACTTCTTTTCGAAGCTGCAGATTCGTTATTTGCCAACTTAAGAAGTAAAGACGAAATAGTAGCAGCTATAAAATCTATGCAACTTTCTGCTAATACAGTGATGAGACGAGTAGAAGTAATAGGCAATGATATTTTTTTACAGTTAGGAACTGACTTATATAACTGTGTTTATTTTTCGCAGTAACTGGATGAACCAACAGAATATGTGGTTGTCAGGATGGTTTTTAGTGATTTTGCGATTAAAGAAGATCTTTTGAAGTTTATTCCACTGAAAGGACATACTACTCGGCAGGAGTTGTTTTCTCATTTCAAAGATATTCCTTCTTCTGAGAAAATTCCAATATCGAAAATAGTAAGCTTAACAACCGATGGCGCTTCAGCCATAATGGATTGTGATAAGGGTCTGATGGCGTTATATCGTAAAGATGAAAGTTTTCCGCAATTTCTCCGTTACCACTGCATTATCGATCAGCAAGCATGTGGAAATTGTCAAAAACTAAACAACGTTATGAAATTGGTAGTAACAATTGTAACAAGATAAGAGCTTAAGCGTTACAAAGAAGATTATTCAAAACCTGGGCTAATGAAATTGACAGTCAATATTAAAAGCTACTTTTTCACTCTGAAGTCCAATGGTTAAGTAGATGACGAGTGCTGACACGTTTTAATGATGTCCTATCTGCCATAGTTAAATCTTTCAAACAATGCTATGAACCGTTTCGGGAACTGCAAAATTCAATCTGGCTTGAAAATTTTGTTTTTTGTGCGAACATTTCTGATATAAAAGCATTTATCAAAAAACTTGAGTTTTGGGAATAAAACCTAATCAATCGCGATGCCATTCCCTATTCTTTCAGAAAAGATAACTCAAAATCCATTGAAACCCTATGACAGTAAATATCATGTAGAAATAGTTTCTAGCTTAAAGTATAACTTTAAAAATCGTTATAAGGATTTCAACGAAATGACTTAAGTGGCACAATTTGTTGTTTCATCCTTCATGGAAATTGATACCCAACAGTTTGCAACTTGAGTTTTGCAGAATTTTGGCAAAGACGTCGCTGCAACAGGAATGGAAGTGATTGCGTTTCAAAATGATTTGACCTTAAAATCGTTAGTCTCAAGTACAAAATGAATCTGATCTAAGTATAAAAAGTGAAGACAAATATTCAGTTCCATGTCGTGTTGCCTTGAAAGTGAAAGCGTTATTTAATTCAACCTATTTGTGTCAATCTTTCTTCTCCACTATGAAGTTTATTAAGAACAAATACCACGATCGACTTACAGATGAACATTTGGATAATTGTGGTAGCTCACTGTTTATTCCGAAATTATCAAAGAAGCACACCACTAATTTAAATGATAAAATACGTAACCTTCGTATAATTTTCTCTAAAAAACTCCAATCAAGCTTGGTTTCTTCCTAAACCTTATAAAATTTTCTTAGTTACCTTAGAAGCTAAATACGATGATTGGGGAATTGGCTAATATACCAAGTATATTCCAATAAGGTCCATTTGCAAGTATAAAATCTTTAGAATCATTTTAAAGATTTAAAAAAATACTGAATTTGGTTGTCAGTACCTACACGCTGCTACTGTTTGCTTCACTATTGTTGTTGATGAATATAAGCGATTTTACGCTGCACTGCGCGAGATTCGGCAACGGCTTTAGTAATTAGGATTCCCACTCATTAAGTGCTAGTCGAAAAAAAAACCTACAACAGCAATTTTATTGTCTGGAGAATTTTTAGGGCAACTGAATCAGTTTTTGTTTGTAATTTTGATTTGATCGACGGCAGAACGAGGGATCTTTTAACAACACGAAGATACCTTGGTTTCATTATTCTTAATGAGATTTTATAATGCATAACTTGGGTTTAAAATACAATTAATTTTTTAGTCAACAGACCGGAAAAGTTCAATATGACAACAGAAAGTTGTGTCTATGGCGTAAAATCTTAAAAACGTTTAATATGCTTGTAGTATTTACTAACATTAAAAATATGCTCTATCCAACATTAATTGGGGTGTCCCGAAATTAAGTTAATATAATTAATTTTCAATTTCGACGTTTCGTTTTTGGGTCACCATCATCAACTTCATTTTTTCGAATACGGATTTGGAATTTAAATTGCATATTTTCGATTCTCATACCCCTAACTCTATTTAATGTTTTCTGAATGCTATTCGGACGTTTCGTTTGTTAATAATACATCATCAAGTTTTTGGATTTTTTACAAATACTACCCTGGTAAAAATCAGAACAAAAATTTGGTCTTGCTTTACAGGTGCAAGCCCCTTCGGTTTTGGTACAATGGGATTCAGTTTTTTAAGATCTTATCATAGATGTGACCTAGGTTGCCATTTAAAAAAAACTTGGGGTACCTACTACAGGTTAAGTGATTGAAGGAAGAGGGCCGAAAATATTACAGACAGATGAACAACAATGTAAATCAACTTCAGTGTTTTAGATTATTTCTTAAAAGTAACTTATATACTCTGTTGCTTAATACCAGAGAGTAATAAAATGTAAATTTGCAATGACAGAGCCCATTAAGCAGGATGACAACTTAAAGGTTGTATTGTAAATTTTAGGTAAATTGCAGTAATAGTTTTTAAAAGTTCCGTATTTCACACCTACACATCCCGAATCGGTCTTAAAGTAGGGTCACCCTAATTTGCATACGAAAGATAGACGAGTTTGGTGAATGAAAGAAAGGTGACAGCGGCGTTACTTCAGGTAGTTTATTACAATAAAAAGTATAACAATAATTATACTTGATTATAATTATAGAAGTAGGCAGATAATTGATATTAATTATTCTAATATTAATTAGATAAAAACTTATATAAAAGTAAGAATAATATAAAAATAGATAAATTCGAATAAATATTAATATTTATAAAAGAAAATCTATGTAATGTAAAATACAACTTAATTTTTAAATTTTAGTCATCATGTTCCGAGTAGTCCGATGAACTATCGTCGTTGGAGTCCAGAGAAATAATAAAGGGCTCTAAAGTGTTTTCTAGCATGTTATCAGCTTCTCACATTCTTTCTTCTATTTCAGTCACATGTTCGATGCACTTATTTAATTTTTCTCAATCCACTGTCTCTCTCTTTGAATTTTTTCATAACAAAAATTCATTTCCTTCAAAGTTTTCCATAGTTCCATGTACCCATGTGTGAAATGTCATTTCAGACATTATTTTGTCCAAGGTAGGTATTTCTTTTTTTAAGTAAAACGAGTGTATGATTCTTCTGATGGCAGTTCTTTCAAAAGCTTCAATCTCTGGCACTTTCTGTGGAACCAATCATATACAGAGATCTAAAGAGTGTGAATGTTGATCAGTTGTATAGCGACCTTCAGGCGATTCCTTGGCGTAATGTGTATGACCTTGTAAGTGCTGATGAAAAGGTTGCCTTTTTTAATGAGAATTTGAATGCTTTATTAAACTTACACGTTCCTTTTAAAACTGTAGTACCCAGAAAAAAACATAAGCCATGGGTAACTGACAATATAAAACTATTAGCTAAACAACGTGACAAACTTTTTACTAGGTATAAGAAAACAAAGTCTCCTAGAGTTTTTGAGGAGTACAAATCACTGAGAAACTTCACTAATAATGCGTTGGAAAGGGGAAAAAAAGCTTATATGAGACTGCAGATTGGTAGGGGTAGTAGGGAGCTGTGGGGTGCTGTAAATAAGCTAAATATTTATAATAGGAAACCTCAACCAAGGATTCCCGCTGTTCTTGATGATGTCAACAGGATAAATGAATTTCTCGTTAACTCTATTCCTCAAATTTTGCCTTCTCCAAACCTGAATCAATATTATAGTGGCACTCTTTTTAACCTAAAGTCTCACTTGAATTTCCGGGGCATTGATGAGACCGAAATTATGTCATATTTATCTTCAATTAAGACCAAGGCTGTTGGATCTGATGGATTGAGTGTGACTTTTATTTTGCTTTGTTGTCCATTCCTTATATCGTATATTCAACATATAGTGAATTCTTGTATAGAGCAATCTGTTTATCCATCCCTGTGGAAAGAGTCATATGTTGTACCGCTTCCTAAGGCTAGTGAGGTACGGGAACTTAAAGATCTGCGACCAATAAGTATTCTGCCTGTTGTGTCAAAAATTTTGGAGTGGGCTATAAAGGGACAACTGGTACGGCATATAGAGTATAATAGGTACTTCCGGACATACAGTCTGGCTTTAGAAGCGGTCATAGTTGCGCGACAGCGTTGCTTATGTCACAGATCACATTTTTAGGGCAATTGACTCAGGTAAGTTAACAGTGTTGGTCCTTCTGGACTACTCCAAGGCATTTGATACCATTAATCATGACTCTTTAAAGTTAATTTTAAAATATATCGGACTCTCGGCATCTGCAGTTTCATTCTTTAATAGCTATCTTAGTGGCAGGCAACAGTGAGTGACTCTGTATGGACGGATCTCTGATGCCAAACACATATCAATTGGAGTGCCTCAAGGGGCCATATTGGGCCCAATCTTGTATACAATTTACACTGCATTCCTAAAAAATGTTGTTACGAGCTGCTCTGCACAAATGTATGCTGATGACACTCAGTTGTTTTACTCATTCAATCCAAGTGACTTAAATCTCATTCAATCCAAGTGACTTAAATCGTGGTTGTGAGCTTATTAACAATGACTTGAAGGCCCTTTTTAGGTTTTCTCAAGAACACTCACTGACACTTAACCCACAAAACCGTCGCTCTTCTGTTCGGCAGAAATAAAGATCGGCTAGAAAATAAAAATAATATAAAAGCAAAAATCAATGATGTGTCAATACCTTTCGTTGAAGTGGCCAAAAGTCTTGGACTCTGGCTAGACACGGATTTGAGATTTAACAAACATATTTCTGAGTGTGTGAAAAAATGCATTTTTAAACTTAAATTGTTGTACAACTCCCGGACTATTTTAGATTCGAATCTTAAACTCATGCTATGTGATTCTCTTATTTTGTCCACTTTCAGTCATTGTGATGTGGTATATGGTCCATGCCTCACAGCCTTCACCTCACATAAAATTCAAAAAATTCAGAGCTATTGCCTACGTTTTGCATACGGCATTAGAAAGTGTCACTCGGTAAGGCACAAGTTGAGGGATGCGGGTTGGTTGAGTATGAAGCAGCGGCAATGGTTTCATGCAGCTGTTTTATATCATAAAATAATATTGTTCAAAAAACCTTCTTATCTACACCAAAAAATAACTTCTCGTACTGACGTTCATAATTTAAATGTAAGATTTAAAGGTATGATCACACCACCTATTCATAAAATGTCGGTTTTTCTTACAGCGTTTCGGCTCGTTACAATGCTATCCCTACAGATCTAAAAGCAAAGTCAATTGCATCGTTTAAAAAATTGTATAAAAGGAACTTACTGGGAAATTGATAAAATTAATGTAGGTACTTTGTACATGTTTTTGGTTTTTTGTTCCTTATTTTCATATGTATCCTTGCCTTAGGTATTTATGTTTATTTATACTTATTGCCGTCGAGCTTATTGCTAATTATAGTTTCATCTTTTTCTTTTTCTAGTGTATAAATCTTTGTGAATAACATAAATCTTTGTGAATAACATAAATCTTTGTGAATAACATATAATGCTCCTGCACTGTTAAACTTTTTTAGTTAAGGTTAGTTGTTAGGTATTCTAGTTGTAAACTCCGTTTACAGGTTATATTTTAGTTTTTTTTTAAAGGTTAAGTGGAAGACCAACTATTGTTTCAAACAAGAGATGAACTTCGCCCTTTCAGATAAACATGTTAGAGTATAAATTTTATTATTGTGAATTGAACAAATTTGATTATCTGAATAAAGATTATTATTATTATTATTATTATTATTATTATCTTCATTTATTACAGTTTCTTTTCTTCTTGTACTTCTCTTTGGTGACCTGATGGGGCCGCGTTTATCCTCGTGCACAAGTCGGTATATTGTTGACAGTCCGACTCCATTTCAACTATTTTTGCAACTACGAATGTTGAATTTTGGTGGCGAAGAGCGTTAAACACATTGAGAATAATACTTTTCTCATTTTTAGAAAGCGCAGTTTTACTAATCCGTTTCTCAGCAACTAATTCAGAAACACTAGCCATTTTCAAGAACGAAGTTTTCCAACAACTGCCGGAAAGTATCTAAACATTTCAAATTTTTGAAACAGTGAGGCACCGGTAGGTTAACTACCTGTGCCTCTGCCTCTACCTACCCGATCTCGAGACCCCTGATAATAATCATAGGTAAAGTATGTTTAGAGATATAAGAAAGTGACTAACTGATCCCTATTAGGAATCAGCTGTAAAATTGAAGTATGGCCGAACAGGTCCGTATTTTGCTTAGAATTTAATCATGGTTTGTAATAAAAATAAGTAAGACATTAAATAATATTTTATTTATGTTTAAATGTGAAATTACAAGTTATTTTATTATATTAAAAATTATATTTATGATTACAAAAATATACAAATTATTCACTTTTTCAACATGTGTAACAGAATTTGCTCAGCTTTGTGAAGGGATGTTAAAAACTTCAGTTTCTATAAGCTCAAGTATACTGGAACTGGAGTTAATAGTAGGGCAAATATTGTTACGACGAATGGCAGATTTCAGTTGGTGCCAAACATGTTCGATGGGATTAAATATACAATGGTATGGTGGAAGCCTTAAAACTGTATGCCCTAGATTTTTTGCATAATTATCACAGAAGTATTCCTTTTGTACTTTAGAATTTTGTAAAACCTCAACTAATTGCCTTTTGGTGTAATCTTCCTGAAAATAAATGTCATTCTCATACATGTAGTTTTGGATTGTTGCTTTTGTGTCACTTGAGGAGGGACTCTTGGTTAACTGCCTACTATGGTAGCTTGCATTGTCCATTACAATTACGCTATTCGGAGGTATATTTGGAATTAGCTTGTTTTTAAACCGATCTTCAAATAAATCAGCAGTGGTGTCCTCATGGTAATTCAGAGCAGAATTTTTAATGTTTCTTGCAGACAGAAAAATTGGAATCCATCTTTAGATCTAGCATGCAATATCTTAATTCGTTTACCTCTTTTTGATGGCGCGCTTGTTTTACACTTGCCGCTTGAGTCAACCCAACGCTTTTCCGGGGTATCATATGTGTCCAACCAGGTTTCATCCAAGTAAATAATGGGCCTTTTCGGTTCTCTGTAAATTCTAATTTTTTGTAGATATCCGGAGATAGAGTGGCTATATAATATACAGTATTTAGAACATAATTTGTTTTATGGGATTAACTCCCTCATTATGAATAAGGTAAAAATCGGTTTAAAATCACCAAACTATTACTTTAATAATGAAATTACGTCTTCCGGATTTCCAGTTTACTTTAAGACATTTTTAGGTACGGACCATAATTTACCTGCATTTATTCATTCATTCATTGTTTGTTTATGGCCACCCTTGCATGGATAATCACATTCAAAGGCAAAGTGTTACTTTCTTATATCTTTGGACAGGCTTTACAATAATAATAACCACCTATAGAGTACGGCGAAGACCACTGGGTTTTACAGTTCAATAATGATTTATTACTCTCTCGCATTAAGCAACATACTATCTTTTATTTTAATAAAAATGTTGCGCCTAATATTTTGCAACTTGTCGAGTCTCTCGCTGCTAAGATCGTTTGCAATGTTTTTCCCACTGCTTTTTGTTCTTTCAACTGAGTTTGGCTAAACTGTACCTTCCTTGTTATATTTAACAGTATAGTCGCACCCTTTTTAGTGTACAATAAATAATTTTTTATACCGAATTCATAGTGGTCTTCGCAATGTTCCAAGCATTTGTGTCATGTCCTTTTTACGAAACAATTAAATAGGTGCGTTTGTCCAAGTTATTTATTTAATTTGCATTTAATAGCGAAAACAAAGAAACTATAAAATTAATTGTTATGTTTTTGTTCTTATTATGTTGAACAAAGCAAAATTATTGTTATGGAAATACCGCAAGAAAAGTTGGTCGGGTCGTATGATGAATAAACTATAGTAATTAAATTATTTTATTGACTTAAAATTAAATTTTTTTTTTGAAATTTTTTCTTAAATTGAAAATGATCAGTATGACAACATGTTTTGGCCGATTGGAGTAACATTTATATGTCTGAGCATTGCGAAATGGGAGGCATTAAATGTAGAACGAAATAAAGTCCCACATAAAACTCATTTTTCATCCAGCATAATACTTTTGACCAACGTCAAACTTCTTTCATAATCTAAACTCTGCGAGTTCCTCTAATTACAGCCTTTACTCCCATGGTGCAAAAACTCAACTCTCTGATGCTGGATGAAGCCCCCCTTCTCCGCGAAGTATACTTCCGCCCCGGGACTTCCCGCAGTTTACATTTCCCCCCGCCGTTCTCCTCGCGTCCCTTTCCCCCCCTCTCTCTCCGCCCACGCTAAAATTTTTGCTAGGGACTCATTGTACATATTTTCGCATGAAGCTCTATTTTGCGTTTTTAGCTTTCTCTCTCGATTTTATTCGCGTTTCCCGGTTTGGTATTTAGTGAGAGTGGGGAGGGAGGAAAATACGAGGATCGATCAAAACAATGATTCAATATACATGTCGTTTATATGATGACTTTTTTAGAAGCATGCATGGGGGGAGACTCTGCAGTATCAGCCAACAAAAACTAAATAGGGATCAATTTTAGCTTTATTATTATTTGAAACAAGAAACGGATGATTCATATCCTGTATTTTTTTCCTTGAATTTTCCTTTTTTTTATCACCTTATTTTCTAAAGCTATTAATTTTTCTGATAAATTATAGTATAGTCGGATTCACGGCTCGTCTCGTCGTTCGACATTTGACAATAGACAAATGACAGTAACTAGCTGGACCAGTAACTTTGAAATATCCCCAGCCCATCATAGAGCCGTAATTAGCCCAAGGCCCACTGACACTGACATCAGTGACATCGCCACGTGCTTTTTTTCTCGTTAAGTGTTTTGCTGTGTTTTTAATTGTTCTCGTGTGTTTTGTATTTAAATAAGTTTATTAAAGACTTCTATTTTGGACGTACCTACCACCTATGTGTTTTGGTGTTTATTTGTTACGGAACGGTAAGTTAAATACATTAACCGCAAACTACATTTATACGGTATTTATCTTTTTTAGGCGTAAAATGATAATGGATCATAATTATTGTCTTCCAAGTACCTCAATGGATAATATTCCTAAAGAAAACAGGGTAACGTTTATGCCCTGCAACTTTTTGACTCTTCCAGGGGCGTTATCTTTTACCCCATTATTTATTAATAAATAGAAATAAAAAAAAATCATTATCTTGATAGGATTAGGGAGAAGAGTTTTCCATAAACAATTAATGAATATATTTTGTTGCATGCTACTCCACCATATATGTATATATAACTATATAAACCCAATATGCTTACCCTATGGCCATCGCAAAGTCAAAAAGTTTTAAATACCTAATCGTAAAATGATGTATAATTATTATTATAATTTTTAGAAAAAGGCGTTTTCTGTTTTACATGGCAATGAGTTGGCCCAAAAATTTGTGCAAAATGTTTATAATTATTTTAAAGACATACATCCTCAAATAAGCCCCATTCAAGTAAGTATTTTTTCCAATTTTTTTTTCCACATTTTATTTCTTAGTCCATTTATTTGCAAAAATGATATATTTGCGCATACCATTAAGTACTAAGCATAAATTGGTGTATCTATTTCTACCAGTGTGTCATGCGTCTGGATGAAACACGTGTATTTTTCTGTAATTTTAATATTTAATATAACGCCATATTGTTCGTAGGAAAACCAGTTACAATAAAGAAACTGCAAGACCAACTCCATCGCAAGGAAATGTATCTTGGAAGCATAAGCAGTCTCCTAAGGTTGGTAAAAAGCTTAGGCTTTTTCTATAAGAAGGAAGACAATCGCCGTGCGCTTATGGAAAAGCCATGTATTGCGGATAAACGGCGAAGATTTCTATCTACGTACATGGAAAACGCTGAGCTTGGTCCCGATAGAAAACCATGTGTTTTTCTGGACGAGACTTGGATTTTTTTCTAATGGAACATTTAGAAAATCTTGGCAGGATGATAACATTAAATCTGTCAGGAAAGAATCTGGAGAAGGGTACAGGTCAATATACGAATTAATAAATATAAGTTAACCTAAGTAAAGGTACGGAAAACCATAGTCTTTACTCTACAAGACCAAAATGAAGGCCCCCCCTTCTGGAAATAAATTCTCTTAGTGAACACTAATCGTCATTTAATTTATATTTTTAGATACATTGTTTTGCATGCAGGGGGCGAATGTGGATTTATCGAAAATGCCAGGCTTATTTTTAAATCCAAATGCAAAACTGGTGACTACTATGGAGAGATGAACTCTGACAATTTTGAAAAATGGCTGTGCGAAACCCTGCCAAACTTAGAAGAGCCCTCCATGATAATTTTAGATAATGCTAGTTATCATAGCAGGCAAACGGCGAAGTGGCCCACAAAAAAATGGTTAAAGGCGGATTTACAAAGATGGTTAGAAGAGAAAAATATTTTATTTTCACCGTACGATACCGTCCAGGTTTTATGGCAACTCATCAATGCAGTACAGTAATAATGTATAGTAACATTGCATAACATTTTTGCATTGGGCTTAAACTCACTGAAGTTCTTTTCTCGCCTTTTTTAAAAAATGCCGACATAAAGTATAAATCGATTTTATGTTCCAAGAAAAACAATATAGAATGAACTAATATTATTTCCTTATATAAATGAATAGTAATATACTGCACTGAAAATATATATCAGCTCTTAAAATATAACAATTTCTATGCCATTGCAGCCTATATTAATTTAATTTATAAAATTACAAAATAGCCTTGGTAGTACTAGTATTTTTTACTTGTAGATTGTAGATTTTTATAATTAGAAATAAAAAAGTACTACATACACCTTTTTTCTTTCCCTTTGCTCCTACTCTGATTTCACCAAACTATATATTCCAATCCTTCAAAAAAAATTGCACATTTAATGTGGTTTACGTGCTTAACAAATTTAGCTTAGTCCAATCCTGATAAATCTGAAATTTAGTACAAGTAACCTACCAACCTACAAAAACAAAATAGACTAGAATTCGACAGGGTGCCATTAGTTACACGTGACTCGTCCACCATCTTGCGAGACGGTTCAAGAATCCGACTATATAAAATTGACATGGGACCAATTTGATTATTTTTGTCGGTCTAGAAGCCACAAATTGGAAGCTGCAACAACAATTTTATTGTACAACTTGCGTAAATTTTAGAAGATTAATGGATAATATGAAAAAGAAAAGGGAGTTTTGTAAGTACAATAGTTCGGAAATATAACTTTAACTTATTTTTGTGAAATTTGTGGATTTAAAAGTTGTTTTATTAGATATTTCTAAAGCTCTCGATTGTGTTAACCATGATATATTATTAAAGAAGCTAGAGCTTTATGGCTTTAGAGGTATATTATTTAAATGGTTTAAATCATATTTATCTATCTATTTATAAGGTAAGAAATCAAAAAGTAATAAAATATATTGTGGAGTACCTAAAAGTTCAATTCTCGGTACATTACTATTTTTAATAATAATATATATAAATGACCTTGCGTCAATTTTTATAAATGGTAAATTTGCCATATTTGCTGATGATACAACAATACTTTGGCATAGTAAATATTGTAATAAATTAATTAAAATAATTAATGAAGATTTAATAAATGTTAAAAAGTGGTGTGACTCTAATCTACTCTCATTTAATATCACTAAAACAAATATATTAACTTTTAAATGTTCACTTAATAATATAATTTTTGACAATCTCATAATTATTAATAACCCCAAATTTATAAAATTTTTAGGAATCTATATTACTCAAAATCTTTCTTTTAATGAACATATTAAAAAGTTATGTAGAAAATTAGCTTCAGGATGTTACGCCCTGAGAGTACTTTCTCATGAAATGAATATGGCGGTTCTTCGATATGTTTATTTTGCTTTAATAGAATCTCTTTTGAGATATGGAATTTGGTTCTGGGGAAATTCAAGCCAGTGTCTTCTAAATTCAATTTTTATTTTACAAAAAAGAGCTATCAGATATTTGTGCAAAGCTAGATCTAGAGATTTTTGTAAAACTCTATTTATCTCACAAAAATTTTTAACACAGTTATAGAAGTAACTTTAAAGAAAATTGAAATTGAAAAAATAGTCCATATTTTCAGTGGAGTCAAAGTAATGTAAATGAAACAATACAGCCTTCCTTCACAGTTTAATACTTGAAAAGTAAATAGAAGCTCCTTACGTGTTTCAAATGCTTAAGCACTCATCATCAGGGGATACTAACATCGGGTTTAGTTGAAATGTAATGTAGTTGTCTCAAATTAATGAGTTGATTAAACAATCACGTTGCAGAAGATACCACGGTTGTTATTAAGCACAAGTTATATTTAATCTTTTATAACCACTCTTTAAAAACATTCTTTAAAAAATAATTTTCTAGTATGAAAAAACTTTTAATCCTTTTCTAAAATATCGGGCTTAGCCACATATCATGACGTTAGCTAGCAAGACTAACTAAAAATACATCTAATTCTTCAACAATTAAAATAATATTTTAATCTTTATGTCACAGTTAAAATTTAAAACTTATCTCCCCTGTAAGCGCAGTTTCAAGATCAGTTTTCATTCAAAAAAAAATTGTAAATGTTGCAATTGGATATTAGTTCTATTCGTGGCACTATTTATGCAATGTACGAAACAAGTAAGTTTTATATTAAAAAACTATAATATTTTATATTGGTTATGCTTAAGCTCTAACTATTGTAGAACATCATATATCTTTGACAACTTTAAGTAATAGAATAGAAAACAGACAACTGTTTGATGGTTGTCTTAACTCTGTTAAAGGGAATAGGCTTCAGATGAAAAAAACATTAACCCAAGCGGATATGTATATTGTCATCCTGGAAGGTCTTTGAAGTAAAATAAATGAATGGGTGTTTATTTATGTAAATTTATCTTGTTTTCTATAAAAAAAAACTAGTCTAATTCCCTCGTTCGGTTATATTGGTTACAATCTGGCAACACTGCTGATACCTGACGTCACTCAAAGGGTATGATATGCAACGAGGATTATTTTGCATTAACTATATGTCATTGTATATACAATACAATAACTCCTACAAATTCCTAAAAAAAATCAAAAGGTGTCTAAAACGACCATATCAAATATAATATAAAAACGGGGTAGTCCCATTTTAGTAGCAGAGTTAAACATAGGGCCTTTTCAGTAGGTACTTGTTACACAGTACTCTATACAATAACCAACTACTTCATATTTATAGAAGAACAAAATGGTGTTTTGAATTTTAAACACGGAAGTTACAAATACCTAATATATAAATTAAAACGTAATTTAATATTATGTTAAAAAATAGCTAGGAACCAAATAGACAAAGACATAAATTTCTTTTGTATGCGCATGGATCATGTTTTGGTTATACACAAGATACTAGATACAGATTTAGAACTTATGGATTAAAAAAATAAATAGTAATAATTATAAACAGTCCTGGTATATGTTTCTCGTGAAAAGAGGGGACAGAAAGCATCGAGGCCTCGTTTGGCTGATGTATGCTTTACTTTTAAAATTTATGTGTTTATAATATTAGGCATAGGCCCGGGTAAAATTCAGGGCTTGTAGAAGGGAGAGCTTTTTTATGTTGTTGGACGGAAATAAATATTGTATTTGTCGGAAAAAAGATGGAAAACGTTTTCCTGCATATATATATATTAAAAAACGTAATAAATCATTAGGAATTTTGACGGATCTCGTAACGAGTTAAACATTGTGGAAGAGCGACCATTGGTGTATTTGCGTTTAACTGGAATTAAAGAGGGCATCTAATTCCAATTAGAACCGAATTAGATCATTCTTAATCATTTAGAATATATTGTAAAGTGCCCCCGATCCGTGCGAACATTAAAATACCTATTAACACCGCTATGGTTGAGTCAAACTTTAACGTGAACATCCAGATTTTCAAAACGAGGCATTTTGGTGGGGCCCAGAGGATCAAAAATAAAAGTAAAATACTGCGACAATCATTGACAAGATTTAACAAATAATAAAGTGTTAACCGTTCCTGAAGAAAAAGTTGAACTGATTGCTGACAGCTTAACCGAGCAATTCAGTTTCCAACCACGAACCCTACAAGGGATGCGCGATCATTAGAACTACTCAAATATACAGGGCTGTCCAGAAGTCCGAAATAAAATTAATATAACCTTAACCTGTAACTTTTGGGGAAAATGCTCACATTTTGACGGTATTCGTTTGTTTTTTTTATAGACATTTGTCAAAAATATGACGACATCGATCTTTTTTTAAATGGAAACATACAGCTTGTGATACATCATTTGAAGGCTAATATCTCGTGCAGTATGCTCATAAATTTTGGCGCGATTCTGTCAAGCTATTTCAAAATGGCGACTGTTAAAAGTTTAAAAAAAATCCCTATTTAATAAGCGGAAATGATAAATCATTGATGTTTTTTTACCTTTCA
Organism: Polydrusus tereticollis; assembly: GCA_963920685.1. NCBI lineage: Eukaryota > Metazoa > Arthropoda > Insecta > Coleoptera > Curculionidae > Polydrusus > Polydrusus tereticollis. The sequence goes on along the minus strand of OY987333.1, from coordinate 8,428,012 downwards.
AGGTAAGAAATCTTCATTGTTTCGCGTTCTGACATTTTGTGACATTGTGACTTAACAATAGTTATGGTTTATTTGTTATTTATTTTGTCAAAAAAAAAAAATTAAAATGAAACGAAGCAAAACAAAACGAAACAAAAAGGTGGTTTAACGTGGCAAATGCTAGAGATGTCCTCCACCCTCTACTTGGCATGCTCCCAGACGATGGTAAAATCCGTCGACGGAATTTCGAATGGCTTCAGCCAGTATGTTATGTGTCTCCAATCTAATTATGCTTTTCAAATCTTCAATATTATTTGGCCTATTTTGGTAAACTTTTTCTTTTAAATATCCCCAAAGAAAATAGTCTAGAGGAGTTAAGTCTGGGGACCTCGGTGGCCATTCAATTGTACCACGTAGTCCAATCCAGCGACCTGGAAATATCTGATCTAAATATCTTCTCACATTGACACCAAAATGCGGGGGAGCACCATCTTGCTGTAACCAAACTGTTTTATTAGGTATATCTAAATCCACTTCGTTGGGAAAAATTACAGCTAGAGCAGGCCTCAACTCGAAGGTTAAGAAATCCAGGTACCGTTCAGCTGTGAGGTTTCCTTCCAAAAAGAATGGCCCTGAAATTCGGTTATTAATGATACCTGCCCGTACATTTACTTTCTGGGAACGCTGAGTATGCGCTTCAAATATGCATCGTGGATTTTCTTGACTCCAAAAACGATAAATATGTCTGTTAACCACCCTGTTTAAATAGAAAGTAGCTTCATCCGAAAATAATATGTTCTGTGAAAACCTATTACTCTCGTCACACGGTCTCATCATTTCTTCGCAAAATTGCAAACGCCTATCATAGTCATCTTCTAAAAGCTCTTGGGGACAAGACATACTTTATAAGGGTGGTATTGTTCTGCTTTCAAAAATCTTCCAATAGTACCTCTAGATGTATCATGATTTTGAGCCAATGAAGCTGTTGAAACATGCGGATTATCCTGCAGAGGTAATGCAATATCCAATTTTTCATCGTCGCCTAAAGCACGTGGCCTTCCATTCTAGGCAAGTCCTTTACTGTGCCATGTTCATCAAATTTGTGGAATATTTTACTAACAGTGCCCTGTGAAATTTGATTTTTCGGATATTTAGCGTTAAATAAAGTGCACACTTCACTTTGACTTCGTATTTTATCTCTACATCCTAACAATATCAAGACTTCGATACGCTGCCTTTCCAACAAAACCATTTTTGTTTAGAAAATTGTAAAATAATACTTCGGAAATACCTAAATTAATTTTACAAGTTCACAATGTCACAAAATGTCAGAACGTGAAACAATGAAGATTTCTTACCTTGAAAGGCAAAAAAAACATCAATGATTTATCATTTCCGCTTATTTAAATAGGGATTTTTTAAAAAATTTTAACAGTCGCCATTTTGAAATAGCTTGACAGAATCGCGCCAAAGTTTATGAGCATACTGTATGAGATATTAGCTTTCAAATGATGTATCACAAGCGTAACCAATGTACTAAGAAGATATAACCACCGCATGTCAACAGGGGCAGTCTTTTTTGAAGTGTCAAAAGCATTTGACAAGGTCTGACACGACGGACTAACTCTTAAATTAATAAGGTTAGGTATGCCAAATAGGCTTGTAAAAATTTAAATTTCATACCTTGAGGGCAGAGCGTCGCAGTGCCATCAGAAAACGCCACATCTACGACGAGATAAATTTTAAAACCAAAACAGCAATTTACAAAACTATCATAAGACCAGTTCTGACTTACTGGTGCAACAATTCGAGACGTTCAAAAGTTCAAAAATTTCAAAATGTAGTACTAAGAATAATTACAAATGCACCAAGATTTATTTTATTTATATATTATTCAAAAAAGAAATATGTTTGTCCCTTTTCTTTCCCTCAGACCCAATCCTTGGACGGGTTTCGCCGTATTACGCCTCCTCGGCAAGGCTATAGCGTCTGACGGAAAGGAAAGGGACCTTACAGTGTTTTCGACACATAATGTATATAAACATATGCGAGATGTTACACGTGGCGTCATCTCGCATATGTTTATATATATTATTTATTTATTTGTCTATAGACGTACTATCGACGCAGTGGCGTAGCCAGCATTTTGGGGCGGAGGGGGCGAACTATCCGAGGGGCGTAGACTGCGGAGCCAAAGCGCCGCAGGCAAAAATTTTTCTGGACCACGCCCAAATTTCGTAGGAATTTACCTTCTTTATGCTCCCTAGGGCACAGGGGTCTGGCCCCAAATTAAGTTAAATTCCGCTATATAAAAAAAAATAAATGTAATGTGATGGGACGCTCTCAAAACCGGTTTTATTAAGTTTATTCCAATCGCTCTTCTTTACTGAAAATAAAATAAGACCGATTTTGTTTTTTAAAAATTATTTTTTAAGTAGCAAAGGGGCGCCAAGCCAAGGGGGGCAAAGGGGGGCGCCACTGTATCGACGTACTACATACGGATATGCACATGGACAAAATAAATTACTATTTCACAAAATTAATTTTAAAGTATTTTCAAAGAACGAACGTTTCGTTTAACCCGTTAATAACAAACTCACACGTTCACTGAACACTAAGACTAGACATAAATAACCAAAAGACTGGCTCCCACCTTAACTGCACAATAATAGATAAAGAGCGGTAATATCAGTCTGCATAATAAGAACCAAAAATGAACCAATAAAAATCAAAGAAGAACCAATAAAAACCAAATAAAAAAAAACATGTATAAGTAAAATCCAAAAGTATTTCAATAAGTAACCGCAGAGGAAAAACACAATTAAATAATAGGAGTCTTAGGCGAGTTAACTTGTCTAACTCAATGAACTAGCAGGTGACTCGACCTTCCTTCTCGAAGGATTTCAACCAAAAGTCACGAGAATTTCAAGAACCTCTTCTCCTTGAACAAACAGCTGACACAAAAGTGTTGCCAACTTAACATAACCCAAGAAAAAAGGACGAGAACAAGAGACACCCTACAAAAGATTAGGACGATACGAGAGTATTTTTAAATTTCAATCAGTAACCATCATTTTTCCTTTTTCTTTTTCATGTTTTCGGTTCCACGTGAGAACGTGGTTTCGAGTCAAAATTTTATGGTTATTTTCCATTTACATAACAACCATAATCTAGTGAGAGGACCAATCCCTTTCAACTAGTCTAGAACTAAAAACAAAAAACTGAATATGCGTCAAAATATATAACAAGAGTTTTATCTTTTTAACAATGGCATCATAACGGTCCCATAACTATTTGACCTATAAAACAAAATTTTTAAACATTTACAGAGCACAAGACCGGGAGAAAATTGGTTAGTTCGAATTTTTCTGAAATAATAAATAAATTGTCTTTTAAAATTTGACCTTTAAATAAACGAATTTAAGCAAAAGATTTTATTGACAGCTGTATCATAATAAGATATTTCTAAATGTCAACAAATTGTGTAACTAAACTTAAGAAATAATTGTTATATCAATTATTTGATGTGAAAAAGGTTACTACGCAAATAGATTAAACGTGTTAAAATTCTGAATGTACGTCATCACATTTTCATAATTTCAAAAACTATGATCTACAGTTATTTAGAGCGATTAAATTTAATTTAAGAAGAAGTATTCTATTATGTTGTATTTAAAATAAATACCTCTTAATGTTGTGGAAGAGAGCCTGTGTTACTGAATCAAGAAGTAATTACTTCATAACAAGACAAAGACTTTATTTTATTAATTTATAAATCATCTTTTTTTGGGCCACTCAGTATGCTGTAAAATATTTCCATGCTATGCTCTTTGGTAAACCTTCTAAGGTTTGCATACAACTTTTTTCTGTATCCCTTGTAGTTTGGGTGCTATCAAAGAAGAACCCCTCCTTGGCACACCCTGTTCCAATGAGCCATATTTTTAATAATTATTGCAATAAATTAAAATCAATAACCTGAGTTTATTTTTAAATCAGTCGTATATTTTTAAAACGTATAATATAACTTCAACATTAAAAATATAATATATCAGGTTGATGCGTATATAAAAAAAGAGACAAACCAGTAAAAAAAGACAACATGCATAATTAAATCGCAAATAGAAATGTCAATATTACAACCCCAACATCCCCATTCCGCATATTCTCATCTCTTTTTCCTTTTAGATAAAAACAACTGCCGCCTGCCCGCCCCACTGTACAGTGGAACAAAACAAAGTGGATCTTTGTAAGCCGAAAATCCTTTATTTGGAAAGAAATATCTGTTGAGCATATACAGCTAGTTTTTCAGCGAGAAACTGATTATTTCTCTGAAAACTTTTTTTCATGTTACAGATTAAGCCCAAAATCTCAAAGCAAACTTACTTTTTTTTTAATTCTGTGTCCTTTGGAGATACAATTTTGGAGGACCCTGCAAATGTATAATTAGACAACATTCTAAGCATTAAATTAAAGCTTCCAAGTAAATGGCATTTCATCATAAAACTCAACGCTTTCCGTAGGAAAAAAGGGTAATTTATCTTAATTTATTTCGCCCCACTGTGCGCCACGCCTAATTTTAAAATGGTGCGTTGCGCAGGCATTAGGATTTTTGTGCGAGGCCCACGGAGGACGCGATTAAAAAATCTATAATTTTTACTATTTACTACTCATCTACGGAATACAACTCCATCTCCGGCCGTTTCCATGACTACCAGAGACAGATGAAGATCGCGGGCCGCTGCGTACTCTCCGCTGCCAAAAAAACGCTTGTATTTATTTTACTTTTCTATTATTAATTAATTATTATGAGTTTTTCATTTTTCTTTGAAAAATGGATATTTTTTAAGTGGAAATATTGACAGTTTTTAAACTTGGTTTTAAGAAAGGGTTAAGACAGACATAAGGGCAAAGGCCAAGTGTATTCAGGAACAGGAGCGAAATTGAAATTTTGTTAGTTGTTACATCTGCCCTTTTTTTATTGGTATCTAACCTAAACTAAATTTTCATTATGTACATACAGGGCTATTTTTTATATTTGTGCACTCACGTAGGTACAGGGGTTAATATAAGTGACAGAAAATAATTTTTAGTAGAAAAGTTGCATAATTTCTCCCGTGGTATCTTTTAAACTTGTCAAGAAAAACATACGCGCATTGCAAAGTTGATAAGCAATTGCGAGATTTCTTTTTTTAAACGGATTACCCTATATATATTCTACCAGGATTAAAGATCCTTTTCCCCTGATTTCAAAAATATATAACATGTCAACATTTAGTTCAGCCATTTTTGAAATATTTGAGTTTACAATTTTGATAAATTAAATTGATGATAACCGAGTTATCGAGGCGTTCCACATACTTCAACGTGGCATATTTGTTGCTTTACTGTCAAATGAAATTTATATTTTATAATTTATGATATAAAGTGAAGTAAGTGACTATATGTTTTCTATATATCCGCCAAGACTTCTGACTCATTTTCTACTATTTGATCTGTATTGAGCATGAATATTTCTTGTTCAATCCTTTGTCTCAACACTTGTATATTTTGAGGTCTGTCGATTTTTTAGAAATCCCCACAGAAAAATATCTAACCGACCTAGGTCAGGGCTATTGGCCGGCCATTGCTTAAGGAATGTGTCAATTTAACGTAAAGCGACAAATATGTAACGTTGAAGTATGCGGAACGCCTCGATAACTCGATTATCATCAATTCAATTTATCAAAATTGTAAAGTGAAATATTTCAAAAATGACTAATGAACTAAATATTGACATATAATATATTATTGAAATCACGGGAAAGAGATCTTTCGTCCTGGTAAAAAATATATAGGGTGTCCCATTTAAAAAAAAAAAGAAAACTTTCAATTGTTTTTCAACTTTGTGGTGCGCCTATCTTCTTTTCTGACAAGTTTAAAAGATAACACGGGAGAAATTATGCAACTTTTGTACTATAAGTTATTTTGCGTCACTGATATTAACCCCTGTTGAAGGGTGCGCAAATATAAAAAATAACCCTGCACATAATAAAATTTAGTTTAGGTTAGATACCAATAAATAATGGCAGGTGTAAGGAGCGAAATTGAAATTTTATTTGATGAAATCTCAATTTCGCTCCTGTTCTTGAATACACTGGGCCTCTGCCCTTATGTCTGTCTTAAGCCTTTCTTAAAACCAAGTTTAAAAATTGTTAATATTTCCACCTGAAGAATATCCGTTTTTCAAAGAAAATCCTTCTTTGTAGTACTATCTTTAAACTCTTTAATACAATTATAATAATTAGAAAATGCGTATCATATATCTAAGAATTATGGCAAAAAGTAAATAATATTTTTTACCAGTAAAACTTACTAATTATATTAAATTATGGTAAAAACTTTTGAATTGAAATGGTATAGTAATAAAAAATAATTAATATGCAAGCAACTGATTTAAGATACATTAAATTATATTTTCTTCTAAGAAGCGCTATATCTTTATAATATAAATCTTGATAATGCTCGTATTTTTTTAAGGACCATGGTATAATATTTATAGAAAACTAAGGTATGAACAGACGCCTTTATGGCCCAAGCATCAATTTCTAATCACGAGGGTGGAAGCATGGTACATATAATATTCTTCCATTGCTAGCGTTTTATTATTATATTATTTATAATTTTTTCAAGCATTAATTATGTAAATTTATTTTGAAATATGTGCTTTAAAACTGATATTGACAATCTGACGTCAGAGTAGGCAACTGAATACACTTTATTCAGCTGTTTTCATTATATACCTAGGTCCATAATAAAGCAATAAAGCAAGAGGTATAGCAATACAAATTTTGAGGCTTATAAACTGCCAATAATGATTGTTTCTGGAATTGAGAGTGAAAAAAATGATTTTGAAATATTTTCGAAAGAATTAACCTTAAAGAACCAGCTATAGACATGGTGGAGTACTCGATTTCCCTGGCTTCATCATTTAATTAATTGTTGGGCGACATATTAGTCACATTGCAGTCATAGCCTCGCAGAAACTTTGAACACTTCCTCGAATGAGGAACTTCTATTAGACACCTTGTCCACTTCTGGACGCTCCACAAAGCTCAAAGTCCAGCATCGCTGGACTGATGGATGACAAATAACCTTAAAAGTTTAGAATATCAATGTTGATTTTTATAAATATTTTTGGAAACTAACCTGAACTTAAATGTTTGTGAATGAGATGTTGTTTTTATGATCTTTTATTCTGTGGGCATACCATTGTAATAATTAAAAGCCTTTTTATAAATGAAAGATATCATTATTTTATGTTATTTCTAAAACTTAAAAAAAAATTAAATAAAGTAACCACTTTGGTTATTAAAAAATGACGCAGCAGGTAGCGTATTGTACGAAATCCAATAATTTGTCTCCCGAAGATGAGAGACAGTCGTTCAAACAAGTTTTCGAATTCCAATTAGGAAATATCCCCTAAAAAATAATAGTGGAACTAGTTGAAAGGGGATGCTGGATGGCAAAGAATAAAAGAGGGTGAGTTTATGCGTAGGTGAATAGCACGCACATTTTACGAAATGAGAGGGGTCAAAGGGGTAAAGGGAAGTGCCGGTGTTAAAAAGTACGATCGATATGAATATGCTTTAAAATGTGGATTTTATTTCAACAGGCTGCTGGATTCGGGAGGGTTGTTGCACCATTGGAGTGCGTAAGGGTCGAGTTTTTGTGATATTTAGCTTTGTGTTTGATTGTAAAAAGATGACATCACAAAACAATTTTTTGGCAACAAAAGGAAAATAATAAACTACCGTTTCTAGACGTCATAGTATAGAACAACAGGTACACTATCCAAACATCGGTATACAGAAAGAATACTCACACTGGTCAATACCCTCAAACCACTCAAATACCACAAAACATGGGATAGTCAAAACACTTGTTGGCAGAGCATTTACTCTCTGTAACTCCGAGGAATCTCTTTCCAAAGAACTTAACACCGTCAAAAAGTACCTCAACACAAACGGCTACCCCAAGAGATTAGTAGACCAGACTATCAAGAAGCGTCAGAATCACATGAACACACAGAAAGATGACGTCGAAACTGAACCCACCATTAAGGTACCATATATCAAAGAAATCTCCGAAAAAAATCGAAGATTAGGACAGCAATACAAAATTCGAACAGTATTCAGCTCCAAAAATTCCTTAATAAGCCACCTGACGAAGACAAAGCCAACCAGCCAAAGCGGCCATCATATAATATTTAGAATATAATTGTTATCTAGACCAGGCCCTACGTTTTTCAATCCAAATTGCGAAAATGTGCTACCTAATTAAAACGTATTGTACATTTTAACTAATAGTATATTATTATTATTTAGTAATAGTTTAGATGGTAACACATACAACATATAGTTCGGAAGAGAAAGCTTTCGTTTTGACCGACATTGCATCTTCTTTTGGGAAATTAAGTTCACAGAGTTTGGTAATATAGAATATCTGAAAAACGCATAAAAAAACAAAAAGATATGTTTATTTCAAAAATTATTATATTGTTATAATGAAGAAAAACCAGTACCTACCTATAAGAAAAACTTACCAACACGTACAAAAATATATGGTTCACAAAATAGTTTAGCACTTAAAGGACGAACTAACCTGAATGCTCACTTACCAAAACCTCTGTTATGCCATTGTATAGGATTTTAAATTTCTATTTTTTATTGCTTTAATTATGATATACACAGTTAGATATTTTAGTTTACTTGAAATTTTGTTTTCACTTCAAGTAAACTATTTATATTTGATTTGTCAATTAATGTTATCTATATGTTGTTTGATAATAAAATATATTTTTCTCAAAATGACACTAAAAGCGGATTTTTAGTGACACTTGACAGGCTTTAAAGGTGTATTTTTACTGCCTAGTCAGAAGAATGGCCTTTTTCTGCATAGACAGAAAAAGTTTGTTGCTATACAACGTTCCAGGTAATAATTTAATTTAAACTGGTAATTAAAATTGACATTAGGATTAGGTAAACATAAAATGAAGGAGTTTCAAAAAAAACAATTACACAAAACTGGTTTTATTACATTATAACTACAAACTGCAACAGGAAATTAGGCAATTAGGTAATAATAAAATACCTCATCCTCATTTTTAATTAGATCCATTTCGAATAGTTACTTGACAATTTTTTAAAATTGACAATGACATTAAAGTATACACAAACAATTCAACAAACGTCATCAGCGGTAAATATAGTAACGAAGAGCCAGTTACCTTTGTTAAAATAATTTAATTATTTGGATATTGATAATGAAACGCAAGTAACAAATATAAAAAAGACGATTTTGCGTGAAATTGGGACAAATTTGGAGAAAAAATTATATGTTTCTCACGGCAGAAAAGTAGTGCTTTTCTGCCTAGTAAAACAAATAACTATTTTAACAAAAGTATTAATGTTACCCTGTAAAAGGTTAAATCCTTGCACTTAATATTATTTTAAAATTAACTAAACTAACTAAGTTGAATTTAGATAGCCGCAGGCTCAAAATTTTGAAATTGATTTGATAGATTGGCAAAATTTCTATTGCCCAAACTTTAAATCGGAGCTTACCTACCGCTAATGGCAGAGCCCCGTTACCCCACCATATTATCTATATGGTAGGTTTATATCATGTATGGCTATAAAAGATTTATGAGAATATTTTAATTTTTCTAGCATTAATCAAATTTTAAAACACAATTACAAATCATTATATTTTTCATTCGTTCACCCTTCACAGACAGTTTTTAATCTGCAACCCCGATAAAAGGAAATTAGTTTCTATTAAAGAGACGAAGGCTGCGAGATAACGCCATTCGAATTCCATATCCTGAACCTTTCTGTCATTTTTTATTATAAAATTTAAATAAAGGTTGACTTATCCCGGGATATAATTTTTATTCGAAAAAGGCCGCTCTACGCATTTTGCTTTGCCTAATTAGCTCAACAGGATCGGACTGATGTGGTGGTTTTAACTTTTATAAAGGGGCTCCGTTTTATCTTACGCACCATAGCCACAATTGCACATAAATAAAATTTGCATGTCCTCGCTTTAAATATTGTTTAAATTACCCCGTTCCTATAAAGGAACAGACACATAGACAGCGGCAAAATTTTTTTTGGACCACGCCCAAGTTTTGTAGGAATTCACCTTTCTCATGCTCCCTTATAAACGGGGTCTGGTCCTAAATTAAGTGAAAAACCGCTATATACAAAAAGAATAATATGATGTGGTGAGACGTCTCGAAACCGGTTTTATTAAGTTTATGTCCCTCGCTCTTCTTTACTTAAAATAATCGATCGCCCCCTTCGTCCCCTGTGGCTACGCCACTGCACATAGACATGAGAAGACGCATATTATTCGTTGTTTCGTTATAATTCTATATACAGCGTGTCCATTTTACGAAAAAAAGTTATTCTTTATAAAAAGTTTTGCTTGATGCGCAAATAATATTGACATATTAAAACTTAAGATATCATGTACAGGGCGGAAAAAATATTTTTTTGTTTTATTTCTTTAACAGTTACCTGCAACAATTTTGCAACAACTATGTGCAATATTATAGTAACGTATATTGACATGTTAGTCAAAAATCATTTACTATTGTTCGACTTATTAACAAGAGTTTTTCGTTAGTTTCATCATGGTTGTAAAGTTAACGCTGCAGAAGAAAATAGAAATTGTACTTATCGTCGGAGATTACTATAAACCTATTAGAGACGCCGCACTCATATTTAATACTAGACACCCTGACAAAATGGTACGTAGCGCCACTATAGCAAACGTAACGAATAAATTTAAAGCTACTGCTTTCGTCGAAAATGTATTTAATAAACAACAACAAATGGTCCACCACAGAAGAAAAGCAACTCAACGTAATGCAAGCGGTTAACGATGACCCGAAAATTTCTTTAAGAAAATTGTCAAAGACTATTCCAGTTGACGTCAAAAAGTCTAATGCTAGTAATATTTTAAAAATAAATAAATTTCATCTATATATACCGAAATACGTTCACACGCTTCTTCCTAGAGATTTTGAATCCCGTTTCCTATTTTGCGCGTGGTTCCAAGGCGAGTGTGAAGTTGATCCTTTTTTTGCAAGAAAAATATTATTTACAGATGAAGCCATATTTACTTCCAACGGCGTGGTATGCTTCCAAAATTGTCGGTGGTGGAGTGACAACAATCCAAATTTTATAATCGAATGCCGTAGTCAATATTCATTTAAAACCAATGTTTGGTGTGGCATTTTTAATGATCGAATCGTTGGACCATACTTTTTCCGACAAAATATAAATGCTGCCATTTACCTGGACTTCTTAACGAACCAGTTATCTCAATTTCTTGACGAACTGTCACTAAATATAAGACGTACAATTTGGTATCAACATCATGGAATGATCGAGCCCCATGCCATAGTACTAACACAGTAACTGGGTATTTGAATGAAGTATTTCCGGACCGTTGGATAGGCAGACGTTCAAATATTCCTTGGCCAGCCAGGTCGCCTGACATCACACCCCTGGACTTCTTTTTAAGGGGCCGATTAAAATAAATGGTATGGGCATAGACCTTTTCAGGATATTGACCATCTTGAGTCAGTAATAACAAACTGTATCCAAGAAATCACTCCCAATACGATACGGGCGACAGTAAGAGAAATTACAAGGCGTACTATAGTTTGCATGGAAAAAGAAGGGGGGCATGTGGAGACATAATTTTTCACTTTGAACTGTCTGTTTTTACATCACTTTTATCATGTAATTGCTAAAATATTGCTTATTATTCACATTCACAATTTATTTTTGCTCTAAGGAAATTAAATGTTTTTGATATTCCTGGTAGGTAGATAGGTTGATTTTAGAACATGAAATAATCTCGCATTATTTTTTGACGTAATTGGTTTCCAACAAGGGGTAATGAATGCTCGACGTGTTTTTGATGGTACCCTGTAAATTAAAATATTTCAACAAAAAATTGTATCTGACCACGTTTTGCGGTCCTTAGTAAAGTTTTCTTATAATAATATGTTCTAAAATAAAAATTGAGGGTACTTCCCTCTTAACGTAATTCTGTGTTTCTATATTTTTTTGCCGCCCTGTACATGATATCTCAAGTTTAAATATGTCAATATTATTTGCGCATCAAGCAGAACTTTTTATAAAGAATAACTTTTTTTCGTAAAATCAACAATAAAGAAAATTCCCATATGTCCAGAACTTTTCTGGACACGCTGTATATAATCCGGAACTTATGATGAGATGCTCTATGATATAAAACTTTAATAAGAAGTGAAGTAAATGATGCCTTAACGGCTGAATTTAAGTATATGACTGACATAATTCATGAAATATGTTCAGAATTTTATGCGGAATCCAAAGAAATATTATAAAATATGGGTATCCATTTTAAAAAATGAATTAAACCGTCATAAATTGTTTTTGGGACAACCTGTATACATGATATGAGCTTCAAAAAATGCACATTTTTCGAAAAAAAAAACACATGACTTTTAAATCAATTAGTTCCAACCTTTACGCTCTCACTGTAGATGCCACTTTAACTGGTTGAAATCTATGTTGTAATTTTAATGTTTTTATTTCTGAACAGGGATTATTTATTTAAGAAGCCATTCATAGTAAATTTAGGAGAAATATTCCAAAATGTATATGAAATCAGAGGGCTGGCTGGATCGAAAATGAGAGACAGTATTAAAAGTTTTTATTGGTATTTTCTTTGGATCAACAAAATATTCATTATTAAGCATTTCTATTAATTTTGCTTTCAATTTATAAAATATGTTTAAAACAGCCCAAGAAAACATAGGTGATAAAAGTATACAGTATACCTTAATGATGTATGAATAGTTAAGGGTGTAAATCTACATGAAAAATTGTTGACAGTTTCCTTTATAAACCTTGGTCCAAAAATATTCCGCTACGAAAATACGGGTATTAAAATTTTAGGAAAAAAATGGAAATCAATTAATGTTTTCGAAACTACTGTAGGTATTTGAGTGATGTTGAGTACGTAGGACAGTTAATAAATGTGCATATTTTTCAATACAAAAATAATTTTCAGCTTTAACAGTGGCGTGCCTACGGGCACTTTTGAGGAAAATAATGGTACGCCAATGGGGTTTTGCCCAATAAAAATATTTTTGAATTCACCGTTCAATTTGAAACATACGGGCTCTCCTGAGTTGTTTTCCTGCGATCCTTTTATTAGAGCCCCTTTGCAGGTGGGTGGCAAAATATACCTGTACAATTTTGTGTTGTTGTATTCATTTGTGCTAGTTGAATTACTATTTTAAAAAATGAGTTTTAATGTTGAGACATGCGCACTCAGCTTCACAGATCTATACACTTCCGTAGCTACCTGAAATAAATCCAGTCAAGTTAATTAACAAAAATGTTTTATTGAATTTGACTATTTTTAGTCCGGTGCTGGTTATATGCTCACCCCCCTTGTTTGAAAAAGCGTAACAGAGCAACCCTTTTTCACGTATCTCTTTGCTTTCCCGGCTTTTCCGCCCCTTTTTACCCCTTTCTAACCAACTTTTATTTAAATATCGATTATAAACCGTACATTTTAATGAAAAATCTGTACGCAGCGAGGGCGGGATTTAGCAACACAGAAAAATCTCCGGCCCTGATTTAAATGAATTATTTTTAATCCCCAGCGAGTTTGAATAAAGTATTACTATATGTGGTTTTAAGCTTTAAAAATAAGTTTTAGGTCGGAATAACGTCATAAGGGCTCAATTTGTTCGTTTTGGTTAATCTGAATCATTAATTTGTTAAAAAGCAGAACAACTTCTTTATCTCTTTGTATAACAAGGTATTTTAATATGCTCATGTACCGGAGGTGAAGCTATATTTTTATATCCTGAAATTCTCTGTTTTTAATCTGGAAATACATTTTTAATAACTTTAGAATTATACAAGGTAGGTACATGTATCTTATAAAAACTCTAAAGAAGTACTACATATCTTAAGATGGAACGAACATATTTCAAATAAAGAACAACTGTAATGATTTTTTTTTATATTATAGAGAGGTACTTGTTTCGACAGTATAAACTCTCATCATCAGCCTCTACTTACCATCTCAGGAGAGTCACATTACTTAAAGAAGTTGTGCTAAAATTTTTTTCTCCCCTGGTTGGTTAAACTACAAAAAATTTACTCCAAAGGCCAGCATTTAACTAGGTAAATGAATTTCTAGTGTTCATTGAATTAGATATACCTAATGCAAAACAAAAACCGATGCACGGCATACCCTTCGAGTGACGTCAGTTATCGACAGTGTTGCCAGCTTGTAATCAAAATATCCGAATGAGGGAATTACACAGTTTTTTTTTTCATAAAAACCAGATATATATACAAAAATTTCCCATAGTTTATATATTTGTTTACTGCATAATACTTTTTACCATCAACTTTAGTAGATCTAACACTTCTTTTATTTTTATCTTGCCAAGATCGACCAATAGTACCATTCTGAAAAATCCACGTTTCATCCAAGAAAACGAATTGGTACAAGAATGCTTCTTTTCTTTCATATATTCTTTCAAAAATAGCAGTCGTTTGAAAGCTACATGGGAAAATTCCATAAGCCCTCGCCCCGGTTCATCTTTTTTTCATCCGAAGCCTATTTCCTTTAAGAGGCTTCTTAAAGAGTTAGGACGACCATCAAACAGTTGTCTGTCTTTTAATTTCTTACCTAAAGTTGTCAAAGTTACGTGATGTTCTAAAAAGAGTTACAGTTTATGACTAACCGATGTAAAATATTATAATTTTTAAATAATACAACTTACTTGTTTCGTACATTCCATAAATAGTGTCACGGATAGAACTTATATTCAATCTTTACACATTTACAACTCTCTTTGAATTAGAACGTTTGTTTTAAGGCGATTCTAATAATTTATTCTTTTTGACTGTTGTTGAAATTGCGCTTACAGTGGAGATATTCAAATTTAGGGCAGCTCTTTGCACCGACTATTTAAATGCTTCGGCATTTTTCACAAATAGTAAACAACGTAATCGACAGAGATATGTATGTGCACTTTTGTTTCTCTTAATAAAACAGTTTTTTAATGCTATTTATGAAAGGATCTGGAGTTTTTGTTTCAAAATAGACTTTCAACGCGAAACCACACTACAATTAAGGTTGGTTTTGCATGAAACGTCAAACCAAGTCAACGAACGAGCTGGTGCCAGCGCACCGTTTAAAGTTGTGTTGCCAACTATCGGCCAATAAAATTCAAATTATATTAATTTTTACAAGCTTAAATAAACAAAATATTTGCTATAAGTGGGTTCGTATCAAAGAAGAATACTTTAAGCTTGTAGTAAATTCGATATCAATATTAGCATTTTTTTCGTATTTTGCTTCGTTATTGAGAAAACATAACAACATTATAAAAAATTGTTTTTTACAGGGTGTTGAAATATTTCTTTTAATAATAATTGCTTAATCATAAATAAAAATAACATAAATAATAAGTGGGCGGTTTCCCATATACAAGGCTGATCCGTTTCTTTATCATAACCCTGTATGTCTTAAGTTCTTGAAAATGTGTTTTCAGATTTATTTAGGAAAAACGTAGCCTCTTGGTAAGCTTTTTAATTATATCTTTCGATGAAAAAGAGGATGTAATTTATGATAGTTTCTATGTAAATGAAGTAAAAGTGGTCACGAACGTGTCTAAAAAGTTCCTTAAAAATAATAAATATAAATTGACCATAAAATAAACATAATTTAATGTCTGATAATTGATTTTTGTCCGCCACTGTCGCAACCAAAAATGATCATATAACATCGCGTGCAGCGAAGTGCATAAGGAGATGAATAGCATGATTTTTTTCTTTTTCCAATGTCGAAAAATCTTCGTGACGGATCATTTATTGTAGAGAAAGTTAGGCATTAAAAATAACGTATTAGTATCCGGCTCACTATAAAATATTAACAGCTGGACACCAACTTTAATTCACATTAAACTTAAAAAAATTAACTAGAATGTGATCCGAGCTTTGGACTGGTTATGATTAACACTGCAATTTGTTAAGTTAAAATTTAGGTAAGTTACAAATTAGTTTCAAATGTTCTGGGGTGGTCCACGTATTTTGAAATTCACAAAAGCTGTCGAAATTTGTAAACTTTCTCAAAACACTGCATCCAATATCAATAATAAATATTGAAAATACTATGCACACTAGTAGATAACAAAGTAATAATAAAAGTAATCAGTTTCTTAAGGTAAAAAATAAAACTAACAATCCTGCGTGAATTTTGATATCTGGTTTCAACAAGATGGTGCGTTTTTCCATTTTGCAAGAGTTGTCCGTGAATATCTGGATGCAGAATTTCGAGGCAGATGGATTGGTAAAAGGGGACACATTGAATGGCCACCCAGGTCTCCAGACCTTACTCCCTTAGACTACTTTTTATGGGGGTACTTGAAGAAGCAAAGTTTTTAAGAGGAAACCGGCAAATATTAAGGAGTTGAAAGCACAAATAAGACATGAGGGTAGGTTTATTTCTCCCGAAGCTATCAGAAATGTTCAAAACAAGCTTTTCTTCCATTTAGTATATTGCCAAGTCATGAATGGACAACATTTTGAGCATTTATTAACAAGAAAATTTTAAAAACGAACGTTATTGGCAAAAATACGCCACGATCTACTGCAGTCCACCCATACTTGATTCAGCTTAGTGCTCCTCGACATAGTTCAAAACTTCCTTTACCCGGAGAACTCGGGAATAACCTTTCTGAGCTCGTGTTTCCCGACGGATATTATTCAAAGAATCAAGATCAACTTTAATCGCTTACTGGTTAGAAGCACCTCTCGCAGAGCGCCATAGAGGGTTTTCATCATAATTTTTCTCATTAAATTTTCCTTCAATTTCAGAGATATTTGTAATCATAATGTATTTCATTGTGAACAGGCCAATTGACCAAAATGATTTGGCATTTTCGAGGCGTTTTCTACTTCGCAAACCAATTAAATTTGCAAATTATTGGCTTGCAGTTGACCTACTTCTTTCCGCAAACACGAATAGGCATACTTTTTTAAATAAATATTTATATTTAAAGAATTCCGCCACATCAGTACGTTTACCATCTTTTTTTAATTAACTTTGTTTGAGATAGTTCTATAATTTATTTTAATAAAAGTTTTACAAAATTATTTTGTTATTTTAAACATGTTTCATTGTACCGTAATCAAACAAAATTTTAAATACAAAGTAAACAGTCTTTCTCTATAAAATTAATTTAGAAAATGGTTATTTTGTACGTTTCGGGCGTCTTGATGTCCATCTTCAGAGAATACTTGAAGGGATTGTACAGCGGCACTAACAAACGACACGCGTCTTTGTTGTTTTCGGTACTCATGTATGTGCAAACGAAAAAGACGGAGCGATTATAATTACGGAATAATTAGTGCTGTGTTCTTCATCTTCTCCATTTTCTAGCCGCTAGTCGTTAGGTTGTGATCTGGTTTGGTAAGATCCTGAACAAATAAATATCGGAATAATCAGGCTTAAAAAAAAATTTTAATTATTAAATGTTGAAAGCTTATATTTCTTATTTTGAACAATTTTATTTTTTATTACTATTTATTATTTATTCCCTGAACAAATGTACATGCATACTGAGTGTTTTTCTGTTTTACGCTAATCATACAGTTTTAATTTTTGCATAGAAAAGAAAACTTAAAGTTACAAATTTTACTAGTTTTCCCAGCCCAAGATGTTTTAATTAAATCTAAAAAATAATGTTGGTGTTTTAAAGAAAACTACAATTTTTGAATTTTAAACAGTTTTTCTTTGCAAGAATCGACAAAGTGTAAGTTGGACGTAAATCATTGAAATACCCGGTACATTGTGTATATTTGTTAATGAATAAAATTGTTTAAATTCAGGAAATCAAGGTTTCCATATAAGATTTGAACGATCTCATTGGAAGATTTAATATGCACGCAGTGAAATTCCCTTGCTCTTACACAGAGACAAAATATTTTAATTTTTAGGCTAAGTTCAGTTTGAGATATTGAGCGAACTTTCTTTACGAAATAATTTTTTCTACCATCGACTTTTGCACTATCTACTATGCCAAAAGTTTAACTTTTTGCACTAGTGCAAAAAATACTTTGATACTCTATTGATTACGAGTTTAATCTAAATATAACAAAGGTACTTAGGTAACGTTATATAGTCCTCAAACCGTTTAATGTTTGATATTAAAATGAAAACTTTTTTACTCTAATTTTAATTAATCCAAACCTTGTTACTAACGAGAGCATAATCATAGTTACCTATGGATGGCGTCTGACAGTGACAATTCCCGTAATTAATTTCAAGTTGTCAGTTTAAAATTTTAATATTTTGTTCTAAAACTGTTAAAAACGTCCAGTTCGGATAGTGAAGAAGAAACTATTTGTACTCCTCCAGATATAATTAAAACAGATGAAGTACAGCAGATTTATTACCCGATAAATCTAATAAAGTGTACGAAATTTGTTAGTGACACAAAGTTTGTTAGGAATATTACTGAAAACGTCCTTCTAGGGTATTTATATAAGAGATACTAAAGCAATCGATCTTATGGTCAGAGTATTCAATGTTAAAGGCTACACTAGGCACAGGCTATTAGATTTTTTTATCAGATATTATAACGGAAAATGTTCAGTTCAACCTGTTGGTATGATAAATGCTTTCAGTAAAATTCCAAGTGATATTGCAAAATACTTAAATATTGAAACCCCAATGCAATACACAGGACATTGTTTTCGAAGATCTTCTGCAACATGGCTTGTGGAATCGGGGGCAAACGTGTTAATATTAAAACGCCATGGAGGATGGAAATCTTCAACTGTAGCTGAGGGCTACATCGAGCAATCAATTTCTAAAAAAACTGAAATGGCGACTCAAATTCTGGAAGGTGAACCAAGTATCAGTACTGCAAATTTCACAACATTCCAAAAAAGAGTTTTAATTGAAGAACTTGAGACCTCCACAAGCAAAACCCAAAACAAAATAAAAAAATTACTAGAAATGAAGTTTGTCCATCAGTTAACATAGTAAATTGCGAAATAACTAGTTTTATATAAATAACGTTATGGTTAACTGGTTATATTACTGTTAAAATTTTTCTAAGAATTAGTAATATTTCTTGTATTGTAAAATATTCTTTAATACAATTTGAAATAAAAAACAATTTAATTCGATCGTAGAAAAAATGTTGTGTGCAACATGTGCAAAAAGCATATTTGTTGCACCATGCATGATTGCAGCTCTCCACTTCGTCTCGGACTGCAAACTTCATGCATCGTGCAACAAATATACACTTTATACACTAGTTACACAAATAACTATTTTGTCACTTTGAGATTCTGTTTCTTCGCGACATATGAAAGTCAATATGCACTTGATTATAAACCATTGGCTTTACACTCAAACATTACCTACGCATTGCTTTGCACGGGGTCTTCCGGAGATCCTAGACATTTTTGTTATCAAAAATGCTGTTCAATTATCACAGCCATCAGTCATCTGTGATTTGACCTCTGATCATGTACCGGTCGTCATAGAAGTGGGTAATCCGCTTGAAAAAGGCAGAGGTTTTTTTACACGCACCTCGACGATTTAACAATAATTTTGAAAAATGTGGAGGCATTACAACCCCCCCGTAGTCCTTTGGACATTGATAACGCAGACAACGCAGTGAGCAAGATCACAGATGACATTAACGCAGCTTTGGCCCAAGCATCTATCACAAAAGTGTCCGGATTTTCAAAATACGGGACTTTAAGCGATGAAATTAAGAACCGCATTAGAATTAAAAACCGGTTAAAGAATAGGGCGTATCGTACTGATGATCCTCAAATTAAGGCGGAGGCAAATCGGGAAGCCCAGGTAATCAGGGATTTGTTAAGCGAAAGGCAATCGAACCTGTGGGACAAGGTCTGTCTATAGCGGATAATTCCATTTATAGAATGACTAGGGCCTTGACCAGAGGCGCACGAGCACCCATGTCCCACCTGAAAAACCAGGAAACAGGTGCGGTTCTAATCGACGCCAAGGATAAAGCTGAATTGCTCGCAGACAAACTCTGCGACCAATTCAGTGAAAACCCGACCAATGACGCGTTAAGAGATGAGAGGGTCTCAAGGACGATACAGATTTACAAAACCATCAATTACCCGTTTCAGGCCTTTCCCCAAGTCACCTTAAACGAGGTTAAGTCCCTAATAAGCGTCTTGAATGTAAAAAAAGCCCCCGGTTTTGACGGTTTAAAGAATATGGCATTGCGAAATCTACCAGATCGAGCTTTGGGGAACATAGTAAGCTTATCCCAGGCGATAATCAGAGAAGGCCACTTTCCAACCGCCTGGAAACGCGCTAAAGTCATTCTTATTTATAAGAAAGGCGAAGACCCTACCGTGCCGGCTAGCTATAGGCCGATCAGCCTGCTGTCGAGCCTAGGAAAAATTGCCGAAAAGATAATCTTAAGTAGGCTCAACGACTTTGTTTTTACACGCAATATTCTGCCTGCCGAACAGTTTGACTTTCGGCCTGAACATTGCACAGTCAGGCAGACCACGCGACTCACTGCAAACATTATTAAAGGCTTTAACAAGAGGGCGCATACGGGAGCAGTTTTCTTTGACGTAAGCAAAGCATTCGACAAGGTCTGGCACAATGGCCTTTTGTTAAAATTGATAAGGCTTGGTGCTCCGAACTACTTAATCAAGGTGGTAGCTTCCTTTTTAGAGAATAGAAGTTTTGCGGTCTCGTCAGAGAACGCACTCTCTTTGAATAAAAACATCAGGGCGGGAGTCCCGAAAGGCTCACCTCTCTCTCCGATGTTATATAACATTTATACTTACGATATTCCGCGAGATAGATTTACGCAGCTCTATCTTTTCGCTGACGATACAGCAATTACTTCTACTACTAAATCACCGCGATTGTCGTCAGTCGGATGCAGCGTCACATAATCGAGCTGGAAAAATGACTTTCAGCTTGGAAGATTCGCTTGAATCCCGCCAAGACGAAGGTCATCTTCTTTTCAAAAAGCACCGTCCGCAGGCCTGAAACAAGGCTACGGGTCAATGGAGTCCAAGTAAACTGGTGCCAGGAGGTGAAATACCTGGGACTTATTTTCGACAAAAGGCTGAATTGGAGGCAAAATTCAATTAATAGAATAAAACTTGCATTGCGACAGTTAGGCTTTATCTACCCCCTGCTTCACAGGCGGAGTAGACTTGCTAATATGACTAAAGTCAACCTCTACAAGGTATTGGTCAGGCCGGTTCTAACTTATGGTGCACCTACGTGGTGCAACATAAGCAGAACGGAGCTTCAAGTTCCAGGTGATTCAGAACAAGGCGCTAAAAATTATCGCGAACGCGCCGAGATACAGTATGAATGTAGTGTTACATAATGACTTTCAGATGTTGACAATTAACGACTTTTTCTTCAAAACTATTAGAAATTATTACGGACGTACAGACTTATCGACAAACCAACTTATTACCGACTCACATACAAGATCAAGACAAATCGGGACGTACAAGTTACCTAAAGACTGGCTCCCTGTTGGTCCAAATCCCATCCCACAATAGTAGAGAGGCACTAAAATTGACATGAACAAATATTATATATTTAACAAAAGACGCCAAAATTTTTGCAACATAACTTCTAAATTAAATCCGCAAGAAGCACAAACATCCAAGCAAGCAGCTAATTACAAATTTTTTTCAAACCATGCAGCTAAAGAGTAATAACGACTAATCAATAGATGTTAAAGGAGTTTCTCCTGACGTATAAAAACATTGAAGAACCTAGAGACTCAAACATTATTTTTATGTGTGTACGTCATATTCAGGACAATTATTGGTGAAGTTTCCCACTAAAGAAAAATACTTTGTTGCGACGTCTAAATGACGACATTTTATACTGGGCTACCCTTGGTATGTCTGCAACGTTGCTGAATCATTATCTCAAATTAAATCTTTTTTATTTAAAGAGTATCAAACAATCATTTATTATGCGGTACCGTTATTCATTTATGCGTTTTTAAAGAGCATTATACAATTTGGAAATCCATCATACACGGCCCGAAAGCCATGACGATAAGTAATATTTTAAAGGTTGTTTTTTTATTATTTTTCGAACCTGACAAAGCATCATTTATCCGTGAACCCGGCGAGGCGTTGGTGGTACCGTTACCGTTACTCTTTTCGCAATTGATAAAAGGCCAACTCTTGGTGTTTTCTTTTAAATTTTAGTGTAGAAAAGAAGTTTGACTGCTCCTCAAAGCGAGTAGTGCCATCTAGGTTACAGCAGCTGACTTGTGAGAAGGATTTGTGTCCTCGATTGATTCGGTTAATGCTAAATAAAATTGTCATGCTTTTTCTTCAGTTTTTATTATCTCTATTTTCGTCAGTTTTAAAAGGGCATTAAAACAAACAAAATTGAGGCATGTATCTCACAATACATACAAAAAACAAGGTTGTGTCGTCTTTTTTAGTTGGAATCATAGCGTAGGATTTTCTGATCATACAAGGGGAGAGATTTTTTTTCTTATGCAGCTGGGGAAACAGATTAAAATACACACATACGTTTTTAGGTAAAAGGATAAAAATACCAATTAAATACATCTAGAACAATATTAAAACAACTAAATTAACTTGGACCCGAAAAGATTAGGTATATTTTTTATAAATTGACTGTTTCTAACCTACATATTTAAATAAATTTATTGTTACATTATTACTTGATGGATACAATTGGGTAAACCTACCAATTTAACTACAATTAAAATTTATATTACACTAGTTACCGAATTTTGCATTTCTTGTCCTTATTATCTTATTGTAGCACCTCATCCCTAAACGTAAGCTTTGCGACTAGTATTTCACCTTCCTCCTTATCAACTCTGCATCGATTATAAAGTCTATATTTTGCATCTATGGCAATCATTGCCGTAGTAACGATTGTCATGCCAATATATTGACTATGAATGATGTTTTGGACCAATCAGAAGCTCAAGGATATGAATAGCAATATTACTCGCACAAACATCTTCGATATTGCCTATCAAAAATATTATTAAAACATTTAACATATAAAGCGAGAATTCTGCTTGCTTCTGTATTGGTACATTATACAGTGAAACTTCTCTAACTCGAACTTCCTTAACTCGAAATATTCTCTAATTCGAATTTTCTTCACAAACAATTACCAGTTTGAGAAAGGATTTGTGGTGATATCAGTGGAGACTAAAATAGCATCAAAACGAAAAAGTGTTTAACGCTTAAGGAAAATTTAAAATTAATTGCTGAGGTAGAAAAGGGCGAAAAGAAAAAAAAGGACATTGAACCACAATTTGGGATTCCTCCTAACACATTATCAACCATTTTGAAAAACAAAGACAAACTTTTAGAAAACCAGGATGACTACAATAACGTTAACTCCAAACGAAAAAGGCTTACTACTTGTGTTAATAATGATGTTGATGAAGCTATGCTTAAGTGGGTTACTACTGCACGTGACAAAAATCTTCCTCTCTCGGGAACCTTAATCAGAGAAAAAGCTAAAGAATTTGCGGTTGTTTTGAGTCGCGAAGATTTTTTAGCTAGTGTAGGATGGCTAGATGAATTTAAAAAAAGGCATAATATCGTCCAAATTTCGGTTTGTGGTGAAAGTGCTTCTGCAGATTACAATCTAGTTAATCAGGCAATACGACGGAAACGACATTTTTAATGCAGATGAAACGAGCATTTTTTTAAATGTTTACTCAATATAACATTAGCGTTTAAAGGTTAAAAATGCTTTGGTGGCAAAAACGAGAGAATTACAGTTATTATTGCAAACAATATGAGTGGATCAGAAGAGTTGAAATTGCTCGTTATCGGCAAGTCGAGAAACCCACGTTGTTTTAAGGGCATAAAGTCACTTGATGTGGATTATGAGCACGACAGAAAAGCGTGGATGATAAGTGAAATTTACCACAAGTGGCTCAAAAGCTAGATACTTATCTTTGCTTCTCAAAATAGGAACATTCTACTGTTTGTTGACAAGTGTCCCGCACATCCTAAGAATATAAAAGCAAACCTAAAAAACATTAAACTGAAATATTTTCCTCCTAATCTAACGTCTGCTCTTCAACCAATGAACCAAGGGATTATTAAAAATCTTCAGCAGCATTATAGAAAACGAGTCGTAGAGAAAGTCTTGTCCTATATGGAAGAATCAACTCCTATGACTGTGTCGTTACTTGACGCAATCAATCTAAAGGTGAATTAATGCAGAATGTTACTACAGATGACTGGGATGAAGAAGACGATTTTCGTACAGAACGGCAATGGGCAACGATGATGTTTCTTTTGAAGATTACATCGATATTGACGACGCTGTACAAACAATGGGATTCCCAACAGACGAAGACATTTTAGATAGCGTTGTAGAAAATCTAGTTTCTGCTGATAAATGTAAGTTTAAGGTAAAATGTAGCATTGTTAAACACAAATATTATTTATTGTTTCAGACTTAGAGGGGAAGGAGACTTTAGTGAAAGCGAGGTTGAAACAACTGCTGTTATCATACCTACATTTAACCAAGCGTATTCTGCTATCCAGACCCTAAGAAATTTTGCTTCGTCAAGGGAAAATGTTCCCAATACAGTACAGGCGTCGTTAAATGTAGTGGAGGATTGTTTAGAGAAGGATAAATGGCTATTATGACTAAATATATTTTGTTTTATTTGTATGTGTTTGTGCATACTATTACATAATGTATATGTAACTCCTTTTTTGTAATACATAGCTACATAATATAAATTTAAAAATCCTCAATTTTGTGTATTTTTCCGTACTTTAAATTTTCCGTAACTCGAATTCGACCTCCTGTCTCTTGGAGATTCGAGTTAGAAAAGTTTCACTGTATTTTAAATAGGCAAGAAAGTGAAGATATAGTCGCATCGATAGCCGTCAGCACAGAACTCAAAATCTGAGCCATCCATCAACCTTATTTGAAATTTAACTCTTTTTTGTATTGTTAACGTTGAGTTCAATCTTGTCATTTGTAGGTATACTATTTTTATTTTTTACATCATTGCATACATCTAATTCACTAATAACCTTTTCCTTAAGAAATGTCTTGTTTTCTAACAATAATTTTGATTTGTGCAAATTTGAAGAGAAATCTTCGAAACCGTTACTTTCGAGGACGTTATCTAAAGAGCTATTTTCAGTCAATATTTTTTTTCTCGTTCCCTGTCCCATGGAGCAATCAAAACTCATACTTTTCATATTTTTCCCAATGTTGTTCTTGTACAGCGCTGACGTTATTTTCGGTTTGGTATTAGGCGGTAATTTTTTTACAGTCGAGGTGTTGTGGTAACCATGGTATGTATTATAGCCAAAGCTTCCGTGGTCGTAGCACTGTTGATTGGTATAGCAGTAACTTTGATGTAAGGAACCTAGGCTGGTGTTTGATGTTGATAATCCTGTTTTGGAAGTGGATGAAAGAGCTAAAACCAAAAACTTATTGAGAAGGATATCAAGGAATAAAGGAGAAAAGTTTATTCTTGTCTACAGCAATTTTGGTGCAGGGTATAACCAAGACCTTCTAAAAATATTCACACATACACAATTCGTATTTTAAAATTTTATTTGCTTTTTAACTAAATTATCAATTGCAAAATTCCAATTAAAAATTTTAATTCGATTTGTGTATACATGATCTTAAATTATAGGTAACTGTCTCCATTTTAAGGCATTAAACTATCAAAAAGTTGATAAAAATTGTTTAAACAATTTAACGCCGAAATAAAAAGGATATTTTAGCTGCTTGATTGGGAAAACCAGTGGTTGATTTCGATTTCTAACCTGCACAAAAAAACAGATTTTTGTAAATTATTTTGTACCGTTACCTGGTGTAGATCTTTCAGGAGAAGTTGTTTCAATATAATATTCGCCAACATTGCATTCTCCTAGAGTTTCCTCGTCACTGTATCTAGAAATCAACAGGTTCATAAAACTATTAAAAGTAGACAAGCCATAAACCAAACACTATACCTAATGTAATAAATTAAAACAATAAGAAACTAATTATTGCTTAGATATCTTTGAAGGAATACATCTGTTTCAAGTAGTTTACCCTTACTTTTCTGGAGGATTATGCACTAGAGCACACTGATCACTTACAGAACCAGATCGATCGGGTTCTGTGAATGAAGGTGGTCCACCAGAGCCTGGACTCCGCCTCGAACCTAAAAGTTAAAATAACCGTATTTTAATTTAATAAAAAAGTAAGGGACTTAGTTGCTATGGTAATACCTTGCTGAACTTCAACTACAAATACTCCATCTCTGGCGCTGGATGAGTATGTCATTGTTGTTTCCCTACTATCCTCTTCAAGATCCTATATAAATATAAAGTAGTATAAATGTGTTCATAGCCTGATCCCACTTTATATTTTGTGAAAATTTCATTTTGTTTCACTTACATTTCTTTCTTCTGTTTCTACGATAAGATGATTGTTTTTTAGGGTCATTGTGATGATACTTCCATTGGAATTGTTTGGTCTACTAGAACTACCCGATATATCTTCACAAATTTCCACTGCCTCAGTATTTATATCTAGTTGTGTCTCTACTGAGACCTAAAAGCAAAATAAAATTTACCGTTTTTAAAGAAAGGTAAAAATAGAAGCAAAGAAAAGACTTTTTATCATAGGGAAATTAACAAATCAAAAAACTTTCAGAGAAAGACACGATATATAATTAATGCTATTTCGGGTAGAAGACCAAATAAAATAAATCAACCCGTAAGGTTAAAAGTAGATTCAAAAGAGGTTACAGACCTACTATCTGTGGTCAATCATTTAAATAACGTCTATGTCGATCTAGCAACTGAAATTACAAAACATTTACCTACACATCAATTCTAAAAGAAACTACAATGGAAGTGGTCAAAACAGTCTTCTTAAAACCCACTACTGCTATGGGAATTCTAGATAGCTATTATACAAAATCTTACAAATACAAATTCTTGTGGATTGGATCAAGTATAATAACACTTTCTTTTAAACTATCGCCGAAATCATAAACTGTTCTTTTGTTGAGGGCGTTTTTCCTGAAAGCCCAGACTCATCCATGTTACTTTAAGTAGGTACCTAATCCCTTGGATGCATTTTAAAATGTATACTTTTTGACCTGATATCTACTATACAGGGTGGCGCACCGAAAACTTCCACCCAGGTTTATTTTCTTGTTAATAAATACATCAAAATTCACTCGAATACGGGAACCTTAGTTCTCAGGGGGACATATATTTTTGCTATTTTCACCCCCTGCTTTTAAAGGGAAAATTTAAAAGTAATAACATTTAATACCGCTTGTATCAATCAAGTAAATGTTGAAAATGTCCACCTCCAACCTCCATGCAATTGAAATGGCACTGTTCAAAATGTTCGCGAACATTATGGAGCATTGCGAGAGTTATTTGTTGGCACTCGTACACTATTCGTTGTCGTAAGTCTTCCAAAGAATTGGGTTGGATTGCATAAACTTTAGACTTTAAATATCCCCACAAAAAAAAGTCCAGTGGCGTCAAATCAGGAGATCTAGCAGGCCATTCAATGGGACCTTTTCTTCCAATCCATTTTTCTGAAAAATTTTCATCCAGAAACTGTCTAACAGGGAACGCATAATGCGGGGGTGCTCCGTCTTGCTGAAAGTAAATGTTTCTGGCCGATAACGATCATTTTCCTCTATGGCATTCATTGAAGCAGGGTAATAGTGTTTTCCAACAGGTTCAGGTACATTTTACCTGTTTAATTTAAAATAATACAGTTCCCAAAAATTCCAGCCCACACATTTAATTTTTTGGGATGTTGAGTATGCACTTCCCTAAAAATTCTAGGGTTGGAATCCGACCAATACCTACAACCTACTAATTAACTCGCAAAATTGCAAACGGCGATCGTCATCGTCTTTATTAAGTTCATGAACCAGTTTTATTTTATAGGGATGGAACTTATGCGTTTTTAAAGTACGCTGAATCGTTCTACGCGAAACACTCGATACATCTGACACTTTTCTCGTGCTAAGTGTGGGATCGATAGCAATATGACCCGAAACTGCAACTTCTACAGCTTCATTTCTTACAGGATTTTCAACAATCCCTTTTTTGTTTAGCACTGATCCTGTTTCACGAAATTTTGCCACTAATTGTAGCACGTAAGTATGAAACAAGTGTGCATTTAGATGGAATTCTTTATAAGGCAGCTCGAGCACAATCGTTACTTCTAAAAAAAAGTAAAATAATTTCAACCCTTTCTTGAAGAGTATACATCATTTTAATCCGTTATTGAACACACTGAAATGTAAAGCAAAATAAAATTTTATTCTTACTATGAATTTGATCGATGCCTGAAACAAATCGAGTTTTTTCGACTGAACAAGTGAAATTCCAAATCCCTTCTGTTAAGATAGTATCCTTTTTTCCGTATTTTTTACCATTTATTTGTTTACATTAAGGCACAAATTTGTTTACCATTTAATTTCTCGAAGGTACTCAGCCAAATTTAACGAGCGAGGTTCCGTTGGAAAGACAATTTAATTCCTTTTAAAACAAGCTATTGCTCGACCTTCCTTTTTATTTAAGATTTTAAGGGTAAAAGCCACCCCGTCGTAGGGGTTCAAGCAGGAGGGGTGAAAATAGCAAAAAATATGTCTCCCTGAGAACTAAGGTTCCCGTGTTCGAGCGAATTTTGATTTATTTATTAACAAGAAAATAAAACTGGTTGGAAAGTTTTCGGTGCGCCACCCTGTATTGAGTATTGTGTAAGTTGGTGATTGTAATGTGAACCTGTTTATATTTAATTGTATTACATTGCTTTACATATTTTATCATGTCCATTTTGTGTATTTTCCGACTCCGACAGTCTTGCTTGGTAGAAAGTAGAAAAAAAAACATTGTTATCATCGCTGTCATTCTGCTTGCCTTTTTCCTAGTTTGTAGGTATGGGATCAATAAATTCAATTGAGAAATACTTAGTTTTACATAAATCTGTATGTACAAACATACATAACTAAAAGTACAAAAAGTCCAGTTTTGCTATGTGCTACTTACTTTTACCTCTTATACGTCTTTATATTAATTGTCTCCATTTAATTACTAATTATAAGTATCTGTACTACAGGCTATGATGTTAGTTTTTTCAATCATTTATATGATTATATCAAACCACTGTTTTACTGCTATCTTCGATCAATCTCGGTTACTAATTATACATATTATTAAATATTAATTATGAAATTATTCTATTCTATCTTGTGGAATAGCTACGATGTTTGCTATAAAAAGACTTTTTGAGAGATATGATTTGACTCACTGAGCAGCGCCGTTTTTTAAGCAAATGTTTACGATTTAATCAGTTATATGCTTTGGACAGATCTAAACAATCCAATAATTAGGTACATATACATATACGTTTTAAAACATTTTTCATCACCAGCTTATCGAGACTACACTGAAGAATAAGAATATAATTCTTAAAGAGTTCTTAAAATTTGTTTGGCGGATTCATTTAAAAGCATATCATAAAATTTGGTTTTATGTGCTTTTTACTACCAAAATTCTCATACGATACGAATCTAAGAGGGCTTTTTTGGATGTATAATAAAGTGCATACTTCTTGTCATAAAATTCTTAGAAAAATAATAAAGTGAAGTTATAGCCTGAAAATGTAAGATTTTTGTTACACTTTACAACTGCTATACTTCACGTATTTTTTGCAAGATCTGTCATAAAATTTCTGTTTTTTACATATTATTATAATTTATTTGATGCTACTATAGTACTAGCCTAATATATTTAAATTCTATCAATTTAATACATAGTTCGTTTTTCAATTAATATAAAAGGATACCACAGGTTTTTGGTTTTAATTGGGTTTAACTGTTAAAAAGCTATACATTATGCATTAATTTTTTATGCAGACATAAAAAAATAACCAACTTAAAATTCCATAAAGAGAGCTAAGAAAGGATCATTAGTTTGTCAATGGACCATAAAAAATGACGCCCATTTGTGCTGCGAAAAAACATGCAATCGGCAGAATTAAATAAACATCCTGTCTAAAATCGCCTAAATATTTAAGACCGTCGAAACGGTATCTACAAGTTTGCGAATTCGTCATTTTAAAGCTTGATTTGTCAATTCTGAGATAATGTCATGCCATGACATTGGTTTGGATGTTTTTATTGATTTTTAACGGCATTAATGGACATTGTGAAAACCAATATTATAATTGTCAGCTTTTCTGCCAATTAGAACTAATTAGGTCTCTAAGAGGTGTGTATAAAGTGCTGGCACAAATTCCTAAGACCTTACTCTTGTACTAAAGTCGGTAGTTTTTGAATTACAGTTCATTTTTTAAAACTTCTTTCAAAATATTTATCCAAATAATTGCCGAATTTGCACGAAAGTTGGTAGTAAAAGGTTTTTGGGTTCGATCTCTTTATAGTTATTTATGTATCTATGAAATTATAATGGTCTTAATTACCGAGGGCAAAGTTTACGTCCCGAGGGCCTTTGGCCCGAGGTAATTGAGTCCCTTATAATTCCAGTGATACATAGATAATTTTATTTCTGACCGATTTTAGTAACATTTTGTTCATTTTTAAAGTGGAATATATGTTTCAATAGATGACAATCAAATTGACATTAGATGTCAATTGTTTGATTTTATGTCAAATTTTTTTTAATATCCCAAGGGAGTTATGACCCTTATAATTCCCGCGTAACTAAGACGTTATAAGCTAATAATATACCGGTCAGAAATAAAATATGTAATCTGTCTGTAACCTTTCTGCATGTTCTTAATTTCCGCGACGTAGTAATAAATCATATGAGGACTATCGGCATCAGGTTGATCTGGCTGGTCGAACATTTCATCTGATATTTCTGAGCTACCAGAGTCAGAAAAAGACTGGTCTAAATCTCCATCGGAGGAGTTTTTTCAACTTTCTATTTTTTCTGTGTAATGTTTCTATATAACTGTTCCTTTGCTCTTTTTTAGTTGTTCCTTTCTTTGTTTTACAGCTTGTAACTTTTTAGCCTCTAGTTGTTCCGGTGTGTCAGAATTCTGCTTTTCCCTTTTTTACGTTTACTCCCAACCTTGATGTACCTTGCAGATGCCACCACCGGCAGCACTAGCCTAAACCAAAAGTTCTAAAACTATTCAAAGACTTTTTCACTTTGGGTTTGTGTAAGTAACATTTGTTGGGATTTTATAACAAATAATAATATAACCCCAGAAGATAAGTTCAACCCGTTTCTATCATTTTTAAAGAATTGTGCTGACTTGGAATTCTCGAAAAAAAAAGCTCAGGTCACTGTTAAAAAAGCAAATGACTATCATTCAAAATTAAGAAAAGCAAAAAAAAACAGCGAATTAAAGCTACCCGGAAGACCAGAATTACAGTCCTAAAGCTGTCTGGGACATAGTAAAATCTTAGAACCCAACTTAGAACCTAACCTGCCAAATAAAATTTTTGTAGATATCGTATTTAAACTTTTCAATATTAGATGTGACACTTATCGAGGTTAGAGATCTAATAAAAGCCCTTAAAAACAAAATCAGGCAAAACTATTTTTGCCTTAATAGTAACATTATCAAAAGTGTTTTAAATGAAATAGTTTATTCCCTTACTAAACTCATTAACTTATGTTTCAAAGATTCTGTTCATCCATTAAAGATAGCCAGGGTAGTAACAATTCCAATAGTGCCAATATGTTTAAAAAAGCGTTAAAGAACAGAATCACATCCAACAAGACTGGCTATAAATAAATTGGTGGAACTACTCAATGCAGGGTATGATCATGGGGAATACGTGGGGGCCTTGTTTTGCGACCTTAGTAAACTAAACTTCTAAACAAAGGTAAAGATCCAGATGAAATCGATGCAGTTGTGAGGGAGGCACACTCAAAGGTTACTAAATGTTTTGCAAGTAATAAACTAAATTTAAATTAATCAATGACAGAAATTATATATTTTTCATTACGACCTCTCCAGGACTTGCAATGCTCAGAATCAATTCGTCTCTTGGGGTTCAGGTTGACCCAAAAATGACCTGAAATACTCATATTAACGGCGTATGTAACAAAGTGGTTTCTGTTGTTTTTGCACCAAGGAATTTGGTGAATGTGGAATCTGGAAGGTTTGTACGAACAGCTTCCCGTTCATGCATTCCGAAGATAAACCCATGGATTGAGGTTAGTTAAAACGCACTTAATAATTATTCACTTAGCCCCTTTCGGCCGAAGACAACAATCAACAATCCTGGTTGCGCCACTGTTTACACTTAACTTTTTCAATCGCATTATGTTCCAACGGTCTCAAAATCCTTGAAACCGGTCAAAATCCCGACATTTTTCGTCTAGTCGCTATTATTGCATAGATAGCGCAAATAAAGCGCAAAACACTACCCAGTGGGTTTACTAACCGCCGAAAATGCATTCTGCATATTATCGCGATCGTCATCGCTCCGTCCCTGTCCCACTTATGTGGGTGACGGAGACGAAAAACGACGGTTTCGACTTTTTTTCTCTCTCGGTGTCTTTTTTTAACGCGAATTCGATTAGACGCGTTAGAAAGAGTGAGTGGTAGATTTTATAGCAAATGGTTTGACTTTGGCATTTGGCAAAGTCAAATAGCGAGGCTCGGACAAGGACATTTTCTGGCTACAGGTTTTGATATACAGGGTAAAAAACCAAAAATAATAAAATTTCGATTTGCATTATTTACCATACAAATTTATCAACATAAACACGTATTATTCTTCATCATTGCATTTCGACCTTTTAACAAGGTTTTGGTAAACCCCTTGTATGATTCCTGGTAAGGAGTTAACGATGACAAAAGGGCAGCCTGCAATTTTTGCTACAACCTTTAATATTCTTAATAGATTCATTTATACTATGGCTAAGACTAAATCACAGGTTTATCAATCAATTTTGTGATTAAGGGTATTTATATGTCGCACAATTATATATCATTATATATGTATTACTGCCACCACCAAAAAAACAACTCAGGAACGGAAGAAAACTGCTTATTGTACACCGCAAAAAATACAAAAATCATCTGTCAATATCAACTTAAGTTATTAATTTATATTAACCTAAACTAATAAATAAAAATGAGCTAATCTGCATCACCCAAAAACTTCCTTTTATAGATTTTCTCGCATGAGATTGAAAAGGCCACTCTCGTTGAAGACTCCAGCAGTAATCGGCCATCATGTGATGTCCCATCTACCCAAATATCTCTCTTCCATAGTTTTTATATTCTGGAATCGTTTCCCCTGTTCTTCACTAAGGTCGCCAAGATTTTCTGGGAATCGTTCCAAGTGGCTGAGGAGATAATGAATCTTAATGCTCATATTACACCTGTGTTAGTTAAAGTTGTTGAGCATATCTTCCACCATCTCTCGGTAATTTTCCGATTTCTTGTTTCCTAGAAAATTTTGCACAATTTTAACAAAAGAGCACCATGTATTAAATTCAGTTTCGGTCATCGAGTCTGTAAAAAGTGAATCTTTTATCAGCTCTCTGATCTAAGATCCATCTCATCCATCAAATATTCCGGCTTTCAATTTCTCCTTGCTGAGTGCTAGAAATTTACTGGACATATATTCAAAACACGCACTATTCTAGTTTAAGGCCAATTGTTTCATTAGTCCTAGTTTAATATGCAAGGGAGGAAATATGATTTTTTTTTCGTTCAACCAACGCTTCATTAATTACATTAGCTTCTCCTTGTACTATAGCATCTCTTCAAGGCCACTCTCTTCTAATCCAGTGTTGATCCTTAGCCCTGCTGCCCCAAAGACACAGGAAACAAGGATATTTTTTATAACCACCTTGCTGTCCCAAAAGAAAGTACACCATTTTTAAGTCAACACAGATTACCCACTGCTGTTCGCCATATTTAATTTTTTTAAGCACTAACTATATTGTTTTTTATTATTCTTTTAATTTTGTAGAATGGCCAATTGGAATACTTCCATATATGTTACTGTTATGTAAAAGGATACACTTTAAACTTCGTTTCGAACTGTCGATAAAGAGACGCCAATGGTCTGGTGTGTACTCTGTTATACCCATTTTCTCTAACAGACCTTTAATATCATTACAAAAAACCATATTATCCTCCTAAATGGCGAAAGATCCTTTTCTCTGTTACGGTAGTACGTAATTTTGGTACCTGGATAAAGAAGATTCTTTTTATTTAGTCTGGAGGCAAGTAACTCGGCGGACTCTTTTGGGAGGTTTAAATATCTGACAAGGTCACTTAGCTCCTCCTGAGTAAAGCGTTCGGGACTTGTTAAATCTCCTGCAAAATCATTGTCCTCTTTTTCAAATCGGTCACTCTGCAGCTCATCAGATGACGTTTCGACTGTATCCTCTGGTAACGTAGGCAGGCTGTTGAAATTGGTATTTCTTCAGAATGCTAAACAGGTCTTCTTGCTGACTCCAGGTGAGGATAGTTCCACTTATGCCGATTGTTACGATTAATGCCCTTTATCTTCACAAGACAAAAATAACAATCGTCAAAGTGGCTATTTTGTTTCCTCCATACCATCGGAACACCAAACTTTAATAAACACTTTCTTTATCCTTTTGTACATTGTCGCAGGCTGTCGACACAGGTTTTGCATACAATATGCGGAGCCCATGGTTTATTTTGGTCTCCTAAGTGAACACCAAAATTTAATCCAAATAAGCCTTTTTCACAAAGCCACAAATCACTCTTCTACTTTCTTTTAAAATGTACTTGCCACATATGTATGTAGCAAAAAACGCCCGAATGCTTTACGCAACTACGCCTACTTGTAGAAGTTATGTTTAAATACGATTTTTCAAAAATCACACTCTTGCAATGAAGCTAAAGTTTCAACTAAATGCATGCAGGCAATATTCCCCATAATATAATCCCCATATTATGAGGATTATATAGGTACTAATACCCTAGGACACAAGCCAAGTTAACGAATTAATTTATGAGGCTTACGGTATACAATTTCATTCACTTTTATTGCCTTCTATTGTATATTTCGTGCTAATTGCAAATACGAAAATAAGAAATCTGCAGGTGCAAGAAAATTCCAGGAAAATTTATTTCTTATCTGTAATAATTATATGATCTTTTGCCAATATAAGATTAGGTATTTCCAGTGATTTATGGATAAATAGGTATAATTAAAAAGGCATTAGTCCTGGAATTAGTGAAGTTTTTGATAAAATGTATGGCCATTATAATTGTCAAATATATTAATATTACAATTTATTATGAGAGTAGGCTCTATCTCAAAAACTAAAGCTGATACGAAGAAAAGCTAAGTGTTTTTGGAATCATTGCATTCAAAATAACTAAAATCAGTTGTTTTTTGTTCGGCACCAAGACAAAAAATTTTTTATTGGGCTGTGTTATTAGTGTCGTTTGTCGTACAGGTGAGTCAGAGGATGGTCACTCTATTAACGTTGAAGGATCACATTATATAAAAAAAATCTTTCTTTTTGTTTTTCTCACCTTGTATGTGGCGAACAAAGTTCTGGTTCTTTTTATAGAAAGCGCAATAGACCAACAGAATGACGTTATGTTTTTTTAAATGTGGGAATTATTGGGCGTTGCATTTGGGCCAATGCACTTTGAAAACCCAACGACCTGGTGAACAGTAAATAAGAAGGAATTTGATAATTTGTTTTTTAGGTATACAACTCTATCGATTGTACAAATATTTATGGGCTTGAGTCATGATTATGTCTGTTTGCCATTGACAAATTTTAGAACTTTTAAAGATTTAAAATCGCAACTGCATTTATGAAATAAGACGAGTCGTCCCTGAAAATTAGTAACGTAACCGCGGACACAGCGCTATTCACGAAAATGCATTCGCGCCCGGTCCCGGGTCTACGCCCGGTCATTCACTTCCAAATTCGGCGACCCAAGCTGGTTCCTACTCATTTTCTCCCTCTATCCCATTAGAAACCCATCGACCAGAAGAGAATGGAAGATATAGAGCCGGAAACATGGTCCAGCAAAAAAGACTGCGCGGCATGCACTTGGTTCTTTTGGGTTCTTTTTTGGTAATTGCATCGGTGAACATTTGCTATGCCATTATCGAGAGATGCATGGAGAATTTCTTTAAAATAATGGTTCCCTGTTGTTCATCGTCTTTGTCTTTTTTTTTTGTTAAGATTTGTTTCGACATATCTTGTAATTATTACATTTATTGAATTATATACTTCGAGGAAAGCTGCATCTGCAACTTCTTGGCTTCTTATTCATTTTTTTTTTATTCTATCAGTATATTATAGAATATTTAAATAATTATAATTATTATTAAACAATAATTAATTAAACGTTCAAACAACCCTCCATTAACGTCTAAACAATATCTCAACCGATTATAAAATTCATTTCTAACATTGCTGTGTTGACATTGAGAAATTCTGTCACATTCTAACGAAATACAGTTTTTAAGCTGGTCTAGATTTTCAAGTTTTACATCTGTATAAATAAAATTTCTTAAGTGACCCCACAGAAAGAAGTCGTTTGGCGAAAGGTCAGGAGACCTGGCTAGCCAAAGGAATACCATCCATTTGATATCAGATCTCCTGATTTTCGCGTACAACTTCTTCTAGTGCGGGTTCAATTTAATTTTGTAGTAAGTCCAAATAGGTTACTAAAGCGCCTTCAATGAAAATGTTGTCACTGACGCTACTTTTCCTTTTGTCAATGTCAAATAATAATTTGCTGGTGGTTGCTGTATGAAGGTTTCGTAATTTAATTTATATTTTTAGATAATAAAATATATAAATATATAATTTAGATTTAAGATGTTACTAGTTCGGGAACGTAGAGAACGAAACTGATCACATCACTCATATATAATCATTCCCTTCCTCGGCTGTTCTCCAGAAATCTTCTTACCAAAAACAGTAGGAAAAGCGAGCTCTCTCATTGATCCCTAGTATTAATGAATATTATTTCATGTGTTACATTGAGAACTCCGCCCACATTTCTCCTGAGAACAGTGCTCCCAGTTTCGAGAATTAGGACCCTGATCAATTCAGTTCAAGCCATCCTTACTTGTTGAAGATCATTCGTCACTACATATATTGTTTTGTGTTGAATTTTATAAGATCAAATACCTTAAATAGTTTTCGAATTTCGTGGATAGTTTGAATATTCCAACGAGAACTTGTCACTAAACGAAATGCTTGCCTTAAAACTGTTTAAATGTTCTTTGTTTATCCTTTCCTTTATAATATAATGATCACGATCGCGCTATGACTTGGAATTTTACGCATTTTCGGTGAAATAACGTAAAACTTAGATTTCTACAACAGAATAAATAAAATTTGAAGTAATAGTTTAACAACAGCTAGCACTGCTATTAGAGCCTATAAACACCCATCAAATTATGTCGAAAATTATACGCCCAATCATTAACAAAATGATATGCAGATGGGCATCAGATAACAATGGTGAAAGAACATTGAAAGAAAAAGCTTGCATAAAATGCCCTCGGGGCCAGAAAAATAAAAACTTACGAAATAATACGAAGTTTCTATATAAAAATGCATCAATTTCGGCAAATTGCAGGGTTTGCGTGATCAAAGTTGGCCATATAATCACCTTTCAGGCCGATGTATGGTGTTTTCAAATGTCAGTAACCTGTATAATAGTCGTTAGTGTTTGAATTTGTAGCACTTGCTGAACGATTTTGGTCTGTTTCCTGGAAATATAGACGAATTCGGGGAAGCAACTTTAAAAACCCCATCTGGTTGCTTTACGTAATGAATTTCGTGGGTATTAGACTTTGAAAATTGTATAGGTAGAGCCAATAGATTTGACCACATTTGTTAGTGTGGAGTATGGCGTTCTTGATTGTCTATTGACAAATGTTTTGGTAGAAATGAAATGTGTGTTGGGAACATTCAAAAAATATGTAATTTTGTGGCAGGGCTTGCTATTTATTTTTATGTAAAGTAATGACTTTATTCAAGAAAGTTTTAATAGTAATTTGGGTCCTGTTCTGATCTAGGTTAATTATTTCTTAAAGTTCAATTCAAGAAGAATAAAGCAATGTTACGGCACTGCCCAAGTCGCATTATATAAAAAAGTTTTAAATTTGAATAGTATTAAAAAATATGTATTTTATGTGTACGATATGTGCAAAAACAATTAATTATCATGGGTATTTTGTAACGTGACAAAACCCCACAGTTACACAAATATGATAAACAAAGTCTCGCCCGATCGACCTAAAAATTAAAAATTCGCGAAAACGTAATTAGTGCTTTCTTCCTAATGAGCGGTTTTTGTGCAATGTGCATTAAAATAACAAAAAAAGTCGTTCGCGTATCTAAAAATACACCGTGTGACCTCCTAAAAAGTTTAAATTTCTGGTTAATGACCCTTTTAAACAAATAATGAAATGGTTGAAGGATGTAGCGTCTGACATTCAAATTTGCTTTTTTTCTTCGGGAGCAAAAATGTTAGTTTAGTGGTTTATTGCTTTCTCGATAAGTTAGCATTAAGTAAATTACCTTTAAACTGATCTATCAAACCTTTTTGTATCTGTCAGTTACAAGTACTCATGATCCAAGGGATATGTTTTTAGGGAAAAGAAAGATAAAAAGTAAATATATCTACAGGGTGTCCGGTAAGTGCCTCCTAATTTCTAGGTAACATACAGAGGAGGTCAAAATAACCCTAATATTTACTTTTTTGGCTCTAACTTTTAAACCGACTTGTATAATTTAATGAAATTTTATTATTTATTAAGGCCATTAAGAGTCATTATCCATACTATAGTAGATTATTTGCATCGTCAGGGAAGTCAGGACGGACGCCACCACATTCATTGGTCCAAAATTTTAACCGGTGCCATTTGAAAGAGCTGAAAACTGATTTTTTAAATACTCTGCATGGTCATTCCTCTTCAATTATTTCAATGAAAACAGGCGGTTTTCGAGATAAATCAGTTTTTATGGGAAACACTCAAAAGTTGCTAATGATAAACAGAAACAGGTAAAAACCAGGTTGTTATGGTTAATACCTACATAATAAATTGCTATTAACGGAACTTTTTAAAACCGCCTTCAAGAAAAAATAAATAAAAAAAATGGAAGAATATTCTTACGCAAAATATGCTGATTTGCATTTAATTTTTGGTGAAGCACTATCTAACTCTTCGAAGGCAAGAAGACTGTATTCTGAAAGATTTCCAGCCCGAACATTGCCTAGTGAAACAACCTTTGAAAGGGTTCATGGGTGGGGGCTGGCATTAACGGAAATAACCTTATAGGTTCATTTGTTTTGGAGGAAAGACTCAATGGTGGGATTTATTTACTTGAGATCTCTCAGATAAATATGATTTAAACCATTTAAATGATATACCTCTAAAGCCATAAAGCTCAAGCTTCTTTAATAATATATCATGGCGAACACAATCAAAAGTTTTAAAAATATCACAGAATATTGCTGCAGCAAAATGTCCTTCATTTAATTTAAAATAAAGATGTTCAAGAAATGAAAAAATAGCATCACTAGTCTTTTTATTTTTTTGAAATGCAAATTGGTTTGTATTTAAAATATTGTTTTTATTTAAAAAAAGAAATCATTTTATTTTTAACAAATTTTTCAATAATTTTAGAAAGTGTTAGAAGTAAAGAAATTGGTCGAAAATTAGAAGCAGATTCACAATCACCTCCTTTATGAACTGGAATAACAATAGCTGATTTAGGGCATTGTGGAAATATTCCATTTTCAAAAGAAAGATTTATTGCCTTCGCTAATTTTTCTATAGTGGTAACTGCCGAATTGTAGAAGATAATAATTTAGTAGAATGTATATGGTGTATTATTTTTTCTGATTAACATTGTCTGACATATTTAACGCTAGGCGTAGGAGACAGTGATCCAAAATAAAACGACATTTAAAAACACTGGAATTAGCTTAGCCGATACTAAATAATATGGCCTTGTGCATTTGGTGACCTCAATTCGTATCGTTGCACTTTTGCATTGCTCCAACGAATTTTTTACACGTAATTTGGCAGGCAGATGTATTTTGTTACATGGAGGTTGTTTCGTTAGAAAGAGAGGAGAGCATTTAATGAATTAATATGCTTGTTAACGAGATATACAGAGCGAGGAAAAAGAAAATCAAATCAAAATACGCTTTATTGTCATAAAGTATTATTTTTATGGACAAAGCCTTTTTTTTAAATTAATTTAACAATAAAATATAATAATATAGTAAAACTTAAAATATCGGAATAAAAAAAAATGCAAATAATTATGACAGAGTATCACCAAAATATTCATCTAGAGTATAATAAGTTTTTTCCAATAATAAATTTTTAACATTTTTTTAAACATTTTAAAATTTGACATTTTCTTAATAAAATCTGGAAGATAATTAAAAATATTTTTAGAATCATAAATTATGGATTTTTTTAGAAGACTTGAAGAAGAAATAGGAAACATATATTAAAGGTTTGTCTTGTATTATAAGTATGTGAATTAATACTATTTCTATGCTTTTTATGAATTAAACATACGTACTGTTTCCAATACAAAAATTGAAGTTAGTATTAAAATTTTTTGTGAGATAAATAGAGTTTTACAAGAACCTTTAGATCAAGCTTTGCACAAATATCTGATAGCTCTTTTTTGTAAAATAAAAATTAAATTTAGAAGATATTGGCTTGAATTTTACCAGAAACAAAGTCCATATCTCAAAAGAGATTCTATTAAAGCAAAATAGACATTTCGAAGAACCGCCATATTCATTTTATGAGAAAGTACTCTCAGAGCATAACATCCTGAAGCTAATCTTCTACATGACTTTTTGATATGTTCATTAAAAGAAAGATTTTGAGTAACTACTAACTGACCTGAACTAACCTGAACATTTAAAAGTTAATATATTTATTTTAGTGAAATTAAATGAGAGTAGATTAGAGTCACACCACTTTTTAACATTTATTAAATCTTCGTTAATTATTTTAATTAATTCATTACAATATATACTATGCCAAAGTACTGTTGTATCATTAGGTGATTAATATATATTAAAAACAGTAATGGACCGAGAACTGAACCTTGAGGTACTCCACAATTAATTTTATTACTTTTTGATTTCTTACCATTTAACAATACTACTTGAGATCTTTCAGATAAATATGATTTAAATCATTTAAATGATATGTCTCTCAAGCCATAAAGCTCAAGCTTCTTTAATAATATATCATGGTTAACACAATCAAAATCTTTAGAAATATCACAAGATATTGCTGCAGCAAAATCTCCTTCATTTAATTTAAAATAAAGAAATTCAAGAAATGAGAAAAAAGCATCACTAGTATTTTTGTTTTTTTGAAATGCAAATGGGTTTGTATTTAAAATATTGTTTCTATTTAAAAATGAAATCATTTTATTTTTAACTAGTTTTTCAATAATTTTAGAAAGTGTTGGAGGTAAAGAAATTGGTCGAAAATTAGAAGCAGATTCACAATCACCTCCTTTATTCAGGTTGTTTTTATGAACAGGCTACACTGCAGAAAAAATCCTTTATGGCGCTCTGCGAGTGGTGTGCTAGCGAGGGAAGCGATTCACGTCGGTCTTTGTGGGGAAACGCGACCTTAGCAAGATCGTTTCAGAGTGATGACGGTCTCCAGATTAGCCCAGATAAAGGAATTTTTGAACAGTAACGTTGGAAAGCTGCGAGTAACGTCTATTGAATAGGTATCATGAAAATTTTTGTAAAAGAGGCTTATGTCACCCACCTGACTGCAATTAGAAGAGTATACAAGGTGCCCCATTTAAATCGCCAAATATTAAAAAAGACAGTACCTGCTGTGGCACTGACATCAAACAAGTTACACCAAAGTACATCACAATAGAGTCTAGTATTTAAGAATTACACAAGATGCCGAACTCATCGAGTAGAAACTATGAGAAATTAAGAAAGAAAGTAAGTGTTATTGAAAGTAAGTTATGATAAAAGCAGCCAGCATATACTGGAGATTTTTTAAAAAAGCTGTGGGTATGTTTTTTTTTTATTTAAAAGGCGGAAGCATTTCTTCTGTGATATCCATGAACCTCAGAATTAAGGGTACGAGTTTTTATCTTTTTGGATGTAGGTCAAAAGCTTAAATAAATATACTGATGGGAGGGTTAAGATATTCTTTGTTTTCAAAATTTGCACACAGGAAGTTTTATAGGAAAGATCAAAGACAACCACGTTATATGAAATTACACGCTTAACCAAGTTAAAGATAGCGTAATAAGCCCTGTTGAACTTAAAAAATGAGCACAATGAAATAGTCACAGAACCCGAAGAATTGTTGCAAATCTGGAGAAAATATACAATTAGTCTTTTCAGCGACGACAGATCAGAGAACCCCAAACGGAAATATCCACTCTATCAGGACCAAGCATACTAAAAAGTGAAATTATACACGCCATCAGTTTAATGAGAAATAACAAAGCTTCAGGTCTTGATGATATGTACTCGGAAACGTTTCACTTAATTAACGAACAAAATCTTGAAACGATCGTAAGACTCTTCCCTGAAGAATGGCTCCGCTCCACGTTCATTACCCTACCATAACCGAACAGCGCAACCTCGTGTAAAGATTATCGCCTTATCAGCTCAATGAGCCACTGTCTGAAACTTTTCCCTCGAGTTCTACACACCAGGCTTTATCGAAAATGTGAGGAAACAAGTGGAGTCAGACAATTCGGATTTAAAAGCGGATTCGGAACTAGAGAAGCCATATTCAGCCTCCAGACATTGATCCAAAACTGCCAGGATCAAAGAAAAGATGCCTTTATGTGTTTCATTGACTATGAGAAGGCATTTGACAACGTTAAG
Organism: Polydrusus tereticollis; assembly: GCA_963920685.1. NCBI lineage: Eukaryota > Metazoa > Arthropoda > Insecta > Coleoptera > Curculionidae > Polydrusus > Polydrusus tereticollis. The sequence continues at coordinate 8,385,019 of OY987333.1, read as the reverse complement.
CACAATCTAACATACCTCGGAGATTTGGGACTGGATGGAAAAGATATAAGACTAATCGGTAATCTGTATTGGCACCAAAAGGCAGAAATTCGAATAAGCAACGTTGGAACAACTGAAGATTTTGAAATTAAAAAAGGCGTTCGCCAAAGATGTATCTTATCCCCAATGTTATTCAACCTATACGTGGAAAGAGCATTCTCCGAGGCAACCTAAGATAGCTACTTTGGAATTAAAGTAAACGGAATCCCCATCAATAATATCCGATATGCGGATGATACCGTGATATTGGCAGATAATGCACATGATCTCCAAAATCTACTAAATCGAGTCAATGAAGAAAGCAAAAGACTAACCTTAAAAATTAACATCAGTAAAACCAAGTTTCTGATTGTTAGTAAGAACGATATTCCACACACTCGAATACATATTAACGAAGAGAACATCGAACAGGTCACACAATTTAAATAATTGGGATTAACCTAGAATGGGATCCGGATCAAGAGATGAGATGCAGGATCAAACAGGCTAGAGCAACCCTCATAAGACTTCGAAAATTCCTAATAGACAAGAACTTGAATTTCAACCTTAGATATAGGATGGTAAAGTGCTATGTCTGGTCCGTTCTCCTGTACGGTGTTGAGGCGTGGACGTTGAAGGTATCAATACTATCAATCATCAACAAAATTGAAGCCTTAGAAATGTGGATCCTACGGCGAATGTTGAAAGTGTCTTGGATCGATCACGTGAAAAATGAGGACGTTCTCCAAAGAAACGGTCTAGCAGAACGAGAACTTTTCGAAAATATCAAGATAAGATAAATAGGTTATATCATCTCGCAGGGATCTGCACGGCACTAGAAGAAGAAGAAGAAGAGCTTTGAGCACAGTGAGTCAACATGCTCAACAAACCTTAAGCTCTCGTCAACAATTACTCTCAGAAACAAGGCTGATTTGTTCGTTTTAAGAATCATAATTTATTTGGACAGTTACTTCCTGGTCTGTAGATATTATGGCTTTCTACAAAAATAGTCTTATCCCAGTCCCCAAAAAGCGCAAGATACTCTGAAACCTATTTTTTGCGTCATCGATTGATTCCCCCGCTACTACGATAGAAGTATTGTCTGCGTACATAAATGGTTCGCCCTAAACAGAAAAGTGATTCGTCAAGTCATTTACATACAGGAGAAATAGGAGAGGATTAAGGACGCTACCCTGCGGGGTGCCTAAATCTATGTCGTAGACATTAGACTGAACGTCATTAATTTTCACAACCACGCTTTTATTTTTGAGCAAGGAAATTCACCACAGTTATTAAGCGTTAAAAATGGGCGATTTAAATAGAGCACCCTGTATATGGCAACAAAAGCTATTGAGGTGTATAGAGGTTCTTAGTTTGATAAAGTAATCCAAGCTTCTGCGTGACTCTCCCAAAACATATATCTAATATGACCATCCAAATTGACGCCCAATAAATTAGTTGATGAAGCCAATGGAATCGAGCTTTACTTAAAAAAAAAACGACCATGTATAGGAAAGGAGGTTAGAAGAGGGATACCATATGGGACCTTTGACCGACTCCGACATTGATGGTACGGGTGTCTGAAATAAATGCATTTATCGCCACTTACAGAGAGCTGTCTTAACATCAACAATGAACCCAAGTAAGCCAGCTTTGGCAATATCTAGTGCTACCGTCCATTCCTATTGCTTTGTTCCAAAGATGGGTATAAGCTAGAGAAAATCTAGACTTACGGAATCCATACGTCGCTGGTAATATTGAGGTAGTGTTCTAGGTAAGGTTTGTTAACTGTGTAAACTGGTTAAAAAAATGTGGTACACTGTTGTGTCTTAAATACAACTTTACGTCATAATATGCTAAATGTGCGCAAAAATTTGCTATTAAAAAAAAAGATTGATCGGGTCACCAAAACCTTTGTATGTATCTAGTGCATTGTAAAAATGCAAAAACCTATTGATTAAATGTGCATTTTTTACAAATGTGCTAGTTGCTGAGTTAATTTTATGTTTTTTTTTACAAATGCATGCTGATTTTCTCGTCGAAGTGATTTTGAAAATTTAAACAAGTAAAAGGCATTTAATTATTTCCAAAGTGGAAAAAAATTTGTAAAACTTTCATTGATTTACTTGTGCATTAACACAATAATTGAAACTCAATAATTGTCAGTACTGCTTAACACAAGAAAAAGATTAGACCTCTCACAAGCGAACAAAATTTTGATTCCATAAAAACTGGAGACCATTAATTTAGACATACCTGTAGGAACCAATTTATTTTAGATTAAAAATTTATCTAAACTTTTAAAAGAATTCAATCCAATCAAACTCACTTGAAAAATTTTAATTTCGTATTTTCAGAAGCGAATAATATGTAGCCTAAAATAAATAATACTGGTCCGTAATGCAAATAAAACAATTAAGTCTTTCTCCACAAATTTAATAAAAACGGGGTTATTGTGTTCCCTACATGTTTCGGACGTCCAGACGTCCATCTTTAGGGAATGCTAGAAGGGATTACATATTGGTCAGACGACCGGTTAAAATGAAGTAAATAATATGACAACCAGAATTGAATTAAGTAAATTTTTAGAGTTGCCTCAAATTAATGAGTACAAATAAATGAAAGTAGGAATTTCAAAATTGAAAACGGAGTAAACTTGTAAATTAAATGTGAATGTTGATGATATGAATATTTTAGTTATGGATTATGAAAAAGCATAAAAGTTTAAGTGAGAGAAAATTTAGATGAAGATTGTAGAAATTAAGAAGTTTTAGATTTTATTAGGTATTGTTTAATAAATTAAAAATCTTAAAGACACATTTATATTGGTATACTTTTCGTAATGATACAACCAGTTTTCTAGCATTGCCTAAATCTACATGAAATGGGTCTCTTCCAAAACCATGCAAATCAAACTTGTCGCAGTTGCGGTAATAGATATTCCAAGGTGAAAAATCAGACGGTAACGAATCGAAACAGGGGAATCAGCATTATTAATGATTTCTATTAAGAATGTGCAAAAATCATTATATGTATTGTACAAAATTGCATGGTATTGTAAAGGTCCTTAAAATTGGAAAAAATAGAAAAAAATATTAATTTATAATTAAAATCTGAATAAAAAATATAAATTGATCAGGTTAGTCAGGATGAAATGATGCCTCAACTTAAAGGCCCTGAGATTATCCATTCAACGCTTCCAATTTTTCTAAATTTAGTTATGTAGTTTGTACGAAAACGCCTTTTAAAGATTAGGAAAAAGCACAGCTTTTTAAAATAAAGGCACTTTTTTAATACACCATTTAGTCACTGTGCTGCTAATTTGTATTAGTTTTTAGACATGAAATTAATTTTGTCCATTGTAAAATATTTTATGGTAGAGGAAATTAAAGTCTTACTTGTTATATTTCACAATTATAATTTTCAGTTGCCTGAACACGTCGTTCGACCCTTGCGGATCATTATCAAAGAAGTACAAGACAATACTAAATTCTACGTATAGTTACAAAGTTAATATCTAAGTAATAGTAATGGTAAACATGTCAACATGTCATTAAAATAAAATCAGGGAGATGAGGTGAATTGACAGACAGATTATGAGTTATTTTGATCCTTAATTTTCGTTTGGACAGGAACAGAGCGACAACTACAACAATTTCTAAACCTTCTAAATGGCTTAAATACTAAAATTCAATTTACCATAGAAAAGCAAACTGACCACTCAATCAATTTCTTGGACCTTACAATAATAAATGAAAACAACCAATTAACCTACCAAATCTATAGAAAACCAACGACAACTGATATAGTTATACCAGCAGACCCAAAACATCCCCAACAAACCAAACTAGCTGCGTTCAATAGCATGGTCCACAGATTAGTCAACATCCCACTTTCAGAAACTTCATATAATAAAGAATTAGACATAATACAAACTATAGCCTTAAACAACGGCTATCCAACAACACTTATAAACAAAATACTAAAGAAAAAACTCAGACAAAAAACACAAAAACTACTCTACCGAGGACGTCCCCTTCCATCAAACGCGAAATACAGTTCAATCAGATATACAGGTCACACAAGTCCAAAAAATCTCTAAAAAACTCAAAAACCATAAACTTATTCCCATACAAGTCAATAAAAATAACCTAGGTAAATACATAGCTAATTCAAAAATTAAAAATTAACACATAGCGGGGTCTACCAAATACAATGTGATGACTGTGATGGAATCTATATAGGTCAAACAGGTAGAAACTTTAATACTAGGCTTAAAGAACATAAAACATCCATTTAAAAAAAAACAAAATATAACAGGAATAGCGGATCACTGTATAATAAATAACCACTAAATATCCAACAAAATAAAACCGGTATATACTCAACACAAGGGTAGAAAACTCAACCTATTAGAAACAATAGCAATTTAAAAAAGCTTTAAGAAATCGATGTAATGTTGTTAATAATCAAATTGAAATACCTTCAGGTGCCAATCTAATACTTAATAGTCTCATAACTTAGGATAAGTATACAATAAACACTGTCAATAATTATGAACGAAAAGACCCATAATTATATACACAATATCATTTTCTTAATTTTATTACTTATAGCGAATTCCATTGGTAAAAAAAGTGCGGAACGAGTGCAAAATTTGAAAACCATTGGACATTTCAGTGCAAGTATTTGTAAACCATTGGGGAACCGGTGCAACAAGTGTTGCTCCGAGTGCAATCAGTTCCGCACGTGCTCTTGGAGACCGTGCTGCACCGAAACTATATGAAAATGTCAAGAAATACAGTGTTTTGATTTTTTCGATGTTTAAAATTCTATTTTGTCTCAAACTTTGTCCAGTGGTAAGTAAAATCATTGAGGATTGAGGAGTATTATCATCAACTTTGTTGGAAAAATGCACTCAAGGTCTAATCTGAAAACCATTGGTACTCCAATAGTTCAATACTTTTTGTGCACTGGTGCAGTTTTACTGACATACCGTTCACATACGGGTGCCGCACTTCTTTTACCAATGGAATTCGCTATTAGATGTAAATACCTCTATAATCACACCTGTAACTTAGTTGTACCTTTGGCTAATACCTAAAAATTAAGGACCAAAATAACCCATAATCAATGTCAATTCACTTCATCTCCCTAATTTTATTTTAATGTCATGTTTACCATTACTATTACTTATGTAAAATTTAGTATTGTCTTGTACTCCTTCGATAATGATCCGCAAGGGTCGAAACACGTGTTAGGCAACTGAATTATAATTGTGAAATATAACAAGTAAGACTTTAATTTCCTCTACCATGAAATATCCATTTCACCAAGCATGTAGTCCATCACAATGTATGTAAAATATTTTTTGGAAAATACAAAAACACACATTAAAACTATAAAACTCGTGATTAAAAGAAAAAAACCATTGGAGACCTGTCATGTTTTTTGGTATAAAGTTGCTTCCCTAAACTCCAAAACTTCCAGACTTCCTTCCTTTACTAGCATATTTTGCGAGGTATCAGCATCAGCCATATTTAAATCTTTATTTCTGAATCAACTGTATTGTGTAGGTATGGAGTTTCTGTGTTCTATGCAACACCCAGTTCATCATTGTAATTTTTTTTGCGGCATTGCGGGATTTACCTGCATGTGACCATCTAACCAGATAAGCTTTCTACTGAAATGGAGTATAATAGTCAAACTTGGGTTAGTCAAGTAATGCAGTGTTTGCGTTCCAGTTTCAAAACCAGCAGTTTGTGTGGCAACATTTTGGAATTAAAGTGCTACACATTTTTGTAAAGTGTTTTCTTTACATTATGCAAAGGAATAACTTAATGGGAAAGAAGACATGAGACTGTTGCTAAAAAAAGCAGGTGAAAACATGCATATGCACATTATAAATTCATTCCCATCTATTTAAGCATCTCTAAAACCGCAACAGCAAACATCGAGACTTGTATTTAGTACATAGCTAAGAGGCTGTTATTACTTTCTCATTACATCGACATACAGAGTAATTTATTTCTTGCCAAAAATTATTGCCAAAACAAGAAGCCCAGCCCAGCAACTGCTTCGGTTGGTTCGAGTTACTATAGGTTCGTTGTGTTACACCATACCACTATGAAAAATAAACCAGCTGAAAATTAGGCCTCGGGAATATATTGGGGACTTATTCGTAGATTTCTGAAATAGGTACCCCTGCATGGTAGGAATTCATTTGTTGATCTGCATTTTTATGTAGTTGGTATTTGAGCATTAAGCTGACGAAACATTGACATCGTTATTTAAAAAGCAGTTTATTCATTGTTTTCATGATATTATTGTTGAGTTCTTCTTCTGATCTTGTGCGTCGCTTTGAGAATAAGCGCCCGATTCGAAATTTCGCTTCAAGAAACTTACATACGCGTTTTTTTGGTCGTTTTTTTAAAAAGTTGTCCTAAACTTTTAAGTTCTTAACGACCGCTAGCGTTTGCAAGCTATGCAAGAAGAGTCGTTGCCCTCCAAAAATAGCACCTTGTTTCAAATAACGTAATTAATACTTTTTTAAAGAACAGTGGCGTTCTTCGATACATTCTTGTCTGTACACCATAGTTTTTAGATTAGTTCTGTCAAGTATAGAACAAAAAGAAACTCTCTTCAAACATTTAAATTACGTGAAATCTTTGAAATTAATTACAAGGACGTTTGCCAAGCTAAGTCACTATAGTCTATTTCAGAAAGGTGTAGAGTAGTAAAAGCTCATTAGCTATGCAAAGTGACAGTATACAGAGTGACCCAACGAATATTTAAGCCACTTTCATAATTTAGCATTGATTTCATTGCAAAATTCTTTCTTTTCATCAAGTGCAGGTAGTACCATCCGGGTTTGGGTCAATTTATGGGTTTTGCCTATTGTTATCCATTCACAAATACTGAAAATGGTGTGACAAAGGCGTGCCGGTAGGATATTCGTAAAAAGGAAAGAATTTTATTTTAACATAATAAAATTTAGGCATTATGTACAGTGTACATAGTATTAGGTACACTTATTTTTTATTAAACATAAAAAAAATACAAAATACAAAAAGTACATTATACAGAAATTAAATTATAAAAAATCATAATATTCTTCGTCATCTGAGGAACTGTCATCTCCTCTTGACGTTATAATTAACGGGTCGACGGTCCGATCGATCAGGTGGTCAAGATCCCACATTTTCTCCTCTTCTTAATGACATGATGGACTGCTTTTCGCCAGTTCTCTGGTGTCACTTCCTTAATGGCTTAATCAAACAGTAGCTTAACGTCTTTCATTTTGAATGTCGTGTTGTGTCTTGCTACAAATCCTTTTACTTGCGCCCATATAAGTTCTATAGGAATCAGTTCGCAATGATATGGCGGTGTGCGCAGCACAGTTACACTGTGTTTTTCTGCTATATCTTTCACGGCATATTTCATAAAACGATGTTTGTGTAAATTTGCTATAGCTAATAGTTCCTTCTTTATCAAATTATCTTCAAATTCAATACTTTTGGTGGTTAACCAGTCGATAATTTCTTGTTTTCTCCAAGATGAAGTTGGGGTCTTCTCTGTGCGTCGTGAATGATAGGTTGCGTTATCCATAACTACTACTGAATCAGCTGGAAGATATTTTATCATTTCACCAAAATAGTCCTCAAAAACATTCGAATTCATGTCCTCGTGGTAATCTCCCGTATTGAACGACTGAAAGGTTAGCAAACCTTCTTTTAACAATCCCTCTTCGCTTCCAATATGGACCATTATTAGTCTCTTTCCTTTACCTGAAGGCACCTTAATACCCCTTCACAAGCCTTCCATGAAAGCTTGGCGAGCACTGGTTATATTTTTGTCTTGCCACAATTTTGGTACTATATAACCTTCATTAATCCACGTCTCATCAACAACAACATTTTCTTCTACTCTCTTCTGTACTGCTTTATACTTCTCAAGTATTTTCGTCGCCAGCAAACAATTTCATCGCTTTCCAGTAAAAGTGATTTACGGTTATGCTTTTCCCAGACAAAATCAATATTTTTTAAAGTGGCCCATAAAAGTTTTCTAGTTATTAACGGAATACTGTAATCCTGGCCAAGCTCCATTAGAATCTTATCTAGGGTGGGTATTTCTTTTTTAAAATAAAGAGAGTGAACTTTTCTGCGAACTACACTTTTGGTGTCTTCATCAAGGACTTTCACTGGTCTGCCTGGACTTTTCTTGGGAGGTTCCACTTGACCTGCTGTCTTTATCTCCCGCAATAATTTAAAAACGGTGAACTTTCCAACTACAGTCATTCGGGAACATCGGTCGACAGTTTCTTGTACAGTAAAATTCGGATAATCGTATTTTATGCAATCATGTACATTTAAAATGAAAAGTTTTTCACTCACTGATAAAAGAGAATTATTGGAACATCTTTTTGTTGGTGTGAATGTCGCCATTTTATTACTAATCTTATAATACTGTGAACACTATATACGGCTTAACAGCAAATGCTGATGCGTTAAACTAAACAAATGTACTTATTAAGGTCATACACACACGATATATGAAGTTTATTCTATATTACCACCTATTTATATGATCCAGCCAAAGAGGCCAGAGCCAAACTCGGTACCTGATAAATGGTACCTGTTAAACGCAAAACGTAACTTTATAATCTACTACCTAACTAATCCCTACACAATATTTCGATTTTGACATTTCAGGCCAGAAAACATACCTTTCCTAATCCTCTTACGCAATTACTTGAAATTTTAATATTATAAACAATACTATTTTATCTTAATACCCGTTAACCTAATTTTATAAAATTTTTGGTTAGTTATCATAAATAATTTAATGCACAAAGTTTACCTGCGCCTATGGCCGACACCGAAGTTCAGCCGAACTTGACGGAATTTCCAATTTTATTACTCTACACCTTTCTGAAATAGACTATAGGTTGTTTTTAAAGTTTGCTAAAAGTCGATAAACAACTTCTTTACATGGAGATGCATGGGAACTTGGTTTCTCTGTCTGTCATACAATCAAAAACAAAGGAGCGGAGATAAATCAGTAAAACCTTTTTGATAAACCCATATTTTTCGAGAATTGCACTTTATGATGCATATTAAAAAATAAACTGATAATAACTAATTATTTAATTAAATCTTTAAACAACCCCTCATATGCTGCTAGACAATAGGTACCCCATCAGACGATCATAAAATTCGTTTCGAACATTTCGTAACTGATACATCGAGAGCCTTCCACACTCTGCAGTAATCTCCTATCTAATATTTTTGAACATTTAGTCCCTAAATGCCAGCCTAAATGCCAGCCTAAATATTGTTTTTTGGGGGATACCGCGCCCTTCTTTCAATTAACTTAAAGCCAATGGTCAATAATTTATAGTAAATAGTGGTCGGTCGTACACATAGAAGTGCTTAAAAATTAGTTTTTGGAAAAGGTGAATTTCCTTGTATTATGAGTTTTTTTTTTAATTAATGAAATGCTGCAGGGGTAATTACCCCTTCCCCTTCCGTTAAATACGCCGTTGCTTTCAAACGTTTGAAAGATTCTGGTTATTGCTGGTATCTTCTTAGCTTAATTCAGACCAGACCAGTATTTAAAAAGTAGTCCATTTCTAACATTGCTTTCAATAAATAGCATTCATCTTGGAGGGATTCAAACGAATGTTTGACAGTTTAAGATATTGGGGTATCGTCAGCGTTATAATAGATGAACAATGAACTTCAAACGTTAATAGGAAAACAATAATTACCAAAATCTGCTTTAAAAAGTATTTTTGCTGGCATGTGTAATTATGGCTTTTAACTTAATGTTACCTTATCGATAAGAAGATGACTGTGCAATGGTTTGGAAACTCCTTCTGATGCATTTTCTCCTATTGGAACTGATCCCTGGTCCCGAGCTTTTTTCCGAGTTTTATATTGTATCCAAAGTAATCTAAAATGTTTAAAATGACTTAGCACACCTGAAATATCGCCTAGTATTGAATGATTTCCTACCTTAATCCGAATGCTGTAACGACTATTACCACTAACGGAACTAGTGTCGCTAGACAAGCCAGAATTACTGTCTTCAGATCACTTAGCACTATAGAACAGAACATAAATTAGTTATGACGCAGTAATAGTCTATAACAAGCTTGTACAAAGATGCAGTATCTGTGGAACTGATTTGGTTATAGAAAAATCTTTTTGGTTATATTATCATCTTGGGCCAATTAACGTTAGATCTTAATTATAAAATTAATGAACCTTACTTGATTCTCCATCTTCATCGATATAATACCCTGTGCCGTTGTAAGAGTCTTGTACATTTTTTGTTGTAGTCGCGTTGATCGAGGAGACTGGACTCACAGAACTAACAGAGCCTAAATAGCTCCACGGAAGTGTTGAACTTGAGTTTGTCGATGATACTGTTGGCTCTATGGTTGTCATTGTTTGAATTAAGTTGTATGTGCTTCGATGGTTATAGTGGGTCTTGTTTCATTTGGACACTAAAAGAGTTAATTTAAAGAATAATATCAAAAATCTTGAGATATTGAAATTTCAAACAGATTTATTAATTATTATAGATAATAACAAAGAAAATCGAAACACAACTGTTCTAGAAAGTGTTCGACGGTTCGAAGAAACTGGAAATTGTAGAGATAGGCGACGATCAGGACGACCAGCAGTAGTAGATGAAGAGAAAAGTTAAGAAATTTTACAACATGTTGTTGAAACCCCTGTTTCTTCATTAAGAATAATATCTCAAGTAAGTGACGTCTGCTTCAAATCCGTCCATAATGTTTTAATAAAACATAAAGATCACCCTTTCAAAATACATGTAGTTCAAGAGTTATCAGAAGATGATTATGAGCGAAGAATTGAATTTTGTGATAATATTATGATGTAAAGGTTTGACCAAAATAACCAGTTTTTCAAATTTATAGTATTCTCGGACGAAGCAACATTTATGTTAAATGGTAAAGTCAATAGACACAACTGTAGGTTTTGGGCAAATGAAAATCCCCACTGGATGAGAGAAGGTCATACACAACGCCCTGGAAAATTGAATGTTTGGGCTGGGCTTCTAGGTAACCACAAGATCCGTCCATTTTTTATTGATGGAAATTTAAAATTACAACTTTACCTTGAGCTCTTGGAAACGTAAATAGTGCCTACTATACGAAATGTGATGGTTCCAAATTATGCAAGTACATTCTTCCAACAGGACGGAGCTCCTCCCCATTTTGGTCGAAGAAACGTGCGCGAGTTTTTGAACAATACTTTTCCGAATAGGTGGATCGGTAGAGGGGGTACAATCTGGCCACCTAAGTCCCCTGATTTGTCGCCTAACGACTACTTTTTGTGGGGACACTTGAAGAACAGAGTTTATGCCACAAAACCTCAAGATTTGGCCGATTTGAAGCGTCGAAATTTGGGCGAATTTGAATTAATAACGCCAGAAATGATTTGCAACACAATTGAAAAATTTTATTTTCAATTGGCACACAACTGTACCAAATTTGGCTAATAATGTATGTATGCATTTAATGTAACGTTTTCATTTGGTTATTAGGTATGTCAATAAATTAATAATTACTATGTTAGGTTGTAAAATTAAAAAATAAATTTAATTTATTATATTTTCTGTGATTCGTTGTTTCATGGTAATAATATTTCAGGAAAAAAAAACATTTTGCTAATTCCCGTTTTATTTCAGGGGCGTTTTGTTGAGCACCATATTTCGGAACTTTGTCCCCATTTAACCGACTTTGTATCTTTTATAGGTTCAGGTTAGTGACAGGTTGAGGACAGATCTTAAAGCTCGTTAGAATAGAATTCCCTTCAGTGCTAACAAAAACAGTACACTCTTTCCTGCAAACCAGAAAAATTCAAACAATAGTGAAGAACAAAAAATCTATAACAAGAAACATCATGGCAGGAGTGACGCAGGGATCCCCTATGTCGCCCTTCCTGTTAAACGTATACAGCGGAGACATTCCCACAAATGCAAACACAAACCTCGCCCTGTACGCAGACGACACGCCAATCATAGCAACTGGCAAAGATCCAGACATACTCACCAGAAATATCCAGAGGCACGTCCGCCCTACAGCCATGGTTTGAAAAATGGAGGGTCAAATTAAATGCAGAAAAAACACTGGCGATAATGTTCACCAGGACGAGAAAGCCACCAACGCAGAAGATCAATATAGACAACGTATAGATAGAATGGAGGACCAAAGTGAAGTACCTTGACCTAACATACGACAAGAGACTGACATGGAAAGAACACACCATTCAAACAGCAGCCAAAGCCAGAAGCCAACTCACAAAACTCGGCCCACAACTAGAACCAAAGTAAATGGCTCAAAAAACTAAAATCATACTACTCAAACAGATCATAAAGCCCGCAATCACACAGAAGAAAGCTGCAAGCAATACAAAACATTGCTCTAAGAAATTATAAAGGCGTCATGGTACATCAGAGATAACCAGCTGCATCACGAGGCAAAAATCGACACACTTACCCAACACATATACTGTCGACGGACTTCTTCATCAAAGTCGGACTCACTCAAAACCCAAATGTCACATCCAAACTAAGTAGTAACCTACATCAAAGAAGACGAATGTACAAGCCCGTGAGGTCGCAACAACCATCAATGTAATAACTATAAGAGGACGCGTCCTAACAGGAAGATAACAAAATAAAAAAATGAGAAAATTAAAAATGAGTAGTGCCCACCGATTTTTAAAACTATCTTAATTACAAAACTAGTCAGACTTCGTTTTTTATGAATTTCTGACAAAATGATGATTGTGTTTTTTTTTCTACAAACGTGTTAAAAATGCAATTTTTAACGTCTCTCAGTAGCCTTAAAAATGTTACTTTGAGGCACTACTGTTAAAAGTGAAATGTCAAATGTTGACAGTAAACGTCAAAGAACATACTAAGCCTACATGTCAACTTAGATAATTTTACATACGATGCTATTTAAAACTATCTGTTTATAATTTATTTAACATTCTATAGATTTAATTGGTTATTGCTTTTTGTAGCCGTTTGTAGAAAAAATATTGTATGATATTTGGGTTAAACGTATTTTTAAAGCACTCATTTAAATTGCAGAATTCGCTTCGCTTGCATTCTGCAAACTTTGCTTGCGTTAAAAATGTACTTTTAACACTTATATCATAAACTTCTATTATATATTTTAGAGTTATGATTTAATTCATTATTATTTAGGTATCATATAATATTATCAACTTATTTCTTTTATTTCTTAATTAAAATAATAGTTAAACTACAAAGAAAAAGGTTTTCCTTTAACAACGAAAAAATACCCACTTTAAATGCAGATCATCCCCTTTCAGCCGCTTGAAATGCACTTCTTTATTCATTCACTTTTTGCATCGTGACCTTGACTTCCTTTTTTCACTCTTTCCATTACATCACATCACTTTTCTGAAAAAAAAGGTTTTTAAAACAGGCCCCTTACACAATCCATTTTACGTGCAGTAGTATTTACTGCAAGAAAAGACGATTAACGGGCATTTTCCATTGTAATGGAAAAATTATGGATATATATTTTCGACACACCTTGACACTTGGGCTGTTGTTACGTCGAGAACTGGGATGCTGCGATAATGCGCTGACGCGATGTTCTCCATTGATTCTGCATGGATAGAATAAGGGATTATGTGACCAGGGAAGGTCTGGATACTTTTTATGCGTTATGATGGACATTGCCATACGGAAAAGTGTACAGACTAATCCAAAAATTGTGTTTTTATGGGACAACCCAGAGGCGGATACATGGGGAGTTCTTGGGGGGGGGGGGAGGCGATACCCATATATAAGTCCATCATAAAAAAATTATACAACTCATACACTACAGTACATATTAAAAAAAAAAACAACGTGTTGTAACGTAAAATTGTACTTTTATTGGATTATGACGTAAAACTTTATTTTGTGTCTCGTCTCTGTACCTATAAAGGTACTTATTTAAACACAGGGCGGCGATAAAGTGGGTATAATTATAAGGGTAGTTACACCTCCTCTACCTTGAAGCTTTGAAGCATCATAGTGATCGAAATCCCATTTTTCCATTTTTCCAATTGTATAAGTACGTTAGAATTAACTATAGAATTAATATGAAGTATACGTTAGAATTAACTATGGAATTAATATGAAGTATACGTTAGAATTAACTATAGAATTAATATGAAGTATACGTTAGAATTACCTATAGAATTAATATGAAGATTTATTCTCAAATTAAACCTAAAGTTAATTTAAGGTAGGCTTTTGTTGCAGTTGTATAGGATGGGGTTAAACCATGAAACTGCACATTTTATTTGTCATGTCCATATCATTTAAAACTAACCTAAATTTGCATTTTTTTGTTGTTTAATATTTTTTAATGTGTGAGTTGCAAACACATTAATGTCTTTGGTGATTTGGTTCTACGTTTTTCTTTGCAGGCATTGGCCGATCACTTGAATTAGTATTTCTACAGAAGCTTTTGATACTCTAAACCTTGCAATGAATTCTGGATCTATCCAATAGTCCATATTCTTAATACAAAGCCTAAGAACCCGAGGTCACATTCTCAACAACGTTAATAATTTCCAAATCTTCTTTGCCATCCAAGAGAAGGTAATTTACAACATCGAAAAATATCAATACAGGGTTACTATATAGAATTATGCAGTAGTCGAAGTTCAATAGGTACAAATGGTAAAATAGGTTCTCAAACAAACATGTTAAAAATACGTCACTTTTATCCCAAGAGTACGAATTAACTCATACCCAAGCCACGAGTTAAGGGTTAATTCTAGGATCGGAGGTAACCTCTGATTATACAATGTATTGTACTATTAACTCTACTTTTGAGTTAATCTCAACCTATACAATCGGACCTTAATATATTTCCAGGACTTCTTCCTCCGGAGGATGTGTAAGGCAGAGGCTGTGTTGAAGATTGAAAATGCGTCGTCGTCGTAATACTATAAATTACGAAATTAGTCTTTACGGGGCCGCTTTCAAGCTTGTAACATAAAATTGATCTGTAGAAGTAAAGTACTTCCCAACACATTTCGTTTGGCTTAATGACTGCAATAAAACCCCTTATAAAGTCGGCTTTCGCTTTCGCAAAGACGTATTAACCCAAATTTATTTTTATTGCCAGTTTATAATAACAAAATATATGCATTACTCAATTTGTTATCAAAATTGATAAACTGTCTAATTAAGGTTTTTTAGTATTTCTTAAAACTTTATAGTTACAGGTACCTGTTTATATAGCTTATACAGGGTGATTCAAAAGTACTTCGACAAACTTCGGGAGGTAATTGCCGGCAATATTTCAAGATGAAAAGTTCTTATAAACAGTGGTCCCTGGCGACTTCGTTACGGAGATACAGGGTGTTGAAATGTTAGAAGGAATGGTAATAATTTTTAAATAACTCCTTAACGAGTAATTTTTTTTTTATGAAATTTGGTGAATTAAATAAGCATCTCAGGACACTTATTTTCAAAGTAAAACACATTCGTAAATTTAACCAGTGGCGTCGGTACAAAATGTGGCTATCATATTTTTTGTGGAAACTATGCCTAACCTAACCACACCACTGACTTATTTGATTTTAACTTTTTTTTTATGAATCCCCCATTCAATTACAACAAAAAAGTTCACGTGTGTTATTTTGCTACGAGGGCCAGTTTAATGTCAAATGATTATTTTATTTGACTATACACAAATATTAAAAAATATGTTTTAAATAATTGATCAAACACTCAAATATTAATTTAAGTATATTAACTAAGATCTATACATACTTACAATAAACAAATATGTAGGTATATGCCAAAGGAAGGCATCTGAGGATGCCTATTTAAGTATAACATGTTCTCAGTGACATGCATATTTATTTATTAGTATGAATAGTATGTTATTTTCTAATATTTTCTATTTTGACAAGGCGGCTTTGGAAATACTTTTTTGATATTTTGTATTTTGATAAGGCGGCTTTGGAAATGCATTTGTCGTGAATTAAAACATGTTTGACAGTTAGTTGCTTATGTGGTTTATTTCTCAGTTTTGTCATTTTCATTGAATATTAATAGTATTGTTTAAAAGGTATGGATTACTTAAGAAATAATGCGCATTTAGCTGACATGCATTTTGTATATGGCCTTGCCGATGGAAATGCACGAGCAGCTAGACGAATCTATCAAAAGCGATATCCTAACAGAGTACTGCCTGCTGCTGAAACATTTTTAAATCTTCACCGACGTTTAGCTGAAACAGGGAGTTTTGCGAGGTCACGTGACATTCCTGGAAGACCGCGAACAGCCCGAACTCCAGAATTAGAAGAAGCTGTTTTAAATGCTGTAGTGGAAAATCCAGATACAAGCACTCGAATAATTGCTGATGCTCTCAATTCCACCCAAGCCACAGTTTGGAGAATTCTGCACGATGAGCAGTTGTATCCGTACCATATTCAAAGGGTACAAGCTCTTTTACCCAGGGACTTTCCTCAGCGCATTAAATTGTGTCAGTGGTTTTTGGAAAAATTTGCTGAAAATCCCCAATTTTTAAATTATGTACTTTTTACGGACGAGGCAAATTTTTCTCAGAGTGCGATTACAAACTTTCACAATAACCATATCTGGTCTTTGGAAAATCCCCACGCCGTTAGTGAACGAAATTTTCAATACCAATTTTCATTAAACGTGTGGGGGGGAATAGTTGGCGATTACTTAATAGGACCTTTTTTTCTTCCACTTCGGCTTAATGGCGAGACGTACCGACATTTTTTGGAAAATGAACTTCCTCCCTTACTGGATGATGTGCCCTTAGAAACTCGAAGACGTATATGGTTTATGCATGACGGAGCTCCCGCCCATTTCAGCATAGTGGCCAGGACCCATCTTAATCAAATTTATCCAAATCGATGGATAGGTAGGGGAGTTGAGGAAGGAAATCAACCGTGGCCACCAAGGTCCCCAGATTTAAATCCTCTTGATTTTTATTTGTGGGGACATTTGAAGTCAATCGTTTACAAGACGCCAGTCGAAAATGCAGAAGTGCTAAGAAACCGAATAATCGATGGTTTTGAGGCAATAAGAAACAGACCAGATATCTTAGCACGCGTACGAGATTCCATGCAAAGGAGATTATTAGATGCCTGCATCTTGGCTGAAGGTGGACATTTTGAACAATTTATTTAAAAATCATTTAATTTTTGCAACGCACTTATTTAATTATAATTAAATTAAATGTTATACCTTACCCCTTACATAATAAATCTTTGAATTTAAAACATATTTTTTAATATTTGTGTATAGTCAAATAAAATAATCATTTGACATTAAACTGGCCCTCGTAGCAAAATAACACACGTGAACTTTTTTGTTGTAATTGAATGGGGGATTCATAAAAAAAAAGTTAAAATCAAATAAGTCAGTGGTGTAGTTAGGTTAGGCATAGTTTCCACAAAAAATATGATAGCCACATTTTGTACCGACGCCACTGGTTAAATTTACGAATGTGTTTTACTTTGAAAATAAGTGTCCTGAGATGCTTATTTAATTCACCAAATTTCATAAAAAAAAAATTACTCGTTAAGGAGTTATTTAAAAATTATTACCATTCCTTCTAACATTTCAACACCCTGTATCTCCGTAACGAAGTCGCCAGGGACCACTGTTTATAAGAACTTTTCATCTTGAAATATTGCCGGCAATTACCTCCCGAAGTTTGTCGAAGTACTTTTGAATCACCCTGTATAAATAGTAAACATAATATTCGAAATAGATTAGTACCTATCTATTTTATTTTGAAACAGTGTGCAACAAGTTAATATTAAAAGTATGTAGAGACCTTGGGAATCTTCAGCTAATGCGATATCTAGCTACCTACTCTAAACATTCCAGGAAGCATTTATCTTCTGACGCCAAAGTGATCGTGAAAACCCTAAAGTAATTGCCATTAAAAATACCAGTGAAATGACGAAAATTCCATTATCGACGGTACGAGATATAATGCTAAAAGGATATTTTAAAAGAAAAGTTCGCAAAGATACCGGAAAAATGAAGTGCGTAGATGATTGTGACAAAGATGTTATTCGCAGGAAAATATACCAAATCGATCGAGAGAATGTTGTGCCCACGTTAGATTCTTTAAAAACACGGTTAACAACTGACGATACAACGATATCATGTAGCAGGACAAGTCTTCACCGCGCTTTGCAAAAGATGGGAGTTAAGTATAAGACAATAAAGATCCATGTCTTAAAAATTGAAGATTCTCATATAATTACACAACAAAACGAAATACATCCTCTTATTAAAAATGTGGATGATAGTGATAGCGAGACTGAATTAGGAATAGATTAAAACGTTTTATAAATACAATTCTGTGTATATATGTAAATATATTTTTTTAGTAGGTATATTAATTGTTATTATTACTTTTACCGAAATGCGTGCGAAAAGTTGCCCTTTTCCCCATGCAAACTTTTCACACTTGTTTTGTACTTATAATAAATTAATATATATATATAATACAAGTAATGGTAAAAATAAGCATAATAAATATTGCTACTATAAGGTATTACTATGGCTTTTCATTTAACTACAAAATCCGTTCCTGTGCAAAGCAGTACCCCTTATTTCATTTCATTTCAGTAATATAAACAGTGATGCCAGCTGGGGCCAGGTAGATTTCGCTGGTTGGCACGCTCATCGACAGTTTTATATGGCTCATTTTACCAAGAGATTCTTCAAAAACGTAGGTTTGGCAATCGAATAGGAAACGGGATTTCTTTGGGTGTTTACAATATAATAAAACTATTATTGCAGTTATTAGGTCAAACGAAATATGTTCGGATGGACTTTAGCCCCAAGTTAAAAATTCCATTGTCAAGTCTTACCGAAGCTCCATTTTCAGGTGCCTCCTATTTCATCCTTTAAAAAAGAAAAACACTATTTCGAGTTAAATAGCCAATTAAGCCTCTAACTCGTGTTAAAAACCACTAAACAGTTCCGAAACATTATGGACTATTAGAAACAGTCACGACATTTTCAAATACCATCAACGTCTATCGCAAATAAAAATATTCCTTTCTTATGTACAGCGACTCAACCTAGATCATTTAAGCGCTATCCTTTTTCATTTGCATCGGTTAAATAACGGTCGATGCAGAAACCTTACAGCCTACCTAATGGATTTTGATAAGAGTCCCTTTCAACAAGAATAATTACGAGTATCATTCAAATCACAATAAAATTAACAAAGGGTCCTTCCGGTGTGAGGAAGTGGGAGGATTCTATCAAAAAATAGTTTTAGCACGTGATATGTTAACGATTTCGAACTTAAACATGTACGTAAGTTATAACATTTGGGTTCTGATCTAGATATTAAATTCCAGCTGAAAATATGTTAGTTGTGGTGCATTAACTATTTTAAGAATTTATGTTGAACCCTTATTCTAAATGTGTTCATTACAACAAGGATATGGACAGAAGAACAATATTCGAGATGAGTCCTTAATAATGAGCAATCAAGTTGTTTAATTGCTTTAGTATTTCTAAACTCAACGGTAACGCGCTTTATAAATCCGTGAATGATTTTAAGAGTGTTCTGGATGTGTGTGAGAAATACAAATAGGCTTTGAAGCCTTAATCAGACCTAAATCCTTCATTTCGGGAACATTAGTAGGTATATTATTTTGTGTTAATTAAGACTGTACAGACTCTGATCTAGCCTTATGAAAAATAATCAAGTGGAACTTTGATGCATTCAGCTCCAAGCTATTGTTCTTGCACCACACTACCACTCTGTCCCTTTAAAATAAATGAATAAAAGTGTATTTTTAAAGTTTTATTAGACAAAATTATCTTTGCAATAAAAATATAAAACTAACATAATGAAACATTAAGGACATAATTCACAAATAAATGATTCGCAACGGTAATTAACACCAGCGCCCTCAATGTGGCACCACTATTCGCATATTTAACAACGAATTCACTTTTCTCTTGCACGTGAGTGCAAGTATAACTCATTGCAGTAAATGCAACTAGTATCATCTGAGTCGCCTTTTCCTTTATTCAGAAATTCCTCCAAGGCGGATTCATCTTCATGAGAAATAACTGTCATTTTCAATGAAAAGTTTCCGTTTACTGCCCAGCCTTGTTTCTTCCTCATCTTCCTTTCCTTTTCAATTACTTTCTTTTTAAGTTCATGACTTTCTGGTGTTAAATTTAAATAGCCCGTTTTTCCACATCTTCGGTCTTTTCCTATATCAGCACCAGGCGCGTAACTACAGGGGGGCCTAGGGGGGCCGGGCCCCCCCCCCCCCAGACGTCGCTGGCCCCCGCCAGAAAAAGGCTGACTTTGTAAGCTCGCTACTCGCCTCGCAAATATAGCATCAATTTATAATTATAATCTATATAAATTATAATAAATAATCTTGCCAAATATCACTCGACCATCATTTTTTTATTGGTTAAATTTTCCATTTTTCACTCAAACTTTTTTTGCAATACTCGTTGAACTTTGGGCTTGTTTATTCAAAAATTAAATCCCTCGAGCTTCGCTCTCGGGATCTAATCAGAATAAACATGTCCAAATTCAACTCGAAAAATTTCCAAAAAAAGTTTTCGTGACAGCTGAAAAATCTAACCGATTAAAAAACGAGATCTTGTGATATTACTGTTGACTATTGACCAAATTTGTTAAAATTTGTGTGTGGCCCGCATCTACACGAGCCGCCACTACAAGTAACAATAACAGGCCCACCTTAGGCCACCCCCAGGTCAGAGGGCTAGTTACGCCACTGATGGCTACAGCTTGAGGGGAAGTAAAATTTGTTTTACTGAAATGTCAAGAACTGACGATAAAGACCAGTTAGGACCAGATGTACTTGGTTGATTTTCAATGTCAAATTCCAATTGGTTTTCGATTATATTGACTTGAGCCTCGAGAATCTGCTTATCCGTTGCTAAAGCTAGTGCAAACTCCCAGTCTTCAAAGACATGATAATTGAAAGAATGGATGCCGGTCTTTCTGAACGACTTTATTGCATTTGATAGTACAGCACTTTTTAAATAAACTTGATTAGGAAGACCTGCTATTTTGAATTGAGTTACTATCTTTCCTGGGTTTTGACGCAACCATGATTGGATTTCTTGATCGAAACACGTATGAAGAGGACGAAAGAATCCAACGTCCAATGACTGAACGTGATGAGAACAGTGTGCAGGAAAGCAAAACACAATACCATTATTTTCTTTTGTAAACTGTAAAGATACAAGACTCTTATGGCTACTGTGCCCACCTAGGAGTAAAAGAACCCTGTTCTCATCAGACGCTTTTGTATACCTTACGAAGCGCTTTAACCATTTACAAAAAATTTCAACGGTCCCCCAACCTTTTTCTTGTGCAAAAGCTATGCTACCAGTGGGAGCACCGTTCATAAGCTCATCGTTCATCCTTTGACGAGGGTAGATAAGAGCAGTAGGGACGTAAGTGCCTATGGCCTAGGCACTACTGAGTGCACCAACTTACGCCCTTTTGCAGGGTAAATTTTTTGACATTTCTGCCTGATTCATCCACATTGTAGATATTTTCGGGGAGAAAGTTGAACTGCTCCAGAGAGTATTAGATAGTGCATTGAAATATGCTTGAATAATAGGCTTGTTAAAAGCCTGGGCCCTAGCTAATGATGCGCTTTCTGGGCTTCGTAAAGATATTCGTGGATTGCGCTTCAGTAATCCCCCAACCCATTTCCAACCTGCCATTTTTGTTTCACAATTAATATCATGACTTATTTTATTTTTTTCGGCTACTTCGAATACCATCCGCCGCAAATCTTTAGAAGTTAGTCCAAAAAATCGTGTTTCCAGATCAATAATATGATCTGCAATCTCCTCTTCGATGGCCTTAGAGAAAGCGGCTTTTCGTCCTCCCAGATAATTCTTTAAATGATCCTGTTCAGCCAAACGCCTTCGTAAAGTTGTTTTGGGAACATTGAAGGTCTTTGCAGCCAATTTAAAGCCCATATAGTGGTCTTTTACGTTCTCAATAGCCTGTCGCATGACATGCTCGTCCCACTATTGTCTTTTTTTTGAAGCCATATCTATAAATGAAAAAGCAAAATCAGAATACAATTATTTCATTGCCAATTATGGACCCCTGGTCTATCATAGGACACAGTTAGGGAGTCCATCATAGGTCACATTGCACAATGCACGGCAATTAACATGCAACAGTTCCTTCAAACTGCAGTGACAACCGCAGATTCTAGCTGAGCGTAAAACAAGAGTTACCTAACTAGCTACTACTACAACTGCTTATATTTGCACGAGCACTTGTAAACAACTGATTATAAACTTCAATCAATCTAACCAATATGGCGGGAGTATATTATGCGCGGTAATACAGCTAGTGGTCCACTATAGGCGGGGGTCCATCACAGGCACATTTCCCCTATTTTAATATATCAGCAAAGAGAAGGAACTCACTGTACTTGAAATGCGAACTCAGGTCGTCAATAAGCAAATTAAACAGAAGGAGGCCCAAGTGAGATCCTTGGGGAACTCCGGATAGGACTTTTAAACTGCGCCCAGTCAAGTAACTTAGTATTCAGGACAGCAACGGACGAACAACACCCAGATTATCTTTCCGTCCTGATTTCAAATAGTAAGCCAATAGGGACTAAAGTGACTCATTTAATCCCGCTAAATCCGCTAATGGAGTTTTTAAGAATAAAAGTTAGTGAATCTATTAAACATTTAATAGTTATTTCAAAAAAGTACTATATTATCTTTTTTAAAAATCAAGGGTTTGCTTTTTCCTTCTGGCAGAACTATCCTCAGACGCGTTTCGCTGTATTACAGCTCGTCAGTGAGAATATAAAATATCTTTTTAGGTTCTGACAAAAGGAAAAAGCATAGGTGTCTGTTTTAAAACAGAAAAAACGGGATGAGACGGAGAATGAAGCCAGATGGCTCCATCTCGTGGTGCTGGTAAAGAACACCAATTCTTAAGCATACCTGCGCTCTCTGACATGGACTTACAAAGCCACAAATAACAGAGGATCTCCTGCAAAGACATTAAGTCACAATTGCAGGAGTCCTCGCTAGGCAGCGCTATACCCAAGCTGGGCGTCGGTTTAGTAATCGAAAAACTGAACAAAAATCAAGGGTTTGCTTTTTCCTTCTGTCAGAACAATTCTCAGGCGCGTTTCGCTGTATTACAGCTCGTCAGTGAGAATATAAAATATCTTTTTAGGTAACCCTTATTTTTGGTGTCGCAGGAACCTGTAGAAAAAATGATGTAGTTGAGTGGACGGTGGACGATGAATCTCACATCATGTCACTCAGTTTTGATTAACATTAAAAATGTCAATAACAAAATTGAAATTTTGTTGTTAAAAATTCAGTTAAAAATACTGTCAATTTTACTGAAATCTGTCAGAAGTGTATGGGTTTAAGAAAGACTGAGAGATTTTTCACAATCAATGTACTCTGCAGCCAGTCGGTAAAAATATATTTCGAGAACTACTCCAAAAAGTAGCAGTACTTATTCCTATACACTGGACATTACTTTCGTCGAACGTTTAGCTGCCTCTTTATTAGCTGACTCTGGTGCATCTGTGGATGTTTTAAACAGGCATGGAGGATGGAAATCAGCAGCCATCGCCAAGGCGTACGTTGAAAATTCCATAAATAATAAAAAAATTATTGCCGCCAAAATTTTTGGATATGGTGACGCGGAAGCATTCCAAATTGCTGGACCTTCAGGAAACACTTCCAGACAAGCTTTTGAACAAGATAAAAAGGCAAACATAAATCTGAATATTAATGAATAAAATTTGAACTTTCTTTTAAATTATATGTTGCTAGAATACACTTTAGTCCCTTGGGATTAAATTACCCACTTCAGTCCCCATTTGGCGCGACTTAAGTGCCTACTTTAGTCCCGGAAGTACAAACAAATAAAATTGAACAATTTTGACATTCGCTTATAGACTTTTAACAAGAGCTTCACTACCTTCTGACGTGAATTAGACACGTTATAATATGTATCTATATTCAGAGCGTATATATCCGTATTTTCTGCATATCAATGCTAAAATTCCTAAAATAAAACCACTTTGTTTCTACTCTATTACGCGGAAACACGATTTTGAATAGATCACATCCGATATTGCATAACAGTGAGCTGTACATGTTTTGACCGAATACGAAAAGTGTTAAAAAAATTTTTTCATCTGTAATCTGTACAGTATTTAAGTAAGTAGATATAGTTTTGGATTTTAATTTAAGAACGCTTTAATTCACGTGATTTTCCCACAACCAATTAATTCACGACATATATTTTTTTGTAAACTGATGACTCAGTAACATAAAGACGTATAAAAAATCGTGCCTTTCAATGACATATCTTTATTAACGACTATTTAATATTAAATAAATGTGGCCGCTAATCGGTTCAGAACTAACTTTTAGAATCTTTAAAGACCGCGACTGACCGCTAAAAATAAATTAAAAACAATAACGACAAAATCAATAATTAAATTGTTAAAAATTGTTTAACTCCGCGTTTGTTACAGCTGTACCGAAGGACAATTATATTATAATTAATTTTTAGTTTTGTGATGTTTACACACAAAGAGAGATCTCATAAAAGCGTGAAGTTTAAAAAAATGGACGAGCTAGTATTGCCCAACGCGAAATTAAAGTTTTGTGCTGATCAGTTGCAAAATTTGAATTTTATTTTTAATAAACGGTTAGAGAAGGATGAGTCCTCTGAAAATCTCCGTACGGGTAAGTATTTATTCATTGTTTCTCGCCATATTATATACATTGCGGAAGTATCAACATAGAATTGTTAAAAGAAAATAGTCATAAGTCAAATTTGATATCTCTGTTGAAGTCATTTGATTTGAAGCAATCAATATTTGCAAATACTAGAATCGCACAAAATTCAGCGTCCTGTATAGATAACATTTTTTAAAATCTAGAGTACGTAGAAAGTAGAATTATAGATACTCACATTTTCGACCATACTGCACAAAAAGTGAAATTTCAAGTACAGCAACCAAATAAAAATATACTACAATATAAAAGAATAGGTGCAAAGTGCAAAAATAGATTGGATATATTGTTAACCTTATCCAAATTTGATAATAGTTCAAAAGAACAATATGATAAAACTAATAAAGAATATGATATATTGTTAAGAACAGTAAGGTCGGAAGAATACGAAAAACGTTTAAGGTTAGCAGATAACAAAACTAAATGTATGTGGAACATATGTAATGAAATAACTGGTAATACTGATAAAGCATGTGAAACTGGTATTAAGGGCAATATTGAAAAAATACCCGATCAATATAATAACTATCTATTATCCATAGTTCCTGACTTATTGAAAGAACTAGAAACTCGACCAACAACTTGCAATATACAAGAAAATAATCAGTCAATGTATTTAAAACCAATAACAACAAATAAACTATGTAAATTTGCCAGTAAAATAAGAAATAAGCACAGCTCTGGTGTAGATGAAATTCCTACTAGTATTATAAAGTCTGCAATACCGACAATTAAAGAAATTCTTTGTCACCTTATCAATAACTCTTTTAAACAAGGCATTTTTCCTGAGCAATTAAAAATTTCATTAATAAAACCTATATTCAAGAAAGGAGATTCTGAACTCATGGAAAATTATAGACCCATAAGCCTTTTACCATAATTTTCTAAGTTGTTTGAACTTGCAATGTGTCGTCGCCTTTTAGATTTTATGACTAAGTGTAACCTGAAAGAAGTCCATATTCTCAAAGAGAACTGATTTTACAAATCTATGGGGTTGGTAGACACAAAGTCTCGTCAATGATTGTACGTTTATAAGGATGTTTGTGGTTGTTTGTTCCTTGTATAATATGTTCATTTGGTGACCGTCAATTATTTAACTAAGGTCTGATGATGCCCGTGTTGGGCGAAACACGTGTAATTGGTTTTTAAAATTTTTTTAAATTAATATATGTTTTACTGAGATCGAGACTTTGTGTCTACCAACCCCATAGATAAGTGTAACCTGCTTAATTGTATACGACATGGATACATCCCTGGCAAATCAACACAGACTGCTATTTTTTAATTTACCAAGAAAATCCTGGATTTTGTTGAAAAGAGTAATCTGGCAATGGGTATACGCTTAGATTTGTCAAGAGCGTATGACTGTATTGATCCGGTATTATTACTTAATAAACTTGAATTATATATATGTTATGGTGTTATGGAAATGACTTATTATATTTTAAGGGGCCACTCCTGGGGTGGCCTAGAGTTACACTTGATAGTTTTTTTTTCTAAAATCGGAAGTATTTTGAATTTTGTAAAATACCTTAAAACCGGACCATCTGTGCCTCTATGAAAGTTCATTACCCCTAAACACGTGTTTTTGACATGACAAATTGGCGGAATTTCTACAGACAGCTGATTACCTTGCGACGTTGCCAAGTATTCGGGAAAATCTTTTTTTTAGGTTTTTTAAAAAAGATTAAATCAAAAACTATACTGCGATTTCAATTAAACAAGCCTTATTCAATAGGTATAGTTTTTACTCACCCCATGAAATTGTATTGCTATCATAATACTTCGCTGAGTAAAAATCGTAGATACCAACAACAAGCCCTATGTCTGGAAATTTACACAGATAAACTATCACATCACAAAACATTCCCATCACATGTGTATCACATTATTCAACAACTATACACTCCAGCAGCAAAACGCAAACAAATTTTATGCCGTTGCAAGTAAATGAATAATAAGAAATGATATTAAAAACAAATTTATGAAGCCACATATGAAGCCATTTGGGCGCATTCGAGAGACGAAACTGCTCCGCAGTGGTTACCGGTTATGATCCAACCGCTACCGATTCGTCGGCTTCCATGGATTTCGACTATTTCCAATTACAATCCTGTGCTATTTCGACCAAAAGATCATCACGTTTGGTTCAAATGTCAAATCCATATCAGCTGTGCGTAACAAACATTAACCTTTCTTGTTTTGTGAAGCTTACCAATATACTCATCCCTTGGTTGAAACTCTTTGGTGGCAGTTAAAAAGTACGTTTTCCTGTTTAATGTATATGTTTTGTTCCTCCATTCTATTTACTACGTTCTTCGTAACCAAACTTTTGTTGCATACGTCATTTCCCCATTGACATAACGAACCGCTCTCTCCAAGCAGCGGAAGTGAAAGATGCTACCCAAAATGGCGACCGTTCCGTAACATGTTGGAAAGTGTCGTAAAAGTAGCGGTCGACACAACAAGACGATTTAGGAACTGCTCCGGAGCAGTTTCGTCTCCCGAATGCGCTCATTGACTTTGAACTGCTCAGTACCCAATCACAGAACAGCAACAAATCACATTTCCCGCCCCCTGGACTATCGTGTTTAAATGTTGTGTGTCCAGTTAAGAGGACTGGATTGGATACCGTAATTATTATTCTTAATTGCAATGGCCACCTGTCTTGACGACAATGAGCCAGCTATTATCATTACCAAGAAGAACAGAAGTCACAGAAGAAGAGAAAGAACATAACCGTATCAAACGTGTGTCGCGTTGTTTTCAATCCGGATTTTGTTATAAAGTATTTCTAAGTCTATAACTAGTAATTTCTTGTATTAATAACACAGAATTAAAGAGCTAATAACTTGATAATGTCCCGAACAGTTAATGTGTTGTTAAAGTGAATAAATGTCCCGCTAGAATCATTTGAAATGGTAACGGTATAACGTGGATTTCTTGCCGATATGTTTTTTATTTCAAGGTATGTACAAATAAAACTAGAGCAATACGTAGACAATTTTTCGTGTAATAGGGTAGAAACTAAAGCATATTAAAGTTAAGTAGAGAAAATTAAATATTCAAAAAAGGTTATCTGATGAAACTGATGTAGTAAATGTGGCAACACTGGTCAAAACACATGTTTTGGGCTGACGATATCTAAAGACTATCTGACAGTAACTGTCAGATTTTTGTCAACAATTTTTTTTTGACAAGTAGTACGAATCAGCTGTTTGGGTCATTGGCGCGTAGGTGTTTTGAGCTAAATTTTTGAAGGCATTTTTCTCGAATTTCTAGCTTCGAGCGCCATTTAACGCAATTTTTCCCCAATTCGGCTCGACCTATAGATTTACGGGTTAAAAAATAATAAGTCATTTCCATAACACCCTGTATATCTATTTGAGTCCTATTTATCAGGCAGACGACAAAAGTCAAGATAACCAAGAACGGCCAGAGCTATTTTTCAAATTTAATAAAAAATAGGTTAGGAATTGCTCAGGGCAGTATTGCAGGACCAATTTTGTTTGTTATATTTCTTAAAGCCTGTTTACATTAGGAAATTGCACGTGCAATGCAATAAAAAATTGCCTGTAGGCATGCGCACTTGTTACTTTGCAATCAGTTGTTGCAATTTTCTTTGCATTGCATCAAATTAGAACACGCGCTATTTTTATGTCACATTGCATGCAATTTTTGTGTGAAATCACAGGTACCAACATTAAAAATCAATTCATCCATTGATCCATGCGGAGCAGAGCCAAGCCAAGATAAACTAATATATTTCGTTATTTGCAAACGTGCTTAGTAATTAGTACAACTGGTTATTAAAATGCTTTCATCCTTTACTTGCATGATATGTAAACGGTTACGCAATGCAATTCTTTGCAGAAGCAATACTTTGCATGACATTTTTTGCACCTAATGTAAACAGGCTTTTAACGACTTAAACTCTATAGCAACTTCACCTAATAAAAATGTAACATGTTACGCCGATGAGACAAATCTTTTCACTGGTGGAAAAAATATTGGGGAATTAATGTTAATGGGAACAAATTTGTTTAACAAGGCCAACACATGGTTCTTAG
The DNA here is from genome assembly GCA_963920685.1 of Polydrusus tereticollis. Classification (NCBI taxonomy): domain Eukaryota; kingdom Metazoa; phylum Arthropoda; class Insecta; order Coleoptera; family Curculionidae; genus Polydrusus; species Polydrusus tereticollis. Next base: position 8,356,031 of record OY987333.1, on the reverse strand, counting down.
AAAACAAATTATTATTAAACAAAAATAAAACAAATGTGCTACTGTTTAGAACAAAATTATCTAATATAAATAAACCACCTAGTGTATAATTTGGGAAATCGGAAATTGAATTTGTTGAGCAAACTAAGTTTTTGGGAATTCATTTGGACGAGTTTTTAAATTGGTCTTATCATATCCCAACAAACATCCCAGACGGCACCCTATATTCCTGGAATATTCCCCTATCTGCCAATAGGCCATAATATCTTGCAATATTCCTGGAATATGCACTGAATATCTTAAATGTATCTTATCTCATAATAATATTCCATATCTATGCCATTGTAGATATGCCTGGAATATGCCGCGGGTATATTTATAGGATATGCATTGTGGAATATATTATTTTTTTTTTTTAATTTTTGATAAAAATATATATAATATAAATATCTATACAGAGTGATTGCGGTCTTAAATTCTATTTTTACATAACTTGATATAGGTATAGGAAATATTTATTTATAGATAATATAGAGGAAGGTGCATATATGTGTGCACCTAATTAAAAAACAATTTTAAATATGAAAAGACTTCATACAGTTTTTGGGTAGGCATTTTCTGCATTTTATTAGTATTTTGTTAAAAATGAAACTTTATTTTTTTTAATATATTATTTAGTCAATTTTTGGATTCGAGCGGTGATAAACAAATTTATCGTTTTATACGGTGTTGCTAGATTCCGCGTTTTAACCCTAAATTAAATTCTAAACTAACAGATATTTTGATTGCAAATAAATTTATACTGAAAGTTTATATTTTTTATATATGTGCTTAATTAAGGACTGCTCTTTTAGAAAAAAATTAGCAATCGTTATTTTTTAATAACAATTTTTTTAACACAAGTTTAACTAATTTCTGTTGCGTAACTCGGAAACGCTGCCTGTACGTCACAGAACTGACAGAACCTGCTTTAGTTAATTTTTTTTCACCTTGTTTTAAAGAGTATCTAGTTTTTAGGTTTTAATTTTTTTTATTTATAAACATAAAAAAAATATTAATTTTAGTGATGTTTTAATATACCAAATCAAATATATTTATATGAAAAAGAAAAAAAATTAATTTTCTTAACATATGCCACAAATATATTTTGGCAGATTAAAAGATATTACAGGCATATATTTCATGGTGACCTGGAATATGCATGCAATATGCCAGTCATATGCCTTGGCGGATATGGAACATTTATGGGATATTCCAATATGCCAACAGAATATTCATGGAATATGTATGGAATATGTTTGTGCCGTCTGGGATATTAAGTAATGTAGACCAGAACGGAAGGAAAATAATCCTAAATTGGCAAATATTTGCTTATTTTTGCCTTAAATGTTTTCTTAAAAGTCACAAAAGATTCGAACTCTAAAATCTAAGTCAAAATTTGGATATCTAGAACTTAAATAATTTGTTATAGGGAAGTCTACTTGTAGTTTAATTTACCTAGTTAAAAATTACAAATAAATTACCTCTCTTAGACATTAAAAATATTTAATCCTAATAAGGAATATGATTAAGTAATAATTTACTTAATTGTTACTTAATATATGTGTTCAAAATTAAGGAATTTTTTGGCAATTACGCTAGGTAAATATTACCCAATTATTGCCTACAAAAATTCCAAATGATTTACTGACCATGTAGTTTTAGAAACAAGTAATATTTTGGATAATTTTGCCATATAAATTGTTCCCAAAGTTATAGATCTTTGTGGTTAAAAATTGAGCTACTTCATAACTTTCTGATTAACCTCAAAGGCTAACATTGCTTGTACAGTTAATAATAAAGAAAAATATAACTTTAAGGTTAAAAATATAAAGGCGGCCATATTTAATAATTATTAGTTTTCCTGTTTATCGACAACTATAAAAAAACAATAATTAAAATTTTAAGAATTACATAAGGTGAGTGGAAAATCCATTAGACTGCGATCTCTTTCGTCAACGAAAGTTTTTTTAAAACTTTAGGTACATATAATGTTTATAATGAAGACACTTTGTTTTTAGGTTAATGGTAAAAATATTTTAAATTATCGGGGGTAATACCACGAGTGCTTAAAAATTACCGATAATTTTCATGAAAGCTTGTTATTTATAATTCCACGAGTTCGAAGAACGAGTGGAATTAGTATAACAAGCTTGAATGAAAATTATCTGGTTAATTTTTATGCACGAGCGGTATTTAGGGAGAATATTTCTAGAATGAAATATATATAAAAAAATTTTTTTGTCATACAATGCTGCACCTAAGGCAACTCTTCTTGAATAATTGACGAATAATATGTAAAACCTTTGATGGCTCAAGTGTTAAGGAGTTGCGTTTCGCCAGGACCACCCCGGACAACCCGCACGGAAAAAACAGTATTGTAAATTTAGTTTAGTAAGAATTTTATAGTATATTTCTCTATAAAACCTCTTAATAACTATAAATCTCTATACCAGTCTTTTCCAAAATAAAATTGTAAACTAAATTTATAAAAAAATATGGTTAGCTTTTTTATATAACATAGTATAATTATGCCACTACTAAGGTATATATTACATTTTACAAATGCGATTTGGTTAAATTGAATAACTATTTCTTTTAGTTAAAAGTAAGAAACTGTATTGTAAATTTTACTAAATCCTTTTGTGGTTTTTATTATTTTTTATTACATTAACCGACAAGCATAAAAAATGGTTATAAAGGAAACTTAGTAAAAATTACTATATTTCTTTACTAAAATTTTTAATAGAATTTAGAAGGGTGTAATTATAGTAAGACTGTTTAACAATAAACTATTCGAATTTTTATAACACTATATTTGCAAAATATCAATAAACATAGAAGCGCTTATAAAATTTTCGTAGGAAAATTCGTATTTTACTAAATGAATATAGTAGAAACTCCTAAATAATTTACAGGAATAGTCAAAGCCGCGCCGTCCGTCGCATTTACAGTTATGCCATCAAAGGGGTCGGACCTCTAACTCTTACTCTTATGTGTTTTAAGTTTAAACTGATTAATTTTGTCTCTGATTTTGTGTTTATGGTATTATGGTGCTGTTATGTGGAGTTTGGAGGATTTATTAGCAGAATGGAATCTGGAAGACTTAGTTTCGCCACCAAGAAAGAAAGACCAAATATATTGCATTATACCACGTGTTAAAGCAAATAAAAAATGTTACAAAAATCTACAAAAGGAGTTTTAAATATTTACTAAAATATTTAATTAGTATAACAAAAGTTGGTGGTAGAAATTCAACTAAAATTAATAGAATTTACGAAAAAATATTACAAATTTTACAATATTCATTAGTAAAATGTGCAAAACTGCTTGGTAGTTTTTACAAATAATTACTACAACCGTAACAACAGAAGCTAGAAAAAACAACAACATATTTTTATATTACTTGCACTCCTGTTTAATAGTTTTTACTGTAACGAATTTTTTATTCCTATATATTTTTGTAGTAACTATTAAAAATATTAACTCGTTTTTACTATAATTTTATAGTCTTCCTTAATATACCATATGGCTGTCCTATATAGAACTATAAAATATAGTTATTACTTCTATTATATTTTTGGATATTCTTATAAATTTTTTTTTTCCGTGCGGGTTGGGGTTTTTTTTTTTTTTTTAGGTAAATAATATTTATATTTTTTCATTTATGCCATAATTATATCTTTGTCGTTATCTGTTGAGAGGGTTTGTTTTTCAAAAGCAATGAATTTCCCGAAGGGAACTCATAACAATAACGATCACGTTCGCAGTAAAAAGGTAAAAAAAAAAACTGTCTCGTCAAATAGGTTCGATTGTTGTGGGTTGAATATACAACGTTGTCTAGGCAACGTTGTATATCCGCTGATATTTTTTTATTTTTAACGTTTCTTATGGGAAAATTTATACATGAGTGAAATATTCGTAATAATACATAAAAAAATGCATATTTTAAGGGCGCGTTTAGTCTTTCGAAGTATCATCACCATAATTCACAAACACATTTCTTTCGCATCCAAATTTCGGTCCAGAAAAATGATAAAACTTAATTATATCACTTTATTGTTGAAGTTATAATAAGCGGCCATTCCAAATATCTACTTAAGTCGAACTCCATTTTATAATTTATTTTGTCCTGTTGGAAGTGTTGGCATAAGTTGTTGTCTTTTCTTTCTAACGCCAGATATAATATGTTTTCTCTGTATTTTTGTCTAGTGTCTTATTGCTCCTATTTAGGTTATATTTAGGTCAAAAGGTTGGGCTCACTTTCCACATTTAGACGTAAAATAGGTCTATATTTATTTCACTTCGTTTCAACTTATAGGACAGAAAAACCCTATCAACCTATTTTCGACCTTCAAATTACTTTAGTTTTTTTCCCCACATTGGGCAATAGGAAAACAAATGTAGGTAAATTATCCCTATATATAATTGGTCGTACAAAATATTTGACCCGTTTAGAGGTCGAATAAAGGTAAATTTAACTTAAAATGTTTGTTGGGATTTCCTTACTAATACAAAGGCTAAACTCGATTTGCTATGGAATGAGAGTTGATGGGAGATATGTTGATAAAAAAAGCTTGAAAATCATTTATTATGGCAATTTTGAATCGGTTATGCAGTATGGAATAATTTTTCGGGGCAGCAATGGTCTGGTGGAAAAAGTATTTGTAGCTCAAAAAAGGGCAATAAGAGTATTGAAAAAAATGGGTTTTAATGAAAGTTGTAGAAATTTTTAAAGCATCTAGTATCTTAACGGTTTATGATGTATAAATCTATGAATGTCTGTTGTTTTTCTTTAAGAACAAAGATATCTTCCAGCTGCAGATATTTCACGAGTATAATATAAGAACTCTAGATGTAAATTATCCGATACACAGATTAACCTTAACAGAAAAAAAGTCCATCTTATATGTGTCTAAAATGTTTTAACAATCTTCCAAATAATATAGTGTTAAGCCATTTAAAATCATGCTTAAGAAATTTCTTGTTAAATTGGAACCCTATTCCATACAGGATTACATTAGATAGGTTATTACTAGTTATGTATGTAGTTAGTACGTAGGAGTTAAATTTATCTGTTCTTGACGCCATTTTCTTTTCTGTGTTGTATGTCGTTTTGTGCTTGTTACAGATGATGTATATGACAAGATCAGAAATAAAGATTATTATTTATAATATTATTATTATTATTACTAATATTAATATAATATTTAATATATATATACAGGGTCCTGCAATAGTGCGTCAGGCTTCCATAGCTCCTATACGAATTTAGTTAGGAATTTCATTCATATGCTAACTTATACTGTATCATAGGGGGTACTTCAGGAAAATATTTTTTTATATACAGGGTAGCCCAAAAAAGTGTGGACATAAAAAGTTTTGATTTTTTAAATGGGATACCCCATATTTTTTTGCATATTTAGATTTATGCTATTGTCCTTTATAAATGCCTAAAATTTTGTTTGATTTGCTTTTTTAGTTTAAGAGCAATCAATTAAAAACTAAAAAAAAACATATTTTGCAGTCGTGAAAAAAATATCAAAAAAACAATCTAAAATTAGTTTTTCAACCACGGTATGAAGTGAGTTTAATGACAAGAGGTTTAAAGATACTATGAATCGAATAGTATTTATCTATTTTATACAGGGTGTTCATAATATGGTTTCAAAAATGACACATTTCAAACCTATTTTTCTCAACTTTTTCAAATGGAACACCCTGTATATTATTTCGGTATTTTATATAAAATACACAAGCAATTTTTTTTTGTAGTTGAAGCATATAAGTTATTTCCAGCCGTTTTCGAAATAAATGCAAATTTCATAAATTATGTTGATTAAACAGAGTTTATTTTTAAAATTAAGCGTAGGCGACTAGACTAATATTTAAAAACTACAGTAATTGTTCAAAATGTCTTCCATTTTGTTCTGTGCACAAGCCAACACGCTTTTCAAAAGATCTGTTTACTTCTCTTAACATTTCAGGGGAAATGCTCGCAAACACGTCTCTTATCCTTTGCTGCATATTATTAGCAGTTGTAGGTGGATCTTTGTAAACAATTTGTTTTACGTGTCCCCATAAAAAAAAGTCTAGTTTTGTAAGATCCGGCGATCTAGCTGGCCAGACCGTGGGTCCATTTCTACCGATCCATTGGTTCGGAAAGGTATCATCAAGATAATTTCTTACCTCCCGTGAAAAATGTGCCGGAGCACCATCTTGCTGAAACCACATCCTATTTCTTGTATATTGCGGAACGTTTGCCAATAAACCTGGTAAATCATTGCGTAGAAAGTTTAAATACATGGGTCCATTAAGATGACCTTCAAAGATATGAGGACCTATCATAGTTTCACCAACAATTCCACCCCACACATTTAATGACCACTGATGCTGGTGATCGATTTGTCTCATATATCGCGGATTTTCCGTGGAGTAATAATGAAAGTTATGTCTATTTACACTACCGGTGTTATGGAAGGTTGCTTCGTCGGAAAATAAAACATACTTGAAAAACATTGGATCCGCTTGTATTTTAGTGCTTGCCCAGGCACAAAATTCGGATCGATTTTGAAAATCTCTATCGCTGAGCGCTTGATGCAATTGAATATGATAGGCATGGAATCGATGCTTTTTTAAAATCCGTTGCACAGATCGTTCACTTATACCTGTTGCGTTACCGATTTTATTTTGGCTTACGTGTGGATCTTCTGTGACTGTCAACAACACCGCAAGTTCATTTTCCTCGTTAGTAGCCGTCTTTGTTCTTTCTTCTTTTGTATACACAACATTTCCTGTTTCAACAAATCTTAGTAATAATCTTTTAAAACTTTTTTCTTCCGGGCGCCTTCTCTCTGGATAACGTGACGCATAAATTCTAGTTGCTAACAAGCAATTTTTTTCGCTCTCGCCAAGTACAAAAATCATATCGACCAACTCATCTTTATTAAAATTCATTTTAATTTCTTATAACTTATTCGCCCGATATTACACCTTTTTAAAATGAATTAAAGAACTTGTCAAACTAAGTATAATAATCCATGTTTTATTTCAAAGCCTACTATGGGCTTTAGGGATAAAACTTACTAATGAACCTTTTTGCTGGTATTTCAATTGAAATGTTAAAAGGAAAGTAAACAGACCTTTTCAAAAACATGTTGGCTTCTGCACAGATCAAAATGGAAGATATTTTAAACATTTGCTATACTTTATAATTATTAGTAGGTGTAGTCGCCTACGCTTAATTTTAAAAATAAACTCTGTTTAATCAACATAATTTATGAAATTTGCATTTATTTCGAAAACGGCTGGAAATAACTTATATGCTTCAACAACAAAAAAAAATTGCTTGTGTATTTTATATAAAATACCGAAATAATATACAGGGTGTTCCATTTGGAAAAGTTGAGAAAAATAGGTTTGAAATGTGTCATTTTTGAAACCATATTATGAACACCCTGTATAAAATAGATAAATACTATTCGATTCATAGTATCTTTAAACCTCTTGTCATTAAACTCACTTCATACCGTGGTTGAAAAACTAATTTTAGATTGTTTTTTTGATATTTTTTTCACGACTGCAAAATATGTTTTTTTTTAGTTTTTAATTGATTGCTCTTAAACTAAAAAAGCAAATCAAACAAAATTTTAGGCATTTATAAAGGACAATAGCATAAATCTAAATATGCAAAAAAATATGGGGTATCCCATTTAAAAAATCAAAACTTTTTATGTCCACACTTTTTTGGGCTACCCTGTATATAAAAAAATATTTTCCTGAAGTACCCCGTATGATACAGTATAAGTTAGCATATGAATGAAATTCCTAACTAAATTCGTATAGGAGCTATGGAAGCCTGACGCACTATTGCAGGACCCTGTATATAAAGAATATTTAGTACTTATAAGAGTATACTGAATTAATATGGAAAAGTTTACATACATTTTTATTTTTAGAGAAATCAATTTCACTGGCAAAATCAGTAACCGAAAGGTTAGTACAGCGATTACTTTGCGGAGCGGCTCAAATCGATCCCAGATTTTCCACTAAATATTTGATTAATAACCGCATTGATCAAAGTCGAGTAAGTATTTTTTAAAAATAATGTTGTGTGTACACAGCCCTTAGTAAAAATATGGGTGGTATGGGGGAAAACATCTTTGCATTATTAAAATTGGCACTTCTAATTATTGGCGATTGCAGTTATAAGATTTTATACCGGGTGGCTAATTATTGGCTCCCCTGTAAATTTTAGAGAAAAATTGTATTTTGAAGAGGCCGATATAATAAACCCATGTGCCCAGTTGAATAAGTTTTATTAAGCCAATCCTAACTTATTCAATTAAATGTGACGGCAAAATTACGGAATTTTCATAATTTAGGTAATACAGCAGACACCAGCAAATAATCTCTATGACGTTATTATCAAAAAGCTGGACATAACGAATAAAGATTATTTCACATTAAAAACACATTTTCGTTTCATCAATCCGGTAATAACACTTCCAAAATAAAAGACACCATTATGTATTTCTTATTAAGCCTTTAATTTAATATAACATACCTAAGACTACAAATTTTCAAAAGCATTAATTAAAATAATGTTCAGACAACCCTCCATTAACAGTTAGACAATATCCTAACGGATAATCAGACCTATGATCAAACTCACAAGTTAACGCGAGCCGTTAATTTCAAAATTAAAGTGAGTGGGTTAAAATCCAATGCTATTTTCCATTTTGGTATGATGCAACTACAGTTAACGGTCGTGTTAATTCTCGATCTCGTCATCCTAAACAGGAGTGACGCAATCCTTAAAGTGAGTACTTTAGCATATTTGAGCCAATCAGGGACGAGTTCGGTTATCAATCGCGGAAATTTTGAAGATTGTTTGGAAATGTCAAGTTTCAAGCGGTCAATGAACTTTTGCGAGCGGTTGACGGCCACAGCTGCGTTTTATTCGCATATTTGTTGATTTTAGGCGATTTTTGCTTCAAAAATTAGTAATCGAATAGTTTTTGGTGAAAAATGCAACGTTTGTTAAATGTATTAGCTCGTTTTTTATGAAGAAATGGAAATATATTAATAACGGTAAGTTAAAAACACAATTGTAAGTACATTGTTGGTATAGATTTTTACAAAGGATTTTACTTTCAGATTATTTTACTTCAAAAATCTTGAAATTACTGAACAAAGTTGATTTGATTTGATTTACAACTCCCTTATAGTGACTTTTATACCTTTTAGATCATAACAAAACATGAGAGGAGAGAATTTCGAGGAGATTTCCTTCTATTTACCTAAATCCGTACCAGCTACTGAATTACACGTAGAAGGGAATAAAATATAAGAATTATACCATTTTCTAATATTTATTGAAGCCTTCAAATAGTTTCCTATAATTTACAAGCTGAAAAATACATGATGTTAAAGTTAAATTCAGCTTTGGCAACAATTTATACCTAATAGAGGTAAGTTTTTAAACTAGGTGGCTAGATACTAGATAATTATTAAAACCTGGATTAACCAAGTATTGTTTCGTACAAATTACACAACTTGTGTTGTATTTATAGATCTTTTAGTAGGTACCTAATGTTTATAAAAAATTGAACCACTAGGGTCACAATTCAAAAGCCCAGGTAGGAATACAAAAGTGAGAGTAAGGGCTTTGTCCCTTGGTATTCGTTGGGCTTTGATCCATTTTTCTAAAATATTTACAACAGTTTTAAAGTTAGAAATAGAATAGAGAGTAGATATTTTTGTTGTTTACTTACCTAAGTGCTTGTAAAAATATCTCATAAGGTAAGGATTCAGGTTAGTTATCCTATCTATCCTATGCAGAGCATTCCTTTGTTTATTTTTAATAAAAATATCAACATTCTATCTTATTAAACCTTTTTTTTACCATTTTATTAATAATTTGATTAGATCGAGATGATGTCTACTAGTATTAAAAAAAATTCAGTCCTATTTTTATACCTACCAGTATCTTAACAAAGAACATATGCACCTGTAAAATTCAGAAACTAAAATATTACTATCGAGGAATGGTAGCCTAGAGCAAAGTTAATACTAAAAATATTTAAATAAGTTCGAATGTTATTTTACTATTTTTTGTTTGTAGGCAAATGAGGCAGAAGCAGCTGGATGCAATACGAAGAACTAGTATAGAATGGGCAAGATTAGAAATTGAGATGTAGAAGGAAAGAATGCCAATGAAGTTGAGTTTAAAAATACCTGAAATGTTCTGAGGTGCAAAAAATTATTAAAGCAATTAGTGTCAGAAACATGGACAATGGATAAACTTTAGACTGCAGTAAAGTCGCGACAGGAACAGGGTACAGCCCCATATTTATAATAAAAATATTAAATTATAGAAATTACTTTTAGATAACTTTAGGTATACTAAAATTCTAAAAGAATCGCTTAACATAACAGCATTGTTTAAAAACATGACCCTTTTTATATTTCCTGTATAAAGGTATCTCTGAGACTTCCTTAAAATTTTATCGCAAAAACAGTAGGTATAGTATCTTTCGGTTTAGAAAGAAGTTAGTTGAGGTTACATTTTTATGGCATGTATCACATTCTAGTTACTTTTATTTTAGGTGGGGATATATGTTGATTTAGGACCGGATTTAATATATATTTTTTTTATATTAATTAAAATGCGACGAGGTCAGTAACGAACAAGGTCAACTCTAAATTAATAAAGACATGTTAAGGGGTTTTAAAATATTAATTGGTTAAATTACCACGTTTTTCCGGAGGTACAGGGAACAGTATACTTATGATTTCCTGATCGAAAATTTTCTAGTTTTCACACTATTTTTAATATTACATAAAGAAGCTGTCTCAAAACATCACCAAAAGGATTAAACAATCAAGGTTACAGTTTTATAATAATTATCAAACAATAAATAAAATACTTCCGAATACGATTTTGTTTTGAACAAGTTTCTTTTGAGTTTTGGGTTACTTTTTTTAGTAAGCAGAAAGTGACACATATAAAATTCTAACGTTGACTAACTTCTTTTTAAACTGAAAAATAGTATAGCTTTGTCGTGAAACCAAAATACAAAAAAAATTTAGCAAGTTCTTGATACGATATTATTTTAGTCTTGACAATCGTGTTGAATATTATTAGCAGTACCTACCTACCAGATTTTGTAAAAATTGTAAATGTGATTTTGCTCGCTAATAAATAAATAAGTAACAACGAAAATAGTTTATATAATGGTTTTACTAAATTAATATCTAAAATTACAGGAGTAACTTAATTGTTAAACCAAATTTACATTTTATAACGTAAAATTACAACTGAAAGCAGCAAACTAGTGTCATGTCTCATGGCTTTGTGTTTCATGTGGTGGGGTTTTCTCTATCTACTGCAACTAGATATTCCAAAAACCTAAAATTGTTAACAGCATTTTACAAATTAATTTTTTACCTAGCTACAGGGCATCCTGGAATGTCACTCCTGAAGTTTCTCATTTGACAAACCTACCTTTATGATTGCTCAAAAAAGGTTTGCTGAATGAGAATTTTGGAATGAAATTCAAAAATAAATCAAGTTTATTTTAACATATTTTTAAATTGTATAGTAATTATCCCCATGGCAGAAAGCAAAAACTAAAATGTCTACACATTACTAACGTCGAATAATATACTATGTAGTTTATAGTAGATGAAAGCGAGACCTTTTATGTAGGGTTGTAACAGGCACTTTAATATGTACTGAGATAGAAAAGTGGGAATTTTTAGCTGTATAAATGCCTATCTGCAGTTTTTTCTCCAGCCTAGTCCTAGAGTTATTCAAACTACTATCCTCTGCAGACCAAAAACTTGCCCTGACTGGCTTGCACAGCCTCATGTCAGGACTGCATAGGACATCACTGAGTGGAAGATGGCAAATATATACCATCCTCATTGTAACCTCTGACACACAATTTTTGGCCATGGCTTTTATATATAAGTTATTAAATGGTCTTCTCCCATCTTACCTTGGTGGATTTATTGCCCATAACAGTGATGTACATAATTACCCTACTCGAAATAGAAATGATTTTTATATCAAGAGGACTAATTCCAGGAGAGCTATGAATTCTTTATTTTTCAAAGGTCTTAAAGAGTACAATGATCTACCGAGATATGTCAAGGAGTGTTCATCGATTAATAGTTTTAAAAGAGAGCTTAGGACATTTTTTAGAAGTTAAGATAGGCTTTTCCGATATGATGATGTTTTGTAGCCTGAAATATAGATTTTATTTGAGTTTCTAGTGTTATATCTGAAGTATATTAAAACTTGTAGGAGTGTTTTTTAAAAAACATCAGTGCAATAAGAATCAGAATACCTGGAAGTGTGAGAATCTAATGCTACCGAAAGGTTTCTTTGCATGACTCAAGTGGGCTTATAAGGAGTAGATTTTACGAATAATTTTTTTTTGAAGAATAAATAATCTTTGAAGTTCTGAGTAGTTTGTCCTCAGTAAAGCACAAAAAGAGTTAAGTGGCTGTGGGCCAAAAAATAATATATATTAAACAATTGTTTGGGGTTCATAAAGGTTTTGAGGTTGACAAAGGCATAATAAGCAGTTCAGTTTTGCAGCAACATTGTCTACATGGGCTGTTTACTTTAATTGTGAGTCTAGGTGAAGACCCCGAAACTTGCATTGTTCTACTATTGTAATAAAATTATTATTCAATTTTAAGTATAAATCAGGAATCTGCTGCTTTTTATAGAATGCCATGTAATGGGTTTTATTTGTGTTAACAACTAGATGATTTGTTTGGCACCAAACAGAAAATCTAAGCAGAATTGTATAAGTTATTTCAAGTAGTTGATTAAGTGTAGAAGCAGGTATGACTACTGTTGCATCATTTTTTCAAATCGTTTATAAATAATGCAAAAAGCAAGGGAGAGATTACGCCATTACGCCTCTTTAGGGAACGCCCTATCTGATCTATTAGTTTCTCCGAATAGGAGCCCTAAAGTTTTACTCTTCTTTGGCGATTAGAGAAAAATGATTTCAGCCAGTCAGAAATATTACCACGTATTCCCATAGCATGCAACTTTCTGAGCAAGATGTCAGTGTCGACGCAGTCAAACGCTGGGCTAAGATATGGAGTGATATTTTGGGGTAGTTCAACGGAAATACACAGAATTATAGTCATGCAAAAAAGGTGCATCCGAAATATTTTTAGGATGAAACAGCAGGAAAGTTGTAGGTCTGTTTTTGTAGAAAAAAATATTCTGACGGTAATAGGAATGTACATTTTGGACTCTGTAATATTTGTATGTGATAATAGGGATCTTTTCCTCGATTTTAATGTGAAACATGATTATGACACTCGCCATAAAAGTAATTTAGTACCAGAAAATTATAACTATACTTACATACCTCCAAAAAAATGTAAAATACTGCATCATAAAAATTTTTAATTGTTTCTCAGACGAAATTAGAAACCTGCCAAAGAATAAACTAAAATATACCTTAACAAAATATCTAGTCAGTAAGGCCTTCTACAACCTTAATGAATTTTTTGATGATCCTGATAAAGGAATAATTCAGTGTTAAATTTTAAATGTTTATTACAATTTTAAGCATGTGTAATTTTATCAAAATTGTCATTGTCTAAATGTAATGTAATTACAAATTTAAAATGGTTATTTACAAAAATCTCTCCAGACATTGTTCAACAGCCCCTATTGTTTTTTTTTTATTATGTTTATAGTAAATGTAAGCATCTTATTATTGAACAAATAAATACTATTGTATTGTATTGTATTAAATCGAAAAATAGAGCTATAGTATAGTAATTAGAATCTATTGTTTTATAAATATATTCCAAGAGATCGTAAGCAGCTGTGCTAGTAGAGAAGTTTGAGCAATACTAATAAAAAACTAGGTAGGTACTATATTTTAAGACGGGACCTACCTTCACATTATTAGATAAGGATCCTTTTATTAGTGAATAAAATTGAATCGAGTTTAATCACATTGGAATCTTCGTGAGTCCTGATATGTGCTGGTAATTTTAGGTTGGTCATATCCTATAACATCACATTATATCACTGAGAAAAAGGCTAAAATAAAAATAAAACTAAAATTATACAATACATACTTTGCTTTCACTGCGAATAATCTCTTGAGTTATCTGTCTAGTTGAAAAGCATCTCATACCATAATCTCTTTTTTTCTAAGTGAGTTTTCTGACACAAGTTGTTCTCAATTTCTGTTAAGCAGATAAATTATTGAGTACCTACTTTAATTTTCATGCAGCAACCACATTCTACTGATGTTAATACATAAGTGTAAGCCGGACTACAAATACAAATACTAATAATCTTTATTCCCACTAGGAGCCCTAAAGTAATTAAAAGTATATTTAATATGAAGTAGGTACCTAGTAGGTAAATACATATAATTGTTTAGTAACTAACCTCCTTACGTATCAAATATTTTCTTTAACCATTTTCTTGGTGAAAACTTGTCACAGTTACCAATTGAAATAAACTTTGCCTTGTGTCTGTGTTCTTTACTGGTTAATACTTTGATTCCAATCCATATTCTAAAAAAAAACAGCTGTAATAATGTAAATATGTAAACAAGCATTCAATTGAAATATATAAATAGGTACTTACGACATAAAATAATGTATCTCGAACGCACACTATAAAACTTTCTCTGTAAAATCTAAAATCTATACTATATTTAGGTTAAGAATTCTGACACTTAAATCTGACAATCACATCCGATAACTTTAACGGCTCAGCTGTTTCTCCACCACAGTGAAAAATCAACAAGTAGGCTGTTTTCGGTTGTTGTCATGGAAACACTCACGTTAAAAGTTAAAGTGAGCATTTGATCATAGGGCTGAATAAAATTTATTTCTAACATTACATTGATATTGAGAAACTCTGTCACATTCTAACGAAATACAGTTTTTTAGCTGGTCTAGATTTTCAAATTTTACGTCTTTTTACATAACAGATTAACAAGATCACTCATTGATTGTAGAATACCTCAACCCATTTGGAATATATTGTTCGTATTGACTCATTATCTAGTCCCATGCTCTATGATAATGATGAAGGTGCAAAATACGAAATTTTGGAAAGTGATAAAGATTGCCCAGCTGGTTATGGAAAAATAAGATTAAATTCCTCTACCTTAACAGAATGGGAAGAATTTGTAAATTCTTTTGGGTACCTTAGACGGTAAGTAGATTTGAATCGAAAGTCCTTTATATTACAAATTTTATGTTTAAGGGATCGAATTCAGGCCAAACTAGTGGAACTTTTGGCCCAAGCAGCAAGTCAGGATAAGCCTAGTTCGCCTCTACCAGTGGATGAATCAATTATGTGCGGAATACCGGGAAAAATTGTTGATCCTGCCACCTTACATTATATTTTGAGAATTCCTGCAAATGAACAGGTATTTTACGGGCCAGGTGAGCTTGATACTGATGACGATATTAACAGCAAGAGTTAATCGTGGACGTGGTCCATTTATAATGAAGATTTAGTCCATAAGCGTCTGTTTCAGGAGGAAATGTGCCAAGATTTCCGGATATAAGAGACTTCCGACTTGCTATAGTAGATGAACCAAATGGTATTAAATTAAAAGTCGAGTTCCTGTCGCCTGCTTTATCAAACTTCTCTATAAAAGTGACAATGTTGATTGCCGTTGGGGTAGACTCGTGGCCAGCAACATCCGATTTTCCTTCGAGAGTGTCTTTGGGACATTCTGATTGTTTGCTGTATTATAAAGCAGCACAAACAGTAAGTATAATATGAATTTTCGCTGTGTATATAAATGTGGATAAAACCATAGGCATCGTAACTATAGATCCGACACGCCATTCATAAATACTTTAAAATTGTGATGCCAAAATCGTTTGGTGGCGAGACGCTGTGAGGAGCTAGGTGGGGTCGGGAGTGGGGATTACGCTGCCTTTACATATGCATGCGACAAAACCACAGAACAATAAAGGTTAGGTTGACAAAACTCCAGGAAAACCCACAGAAAAATGCTGTCACAAATAAATGGAACATCCGCTATGCCGAGTCGATGCGGATGGCCACGAAAATGATGGGATCTGGGCGGATTTTTTTTGCTGCGTTGCCATACTACAGATTTTTTACAAGGTTTTAGGCAATGTTATACAGGGTCGTTGGTATGTATGGAAACGGTCGATTATTTCTTAAAGTATAACAGTTAGCAAAAAATATTTTAGATAAAAGTTTTAGGGTTTTTTTAGGTGTATTAGAATTTTAAAAAAATAAGTATACAGGATGAGTCAGAAAACAGTAGGGAAGCAAAGTTACCTTTTTTTAAATGGAATACCCTATATTTTCGAATATTTTTGGATTTAACATGAAATATCAATTATTTTTTAATAAGGACATTTAAACTCTAAACCTAATAGTTTCCGAGATATGGACTTTTGAAAATTGACATTTTTGAACTTTGACAGGTTCTAGCTTTCTAACGGTACGTTGTAGAGTAAAACGGCTAACATGTCCCCATCTTACTTTTTTATGATCTTTCCAAAACATTAACTTCCGGTTAAACCGGAAGTACTGTATTTCCGGCTTTTAAGTTACATCCGGTTTAACCGGAAGTTAATGTTTTGAGAAGATAATAAAAAAGTAAGATAGGGACATGCAAGCCGTTTTATTCTAAAAGGTACCGTTAGAAAGCTAGAAGCTGTCAAAGTTCAAAAATGTAATTTTTCAAAAGTCGATATCTCGGAAACTATTAAGTTTAGACTTATAATGCACGTATTGAAAAATAATTGTAATTTTATGTAAAATCCAAAAATATTCGAGGATATAGGGTATTTCATTTAAAAGGAAGTAACTTTGTTTCTCTACAGTCTTCTGACTTAGCTGTATACTAATTTTTTTTTTAATTCTAATACACCTTAAAAACCCTAAAACTTTTATCTAAAATATTTTTTGCTGACTGTCTTACTTTAAGAAATAATCGACCGTTTCCATACATACCAACGACCCTGTATATTTCCCACATCATGTTATTCTAGTAAATCATAGAAGTTAATACTTTTAACAGAGTAAGCCCAGAAAACTACGTTTTCTGTGGCGTAAGTCTGGCAAACCAAGTGGAGGGGAGCAGCTTGAATGTTGATTTACTTTACACTGGAATACAATGATGACAACACGTTTATTTGTTATTGTTCAGTCTAATAGTTACGATGTCTATGGATAAAACAAATATTTTAGGGTATGTACCTGGTGGGTTACGGAGTACATTCTTCAGCATGGCAAATACGATTACCAGCTGCTGAATTTGTTCTTTTAAATCATTACGGTCCGACTAGTACTGTTAGGACCATCTTAGATATTCTCTATGAAATCTTGAATGATATTAATAGTACGAGAAGATTTCAAAAGCCAGTAAGTACTTAGAAGAATAAGCTGCTTATTATTTAATGATAATTTAAATATTATTTTCAGATGTCTTACAAAATTTTAAATAGATATATGCTTTTTACCGTTTTGTTAGAAGAACTAGAAGAAAATTCCAAGTCGCCATTTAATGATATGGTTAATTGGTCGCCAACGTATTTGTCGGTGTTAATTTTAAAACTATTGGATAAAGCTATTGCAAGGTACTACTAATTAGATTTATAGAAGTAGTCCATATCTAAATGGAGTGAAAGTATATTGTAATTAAAATAACTATATTACTCTGCTTCACTATTTTTATTCTCTAAGGTAAGAGAAAAAGGGGCATGCTTAGGAGGCATCAGCCCTTATTATCGACCTCGATAAACATACTGTTTTTAAAATAAAATATCGTGCAACAGAATTTTTTTTTTCTAAGTTTCTTATACTTGTCAAATCGCTAAAGTCGGCATCCACTCAACTAGGTGCATATGATCTCTGAATCAAATTAGTAGGATCAGAGGTTTCAAAAATGTTTTAAAATATAAAAACTAATATGGACATAGGTTAGCAATTAATTTGAAACTATCAGTCATAATAAAAATGACGGGTGACGGGTCTCGTTCCAAAATTAATTTCTGCGGGATGCGTTCGTATTGTTGCCCACGGTCGACACAATAATTTTTATATTTAAAAAATTTAATAACTAAAATGACGGTAGAAAATTAGATAAACAATATACAGTAAAACCTCTGACTAGCGACCACAATCAAATGTTGGTCGGTAAATAGGGGTGGTTGTTTAATAGAGGAAAATTAAAACATCAGAGCTGGTCTGCATTTTACATTGTATATAATTTTGAATGTTTTTGTGTACATTTATCTCAACTAAACTAATGTATAATATGTTATTGCATATACAAATAATTTATTGGTACATATACATACAATATGTTTAGACAAGTCACAAAAACAAAAAATATATAAAATACTATAGGTATACACGACGCAGTAAGCTAGGTAGTAATTAACAAATTTTTGTCTTGTTTATTGGGTTTTTAGGTCATATTTAAATAAATAAAGGTTTGGTTTAAGTTGACGTTTCGGTTTATATTACATTAAACCATCTTCAGAACTACAATTACAGGAAAATGTGATTATTAACTAATTTTTAGGATTAAAAAGTAGACATACCTCTATATAAATCTTAGCACTATCACTTCTATTTTTACATGTTTAACTATGTGGTAACTATGCAAGACTGATTTTATGAAGGGATTCTTTATGAGGGAGGGTAGGTACATTTATTAAAAATGGGAAAACCATTTGATTACGGTTTATTTTTTTTTTGTTAACGGTAGTAAAAATTTGCAATTTTTAATTAGGTTATTAAATTACTGTAAACTGTACTTAGATTATCAGTGTCGGTTCGAAAATTTAATGTATTTTTATTTTTTTTAATATGGATCATTTCTTTTATATTTCGTTTTTTATAATTTATTTCATGGTCTAAAATTGTTGTATTAGTGAAGTCAAAATTATGTAAGTTGTCAATAGCATGTTTTGATAAGGCTGTGTGTGCTTGGTTCGTATTTCTCATGCTGTATTTATGTTCATATATTCGGTTTTTTAGGTATTGTTTTGTTTGTCCAATGTATGTCTTTGGGCAGTCCAAACAGTCTATTTTATATATTACATTTGCTTGATTTAGTTAAGGAATGGTTGGTTGTAATTTTGTAAAAAAGGTTTTTGTATTGTTTGGTGGTTTATCAGCTATATTTATTTTGTGTGGTTTAAGTACGTTTCTAATTTTTGTATTGATTTCTGGAATGTATGGTAGGGAGATGAAGTTATTTTCTTTTTGGGGATCCGTTTTATTTGTGCTATTGTAAATTTGGTTTATCAACTTAAACCAAACCTTTATTTATTTAAATATGACCTAAAAACCCAATAAACAAGACAAAAATTTAAATCATAAGGTCAAGAAGAAAACTTTACTGTAATTAACAAATACAAATTTATTATAATTTTATCTAAAAGAAGATATTTCCTTTTTTCCGCCATATTCAAAAATTCACGTTAGTACTCAAGTGCAGTTATAAAATTTTACATGGTATGCTGGGAACAAAATCACATAAAGCTATTTTTTTCGGGGATGTTTAGTTTTTGCCGTCCTACTTAACATACTAAAAGTCCCCACCCCTTCGGGGTGGGCAACCCCCCCAAAACCTCCCCCCACGGTACATTTTTTTGGTTTTTTTAAATTATCTCCATTATGGTTAATTTTACGAAAAGAAGTGAAGAGAGAGAAAAGATACCCCATAAAATTCTACATAAGTTGACCATATTGAAAAATAATATTTTTAAACAGTAGCGTACCACGGAGGCTTGAAAAGTAAAATAATTCTTTTAAAAAAATTAAATTATTCAAAATGTAAAAAAAAACATTTTAAAGTTATTTTTTCTAGCAAATATTTCAACTTTTACAATTCCTAGATCTTAAAACTAAATAAGGGATATATTTTATGATCCTAGTTTAGATGGTCCTGACCTTTAAGCAGTAGAAATAATATTTTTGTAAAAAAATTATTAAATAATTTTATCGGTACCTACATCCAATAACAAAAACAAAATTGGGAATCAGTACTGTGTATTTGTTTTCAGTTTCTTCTCAAATTTAAAAAAAAATATGAATAGTTTTTATAACAACCTAGCCCTTAACGACACATATATTAGGCCATGCACTTGAAGACAGCGCTTAGCGTTGCATGGTACCTTAATCCGAAACTATTCTTGAGCTGGAACAAAATAATAACAATACTGTAATTACTGTAAACCACAATGGATTGCTACAGAAAACTAAAAAATAAGCATTACTCGGGTTATTTGACAAAAAAAGTGCCCAATTAGAATCAATTCCGGAAAACACCGTTTTTGTTTTAGACGGGGGTTTTTTAATTCATAAAATCTGTCTGGCAATTCCCATCAACTTATGGTGACATTTATATTCAGTATGTTAATTATATAAAATATAATTATGGGAAAAATACCACTGTTGTCTTTGATGGATACAACACTGATCTTTCCACAAAAGAACATGAACAATTAGGAAGGTATTCAAAAATATCCCGCTTAGACATTATTTTTTCGGAAAAAAACACAACAACAGTAAACCAGGCTCAATTTTTTTCTAATGAAACCAACAAAAGTTCTTTTATTTTACAACTAAGTCAATTTTTGAAATCGGCGGGTATTCAGGTGGTTCAAGCACAAGCCGACGCCGCGACGCAGACAGAATCATGGTGGACACGGCTCTTGAATTAAGAACATTGGAAACATCTGTTACATTGGTAGGTGAGGATACCGATTTGATGATCCTATTAGTATTTAAATCAAAACTGAACAATGTATATATGCTTCGACCAGGTAACTCATCAAAACCACATAAACTAACCGACATAAAAGATCTTCAAGAAAAACTTGGTCCAATGAGATCTGCAATATTATTTTGTCACGCAATATCTGGATGTGACACCACCTCAGCCCTTTATAAAAAAGAAAAATTATCTTCATTTAGATTATTAGAAAAAAATAAAGACCTACAACAAAAAGTTAGTATATTTTTAGAGCCAAATGCAGAAAAGTCTGCCTCCAACATCAGATCCTGCACATTTTCATAGTTTGCAAGTTTACCATCAAATTTAAGAATGGATGGGTAATTTAATATGTCCTACTACTTGGGGTTGGAAAAAACAAGGGGAAGCTATACAGCCTATACAGTCTAATAAGCCAATTGCACCAGAATTTATCCTGAAACTGATTTTTTGCAACTGCAAGACCGACTGCAGAAAGATGTGCAGCTGCAGAAGAGCAAACCTAAATTGCTCCAATTTATGTGGCCAGTGTCAAGGCAATGCCTGCAGTAACTGTTTTGAAGAGTACGAGGATGCTTCATTCGAAGATAATGTCTCCAGCAATGTCTAAGACTGGTAAATGTTCGTAGTTTTTAAGTAAATTTTTATAAAAGTTCAATATATATTTTTCTTCATTCTATGCATTTTTTAATAAATTTTTAATATTAATGGATACATTTTAAAGCCCATTTTCAAAAATAATAGTACGCCAATGTATTAAACATCTATATTTAAGAAATATTTAAAATGTTACTTTAATATTAAGAATTGAAAAATAGAATAAGTATGTCCAAAATATATATTTTATTTTTTTAAAATATTATGTTACTTTTCAAGCCTCCGTGGTACGCTATTGTTTAAAAATATTATTTTTCAATATATGTAGAATTTTATGGGGTATCTTTTTTCCCTCTTCACTCTTTTCGTAAAATTAACCATAATGGAGATAATTTAAAAAAACCAAAAAAATGTACCGTGGGGGGAGGTTTTGGGGGGGTTGCCCACCCCGGAGGGGTGGGGACTTTTAGTATGTTAAGTAGGACGGCAAAAACTAAACATCCCCGAAAAAAATAGCTTTATGTGATTTTGTTCCCAGCCAAGTAATAAGTGCACCGGGGTATAGTCCCAAAACACGCGAAAACTTTTCATTTGCAATTGTTTTTATGACAAAATTCAAACTCATCATGGATAATGATGAGATTAATGTCACAAAGGTGCATTCGTATTATTGCAAAAGGTTACATGTAATATGAATTTTGAATATATCTTTTTAATAATTATAGTTTTTTTAATCATTTGTAATTTAAAAAAACAAAGTAAATAGAATGTTAAATAAATTTTAGTTTATTTCAACAGATAATATATTAAATATCAAAAAAATTCAAATTAAATTACACATTGGCTAAATTTTTGTTGTGTAATATCAGGCTAAAAAAATGTTCACAATTTAATAGGATACTTCAAAAATTAACAAGAAAAAGCTACTAAAACCGGCAAGTTCTCAAATCCCCAATCTACTACACAGAAAGTCTTGGAAGTTCTTAAACTAAGTCTAAGACCTACACAGAGGATTGTCCATGAAAGTAGTAGAAGTATACCAATGAAGAAAAGGCAAAATAAGATTCCAAGTCTGGTCAAGATAAAATATAAGAAGTACCTAAACTAACTTTAAGGCCACCATGGACCAGTAATTTATGTGGGGCATTTTTCTAATTGAACTATTATTACAGAATTTAAAATAGAGGTTGAAAAATAAAAAAAAAAAAAAAAAATAAACACAGCTTCAAAACTCTTCAAATTCTGATTCGTCAAATTCATCTTCAATAGTACTTTCGCTATCCTCTGCATTTGAAATAATAAGTGGTTCCACTTGAACATCCAATACTTTTTTTCTGTTCCACCAGTCCAGGATAATTTTTTCTGTATGTTCTACAGCTTTCCTAAAGTAGTCCCCCGTAATGCGTGCTAGGGAGTTTTTTCAAACTTCTTCTACCTTATCTAAACTTAGACCATTACCAACATTTTTTTTAAATAGAACGATTTTGCGCCTGTCCAAATTGGAGAGAATGATAAGATGCATTGTCTAGTGCAAGGCTGGCCAATAGATTTTCCGGGTGGGCAAAATTTCATAGACTGCGGCGGCGCCGGGCCAAATACCATATTTATGAAAAGATTTTATATAGGTACACATAAAGTTTATTATACAAATACCACATTATACACAAAAAGACAAAATATGCTTTAATTTACTTTATTGGTAAATGAAATTAAGTAACATAATAATGAAAACATTATTTCTATTTTTTAATGTGAGCTGTGAAGAGGTTTTCCTGATATTAATTTGTCGATATTTGGTTTTAAGTCTGATGTCGATAGGACAATTAAATCAAAAATGTGTTTTGCAGTGAGAGATGTGCGATATTTATTTTTGATGTATGATAAAGTTGAAAATGTTTTTTCACACACAAAGGTGGAACCAAACCTGCTTAAAATTTGCATAGCAAGGTCGCGCAATGTTGGAAAATCTTCACTGGAAACTTTTTCCAAAAACTTACAAAATTTTCTGTTAGTTGCTCTGAAGTTACATTTTCGTAGAAAATTTGTTTCAGGGCAGTGTGGTTTTGAATATCTGTCACTTCAAGCTGAATGTTTGCTGGATATTCAAGCAGGTCAGTAGAACTGATGGTAAATGGGTTTATAAACAGCCGAATATTTCTCTTGTCTAATTCAAAATCCTGGAATCTGTTTTCAAAAGACTCTCTTAAACACTTTATTTTTGATAGGTGCTTTGGGATTGCAAGGGCAGTGATCTTTAATCCTTCTTTTACACTAGCAAATGTGGGAAAATGGTCGATTTTATTTCTCTCTAAGTTTGCTGCAAACAAGTCCAACTTCCCTTTGAAACCATTGATCAAGTTGAACATTGTTGGAAGAGAACAATCTTTTCCAACCAACCAATCAAGTGGAAGCAGTGCCATCGCGCGCCGGCTAGCTGGCCGACCGAAGTTTGGGCGGGCAAATTCAAATGTCTTGGCGGGCCACTTCGCGGGCCTGGGTTTGGCCAGCCTTGGTCTAGTACAATTAGGGATGGTTCATCCAAATCTGGTATCAGCTTTTCTCTAGCCCACTTTCCAAAAAGCTTACAATTCATGTTATCGTGGCAGTCGACGCTTTTTGATTTAGAGGAAAAAATTAAACTTGCTTCCTTTATAAAACCAGTAGATGAGCCAGCATTTAATATAATGTAACGTTTTCCCGAACCACAACCTCTTTTTCGTTTTACTGATTTCACTGAGTCGTCTTGCTATGATTTACACCCACTTCCATTCGAAAATACCCAAGTCTCCTCTAAAAAAACTACTTTTCTAAACTTCGATTAATAATTTTTAACATATTTTTTCAAAAATTTGACTCGTTCGCTTCCAATTCTTGATAGTTCGCACAAATATCTTCTATTGCAGTCCTTTCTATAACGAAATCCCAAGTTTCTTATTAGCGCTGACAATGACCTGATACCTATTTCTAAAATACCTCGTTCCTTCAAAGCATCTTTCAAAACTGAAAGCGTTATATATTATTAACTTGTGATGCATATAAGTCATGTATAACATTTCTTACATTCATTTTTTTACGGTCCCGTAAAGTTTTACTCTTCACTTAGTTTTAGTGCTTCCGAGACTTTCTCTTTAATAGACTTGGGATTTAATAACTCGCCGGTTTCAGTAGCCATCTCCTGTTCATTTTTAAAATAATCTATTAAATTGAGAACCATTTCTTTCGCCTGGGGATGCAAAAAACCTGCGAACCGATTTATATTCGTCGTTTTATATCAAAATATTTTAAATTGTCAAAACTAGGGAGCTTATTCACGACATTATGTAATACGGGAGTGTTCTTCAACACATTTTCATAATTACTGAAAGTTAGATGTGCTTCTCTCTCCGATTCATAAATAACCAATAAGTTTATCGCGTTTATATTACGGATATCTTTATAATGCCGTTTTAACCTTGGTTTGAGCAAGACAACACTATATAAGTTTCTCCATGATAAATTCATAACGCGCCTTTATCATCTTTATATTAGTTTAAAAATTAGTATTTTAGATTTGCCGAGGTATGAGAGATACTTTGTATATAAATTATATGACTAATTTTAAGCAAAAATGATTCTATTCACTTTTCCCGGATTCCTAACGGTTCTTGAAATATCGGAGTGTGAAAGTTCTAGGTCTTATAAGTAGGTGTAAAGAGTAAATTACATTGTTGCGACTAAAGGGCGAGGTAACTTAATAATTAACAACTTTCGTGGTACTAGGAAAAGTTGTTGATTGTCAGTGACGATATTTCAAGAACTGTTAGGAATTCGGGAAAAGTGAATAAAATTAGTCATAGAATTCATATACGAAGTATCTCGCATACCTCGGCGGCCACCCTGTATAGAATAGCAATAATTATAAAATATTTTCAAGCGTTTTCTTCTGATGCACGATATTTTATTTTAAGAACAACATGTCACCTGCTGGCTGTGGTTTCATCGAGAATAATGAGAAGGGTTTATGCCTTCGAAGACATAGTTGTTTTATTATATTATTAATTAATTTTTTATCTTTCAACAATAACCTGAAGTTCGTTTTAAACGTTTCAGGTTAAATTCAGAATTTCAACCAAGCTATTTCTTTAAGAAAGCAAACCTACTAGTAAACCCCGGTCACTTAAGTGATGATGATTTTTTTATTGAGGCGAACAACATTAAAAATTATATGATTCGCCTTTTTGATCAATCATTGATGTCCAATAGAGGTAGGTGTATAACGATACATCCGCTTGATTAATTATAATATGTCCTAATCACCTTACGGTTTAACGTGCCCTAATCACTTATTCAAGGAAATGAAGACTTTTCAAACCACATTTTATCTCAAGAAACAGAAATGACTCTCCTGTACAAGTGGAGAGATTTAGTGGAAGGTCTTCTCCCTCCCTCTGGAAGCCAAGGTAGACGATTGTGCTTCGCTGGCTCCAAAAATAGACGAGATATCGTGCACACGCAGTATACTACTCGTCAAATGGAGTATATAGGATTGGTGATACATAACATGCTGAAGGTCAAGCAAAATATCTTACATGTAAGTTATAAAGCATTTTTATACACATATTAAAAAAATTC
Source organism: Polydrusus tereticollis (assembly GCA_963920685.1). NCBI lineage: Eukaryota > Metazoa > Arthropoda > Insecta > Coleoptera > Curculionidae > Polydrusus > Polydrusus tereticollis. The sequence goes on along the minus strand of OY987333.1, from coordinate 8,330,016 downwards.
ATTTTGCAGCAACATCAGAACTTTTCAGTCGATAACTTGCAATCACCGGAGGATGAAGATGACATGCATCCATTGGAAGATTTAATTTATGTCTTGGTTACAATCCTGGATCAGGCAAGAGATCAGTACCTATCCCAGTCAAATCCAAAGATTGCAAAACATAAAGCAAAAATTAAAATCAATTATAATAACTACGTTCTAAAGTTAGTTGAATTCATTAAAAAGGATAAGGACGTAGTTTCCAAAAAGCACGTGGAGCTTCAAGACGACCTCACGCTGGTAAAGGTAATCATAAAATGGTTGTATAAGGCAATGGACCAAAACAAGAAGTATCTGGCTCCAATTTTAAGACCTTATTTGCATAATCTGTTCTGTACCAGTCACCACGTGTCGTATCACATGGAACTTATCAAGGAAAGACTTAAAAGTGACGAAATCGTCGCTATAGGGTCATTTTCGAAATTGGTCAATTCAGCGAAAATCACCCCTGCACAAGGACTTACCGATTCCATTAACAAACACTGGGTATGGGCTAGAGATATGTTAAATATGGTGGAAAAAAATACGCTGAGATTGGTTTTTGTTCAGGGTAGGGGCAAAGTGTATAGACATATATTGTCCTTGCCGTCGTATACCAAAGAAAACGATACTGGGATGGATGGAAGCAAGACTTGGGATGACAAGGAGAGGAAGAGTAGATCTATTAAGAGGAGGACTACATTGCCTGGAAGAAACTATTTCAGTTCCATTGTTAATGATAGTAAGACTTTTTTGATTAAGTATACGTTGCTTTAGATTTTATAAAAGTGGCAGCGATATGTTGCATTATACTTTAAAGGGCAAATTGAGAATTGTTGTGTCAGTCTATACAGGGTTCACAATTTAAAACGAATCAGGCTAAATATCTGATTCCACGTTAATTTTTTAAAAAATCGCTGGTACACGTAATGAGATTTGTCAAGGGGGAAGTTTTTTGTTACCATTTTTAACATTGCAACTTAAACCCTCTAGGGAGGGTGGGACCAACCCTTACTATTTCAAATGGAACAAGGGATCGAGTGGTACCTCTTTTAAAAGGGCATTTAATTCTCTTTCAAATGACATCTCATTCGTGAAATTCGGTCAGATAGTTTCAGAGATAATAATTAAAATTAGATTAGATCTCTTAGAAATTGGTGTTATTTACCAGCACCACGAGATGGAGCCATCTGGCTTCATTCTCTGTATGATTCTATTTTTCTGTTTTAAAACAGACGCCGATGCTTTTTCCTTTTGTCAGAACCCATGTCCCATAACTCCCATAGCCTCACTGAGCTGTTATACAGCGAAACGCGTCTGAGGATGGTTCTGGCAGAAGGAAAAAGCAAACTCCTTTCAAATGAATTAAAATTAGTTGAAATGTGCTTTTTAACTCCTTCTCAGGCGGTAGTCTCTTAACAAAAAATGAGGTCTAGAGCCGCCACTGCATCGTAAGGAAAACAAATTCTTGTTCATGTGCATTTTGTGTTTTGTGTGTTTTGATAAGAGAACCAAAAGTATTTGTTATTTTTGAACATCTTCAGTCTTGACTTAGTGTAAGTTGTGTTTAAGAGTGTGAGATACTGTGAAAAGAACTGCTAAAACTGTATTATCGCAACAATGATTGCGCTAGAGCTGCTGCTAGAATTTTCAACGCGCAGTTTCCTGGCAAGAATGTTTATTGTTTAGGCCAAATACGTGATGGAACTCGTCAGAAAATTTGATGAAACTGGCTCGGTGCAGAATAAGAAACACAATCGTGTCCGGACGATAATCAATGAAGGTATGCAAATAGGGGTTCTTGGACTTTTAGAAGCCGACCGTACTCAATTTAATAGCATAACATCATTGTCAGAAGGATCTGGGGTGTCTGAAACTTCAGTTCACAGAATAATAAAACTTTTAAAGTATTATCCTTATAAAATCAGTCTTGTTCATGAGCTCAACGAAGATGACTATATATGATCGCCGGACAGAATTTTGCGAACTTATGTCAAATGGCATATTAGAAAATCGCATTATTGTCTACAGTATCTGTTTCTCAGATGAATCTGCATTTACTCTTGCCAGGGCAGTTAATAAACATAATTGCAGGTATTGGTACGATGAAAACCCTCATCTTTACAGGGAACATCATACTCAAAGACCTGAGAGATTAAATGTATGTGCGGGTATTCTTGGCAACCATATTATTGGGCCCATTTTCATCAATGGAAACTTGACTGGAGAAGTTTACCATGATTTATTACAAAATGCAATAAATCCTATTATTATAAGAGTAGCACAGGAAGATGAAAATCTTTTAGGAGAGGAAGTTATTTTCCAACAGGATGTAGCTCCTCCGCATTATTATGCACGGGTAAGAGAGTACTTGGATCACACATTTCCAGAAAGATGGATCGGCCGAAGGGGGCCCATTGAGTGGCCAGCTAGGTCTCCAGATCTGACGCCACTCGACTTTTTCTTATGGGGACATCTTAAGACAAAAGTTAATGCAACAAACCTAAACGATTTAAAAGATCTAAGGGAACGAATTGTACAAGAATGCCGACTAATAACACCAGAAATGTTACAGGCAGTTCGTGAAAAATTTGAATCACATCTTTATCATTGCATGGAAATCGGTGGTGGTCATTTTCAACATATGTGTAAATAATTACGTTAGTTTTGTATTACATTTAATCATTAGTATTATTGTTATCTAAAAAATAGATTAGAAAAAACCATTACACAATTAGATAATTATCTCTGGAACTATCTGACCGAATTTTACGAATGAGATATCATTTTAAAAGAGAATTAAATGTCCTTTTAAAAGAGGTATCACTCGATCCCTTGTTCCATTTGAAATAGTAAGGGTTGGTCCCACCCTCCCTAGAGCAGGGTTCAAGTTGCAATAAAATGGTAACAAAAAACTTCCCCCTTGACAAATATAATTACGTGTATGAGCGATTTTTTTAAAAATTAACGTGGAATCAGATATTTAGCCTGTTTCGTTTTAAATGGTGAAACCTGTATGTTTAAAGATTCTTGCAATATATGAATCAATATTTTAGCTATGATGACGAGTGCAAGCATGGAAATACCTCAGCACGAAATTTTTAAGACCAACAGCCCTCTTACGCTTATTTTAAGTAGAAGACACAGGAGAGGCCAACATAGAGGTGCTGGTGATATACTTAAAAGCATGACAGCTATGCATAAGCTCAGTGTAAGTAAAGTGCTTTTTAAAAGGCTTTTCTTTCGTTTTATGTATGTAGGGTGTTTAATCATACGGCAAAAATTGAACGGGCCTTTTCCCTGAACTATTCTAAAAATATTTTGTCATTTGATGAGTTTTAAAGCTTAAAAGATATTTTTCAAATTATTATTAATGAAGTCGAAACAAAAGTATGGCGTACTTCACTGGGCTTACTAAGTATAATTTTTTTATAAATGTGTTGTCCCCTTTTAGCCAGTGTTGGTAACATTTAGCCAAATTAGTTTAAACGTGGATTTCATTTGAATACGTCTCGTAATTGATTTTGTATGTGTCGAATTTGTTAAGACTGATTGATTGACGTGTCTTTTCTGTCTTTAATACTTTTAACAACAACTTACACTAGTAAAAGGGGTGTATCGCTTACTTATGGCCTGCTCGATCCCCGGACTTAAACTCCCTGAATTATTTCCTGTGGGGCTAAGGGGCCATCTAAAGTAATTAGCTTATACTACTCCAGTGGAAAATGTAGAAATGGGATAATTGCTGGGTGTATTTCAATAAGAAACGAGCCTCTGGTGTTTTTGAAAGAGTTCGGCAGTTAATGAGGAGAAAAAATTATCAAAGAACAAAATATTCTTAGAATCGGCTAGGGAATAACCCCATCAATTTTTGCCCCATTTTTAATAAACACCCCCGTATATTGTCATGAATTTAAGTTCGTATTTATGTAATAGGTATTTCAACAAGCCACGTCGTCATTGCCAAAGGAAGACCAATCAAAACTCTTGGAAATAATCGAAAACATCCATACAGCAAAAGCCAAAAGGTCTCTTACCAAGAAATGGTCGAGCACTTTGCCTCATACTAGTAAGATTAGGCCTCATGGAGAGCCTGTACAAAAATACACACCTAAAGAAGAAAGTGCTGGTATTGCAAATATATAGTTAAAAATTAGAAAGGAGTTTGAAATTATTTTATTTTAGGTGTCAAAGTATTATCTGAAGAAAATATCAAATTAAAAAAGGATATATTGCGTAGTGATAGCCTTTTGGGGACAAGCAGAGCAGCCAGATTAAGAGAAGACAATAGCGTATTTTTATTGCACGAAAATTTTAGAATTAAGTGCCTTATTAATAAGTTTGAATCCCTTGAAGGCTGTTGATATGGTCATGAAATGATATTTGTAGAAGTACAGTAAACATACATAGTTTGATATAAAATAAACATAATTTTACAGTGAAATATTCCCAGTTTTTTGTGTCAAATGTAAAACCGTCACCATTTTGTAGAGAAAATAAAATTCTTGTGTCATCTATATGTTGGGATGTGAACCAACCTTTAGTATAAAATATCTCTACAGAGTTGACTTGACTTGACTTGTTCTTTATGGCTCTGCTCCCTGGGGGCAATTTGCCAGCTCATTAGGGGTGATCGTGATGTTGACTGGTATGTACCATATCACGACCACTGACTTTTCTTAATAGCGACTGTATGGATTTTGCCTGCTTAGCTGCGCTGACTTTGCTTCTTTGCATACAGTATGGGTTTGGTCTGGTTGGTTGTTTGTGGGTTTGACTGCTATTCCGACTTTGCTTTTTTGTGTACTGTATGGTTTTGGTTGCTTAGCTGCTGTTTTAGGGGGCCAGAGGTTTTTAGTTAACGAACACAACATAGGATACCATCTACATTAGGGAGGGATTAGGGGGTTAAACAATACAGCGCTTGATTAGTTGAACCTATGTGATGAGATCATTGGCATGGCGCGATCAGTCTATATGACCTTTCAGCAACAGGGATTTAGCATAAGACTATATGACTTTTTTTTTTTCTTTTTTTTTTTAAATTAACTTTACTAAATAAATACTTATGTTGGGTTTTCTATAATCTAATCTTATTGTGGTTAATAAACCGTATTATTTTTTTAATAGTTTTTTCATTTGGGTTGTAAAGAACAGTACTGAGGTTAAGCGGGAGCTGCAAACCAATTTTGCTAAACTCTTCATACAAATCAAATCCAGGGACATTGTTTATTGGGCATTCCAGGAAAATGTGGTCTAAGTCGTCTATTTGTCTGCAGTCACATTCAGGGCTGTCTTTGATTCCGATCCTAAATAGGTGATAGTTGGTTAGGCAGTGTCCTGATCGCATCCTGATTATTGTTGTGATATGACGTCTATCGGTGAACTCCATTTTGTTGAACCATCTGGTTTTTGGAAATTCCTCTTTTGATCCAGCGTACCTTCTACCCTTATTCTTTAGCGAATTTTTCCATACTAAGTTGTGTTCTTCTAGGATGTTTTTCTTAATTTCCGGCAATATTTCATTTTTATCCAAATCTAGACTTTTTGGTACATTAAGGTTCCTACCTATTTTCGCTAATTTGTCTGCTTGCTCGTTTCCCTTAATTTGAACATGACCAGGTATCCATGCCACCATAATTTCTGTTCCGGCATCCATTGATTCCAAAAATAATCTTTTTGTAAGCAGGGCCACAAAGTCATTTTTGGTTTGTAAGGTTGTTCTGTTTATTTTATTGATGGCGCTCAGAGAATCAGACAGAATGATGGCCTTTTTAATATTCTTGCTAAGAATGACATTGATGGCTTCATGTATGGCTACGATTTCTGCAGTGCAGATACTTATGTTATTCGGGAGCCTGGATGAGAAGTTGTATTTCAATTCAGGCACATGAATTCCGTATCCTACTCTTGATGCATTTTTGGATGCATCTGTGTATACCAGAGTGAATGTAGATTTGTATTTTTCTATCCTCTCACAGAATTCGTTCTTAGCGAGCAGTTCGTTATTTTTGCTAAGATTTAAGTCAAGTACCTTTATGTTTCTTATTTGTATTTCATATTCAATTTCAAATATAGGGTAGTTATCAGATTTATATAGGTGTCGGTAAAAGGGAATAAAGTAATTTAATGCTTGTATCAGGTAAGGTGAGTCTCTGTTTTTCCAAAAACCTACGTTTTTTGTTAGTAGTTCTCGTGTCTTTGTTAGCACTGGAATCAATGGGTGATCTTTTATGCATAGGATTTTTGAAAGAAATTTAGAGGCCAACATTTTTCTTCTATGTTCCAGGTCTATCTCGGCTGCCTCGGCCAGAAGTATATTGGTTGGGGTGGATTTCATGCAACCTAGAGCTACTCTTAATCCCTGGTACTGTATTGTGTTTAATTTGTTTAAAGTTGTTTTGGCTGTGGGTTTGAAAAACATTGAACCGTAGTCTATATGCGATTTCACTAGGCCATTAAATACCGTTAGAATAGTCTGTGGGTCTGCTCCCCACCCGACACGACAAAAAGTTTTTATTAAATTGACACCCCTGCGAGCCCTGGTCACAATTGCTTCAATCTGTTTGTTCCAGTTTAGATTTTTTTGTAAGATTAGGCCAAGATACCTTGTTTCCTCTTTGATGTGTATGTGTGTATTTTTTAGTACAATTGGGGCACCCGCTTCCTGCCGCTTGTTTTTTGTGAAAAGCACTGCCTCACACTTCTCAACTGCCAACGCTAGGTTGTTTTCTTCTAGCCAGGATGTGACTGACTCCAATGCCTCAGTGATCTTATGTTTCATTTCCAAGATGTTTTTGCCTTTGATAAATACAACCAGATCATCTGCATAACCAATGAGTTTAAGTTCTGGTTGGAGAATATGGAAGATTTCCCTAAGATAAACATTAAACAGCAATGTGCTAAGGGGAGACCCCTGAGGGATTCCACAGTTAGCAGTCATTGGCCCTATGAGGTTACCATCCTTATTTTTGGAGTACAGTATTCTATCCTGTAGTATTTTTAAAATCAGGTTTGCCAGTTCTGAAGATACGTTTAGGTTGATCAATTTATTATGTAATTTGTAAATATCTATGTGATCATAGGCTGCTTTAATATCTAAAAAGACTGCCAATACCTGTAAATTTTCTCCAAATGCCAACAAAATATGTGTTATAAGTAGGGCGTGGGCATTGTGTGTGCCTTGGCCTTTTCTGAACCCTGTTTGATACCACGAAAATATTTTTTTGTTTTCGAGTTGCCACTCTAACCTATTTTTGATCATACTTTCCAAAGTTTTTAAATAGCAGGATGCCAGCACTATAGGCCTGTAACTATCTATTAAACCAGGATCTTTATTTGGTTTTAATAGTGCTATGATGTTGTAATTTTTCCAAGGTGCGGGGATGGGTTCGCCGAACAAAATTCTGTTATAAATGTTGATCAAAATTGCTTTTGCTTTGTGTGGCATGTTCTTTACCATTTGGTATGAAATTTCGTCCAGTCCAGGGGCCGAGCCTTTCTTCCCCTGTAGGCTCAGTTTTAAATCATCCATTGTGAAAGGTGTTGTTTCACCTGAAGGTGGGGCAAAGGAAAATTCTGGTATAACAGAAGTTATTGACATTTTTTCTAAAAGGCTCTGTCTTAGTTCATCTGTAATTTCCCATGTATTGTTCATATTAGGTGTTCCAGAAAAGGCCTTAACTTTATTCCATACATACGTTATATTGGAGTTTCTATTCAGAGATGAACAAAATTCCATAAATTTGTTTCGTTTTGTTTTCTTAAAGAACCTCTTAGTGGCCGCGATCGTTTTTTTAGCATTAATGTAGTTATCTATGTTTGGGTTTGATTTAAATTTTTTCACAGATAGCTCTCTTTCTTTCCGCTTTGCCGTGCATTCCTTGCCCCACCAAGGGTTTGCGGTGTTTGCAGGGGTGTTTTTGGTCTTTTTGGGTACCGTTTCAGAGGTGACTCTCTCAACCGTTTCCTCGAAGACCTCGAAGGTGGTATCTCTGTCAATGCCTGCAAGTTCTATTGTAAGTCTATCGTGAAAACCCTCCCAATCTGCTCTTTCATAATCTCTTACTTGGTATGTTGAGAAGAATGTTTCTCTGTGTTTTATGTTGTTAATCTCTAAAACTGTGGGATAGTGGTCGCTTGGGCCACAATCAGACAGTACTTTCCATGAACTTCTTGGGCCTAGTTGCGGGTCAATAATTGCAATGTCCAAGGGGCTCTCCGCTGTCTGGGAGAATCGCGTAGGGATTCCATTGCTTATAAGGATTGGTTCATTCGAGTCTAGAAATTCAGTAAGTGCTTTTCCACTGTTATTGGTTTTTGTCCCTCCCCAGGATGTGTGGTGTGCATTTAGGTCGCCCATTAATACGCGTTGTCCTTGTAGATTTTCGAATATCGTATTTAATAAGTTAATGTTAATCTGCTCTTGTGGTGGAGAGTATGCGTTGATGATATTTATATTTCCTACTTTGATTGTAATATACTGAAGTTCTGCGCAAATCTCGTTATTTATCAGTGCAAACTTTGTACTTCTACAACTTCTACAGAGTTGCAGGAATCACAACGAGCAATAGTACATTATCACATCCACTAGATGGCCGTCTAAGCACAGTGACTATATAAGAATAGTCGTAACGAGTATTATTCAAAGCTCCCTGAGCAAAAGCATTTGAAAGATTGAAGGACAACTAATTAACCATAATTAGTTTTTTATATTGCTAGTATAAACTTACTTTGGTAAATTAAACAGTACTAAACACTACTTGACAATAATTGTCATTACTTCGTGCTCTCAAGACCTTTTAACTATCTCTTTTCAATCTAAAAAGTAAGAAAGAGAACGAATATATTTTATCTGTCAGATGAAAGCTGAAAAAAAGTGATCTTGTGACCGTGTGTGTGGTGTGGTGTGCGATTTGGGTTTTTGCTGTTTGAGTTTGGTTAGACGAAATGGAGAGTGTTCTTGGACTTTAGTGCTGTGAAGCACCATTAACTTTTAAATAGTATGTGATTAAAATAGTTCGTGTATATAATGCACTCTTTATTCGCAACTGGACGCCTTATATCTCGCGCTTTACTGAATGGTATCCACAATTTTTCAACTGCGACAGACCCGAAATTACATCAAAAAACTGAACCCCACTTGGTTTCGGCCGTTTGTGGGTTCTCAAAGGAGAGAAAAATCCAAAGACTGGTTAAAGGGCAATTCGGAGATGATGCCTGGTTCACAGCGAAGTACAAGTCTTCAGAGGTCTTGGGTAAGAAGCTAAACATAACCTCATTGGTTCCAATTTGCGTCAATACAAACTTGCATAACATGAGATTTAATTAAATTGTTTATATGCACAGGAAAAACATGAAAGAAGTCAGGGGGGTCCTTTACTAGATTAAATTTTGTAAATAAGTATATGTGTGGGACTAACGAGTAAAACCTTGGTACTAGGCTTCGACTGGGCCAATATTTGGTTCTCAATTTTGTTGCACTTTATTTAGCAAACATGGGACAAAGAAGTTACACTTCAATAATAAATGCTGGAGATATAATTGATATATTACAATTCTTTTGAATAAACAGGTTTCATTTTTAAATTAATTGTTTTAAACAATACTAAGCCACAAAGCAAAATTACAATGTTTTTTTTTTTAAAGTTTACGTTTTGTTTTATTAAATCATTTTAACAAACGCAAGAGTCCGCAAAACAACAGCCCATATTAAAGTAAATTACCCTTTTTTTAAAAAAAAAATTAAAACAACTCTTATGGATATAAAGGCGGTATGTACTCGAGGCGGTACTAGAACTTAAAAAACATCTTTCGTCTTTGATATCACCAATTTTGTTATATATTGGAGCAATAATGTAGTTAATTATATTTCTATTTCTTATTATGTAGCCTCGTATGTAGCCTTTGGGTTAGATCCGAGGTTATATCTGATCTTTTACTCCTCTTGATTATCTTGCTTCTTTTTCAGAAAATCTATGGAATGGGGTGGATGATGACTATTTTCTGTCATTCAGGTTAAAGTTTTTAGTTATTGTTGCTTTTTTATAATTGTCTCTGGTCTTGTTGTTTAAATTTATATCTAATGCAGCATTTCTCTAGGGTAGGAGTCTGTATGTTGCTCTGTGTGGTGCGTGTGTATGTGATTCTGATATATATGTCAGGGAACCCTGCATAAAGATATCAAATTGAAACAATATCTTAAGGGAGAATGATTTAATTCAATAAATTGTAAAAAATGAATGATCATCCATGTTTTTAGACATGAGTGTGCGTTATGAATGTTAAATAGGGTATTATTGATGTGATTTTATATCTCGTTTTATATTGTAGAGGTACATTTTTGACCGCACATTCTCCTGTAATTTAGACTTTGTTTATGACCGAAGGAAGTAGTAGGTCTGTTCATACTAAGCCACTTTATTCTCCGCAGGAAAAAAAAACTTTAATAGCAGCTACATTGACATATTTTTTACTATGTGGCAATTTATAGCCTTGATACATCAACCAACCATCTTGATATTGTAAAGAGTGTAAATTTTACAAATATGAGATAATATAACCCTTACCTTGAATGTTGCATTGTGATTTAATCGGGGATTTAATATACCTACAGGGTAAGCTAAAAAATAAATGTCTTTAAAATTTTGTATTGTATCTAATTGTAATCATGTATGCACAAAACTCAATAATGTCTACAATTTGATATCTCACACAACTTTTTGGTTCGAAAATTAAGGACAATAATATGGGTTTGGGGAGTTTTTAGTGCAGCTGGACTCTGAATAATTGACTAAATAAACAAATTTAATAAATTAATGTTATTGTGTCATTTTTGCAATATCTTTTTCAAACAAAAACAAACCAGTAATAAATCTCTTTATAAATTCTATCCTACATAATATTTCAATTAAAAATTGATAAACTCATTATTGT